>CM060904.1:685958362-687187291 GCA_030737815.1 Allium fistulosum | reverse complement strand
CACACCTTAATAACGGGTTAGAGAACCCGCGCCGATAGAGGATGCTTTCCTGTATTGTGTAGCGGGAAGCTTTCCTCAAGATATTCTTGACTTCGTTACGCCCGTTGGGTAGTATGCCGCTTTGTAAGTAGTCTCGGATGGGAGTCATCCAATTTGCTTCTTCGGTTGCAGCTATCAGATTCACTTGCTCAAAACTTGGGGTTAGTTGCTTCGAGATGGTTACTGCTCCGAAGATGGCACTGTCTCTCACACTTGCTTGCTTTGCTAATTCGTCGGCCTCTTGGTTCTCTTCCCGAGGGATGTGTTTGACTAAGTAGTGGTCCAATCGGCTGAGAAGTAACTTGGTCTTCTTTAAATACGCTATGAGTCGTTCTTCTCGAGCTTGGAATTCCCCTAGTATTTGATTAACAATAAGTTGAGAATCGCTATGAAGACACAAAGAATTGGCTCCGATTTCTAAGGCAAGTTCTAATCCAGCTATCACTGCTTCATACTCTGCATCGTTGTTGGTGGCAGCGAACTCCAACCTTATAGCATAGTGCAGCTTATTTCCCCTGGGAGTGATTATTACCACACCTGCCCCCGAGCCTTGTTCGTTTGATGCACCATCCACAAAGAGATTCCACATTATGTCTTTAGCTATTTCCAATTGCTCCTTATCTTCGTTGGTAGTGAATTCTGCAATGAAATCAGCCATGGCTTGTCCCTTGATGGCGGTGCGAGGGTGATAGGTGATATCATACTAACTTAGTTCAATGCACCATTTAAGTAGTCTCCCAGAAGTGTCGGGACGATGGAGTACCTGTCTCAGCGGTTGATCGGTCAGGACCTTGATGGAATGGGACTGGAAGTAGTGACGCAGTTTCCGTGATGTAATTAGTAAACAGTATGCTAGCTTCTCAAGTTTAGGATATCTGACTTTTGCCCCCGTAAACCTCTTACTTACGAAGTAAACTGGTCGCTGTGTGCGGTTGTCTTCCCTTACCAAGGCAGCGCTTAGGGCGTGAGATGACACAACAAGGTATAGGTATAACTCTTCGCCTTCGCTTGGAGTCGAGAGTACCGGTGGTTTCTGGAGGTGTTCGATTAAGTTAAGGAAAGCGGTTAAGCATTCGTCAGTCCATTCGAACTTTCCTTTGTCTTTCTTTAGAGCTTCGAAAAAGGGGACGCACTTGTCCGTTGCTTTGGAGATGAATCGGCTCAGGGCGGCCACTTTTCCATTAAGGCTTTGCATTTCCTTTAGAGTGGAAGGTATCTTGATATCCCTTAGTGCTCGGACTTGTTCAGGGTTTGCTTCAATCCCTCTGGCATGGACGATGAATCCTAAGAACTTTCCTGATGATACTCCGAAGGAGCATTTTAGAGGATTCAACTTCATTCCATACTGGCGACGTATTTGAAACATCTCGCCTAGGTGGCTTACATGGACTTTGGCTTTCCTTGACTTTACCAGCATGTCATCCACATACACTTCCATAGTTTGCCCTATTTGCCCTGCAAACATCTTGTTGACGAGGCGTTGGTAGGTGGCTCCTGCATTTTTAAGTCCGAAAGGCATTACCTTATAGCAGTATAAACCCCGGTCAGTGATGAAACTAGTGTGGTCTTGATCGGGAGCATGCATAGGAATTTGGTTATATCCTGAGTATGCGTCCATAAAAGATAAGAGCTCGTGCCCGGCTGTGCTGTCCACAAGTTGGTCAATTCGGGGAAGTGGGAAGCAATCCTTTGGGCAGGCGTCGTTTAGGTTGGAGAAGTCAATGCATGTTCGCCACTTCCCATTAGCCTTCTTTACCAGCACCGGGTTAGCGATCCATTCCAGGTAGATGGCTTCTCGTATGAAGTCATTGGCGAGCAGATTCTTTACTTCTTCATCGAGGGCTGCTGATCGCTCTGCCCCCATACTTCTCTTTCTTTGTTTTACGGGCGCCTTGGTAGGATCAATGTTTAGTACATGGCATGCTACGTCGGGGGAAATTCCGGTCATGTCAACGTGTGACCATGCGAATACATCCGAGTTATGGCGGAGAAAGTCGATGAGTTGCTCCTTCAACTCTGCTTTTAGTTGGGACCCAATTTTCAATAGTCTACTTGAGTCGTGCTTGTCTACAGATACAAACTCCATAGCCTCTGCAGGCTCGGCGGTGGCCTCCTCCTCTTTGTCCCTAGGGTCTAATTCATTGAAAGGGTCGCTGGTATATCGAAGAGGAGGGGCTTTCTTTAGTTGCTACGCTTCTAGACTTTTCGTGCAGAGGGCAACCTCTACACCCTTCCCTTTATCCTTCCCGTGGTTGTTGCGAAGTTCAGTCACATAGCAGTCTCGAGCAATGTCCTGGTCTCCTTCTACTTCCCCTACTCCATTGTCCGTTGGAAATTTCATTTTTAGGCACCATGGGGCTAGGACAATTTGGAAGTCAGACAAGGCTGGCCTTCCTAAGAAGGCGTTGTAGGCCGAATGGTTTTCTATTAGCACAAACGTCTGTTTCCGTACAACGGAACGGGGATGACTTCCAATCTCAACAAAGAGGTCCAGTTGCCCGAGAGGCATCTTTGCATCCCCAGCGAAACCGTGTAGTGGTTTATCGCAGGCAGATACATCCTTCATTGATAGCTTCATTTTGTCGAATGCATGTTTGAACAGGATGTTTACTGAGCTTCCAGTGTCTACTAGGATTCGGTAAACTTCGGCGGGACTGAGCCGGGCAAAGATAACCATGGGATCCATGTGAGGGTATTGCCTTCCTTCTAGGTCACGCTTACCGAATGTGATGTCATCACTTTCTTTCCGTTTCGGGTGGCGCTCTTCTATAATCGAATTGACACAGTCTTTATTGTCTCTAAGCGACTTTCCATATCTTTCCAACTCTTTCCAGCTTCTGTCTGCGATGTGCGGTCCTCCCGAGATGGTATGGACCACTATCTTCTCTTGACTAGAGCTGCTAGTGTTGCGGTTTCCTCTACCGATCTCCGGTGAGGGTAGCCTTGGGTTCTCATTGGCAGGAGCTGGAGTCCTGTCCTGACGTTTTACATAACGTTCCAGTTTCTTCCTTCTGATGTGTTCCTCAATCAAGTCCCGGAGATGATGGCATTCATTGGTATCATGCCCATGAGATTCGTGGAAGAGGCAGAACTTTCCAAACTTCTGCACGTTATCTGATTCCTTCTTGTATGGTGGGCATTTGTATCTAACTTCGCCTTAGGTGGCAAGGAAGATATTTTCGACGGTCTCGTTCAAAGGAGTGTAAGTGTCGAATCTCAGTCCTGGCCGATATAGGCGTTTTTCTCCCTTCTTGCCCCCAGCATTGTCTCTGGGATCATTTCTTCGAACATCCCTTGCCACAGCAGGGGCGTTGCTGTGAGTTGCCTTATTTTGCTGTCCTGACTGCCCCTCAACGGCAGCATCCTCAAGCCTCATATATTTCCCGGCTTCATGGAAGAAATCGAGTAAAGTAGCTGGTTTTTCTTTTGTCAACCTTCTAGCAAATTTAGTGTCCGGATGCACACCACTACAGAGGGCCATTAGGATAAGCTTCTCATCAGCATCTTGGATTGTGGCTGTTGCGGCGTTGAATCGGGTTAGGTATTGCTGCAGTTTCTCTCCAGGTTTCTGTTTGACACTAGATAAGGAATAAGCGTCCTTAGGTTGTTCCACATGAATGCGGAACTGACTGATAAACTTTTCTTTCAACATTTCCCACGAGCTGATGGATCCCTGGGGTAGATGACAGAACCAGGAGGTAGCGAGATCTGCTAAGAAGAGCGGAAAGCATTTGCACAGTACTCCCTCTATCGCTCCACTCATGAGCATATGTTGTGTGTATCTTTGTAAGTGTACAACGGGGTCGGAGGTTCCTTTATAAGGTTCCATTGTTGGCATCTTCCATTCTCGGGGGTGATAGCAATTTCGATATTGCGGGCGAAAGGGATGGTTACCCTAGCGCCTATCCCTCGATCTCTTTGCTCCCGTTGGACGCACTCTCTGAATAAGCATGCCATCCTTTCATCAGAACTTGGAGCAGATAGAAATGAGTTTGGTTCTGTTCTGTGGGATTGATTTCGTCCAGATGACCTGTAGGGATGGTATCGTCTATCATTCCTCATATTTTCCAGTGGATGCCTTTGATCTTCTGGGAGCATGCTAGGGTCAGCTACAGTTGGCCCTTGCCTTGATCTTCCCCTGCTGGGTTCTGATCTAAGCACTTCCTCGGGTCCAACTTCGGGCTGGACTCTAGCTCGGCCCCGTTCACTGGCGTTTCCGTGGTTAGGCAGTATGACAGGCTCAGCTACAGTTGACCTTCGCCTGGTACCTCCCCTGTTGGGCTCGGTACCAAACGTTTCCTCAGGCCTAACTTCGGGCTGTGCTCGATCTCGGCTCCTACCATGGCTACTTCTGCCGTTAGCTCCTTCGAAGAAGGAAGATCTTTGTTGTCTCTGAGATCCTCCAGACTAGGACTCGCCCCATGATTCAGTGTTGCGATTGGACTCTTCAGCATCCCTTAAGCGTGACATGAGATGGTCCACCAAGGCTTCCTGCTGGGACATGAAGCGGTTAGTTACTTCAACCACAACCCTGTCTAAATCTACCCTAGTAATTGCTGTGGGCTGTTCTGTGGCAGGAGTGGTCGGATTAGCCTGTCCTTCATTTGTTACTGCTGCTGGAGGAGGACGATTTACTTGATTCGTGACAACTGGATCTGGAAGACTGCTGGATGCGATGTTTTTTCCTTTGTTAACATCTTTTCTCTGTTTGGGAGGCATGTTTTCCAAGTGGCGAACGATGCTGTTAGGAAAAATGTTAAGTGGATGAAGCTAAAGCTTCGAGCTTCTAGCTCTCAGTGAAAGCACCAAAAATGTTTGCACAAAAAATGGACAAACACCTCCAAGTCGTATGAATTAGTTGATTTTATGTTGTTTTTAGTGATTTGGGTGATTTATGCAAATATGTAAAAAAAACAGGGACTAAACTGTAAAAGACACGTAGATTTATAGTGGTTCGGCCAGAATGTGCCTACGTCCACTTTATATGTTATTTCTCCTTTTCTGTTTAGATTAGAAGTACAAAGCTTTGATACAAGTATCTAAAAGTTTTTTGAAAGTTCTCTCCGTGCTTGAGCTCTCAAAACTTGTCCACCATTGTTGTACCCCTGCCCCTCTATTTATAGAGTGAGGCTGGGAGCAAGGGTCTTGGATGTATACAGCTGCTGGTGGGCTTGGGCTGATGCAGTCTGGCCTGGCAACCTTGGTTCGGTATAGCTCTGGCCCAGTTGTAAGTAGACGGAGTTTGGTTCGGTAGGACTTCGGTAGGACTTGGTCCGGAGGTGAAGTGATCCGGTAGTATTTGGTTCGGTGGTTGGTTGGATCGGTGGGGTCGTGGAGAGGAGTTGATTCGGCAGTGTTGGTTCGGCGTTGAGTTGGTGATATGGTTTGGTGAGGCTTGGATCGGTGGCTTCGTTGGTTTGAGGCTGATTCGGCAGTGAGGTGGGAAGTGGATTGGTTCGGCGTTAGGTAGTGAGTGAGTTGTTGGTTCGGTGGAGTCGTTGCATGCGAAGTAGGTTGGTTCGGCAGGTGTTCGATAGGGAGATGGTTCGGTGAGGCTTGAGTTGGTAGCCTGTATGTTTTAGTTCGGGCGTTAGTTGATTTGGTGGTGAGAATTCACCCAATCATTACGAGACGTACAGTTAAAGGATTTTTTTGAATCGGGTGATCCGATGGCCAAAATGACCTCAAAATACATGAATTTATCATCCTGGAGTGCCATTTTGGATGGTGATGAAATCAAATCCATTGGGAACAAAAAAATAAGTTGGTGTGCGACGATGAGTTTTGTGGCGATCTAGTGTGCTACGTGACCATACTAGCTCAAAATTTATGGCGGTTTTTTTGAGAAATTAAATGGAAATACATCTTATTATATATATTCATACATCACTTATTCGGAGATTATTTTTTTATCTAACTTTTCCTCTCTTCCTCCTCAATAAACTTCAAAAGGTTGCTTCTCCATTTCCAGTTAAATCAAGAGCTACGACAACGATAGAGGTTGCATTGACTCCGTTGGACTCATGCATAGGAGGGCTTCACATTCAAGGTGGTCTTATTATGTGCGGTGTTACATAGGGAGGCCGTCATTTTCATGGCTATGAATAGGGTTTAGGTTCGTCAGTAGAGGGGGAAGTGTGACATGAAATGGAGAGCACCATTAGTTTTCTCTTGATGATATGCACCTATCGGCATCAATGGCCGAAGCTTCGACCTCATGTGTTGAAAAGCAACATTTAGAGCCGTATGGAAGAGGCTATAGGTTGTGTTTTGTATGGTGGAGCCTAGCTTAACTTGGAGCAGTCCTTTGCGAAGACCACACGAAGTGTGATGCGATGGAGTTGGCGGTTTGTCGCTTCATTAAGAGTAGAGCCTGAAATCGAAGCGAGAATCTATTAAGGGTTGGGTTTGTGCTTGTTACTTGTGCATGCATATGAAATTGGGGAATAAAGGATAGGTAATTAACTTTATTAAGTAAGATTAAGTTAATTAATTAATATCTTTATTTCGCAATTTTTATAAAATTCACATCTTTTGCATACGAGGTCCAATCGAGATGCGGTTTTCGTCATTGCACTCATAGTGAGATTTTCTATGACATAGTATAGGCTTGGATTGGATTTGGAAACTTGTATAGTTTAGGTGAGCGGAGTTATATTTCTGAATTTATATTTCAGTATAAATCATCGTAATTATATATATTGAATAATATTACCTAAAAAAGTAGAATAATATATAATTGATTAATTAATTTCCCATTTAATTGGATTGGATTGGTTTGAGTGGATATTCAGAATAATTAATTAAGGTCACGTACTTATATATTATGTTCTATTTGTATCGAATGGAGTTAGATGGAGTTGATATAAGTTTATAACATAGTTATAAATTAATTACACTCCAATTTGTAGTTATGTTAGAAATAGAAATATTATCATATATTTTATTTCGAATATTTAGGATAATTGATTAAGATCCCGTACTTATATATTGTGTGTTCTATTCATATCGAATAGAGTTAGATAGAGCTGATATTAACTTATAACATGGTTATAAGTTAATTAAACTCTATATTAGCAATACAAATATTATTATATATTATATCACTAATTGGAAGTTAGAAGTATGACTTTTAAAATAAACTATAAGGCTAAAATAATGATTTTGGCATGTTAAACTTATATTAAAATGGCATTGAAGTTTATCCGGCCCTTATGTTTGTTTATTATAGTGTTAATCAATAATTAGTTAACTAGTAAATTTCTATAAAGGAGATTTGAGATGTTAGAAATTGCAAAGGAAGTATTGTATTATTTAATAGGGCTTGATTAAGGTTATAAAATCCCGAACATTGCAATAACGTGATTTATTAACATTAGAACATAAGAAATGGTTTGAGTTTTATGTATATACATATGTATAGAAATTATATACATAAGCTATATAATATTTTGAGGCCTTATTGATAGCTAAACCTAATTAGAATAATTAAGCGAAAATAAGCTATAATATGATTGATAGGCAAGTGCATTATTTTATATAAGTTTGGGACTACTACAAAATAATACGAAGATGATATAATTGTTAGATTGGTTATTTAAGTAAGATGCATTTTTATTGAATTGGTTATATGATTGTATGTGTGAATTGTTATTGATGTTGATATGATAGATTTGTTACTTTGTTGTGTATTGCCTTCGTGTATGTAAATGTACACGATAAGTGTTTATTGGTTAATCGTAGTTGGACTGGTTATAAACACACACACACCCCTGCATATAGTTTATGTGATGTATATATGTCTCTATGTATATATAAATATAGTTCTGGCATGTCCGACTTAGGGCTACTGGAGATGCACAGGATATTATATATATATATATATATATATTCATATATGCTATTTAATGCGTTTATATATAGTTTCGGTATATCCAACTTATGGAACCCGATTCGTGCAAGGAATCCATTGTACCATTGAGGCGCACAACTTACAAACGTGGTTCTGGAGCAGAGGCGGATAGAGACTGGGATGCCAGTTTAGAGTAAGTCATATACTATTCTGTGGTACTCTTGTGTGCTGCAACAGAACCTAACGGCCAACTTCTCTTCAGGTGTTCTATTTTAGAGGAGTCCATAATATAGTTGCGGCTCTCAATATGTCTCTTTGATAGCTAATGGAAAGTCAAGGCGATTTATTGATACGTAATTTAAGGTATGTATAGTTCGGTATGCCCGACTTGGGACTACCAAATAGTGGATGAAATATATTATACAGATATATAAATATGTGGTTCAAGTGGTTGTTTGTTCATAATTATAGATGAAAGGTTTGGGCTATTTATATATATTGGTTTGGTATGCCTGCCTTGTGGCAACCAAGTAGTGGGAGGCACTTCATGAACGAATCATGATCCACACTGGAACAATAGTACTTTAGTGTCGTGTACCCGTGTGGGATGGGTGTATGCGAGGTTTAATGTTTACATACAATTTTAATATGTTGGTATGGACAACTGGAAGGAAAGGATGCTAGTGAGGGAATCCATTAAACCATTGAGGCGCACGACTTACGGAAGTGGTCCAGGAGCAGAGGCGGATCGAGATTAGAACGCTAATCTAGAGTAGGTCATATACTGTTATGTAGTACTCTTGGGTGTTCCGACATGACCTACAGGCCAATATATTTTAAGGAGCTGGTTATCAAAGGAGTCCACAATATAGTTGTGGCTGTCGATAGGTCTCTTTGATAGATAATGGCAATTCGGGACATGTATCAGTTATAGATATCTAAATTCAGTTTTGGATATGGAGATTCTACGTTAGTAGCATTTCTATATCACTATATTTTTTGCATTTAAGATGCTTCGATAGGGATCATTGAATCGGTTGGTGTCTATAGTGGTGTAACACCCCGTAATTTGGCGTTAGTTATTTAATTAGTTAGTTAATTAGGCTTCGAAAATGGAATTTGTGAAAATGATGGATTTTGACTATAAAGCTTACACCATTGTGTTTGTGGAGAAATTTTGAGCAACTTTCATATTTAGAGTTTTGCGATTGGAGTCCAAACGAAGAAGTTTCGGATGAAAAACGAATTTGAAACGAAAATAATTAAATAAGAAATAATTAATGTTTTTATATTAATTACCCGGGCCCATGGGCCGACCCATCATTGGGGATGGCCGACCCCTATCGGTCGGCCGGTCACCCAAGGGTGGTTGATCGTTGGCGACCTGACGGCTCCACTAAACCTAGGACGCAATGGCCTGGATTTAATATATTTCGACCTAACGATTCTGCTTGATTCTAGCGCCTATAAATTCAAGCCTAACCCTTCCTTCTCTTCTCATATTTTTATGGAGGTAGTAGCGAAGCTCTGCCATTTCTTCTTCTCCACTTTCTTTCCAAATTATAAAAGATAAGATATTTGTATCTATATTCATACAAATCGGAGAAGAGTAGAAATCTAATAAAAAGGATAAGAGAAGAGAATCAACAATATGCGTATTTGAGGTAATTTATATATTTGTATCTATTTTCTCTCCCAATCCTAAATCTCTTCTCGGATCTGTAATTCTAATGTATGTATATACCCTTTTATACATATCCCTTGGATTAAAAAATATTTGGAGATGAATCAAAGGTTCTACTTTAGATCTAAAGATTTGGATCGTTTTTAAAAGGAGAGTGAGAAATTTTATAAATTGTCTTAATATGAAAATTGTCCCATTGATATTTGTTTGATTTTTATGCCTAATTGGATGATTGTAAATGAGTTGTAGGCAACGAATTGAATACGGTTTGAATATAATAAATATCACCTATATATTCTTGTTTATGAATTGATTTAGTATTGTATACAACCTGATCTAGAAATCAGTCCTAAAAGTATGAATTTAGAATATTGATTTAAATGAAATTTATTCTAGATCCGAAATAGATTGTATAATAAAGTTATAAATTTGGATTATTACCCTAATCTTGTTATAATATAAAATTTTCCATATTTGGAATTGTTAGAATTTAGATCCATTTAACATATGTAAATTAGTTCGATTTCTGTCCCTTTTCGAAAGATATAGCACTTGATCTAACAAGGAATATATGCAAATAGAAATTGAAGAGATATGTAAAGTATGAATTCATTATAGTTTACATTGTCAATTTCAATAATAAAAAGAATTAGTTATTCCTTGTAATTTCAAACGATGCAATCTTTTATATTTTAGTGTTAAATCTTCGGTTTTGGACTAATTTATGGAAATTATAATGGATAATCTTTTTAGAAATGATTCCAATAATCTAACATGGAAAAGTATATTCTAGTAATGATATAACTAGAACATATTTAATAAAAGTAAATATTTGTACATAATCACTACGCCTATAATAATTAAATAAAAAGCTAATAACAACGCTTGCACGTAATATTAACATTTAGAATAATTAACTAATGAGAAAGGAATTTAAAAAGTTGTAACTCTAATAAGGCAATAAATATGGGAGTTGCAATAATTTGATAGGATAAATGGATTAATGGGATTGATAAAAAAATGGAATAGATATAAAAGGTTACTAATTGAAATTAGTAATCGTACATAAATGTCTTAGGAAATATCCGTTAGGATTTTATGGACAAATTGACGTTTATGAGCATTAAACGAGGATTTATGGGTAGATTAATATTTATGGTAAATCTTATTGCCTTAAATATAAAGGGAATTAGTAAGCTAAGTCCAATGTCTACCTAAGGTAATATAAATAAAGACTTAAGATGGTTAATTGGACTTAGTGGGTTAGTGATGCGAGCTCAGTAGATTCACTCGATGGAAGACTGCCCTTCACTTTGAGGCTACCAGCAATAGGGTGTACTTACTACTAATGTGAGATATCACTAATCCAACGACCCATGACGATGTGAGAGATTGGGCTTGCTTTCTAAAATGGAAAGTATTAAATGGTTCAATTTTGGAATTAAGAACAGCGAGGGATATCTCCATAGGGGTTCTCTTCTTGTTTAAGGTTCTCAGAGGCTGAAGGGTCCCCCTCTCTCCTAAATGAAAGTATTAAGTAACCTAGTGATATTCCAAATAAGTAAATAAACAAGGATGTCTCTAAAAAAAGGTTTACTTCAGTGTTAAGGTCTTAAGTGGCTGAAGGGTCGCCTCCCTATCGAAAGAAGTAACCTAATGAGATGCCATATTTATAATTACAGAGTGAGAGTGGATATCTCGGAAAGGGTTCACTTTAGGTTTGGGGTTTTAAGTTATTATAAAGTCCTCCTCTTTCCTATAAAAGAAGTATTAAGTAACCCAATGAGATTTCCAAGCAATGACAGCTAGATACTACCATTGAGGAGCACGCTTCTGGAAGTAGGTCTTAAATGATGGGGTCTACCTATTTTCCACTCGGAAGTATTAAGTGGTTTGGGTATAGTCTCTTACATTACTAAAGATGAAATAATAATAGTACCATTTAGGAGCATGCCTTGGGGATAGGTCTTAGATGATGGGTCTGCCTTAGTTAAGGTCTTAAATGACCATGGTCTGCCTAATTTCTAATAAAACTATATTACGTGGCTTGGGTACTGTTTATTACGTGACTATGATTATATCGGTGATAAATGCTGTATTAGTTGGACATTAAATGTCGAAAGTCATAAATAGTGGTTAGAGGTCTTGTAGTTAGGACTCACTGACCATTGACAACATTGTTAGGAAACCACCTTGGGAATAGGCCTTAAACGATGGGATATACCTCAATTAAGGTCGTAAATGACAAAGTCTACCTATTTCTCTTTTTAAAAGAATTATAGAAGCCCATTTCATATTTAGAAGTACTTAGTGGCTAATAGGTTTGGTAGTACTGAGTTGGTGATATGGCTTCTTTAGTATTTCGTACCTTGGGAAGGGGTAGGTAAGTAATCGTGTGTGCAACATAAGGTTATATTAGAATTGCTAACCTTAATGGACATAATAATTAAATGGAATCCTATCGGTATAAGTTTATGTTATGGACATTTTATATTTTTCCAATTACCAGAACGTTGTTCTGACCGTCTCCTCATTACAACCCACATGATAGAATTTAGAGGAACATGTCACTAGAGCTGGATATGCTTTGTTGGTGGAGAGTCTTCTTTCTCTCATGCTCGATGCTGATGTGATAATCCGCTATCTAAGGAATGCCATTAATTCCAGGGTAGTAGTCATAGTCAGTATTCTTATCCTATTATTGTTTCCACTGTGAGTTTAGATTCCTAATAATCTCTGATAATGCTCATGCTTATTTGCAGGTACCTAATCCAATGATTTATACCCTGATGGACTTGGGTTTTGATTTTTGTTGAAATTTAAGCCTATCAAGGTACGGGTTGTTACAAGTGGACTCCACCTATTAGTAATGATAGGCATCAATTTATTCTCCATTTTCCAGTTACCATTATGTTGTGTGTAGCATATTAGTTGGTTGTTAGTATTATTGTGATATCTATATTACCCCTGCATTTGTATATTGGTTTACCTTCATCACGGTATATTGTTACATATCAGTCACACTATATTAGTTGTGCTAACTCAGCGATGATAGGAGAAGAGCATGTTATGGTATGACTCCCTACCTTTGAGTTTGGTTTACTTTTTTTGTTTATGGTCAGTCTAGATTATTCTTGAGCCATTTTTGTGGAGAGGACCAGCTGAACTTTATTAATTTTCTATTTACTTGTATATAGTTTTGTCATACATTATTTTAAAATAGTTCCCCCACACTAGGCTTTATTTATGACATGCATTTTATCCTTTTCTTTTTGTGTTATAAGAACTCTCGAGTACTTGATTGAGTATTTTAGGAACTAGTGCTTTTGGGGATACGCTTTCAGGTCAGCTGGAGCACTTTGGAGGCGAAGTCGATACTTAGGATATATACATGATGTTGCAGTAGTACCTAACAGATATACTATTTATATATGAGACTTGTTGCATCAGATATTGTATTCTTACATTTTGTAGTGATATTTATTTATTAGTTACTTTCATCAGTACAGTCTCTTATATATTGTTTATCCTATTATGTTCATGTATATTCAATATACTATATATTATAATTCTTGTATGAGATTCTATCGATGTGCCTTGGTATGGTGTTTTGTTTTAATTTTACCCCGGTAGACTATCTTTTGTGGTATTTAGGAGGCAAATGTTGCCATTTGACATTGATTTGGGGTATTACGAAGGGTGGTTCATTATAGGACTCGAACTTCATAAGTGATATCAAGTATAGTACGTTAATCCTAAATTAATGTTTAATCTTAAGTTAAGAAATTTAAGTTGGAAATGTCCCAAATAATAAGTATGGGCAATTTAAACAGAGGCTAAGTACATTGTCTTGAATAATGATGCAATAAAAGAAGTATAAATAAATGCACAAATTTATAGTTGAGCTAGGGTTGATTCCAAATGTTGAGAGTCTCATGATATTGTTATATGATAACAACGTTGCGATACAGTTTGTAAAGAAACCTAAAGCTCACTAGAAGTTGGAGAATATACTCTAAATGGTTCCACATAATAGAGGCAATTCATTAGTATCAGAGAGAATTAATTGAAAGAGTGGATAACTAAAACAAAATAACATACCCATTCATTAAGGATTTGGCCCAATTAGTGTTTTAGAAAATTAATGATAAACTTGGAGTAAGATTCCATAATTGAACCCTAACTAAAACAAAATAGCATACTCGTTCCTTAAGGGTCTGGCCCAATAAGTTTTTTTAGAAAATCAACGATAAAGTTGGAATGAGATTCCATAATCAACCTAAGTGCAAGTGGGATTTTGATAGAGTTAGGAGTATGTCATATGGGCAATTATTCAATTTTCTACACATATCTAACTTGATAGCCAATCTTGTTAATCATAAAAGTTGTTTTTTCTACTATATATTTGTCATATTATGACATGTTAATTAATTATTTAATTTAAGTGTATTAGATAGAACATCCTTTAATGGTATGTTATGTGATAGTAATAACAATGTGTTTTAATCATGATAAATTTATCATAGTAAAATAAAATATAATTTAAATATTCCTAGACAAGATGTTTCGAGACAGGGTATCGATACATCCATTGAGACTAAAGTATGTAACGCGCTCCAAATGTTGCATAGTGTATTACTCATGGCTATTATGGACACCAAGGGGTTATGTACTTATAATTATTAGATAACTATCGAATGACACACTTTAGAGTTTTCTGTTGGTTAATATAACTAAGGTCAAACAGAAAATCTCAAAGTGATGATGTCATACAGTTCGGTCGACTTGAGAATACTTTTGAACTTCATTGTGGACACTCCACTTTGATTATAGTTAAATCATGGCTCAGTGTTCATAGAACGACTATAGTTGGATCTAAGTTGAAGCATTGGAAGAGAAACGATATTCAATAGAGAATTCATCTCCTCGGTTATATGAGGTTAGTATCACAGTCAAGTCAACATCAAAGTCTTTGTCCAGAGCAATACGATTAATATTAATTGTCATTATTAAACCAAAGATTTTTTGTTTGGGCTAATAAGTTAAATGTGGATGATATTGGAATTTTTACCGAAACCAAATTCCATGTCCTAAAGTGATATAGTTTTAACGAAGAGAATAGGTGTAAATAATCGTTACCACCTGGTACCGCTTATAATAGTAAAATTGGACTTTACTTAAAAGATGCTTATGCCATAAATGCAGCCTAAATATCACCACTAGTTAACGTGACTTGTGAACATTAATATTTGAATTGTTCAATATTAATCGCTGATTGAATCTACACCTTTGAGTGACACAACCGTAATGATGAATACATCGAAAAACCATATAATTTAATTAATTTATAGTCGTTGTAAATTGATTAAATAAAATAATATATAGACGGTATTAATTATTAAATTTGATTTGTTATAAAACCATTAGTATTTAATAAAGTGTGTATATAAAAGTTATGTATGCGCATACCGATATACAATATGCATAGAATATTTATGGATTTAAATAGGTTAATTGCTAAGCGGGTTTGGAAATTTTTTGAGGCTCATATTGCCTCTTTATGATCGGCCATGCATAAATAAGGGGAGAGGATTTGATGGGATTTAATGAGGAATTAAAGAGGCAAGGTTTTAAAGGACGGAATTGGAAATGTTTCATTGTTTCCTTCCAAACAAATTTTCTTTCATTTATTCATCGATTCCTCATATCATTTTTATCTCTCCTTCTCTTCTCTATGGCCAAAACAATTGGCTTCATAGCCATAAAATTCCCTAAAACAAAATTAAAACAAATCAAAATAAAATAAATAAAAGGTAGTGCTTTATATCGTTGCAAAGTCTTGGTTGATTCATGTGGATCTAGGAGCTTTACTCACCGTTCAAGATGCTTTTTTTGGCTACATCTTAAGGTAAAATTCTAATTTTGTTTATTCATATGTTCATCATGATTACATGGTATAGATCTTATACTTCTATGTCTGATTTTTTCATACCTTATCTAGCTATATAGTTTAGATCCCTTTTCACTACATCTCATTTAATTATTTTTTCGTATTGTTTATAAAGTTTAGATCTAAATCTTTTACCATGAATTTATATGAGCCTAAGTTATCCTATCCATTTTTTATTGTTTAACAAAAAAATAACAATTTTTGATTGAAAACTAAATGTTAACTAATTGATATAATTTATTACTTGTTATATATACAAATAGGAATAAGCTACATATGTTGTTTATTAGAAATCACTTTGGAAATCGAATACATGCTTTACATGTTTGTTGTTCGAATATAATACATTTGGTTATTGTTTAAATTTGATTAAAAGTTTTTTTAATTAAAAATATATAATTGGACTTTTGTGTAAAACATCATAAACCTTTTGAATCTCACTTAAGTTAAAGTTAGGTTTTAATTTGTTACTTCAATTTCAAAACATATATAAGATTACAAACTTTACAGATATATATATATATATATATGTATATGTTTTAATATATATATGTATGTATGTATGTATGTATGTTTTACTTCAAAATTTAAAATATAGTTTGCAATTATTATATAAGTATTTATGTGTGCGCGCGTGTGCTATTTTAACTCTAGGTTCATAAAATGGACTTTGGTGTAAACTATATAGTTTATTTTTAAACCCTTCCTGTATTGAAACTAGATTTATAATTGTTAATTTTAGATTTTAAAACATATAAAATAGTCAAACTTAATTTAAGCATGCATACATACATATATAAACATACATATATATGTATGTATGTATGTATGTATGTATGTATGTATGTATGTATGTGTAACAACCCTGTTTCGGTGATTACCTGTGAAATTAAATTATAACACTGGTTATAATTTAATAGTAGAGGAATAAAATATTGGGGATGAACAATTTGTTAAAATTGTTTATTATAAGCAAACAATGGATTTTGGTGAAATAAAACAGAATTAAGATGGTTTGGTTGGTAATAAATTGTGAATAATGGTAATATGTTGCTTTGGTGATTAATTGAATTAAATAAAGACAAAAGAATTCAATTTAACATTTATTTTTTGGAACAAATATAAAATGTTGAAAATAAAGTTTTAAAAACTTCATTATGTTAGTTTGGGATAAAAATGAGAAAATTATTGCCAAATGTTAATTTCTGTTAATTTTAATGAAGTATTAGAATTTAATATGGTAAATATTATAAATAAAAAGGTGGAATTTTGTTTAAAAATAATATCGAGATGTAAAAATAATGTTAATATGGTTTGCTACATTTAATTGGATAAGAAAATGAATTTTGTGGAAATTTTGTTGTTAAAAATATTATTTTATGTAAATAATGGTGTAAATTGAAGTATTTAAATAAAAATAAGAATTTAATGATGGAAAATAGTTTTAATGGCTAAATTAATTTTTGTATGTTGATAAAACATTTTGTAAACATAAAAATATGTTGTATAAATTTGTTTGGTTAAAATGTGTGTAAATATGGTGAAAATAAAGTGTTAACATGAATTAAGTTAGTTAATTTTTTTAACTAAGTATTAGCTTATGCTTATTGGGTAATAGATTAGCCCAAAACCCACTCTCTAGAAAAATCTGAGGAGGAAGAGGTTGTATTGTACGTACACTTCTTCTTCTCATTCTTCTGTCTTCCTAAATTAAACCAGAGAAAGAAAAATGGCAACCTCCTCTTAACTATTCAAATTTAGCTCTAAATCGAACAAAATCAAAAGAGAGATTCAAGGAAAATTAGTAAATCAAATTCCTAGCACCTTCTACAGGTCATTGAAGCATCTCAAGGCCAAAAAGTCACCAGCTTGCAAGTTTAAATCGCTAAATTCTTGATAAGGTGAGTACTAACTCACATTTCTAGCTAAATCTAATTGCCTGTAAGAAATTTGTTCAGTTTCTATTGTGTTTTGTGTGTAAACGTGAGGTTTCTAGTTTACAGTAAAATCCTTGTCTGGGTTCAACTTTGTAAACCCATATCTCTTTGGTTTCATACTGGAATTGAGTAAAATCTCTTCCAGATAATTGTCTATGCTTTGTTGTATGTGCATGTCAAATTTAAGGTCATGCTGACCTCTGTAGCTTATAGAAATCTGCTGTCGAACTTTGATTCGGAGCTTTTTTTGCTCCAGCCGTTTATAGTGAAAACAGGCTGTGAGTCCAATTTTGAAAGCTTATATCTCTCATGTTTCTTATTCGATTTGAGTCATGTTTTTTTTGGTTGAAGGTATTGTTGTTGATCTTTACGCATGTCAAATTTCAGGTCATTCCGACCGATTTAGCTTATAGAAATCTGCTGTCGAACTTTGATACGGAGCAAGTTTTGCTCTAGTTGTTTACAGTAAAAATCCGGCTGTGAGTTCATGTAACGACCCGTAAATTTCAAATGTTTTAATAACGTAATTAGTTGAAATTTTATGAAATTTTAAACGATAAAATTTTGAAATATAAATTTGATATTTGGAATGCGTCTAGTTAAACATAGCAATTGGTAAATTTTCGTCCGAAAATATCAAAGTTTATTTCGCGCGTAAATTTACTTCAATTTAATCAGTTAAAAAAGCGATGAAAATAAAATGTTTCCGAAACTTAAATATTTTTACATAGAAAAATTCTAAATCATCTTCTGAGCAAGATGTCAGTTTGTCGTTTTTCCAAATTCGGACATCTTTGGCTCCGTCGATCTTATTTTTCAGTGTTTTTCTTGCACTTTCCGCTAATAGAAAATTCAAATTTTCATAAGTCAATCGTACCACTGATATCTGCATACCATTTTGATCGTCTCGTCGCGCTGATCAAAATGGTATATTCATTTGTGCAAATCGGAATCCGACGTAGAACGTCGCGTTAATTTAACCGTTCCGGACGAACCGGTTAAACTATATTCAGTCCAAATAAATTCACACCCGTACCCATTAAAAAAAATCGGAAAAGAAAATATAATTGTTAGGCGTATTCAATAGGGTGGTTGGCAGCTAGAAAGTGGCATGGGAAGTTGAAATATTGGAAAGTAAACAGCACATTAGTATTCCAATGTGGCATTTCATTGTGTTGCTGTTCGTTTCTTTCCTTCATTTCTTCATTTACAAAACTTCTCCTCTGCCTCTCTTCTTCATCTCACATGGCCGCCTCCTCCTAAAAAAAGAAAAAAAAAAGAAATTGCTCAACACATCTCCTCTCCCTGGCGCAAACAAGCACGCACCCAGACCCGAGATCCCAACCGCATCACTTCATCCAACTTCGTTCTCCTCTGACTGGCTGGCAACCGAGCACCGCCTACCACCTCCGACTTCGCACCCCAACCCTCCGACCATCCATGCAAGTGACGCCTGGTTCCACCAAGTCTAACCACTCCTTCTCGATCGGCCGAAACCTACCCCATAACCACCACCTTGATCCCGCCTTCTCACACCCCTTGCCTACACGTCCCTGTAGCCGAGACAAGCCACCACCGGCCTTGACTCGCCACGTCAGTACACCGACCTCCCTCCGCCTCTTTAGTCAAGCAGCCACTGAACTCACCCATCGGCTTCGCCACTGCCCTCCACCACAGCCGAGCAGCCTTCTTCCTATTGCCCGTCTTCTTCCCACATCACGCAAGCCTCCTTCACTTCTTTGTATAAAGGTATATATTGTTATGTGTTTACAGTAAAAGGTTATATATATATATATATCTTGACATACTTATATGAATATAAATATATATATTGGGTATGTGCGTGTTCTCTCTGTTATAAAATATATGGATTTTGATTTTGTGCAGATTTTAAAATATAACTTGCATAGGTAATGTATGACATGTTTTACTATTTGTTGATACTGTGATTTTAAAGTCTGTATAGTTCAGATATAAAGTATAAATTTTAAGTTAAAGGATATATTCACGCGGTTCTGTATATTTTAGAGTTAAAGTAATATATTTAAATATAAAGTATACTTGCATTTCACCTTAAGGGTATATATATTACATATATTTTTGATTTTTAAATATACGTACCTAAAATGTTAAAGTATATAGTTAAATTATGTTAAGATCTGGAAATAGCTTGGTAATAGTTTGATATAAATATACCCTTGATTTTGAATATATGCGTTTTAAAATATAACATAGAAGCAAAATTTTATTTGATGTAATATGTTGCATTATGTACGTAAGTTTATAATTTAGATAATATGTATGTAAGTTTTCATTAAAAGTTGTATGTAAGTCTATATTATATATATGAATGTTTACATAATTTTATACAACCTAGTTTTGTATATACATATAGGTCTATATATATAGCTGCATATTTATATGATAGGTTAATATATATAATTTTTGTATAAAAGGTTGTTCATATCAGTTTCGTATAAAACATTGTTATATATATTTTGGTTACTGTAATAAACATATAGTGTTATATCGACCGGGTTTTAAGTCTATAGGTTAACATACTTACAGTTGTTTTCATGTGCACGCGCTGTATATTATACGTCTCTTGTCTTTATGAAAGTGGATATTTGAATTGTATAAATATAAGTTGATTAATAGTTGGTAAAGTTTTGTTTTAATGTTTAAAAAATATATTATAATAATGTGTACATTTTAGTTATATCCAAAAAAATTGATTCAGATTTGTTCTCATCGATTTCCCATTATATCAGCTTTGGACGGTCGTGCTTGTTTTTTCATTGAATCTGTGCCTATCTAGCTTTGCTTTGGATTCGTAGCACGCTTCCTTGTCGAATCTATCTAGCCTCGTAAGGTGAGCAATCACTTACGATTAACGTTCTTTCATCTATTAAATTTGATTTCAATTGAAACGACAATTGAAATATACTACTGTCAGTTATTTACACTGTTATATGAATGCTATTACCTGTATCAGTTCACCTGTGACATCTGACATCATTATTTGTTAATTATACGATGATAATCCAATTTGATTGATAATTGATTGATTGTTTGTTGTTTATATTGGATGTTAAATTGTAATGTATAAAGTGATAATTAAAATTTGAATCCACATATATGTTAAATTTGATAAGTTGAATATGACCCCTTTTAATTGTTAAATTAATTGACATGTAAAATATTGATAATTACACTTTGAACCATTGAACGTATATTTGATTAATTGTTGTAGTGTTAAAATTGAAATCGAATGACAATTGAAGAACCGTATAAATATTAGTGTAATAATCTTTAATCTACATGAAATGATAGTGTAGATTCTAGAGATAATTATATTAATTCGTACAAATAACAATGCGAATTAATACGGTTATTTCGGGATTATTTGAATTGATTATTGGATTGGTATTGATTGTTGTTATTGCTTGTTTATTTACTTTGACACCATCCCAGTTATCACACTGCAAGTTCCCTTTGCTATGTTTTGATTTTGAATTGAATTGGAATCGGGTTGAAATGATAAATACCCAAATTGAACTTTGACCTAGGATAGAGAATTAAATAAAACCCGATTGATCAATAATTTGATTTAAAAATAAGCGAAGATTTTATTTGAATAAATAATATGGTTTTGAAATGAAGTTGAAATTTGAATTTTAATCAAAGGAAAATGTTAATATTTAATAATCTGAAACAAAATTTTAACAATGTAATTGATGAAAGAACGTTGTTTTATTTGAGAAATGATTGAATTAAGTTTGAAATGATTTAATAATTAAGTTTGAAATTATAATTAAGTTTGAAATTATAATTAAGTTTGAAATTTATTAAACTTTGAAACTATTTAATAATTAAGTTTTGAACTATTTAATAATTAAATAAGATTGAATTATTTAATGATTAAAATTGAATTGAATTCTGTATTAAGTAAAATTGAACTTCTTGAAAAAGTGAAATTTAGTTCTTTATTAATTAAGCTTTGAAATTGTAACTAAGTAAATAAATAAGTGAAATTGAATTTCTTTAACAAGAAATAAAATGTGATTTATTGAAATCAATGTAAGACTTGTAATTTAAAGAATTTATTTGACAAATCTAATTTAATTCAATTTGATGTTTTGTATAATGAAGTTGAACTTATGTAATTGACTTAATGAATTGGAAATTTAATAAAAATTGTTTGAATGACAAATTTACTTGATGAATATTGAATAAAATCGATCAATGAATTTAAATTGATTTGGATGTTAAATTAAATTAATTTAAATGATTTCGGAATGAAACTTATATACGAATCTAAATGAATAGTTAATTTGTTTTAAATAAAAATGGAAATTGAATTATAAGATTTTGAAATGGTAATTTGGAAGTTTTGAAACGAAAATTTTGGAAATTGATTTCGAAAGACAAATGAAATGTTGATTTACAAATTCTAATTGAAATTGAAATTGATTTGGTTTTGAAATTTATTAAATGACCAATCGGTGTAATAATTACGGAAGTTATTAAAGAGATCGGAATCGGTTAGGGACATACTCGCTGTCTAAACCGAGAACCACTTTAATAACTATACGCGGAGTGTGATCCAGAATGAAGTGGTTGGAATGATGTACGTGATGACTGAAGAAAGAGAACGATAATGGATAGCCTTGACACTTGTGTCAAATTGGAAATGACTAAAACAAAAGCCGTGTCGGGCCAATGGAGGTCAGCTACCTCAAGCGAACACACTTCTTCGAACTACTCATTACTTGTTGTCGATTGGTGCACCCTTGATTTTGGGAGTGTTGTTTCGCAGTGTTGCGGTCGCTGCGGCGATGCGTTCTCACCAGTCCGGATCAGGCAAACGGTAGTTTCACTACCTTGGGTATTGCCTCATGTGCCTTGTCATACTTGTATTCCTTTATATGCGACCATTACGATTTTGGTTTGTACCTTTAGTATATGGATTGCCCTCTGGTGACTTCCGGTTTTGGGGAAACTATGGTCTTGTATATGCTCTTGGGAATAAAAATGTGTTAAGGGGAATAATGGTAACGCCTTAACACTATTTTGATATCTTATATTACCAATAGACATTATCTACTTATCGTACACTACTACATAGTAGATAGTTTAACGGATCCTTAAAGGATGGTTATTCCAAACATCCTTTGAGTTACTTGTATTTCAATTGCTATTTCACTTGAGTTGGATTTATTGATATAAGAATGTTAATCCTGACTCGAGTGTTTTGTGTTTTTCTTTACGCTCAGGTCAGACTGAGTGTACCAGTATTCGAGACTCACCTTTGGAGTTGGAGCTTTGCTTGAAGATCCAGCCATCTATTCTGCTTTCTGTGTTCGATGATTCCAGTGATGTATTCTGATTTGTATTTGATGTATCATATTACTCTTCCGTTGTATCTGGTTTAACTCTGATGTAACTTATATATTTATATAGTAGCTTCATGATCTACTATCTCTTTTATTTCCGCTGCAATTATTACTCTGTGTCTGTGATCTGTGATTATTTATTTACTGTATATGTTCATTTTTGCCAAATTTAAATTAACAACGCGGTATTTTGAGCAATTCAATTCTGGCATGAGTGTCTACCTATACACTTATAATGGATGCGAATGGTCCAAAATAACGGGTCGTTACAGTTGGTATCAGAGCTTTGGTAGCTCTAGGCAAAACTTAGCATATAGGGTAAATGTATTTACAGAATCACTCTCATTCGAGTTTCAACCTCTTCCTTTGACTCAATTCCTTTGAATTTTGGAACGTTCCCCTCGGTTCCGAAATTCATTCGTGTCCTTCACTATTCGTCTTCTTTCAATTCTGGAGCACCCCATAACTCCATTTTGAATGATATCTATAATAGATCGGCGGTCTTGCCAATCTTCGAATGATTCGTAAAGGAGCAAAACTCCTTTACAATAGGCATTGATTTACCGGAGATTTCTGTATCCTCGGTTTACGATGCTATCTATTCCCTGCTATACCTGAATCCCATTTCGAGACTCACCTTTGGAGTTGGAGCTTTGCTTGAAGATCCAGCCATCTATTCTGCTTTCTGTGTTCGATGATTCCAGTGATGTATTCTGATTTGTATTTGATGTATCATATTACTCTTCCGTTGTATCTGTTTTAACTCTGATGTAACTTATATATTTATATAGTAGCTTCATGAACTACTATCTCTTTTATTTCCGCTGCAATTATTACTCTGTGTCTGTGATCTGTGATTATTTATTTACTATATATATGTTCATTTTTGCCAAATTTAAATTAACAACGCGGTATTTTTAGCAATTCAATTCTGACATGTGTGTCTGCCTATGCACTTGGCGGGTGCAGCATGATAGGGGGTTCTCGCATTTGGTTTGGTAGCGAGCGGATGACTCTTACTCCTACATGTCCCTGCGTGGTTGGTGCAGTCGAGAGGCTGGCCGTAAAGGCAGAACACAGGTACTGCTGTATGCTACGGTGGGCGTTACCCCACCGACGCGGTCCGTTACAGTTGGTATCAGAGCTTTGGTAGCTCTAGGCAAAACTTAGCATATAGGTTAAATGTATTTACAGAATCACTCTCATTCGAGTTTCACCCTCTTCCTTTGACTCAATTCCTTTGAATTTTGGAACGTTCCCCTCGGTTCCGAAATTCATTCGTGTCCTTCACTATTCGTCTTCTTTCAATTCTGGAGCACCCCATAACTCCATTTTGAATGATATCTATAATAGATCGGCGGTCTTGCCAATCTTCGAATGATTCGTAAAGGAGCAAAACTCCTTTACAATAGGCATTGATTTACCGGAGATTTCTGTATCCTCGGTTTACGATGCTATCTATTCCCTGCTATACCTGAATCCCATTTCGAGACTCACCTTTGGAGTTGGAGCTTTGCTTGAAGATCCAGCCATCTATTCTGCTTTCTGTGTTCGATGATTCCAGTGATGTATTCTGATTTGTATTTGATGTATCATATTACTCTTCCGTTGTATCTGTTTTAACTCTGATGTAACTTATATATTTATATAGTAGCTTCATGAACTACTATCTCTTTTATTTCCGCTGCAATTATTACTCTGTGTCTGTGATCTGTGATTATTTATTTACTATATATATGTTCATTTTTGCCAAATTTAAATTAACAACGCGGTATTTTTAGCAATTCAATTCTGACATGTGTGTCTGCCTATGCACTTGGCGGGTGCAGCATGATAGGGGGTTCTCGCATTTGGTTTGGTAGCGAGCGGATGACTCTTACTCCTACATGTCCCTGCGTGGTTGGTGCAGTCGAGAGGCTGGCCGTAAAGGCAGAACACAGGTACTGCTGTATGCTACGGTGGGCGTTACCCCACCGACGCGGTCCGTTACAGTTGGTATCAGAGCTTTGGTAGCTCTAGGCAAAACTTAGCATATAGGTTAAATGTATTTACAGAATCACTCTCATTCGAGTTTCACCCTCTTCCTTTGACTCAATTCCTTTGAATTTTGGAACGTTCCCCTCGGTTCCGAAATTCATTCGTGTCCTTCACTATTCGTCTTCTTTCAATTCTGGAGCACCCCATAACTCCATTTTGAATGATATCTATAATAGATCGGCGGTCTTGCCAATCTTCGAATGATTCGTAAAGGAGCAAAACTCCTTTACAATAGGCATTGATTTACCGGAGATTTCTGTATCCTCGGTTTACGATGCTATCTATTCCCTGCTATACCTGAATCCCATCTCTTGAGATCGAGTGTTGATTTACCTCGGAATTCAGCATCGATCTTATTCCTGAAGTTACGGACGACCCGGTTAAGGTTGTCCGTTAATTAAATAAACTCATCCATCTCCCGATTGTGGTAATTGAATTATCTTATATTCTGTTTCAAACTTATTTTCAAATCAAAATTCTCTTTGATTTGATTCCCATCAAATTTGAATCTCTATACATGTTTTGAAATCTGTTCTTGTATCGTCGAGCGAGGAATTGTATTTATAAAATTATATTTAAAATGTTTTAAAAAAAAAATTGTGTTGTTTGAGTTGTTGATGTTGATTTGGATTTTCGATCGATTCGTCTGATCAACGCTATCGATAGGATTTCCAAAACACTTGAACAGAACAAACTGACACAATATTGTTTTCAAAATTTGGTAAATAAAATAATCTTGTAAAATTATATTATATAAGTATAAATTTTCTGAAACTGAATTGTTAACTGAATTGGTTGTCAAAAGGGTAATATTGGATTTTCACTATTTGTTTTGTAAATCATTGATTATTCCAACACAAAAATAAATGGAATTATAAAAGTTGGTTTATAGATTTATTTAGAAATTTAAATGAAATTAAAGAAAGAATTTGAGAATTTAAATTCCTAAAATTTCAAGCTTTGGTTTTAAAATTTTAAAATGTATATTATTGAACGTATTTTCAAATAGAAACCGTTTTCAAAGAATTTAAATATTGAAATCGGTACTCTTCTCTTTGTCGCTGGAAAAAAATTTCGGTGATGGCGGCCGCATCATCGACGTTCATTTTCGAGTTTCGAAGTGGAGAAACCATTCTGTAGCTTTGCTACGGTTTTGTTGGGAAAAATATTTAATTTGAATTTCTTAAGTATGATTTGATTTATATATACATGAATATATTATTTTAAATTTAATTTAATTCAATATATATAGTATATACATAATTATTTCTGAAGGATTTGAAATTAAACGGAAATTTAATTCTTAACAAAAAATCATGTTAAAAGATGTTTTCAATTATAAATAAAGCTAGATTTTGGATAAGTATTTAAACTTGGAATAATTGAAAAAAAATTATTTGTATAATACTCAGTTTCATTTAAATATAACTTACCTAAATCATTCAGAAGTTGAATATGTAACTGGATAATATATAAGATAAATTGAATTTATAAATAAAATTTGAGTGTTTATAATAAATGTTATACACTAAATTTTGATTATAAAGATGTTAATAGAGTTAGATAGGATAATAAGTAAACTCAGTTAATAAAAAAAAATTGTTTTGAAAGAATTAATAAATTTAAATTTGATCAACATATGAAAATACCATGAATTTAAAAGAAATTAATAGATGTAAATTAATTTAAATCGAAACTTTTATGTTTTAAATTAATTTATACGGGTTAAATATATGTGAGTAGATATATTAAGTAGAATAAATTTAACAGTAATTTGGAATAAAGAAGAATTTAAAATTGTTGAAGAAAATATGATTATAATAAAAGACTATTCAAATTTATGGTTTTAGAAATTGTAAATTGAAGAAAATGAGATAAAAAGATAATGAATTTAGAAATAGTTAAGATTGATTTTAGCGAAATCAAATGGATTAAATCAATTATTGAATATCAATTAATTTAAATTTGAATTTATATGGTTTAAATTAATTGTTATTTTGTATTTCAAATCTGTTTTTCTATCTGGTTGTTTCTATTCTCCTACCTCGTTCCTTTTCGGGGACGAAAAGTTTTGAGTGGGGGAGAGTGTAACGATCCGTAAATTTCAACTGTTTTAATAACGTAATTAGTTGAAATTTAGTGAAATTTTAAACGATAAAATTTTGAAATATAAATTTGATATTTGCAATGCGTTCAGTTAAACATAGCAACTGGTAAATTTTCGTCCGAAAATATGAAAGTTTATTTCGCGCGTAAATTTACTTCAATTTAATTAGTTAAAAAAGCGATGAAAATAAAATATTTCCGAAACTTAAATATTTTTACATAGAAAAATTCTAAACCATCTTATGAGCAAGATGTCAGTTTGTCGTTTTTCCAAATTCGGTCATCTTTGGCTCCGTCGATCTTATTTTTCAGTGTTTTTCTTGCACTTTCCGCTAATAGAAAATTCAAATTTTCATAAGTCAATCGTACCACTGATATCTGCATACCATTTTGATCGTCTCGTCGCGCTGATCAAAATGGTATATTCATTTGTGCAAATCGGAATCCGACTTAGAGCGTCGCGTTAATTTAACCGTTCCGGACGAACCGGTTAAACTATATTCAGTCCAAATAAATTCACACCCATACCCATTAAAAAAAATCGGAAAAGAAAATATAATTGTTAGGCGTATTCAATAGGGTGGTTGGCAGCTAGAAAGTGGCATGGGAAGTTGAAATATTGGAAAGTAAACAGCACATTAGTATTCCAATGTGGCATTTCACTGTTGTTGCTGTTCGTTTCTTTCCTTCATTTCTTCATTTACAAAACTTCTCCTCTGCCTCTCTTCTTCATCTCACATGGCCGCCTCCTCCTAAAAAAAAGAAAAAAAAAGAAATTGCTCAACACATCTCCTCTCCCTGGCGCAAACAAGCACGCACCCAGACCCGAGATCCCAACCGCATCACTTCATCCAACTTTGTTCTCCTTTGACTGGCTGGCAACCGAGCACCGCCTACCACCTCCGACTTCGCACCCCAACCCTCCGACCATCCATGCAAGTGACGCCTAGTTCCACCAAGTCTAACCACTCCTTCTCGATCGGCCGAAACCTACCCCATTACCACCACCTTGATCCCGCCTTCTCAAACCCCTTGCATACATGTCCCTGTAGCCGAGACAAGCAACCACCGGCCCTGACTCGCCACGTCAGTACACCGACCTTCCTCCGCCTCTTCCAGTCAAGCAGCCACCGAACTCACCCATCGGCTTCGCCACTGCTCTCCACCACAGCCGAGCAGCCTTCTTCCTATTGCACACCTTCTTCCCACATCACGCAAGCCTCCTTCACTTCTTTGTATAAAGGTATATATTGTTATGTGTTTACAGTAAAAGGTTATATATATATCTTGACATACTTATATGAATATAAATATATATATTGGGTATGTGCGTGTGCTATCTGTTATAAAATATATAGATTTTGATGTTGTGCAGATTTTAAAATATAACTTGCATAGGTAATGTATGATATGTTTTACTATTTGTTGATACTATGATTTTAAAGTCTGTATAGTTCAGATATAAAGTATAAATTTTAAGTTAAAGGATATATTCACGCGGGTCTGTATATTTTAGACTTAAAGTAATATATTTAAATATAAAGTATACTTGCATTTCACCTTAAGGGTATATATATTACATATATTTTTGATTTTTAAATATACGTACCTAAAATGTTAAAGTATATAGTTAAATTATGTTAAGATCTGGAAATAGCTTGGTAATAGTTTGATATAAATATACCCTTGATTTTGAATATATGCGTTTTAAAATATAACATAGAAGCAAAATTTTATTTGATGTAATATGTTGCATTATGTACGTAAGTTTATAATTTAGATAATATGTATGTAAGTTTGCATTAAAAGTTGTATGTAAATCTATATTATATATATGAATGTTTACATAATTTTATACAACCTAGTTTTGTATATACATATAGGTCTATATATATAGCTGCATATTTATATGATAGGTTAATATATATAATTTTTGTATAAAAGGTTGTTCATATCAGTTTCGTATAAAACATTGTTATATATATTTTGGTTACTGTAATAAACATATAGTGTTATATCGACCGGGTTTTAAGTCTATAGGTTAACATACTTACAGTTGTTTTCATGTGCACGCGCTGTATATTATATGTCTCTTGTCTTTATGAAAGTAGATATTTGAATTGTATAAATATAAGTTGATTAATAGTTGGTAAACTTTTGTTTTGATGGTTAAAAAAATATAAAATAAAATAAAATATTATAATAATGTGTACATTTTAGTTATATCCAAAAAAATTGATTCGGATTTGTTCTCGTCGATTTCCCATTATATCAGCTTTGGACGATCGTGCTTGTTTTTTCATTGAATCTGTGCCTATCTAGCTTTGCTTTGGATTCGTAGCACGCTTCCTTGTCGAATCTATCTAGCCTCGAAAGGTGAGCAATCACTCACGATTAACGTTCTTTTATTTATTAAATTTGATTTCAATTGAAACGACAATTGAAATATACTGCTGTCAGTTATTTACACTGTTATATGAATGCTATTACCTGTATCAGTTCACCTGTGACATCTGACATCATTATTTGTTAATTATACGATGATAATCCTATTTGATTGATAATTGATTGATTGTTTGTTGTTTATATTGGATGTTAAATTGTAATGTATTAAGTGATAATTAAAATTTGAATCGACATATATGTTAAATTTGATTAGTTGAATATGACCCCTTTTAATTGTTAAATTAATTGACATGTAAAATAGTGATAATTACACTTTGAACCATTGAACGTATATTTGATTAATTGTTGTAGTGTTAAAATTGAAATCGAATGACAATTGAAGAACCATATAAATATTAGTGTAATAATCTTTAATCTACATGAAATGATAGTGTAGATTCTAGAGATAATTATATTAATTCGTACAAATAACAATGCGAATTAATACGGTTATTTTAGGATTATTTGAATTGATTATTGGATTGATATTGATTGTTGTTATTGCTTGTTTATTTACTTTGACACCATCCCAGTTATCACACTGCAAGTTCCCTTTGCTATGTTTTGATTTTGAATTGAATTGGAATCGGGTTGAAATGATAAATACCCAAATTGAACTTTGACCTAGGATAGAGAATTAAATAAAACTCGATTGATCAATAATTTGATTTAAAAATAAGCAAAGATTTTATTTGAATAAATAATATGGTTTTGAAATGAAGTTGAAATTTGAATTTTAATCAAAGGAAAATGTTAATATTTAATAATCTGAAACAAAATTTTAACAATGTAATTGATGAAAGAACGTTGTTTTATTTGAGAAATGATTGAATTAAGTTTGAAATGATTTAATAATTAAGTTTGAAATTATAATTAAGTTTGAAATTTATTAAACTTTGAAACTATTTAATAATTAAGTTTTGAACTATTTAATAATTAAATAAGATTGAATTATTTAATGATTAAAATTGAATTGAATTCTGTATTAAGTAAAATTGAACTACTTGAAAAAGTGAAATTTAGTTCTTTATTAATTAAGCTTTGAAATTGTAACTAAGTAAATAAATAAGTGAAATTGAATTTCTTTAACAATAAATAAAATGTGATTTATTGAAATCAATGTAAGACTTGTAATTTAAAGAATTTATTTGACAAATCTAATTTAATTCAATTTGATGTTTTGTATAATGAAGTTGAACTTATGTAATTGACTTAATGAATTGGAAATTTAATAAAAATTGTTTGAATGACAAATTTACTTGATGAATATTGAATAAAATCGATCAATGAATTTAAATTGATTTGGATGTTAAATTAAATTAATTTAAATGATTTTGGAATGAAACTTATATACGAATCTAAGTGAATAGTTGATTTGTTTTAAATAAAAATGGAAATTGAATTATAAGATTTTGAAATGGTAATTTGGAAGTTTTGAAACGAAAATTTTGGAAATTGATTTCGAAAGACAAATGAAATGTTGATTTACAAATTCTAATTGAAATTGAAATTGATTTGGTTTTGATATTTATTAAATGACCAATCGGTGTAATAATTACGGAAGTTATTAAAGAGACCGGAATCGGTTAGGGACATACTCACTGTCTAAACCGAGAACCACTTTAATAACTATACGCGGAGTGTGATCCAGAATGAAGTGGTTGGAATGATGTACGTGATGACTGAAGAAAGAGAACGATAATGGATAGCCTTGACACTTGTGTCAAATTGGAAATGACTAAAACAGGAGCCGTGCCGGGCCAATGGAGGTCAGCTACCTCAAGCGAACACACTTCTTCGAACTACTCATTACATTTTGTCGATTGGTGCACCCTTGATTTTGGGAGTGTTGTTTCGCGGTGTTGCGGTCGCTGTGGCGATGCGTTCTCACCAGTCCGGATCAGGAAAACGGTAGTTTCACTACCTTGGGTATTGCCTCATGTGCCTTGTCATACTTGTATTCCTTTATACGCGACCACTACGATTTTGGTTTGTACCTTTACTATATGGATTGCCCTCTTGTGACTTCCGGGTTTGGGGAAACTACGGTCTTGTATATGCTCTTTGGAATAAAAATGTGTTAAGGGGAATAATGGTAACGCCTTAACACTATTTTGATATCTTATATTACTAATAGACATTATCTACTTATCGTACACTACTACATAGTAGATAGTTTAACGGATCCTTAAAGGATGGTTATTCCAAACATCCTTTGAGTTACTTGTATTTCAATTGCTATTTCACTTGAGTTGGATTTATTGATATAATAATGTTAATCCTGACTCGAGTGTTTTGTGTTTTGCATTACGCTCGGGTCAGACTGAGTGTACCAGTATTTGAGACTCACCTTTGGAGTTGGAGCTTTGCTTGAAGATCCAGCCATCTATTCTGCTTTCTGTGTTCGATGATTCCTGTAATGTATTCTGATTTGTATTTGATGTATCATATTACTCTTCCGTTGTATCTGGTTTAACTCTGATGTAACTTATATATTCATATAGTAGCTTCATGAACTACTATCTCTTTTATTTCCGCTGCAATTATTACTCTATGTCTGTGATCTGTGATTATTTATTTACTGTATATGTTCATTTTTGCCAAATTTAAATTAACAACGCGGTATTTTTAGCAATTCAATTCCGGCATGAGTGTCTACCTATACACTTATAATGGATGCGAATGGTTCAAAATAACGGGTCGTTACAGTTCAACTTTGTGACATTACATCTCTCATGTTTCTTGTTCGATTATATCCATTCTTTTTTTATTGAAATTAGAGCCGTTGAACTCTATGCCTGTATAACTTCAAGGCTTTTAGACCTTTGTAATCAGTTGAAAACCAGGCTGGAACTTTGAATCGGAACATGTTTTGCTCCACCTGTTTACAGTAAAATCTGGCTGTGAGTCCAACTTTGTGACATTATATATCTCTCGTTTCTTGTCTGATTGTATCCATTATTTTTTTATTGAAAGTAGAGTTGTTGAACTCTATGCTTGTAAAATTTCAAGGCTTTTAGACTTCTGTAACCAGTTGAAAACCAGCTTGGAACTTTGAATCGAAGCATGTTTTGCTCCAGCTGACAATTTCTGAATTGTTATACATGGATTTATGAAGCAAATTTCGATGTAGTTTTTGATCGGCTTGATCCTAAGATGGAAGAGCCAATATTACCACTTATCCATATTTGGGTTGGTGAGTTTTTAGGTTGAATGATTTCGTGAATTTGTTGACACTGCATGTTTTATAAACCGATTTTTAAAAGATTTTCTACATATAAATTTTTGCTGAGACAAATGTTTTCTAAGTTGTTTTAAAATTATAATATCTCAAAGCTATATAATATTTTCCAAAATATAGACATTTTCAAAGAAACAAGTTCCAAATTATTTCAAAATCGTTTTATAAACTCGTTTTCTCGAAGCAAGTATTTTTTATAAAAAAATACACATTTTTGCACTCTTCGAGAGAACGAGGAAGCGATTTAAATGATATGACAAACCATGTGGTATGGGACACGTAGGTTTGCTATATCGGTTAATTCTAGATTCGTTCTATTGAAGCTACACCATTGTCACTATTCAGATTACTGCTTGGGAGTCTGTGACACATCCTATTGTTGTTATCGTCAGTACTTGGACTGTTTGGTCCTATAAAATTATATAAAGCTGTTGGGCTAATCACGGACTATTGGGTCCTATTTGAGACAGTTGGGTCTCCTATAAATAGTACTTGGCGGGCTGTTGGGCCACTTATTGGACTGTTGGGTCCTCTACGTATATAGCTGTTGGGTTAATTTTTGGACTGTTGGGTCCTACTTTTGACATTGTTGCTTTTCTAGATTTTTTACAATGATTTCTACAATTCATATGTGTTTGTACCAAAATTGGGCACAACACTCTTAGGAAGTGTTTGAAGAGATAAAATGAAGAAAGTAAATGTAAAAAGAGGATTATCTAACAAACACTCTGAACAATAATCAGAAAAACAGCAAAAGAACCCAGAGATTTAAAGTGGTTCAGCGTGTTTCCTACGTCCACCATGAAATGATTGACTTTTATTAACTTTTGCTTGCTGGTTACAACAGATTACAACAGTAAATTTCGAGTACAACAGTGAATTTCGAGTGCAACAATGATTTCGGCAGAGTCTGGACGTTGAAGAGCCAAAAAGTCCTTTTTCTATAGGTTCTGGGCTATTATTTATGGGCGTAGGCTGCAAATATCTCGCTCAGATCTCGGGAGACCTCTTCTTGCATGAGGGTGGGCCCACGCGATCGATCCCATACGGTTTGCACTCAATCTGTGATCGATACGAAAGAGCTTCGTATCGATCGATAATCCATCCAATCGAGTCGATATCGATCATGAACATTCTCGAGGATGTACGCAAGCTTCTGTGAAAATTTGGTAGCATTTGGACTTGTAGATGGTGAGTTGTGATAGATGCAAGTTCAGGTTCTCTGTAGGCTGTTGAATTCGCATCGATTCCCTTCGTATCGATCTGTTTGTATCGCTTTTTGGGCACGTGCTTGCAGGTTGACGTGGCACAAACTCCTCGGATCGATCCACTTTTCATGCCGAGTGGCTAAGTCTTTCATTGGAGTGTATCTTTTTCGCATTGATCACCTCTGCCTTGTTCGTATCGATCGTCATTGCTTTGTTCGTATCGATCGATTGCATCTCACTTCGTATCAATCTTTTGCATTCCACTTCATATCGATGAGAAGTGTTGGTTTCGTATCGATCTGTGGTCAATCGATACGAAGCGTGTTTGAAACTTGATCGATACGAAATGGACACTTATGTTATAGTCAATGGATACAAAGTGCGATGCTTTTTCATGGATATAGACCAGTGGTCACTTGATGGATACGAAATGACGGCCACTTGATGGATACGAGCCAATATAGCCGATGGATACGAACTGTTGAAGCTTGATGGATGCGAACAAGGCCTTTTAGTTGATGGATACGAAGAGTGCAGTTCCAGATGGATGCAAACGGAACCGATGCGAAGAGAGCGAAATGATGGATACGAACGAATTGATTCCCTTAGCTTGCTTCGATCATATCTTGAGCATACGAACTCAGATTGATTTGAAATTTGGAACGTTGGCTCCATAGCTTTGCATGTCGTGTCGTGTTAATTGTAGCTTGAACCGGACTTGGACAAAATTCATCGATATTCATAGTGAGCCTGCATATAACCAATCTTCAGAACGAACTGTCCTCGGTTTCCAGTTAAGTTCTTGGTGTCACGGCCTTGCCAAAAGGCGGGATAACATTTTCCCTCCAAAGTACATCTTGTGAAAACATAACGTGCTTTGAAAAGTTGCACTCTTCATCCTGAATAGCTTTATCTGACTTGTCTGAATGGTTGTCGTCTTTTCGTCGAAAGTTGTGACCTTTGATTAATCCACTGAAACATAAATCATGAATTGTTGACTGCCAATTGTTGTACCATGTACTGTTGTAACTAAGTGTTGTATGATAGTGATCTGTCGTTTGTTGTTGTAATTGTCACCAGACGGGTATTCAATTCCTATGAATTTTAAAAATTGAATATTAGTTCGGCATGCATATATGTATGTTAACTTGACACCCTGTTGACGTTTTCACGTTCATGAATCGTTGTAAATTTTTTTCTGTATTGAATTCCATATTTACCCTCTCTTGAATCAATGTGAAATTCAATTCATAGCAACGCTTGACGTTGGAGCGTCCCTTCGTATCGATCCTCTGCTGAATCAATGTGAAAAGTTAAAAAAGTCGTTCTTCGTATCAAAGGCAATTGATACGAATTAGTTGGTTCTTTGAATCACTTCGTATCGATCATATACAGTTAGCATGTGGTTCTTCGTATCGATGGCAAAGTATGTGGGAGCAGGCTTCGAATGGATACAAAGCATGGTTGCTTCAGACAGATAGCGCATGGATACGAATGGCCGAGTTTTGGATCGATAGCGGATGGATTCGAACACATCACTTCGTACCGATGGGAAGAAAAACTGCTTTCAACTGGTCAAAGTTTCTAGGATACGAATCATCATCGCCTAGGGGGGTCGAACCATATAAATACCATTTTGTACTTAGAAATATTTTTTACTTGCTTTCATTTACTCGAAGTGCCTTTGTATCATTCAGAGTAAAAAAAAGAGAAAAGGAACTCGCTCTCGTTCTCTAGCCATTCATTCCGTCAACCCTTTGAACTGCTAATCTAAATTAGGTAATCAACCTACAAATCCATATTTAAATGATAAGATTTGGGATCTAATGCTAATCCCTCCATGACCGTGGCCGACTCTGGCGATGTTGTGGATTGGAATGGAGTTCGAGCTATTTGGAGAAGAAAGATTGTGGAGGGACGTTGATCCCCCATTTCATATCGATGAAAGGATGGGGGAAGATCTGACTTCGCATCGACCCAGAGCGAGGGATTCGTATCGATCAGGAATCAACAGGTCGAAACGTGCATTTTGTATCGATCTGGTGTGGTGAGAATTTATATTAATTTCAAGTGATCGATACGAAATCAAGGAACCAACGATGGGTATGAAATTCGCGGTAGGCGATTGATACGAAGCTTTTGGAAGGGGGTCAATATGAAGTGAACGATTCCAGATCGATATGAAATCCAATGCAAACCGATCGATACGAAGTTAACGAATTCAGATCGATACGAAATTAAGGCTTTTACGGAACGATCCAAGTTTGAATTTTGGTGGATTTGAAATCTTTGAACACTCGAGCATTTATCTCCGACGAGCTTCTACCTTGCATATCTGGACTTAACTATTAAACTACATACTTGACTGCCTCTCGAAACTCGTCGATGGAACTGTAACTTAAAAAAAACTTAACGAACTTTAACATAGATCGGTCTCTAAAGTCTGGATGGCATGGTTGTGACGGTCAGCGATGACGGTCGTTCCAATTGAATTCTAAGTCTTGTCGTTTGAACATTCCTTAAATTTTGTAGAATTTCTTAAGTATCATGTAGCACTGCATGGCACAACACATTCATGCACTTCACACTGGGGAACACACGGGCTTATTATCATCTAATGATGGGTTTTGATAAGTTAATTAGTTATGGAGTCTACAAGCTCACAACAGCAGGAGCTTCAGAGTTTATCTCCCTTAGTCATAGAGATATCGGTCATTGCGGCTGAAGTTATAGATCCAGCTCCGGACGAGCTGCCAGGTGCCAGGTTTATCTGGAACCCACAAGATTCTGTGCCGTCCAACGTCTCCGAAGATATGTTGGGGCGGATATGCCTAAGGCACGGTCTGCCGTTGGATGACGTCTTATTACTGGGACCGAATGATAGACCGCATGCTCCCCCGAAAGGGTTTACTGCCTTCAATAGGCATTCATATACAACCGGGACGCTTCCTCTATTCAATCAATATATTTGGGAAGTGTTGGCTTTTTTGGAATTGCCCCCTCACAATTACATCCAAACGGATATGCTTTGCTAAACAGTCTATTCATTGTATTCATGGAGCATCTTTTCCAACCCCCGACTCCGATCGAATCAAATACCTTTTTAATGTTAAGAGTCGGGGAGATAGCCGTTCTTTCACGTTCTTAGAGGCGGTTAGGAACTGCTAAGTTGTGACGGGGTCTTGGACTAGACTGAGCTACTTCAAAACCGTGTGTTTCTATGTTCGATGTCCCCCAGGGTTCGCCAATCGGTGGTTGGCCAGGCGTAAGTGCTTCGACTTTTCTGGTAGTTAAGAAGATAGTTGCAACTGCTATTGGAACTATTACTTTCTCTCTTTTACAGCCACAATTCCTCGACCTGAAGGCGCACACTTTAAAGAAGTAGTACGGGTCCTTCAAGAAGTACCGGGCGAGATGAGAGAAATCGAGTCGGTGCTCACCAATAGGAACTTAAGAATTCTTGGGTTAATCGAATGAAAACAAAGCATTAGACTTGAAGGAGCGCTTAGGGCAGTCCCGACTAAGCGGGTGAAGTGTGAAGTGCCTGGGGATTCTAATAGCTAAGGAGTGTGATGAAGAACACATGCCTATGAACGACGAACCCATTGCCGGGCCTTCTAACAGTTTTCAAGGTTCAGTGGGAAGGAGAAAAGGAAAGGCAGTTGCATACAAGCGTCACAAATCCTCAAGATGGAAATCCGTAATAGTGTCCCTGCCAGCCTCCGGTGTTAGAATTTCGGAGGCTCCTCCCTCGCAAGTAGAGAATCCTTTTGAAGGACTTGCTGATATTCCGATTTCGAACTATGTGTCACTTCAACACGACACCGGATTGGAGGGGCTTCAAAGTGCTCTAAACTTAAGCGAATCTCTTCCCACAAGTGTGGCCGACATTACCGGTTGGTCGGGGGGTTGCACACACATATACACTTCATGGCACTACACAGTTTCCAGCCTTAAGTTGTCTGCTTCGAGAGATTACTAACTCCGTTTTTCTTTTACTTTGCAGATACGATGAATAGGCGAGATTCTATGCTTGGAAGTCTCCGTTCATCGTGTCAATCATCGATTTCGTATTATGAGTCCCGCCGGAGGGAAGATGATTGAAACCGCGATCGCGGTTACTCTAGCCAAGAGCGTTATGAGAGGGATAGAGATAGAGATAGGGAATATAGATATCGATCCCGGTCGCGTTCTCCACCTCCTCGATTCCGTACACAACCTCCTACTCACAACACACTTCCCCCGGAGCTTCCACGCCAAAAACCATCTTCTCACGCTCCGAGGTCTGAGTCTCAACACCGCAGGACCGAAGCTACAGCTCCCACTATTACTTAGCAAGCTATTACCAAGCCTACGGGGGAAGGGGCGATCAGAATTGCCCAGTTGAGAAAAGATTTTCCGAACATTTTCTTCGATGGCATTATCTTCCCTCCTCACTTAAAGAAAATCCCCTCTAAGGCTGAACAAAGGATGCACGACTATATTCATGATATATATAGCCAATATAAGGAGTGGATGAAAGCCGCGGATAAAGCATCGGCGGTGGATTTTGAGCGAGCGAAAATAATTGAGAAGTTAGAAACCGACCTTGCTCAAAAAGACTGAATTATCCAAGTGCTCAATGACGAAGCTGAATCCTCTCGGAAATCTAAAATAGAGGCCACCCAAAAAGCTGATGAGGCGACTCAATCTATGGAAAGAATGCGACAAACGCATTTCACTGTGGTGGAGCAGATGGGCCACCGAAACACCATAGTTGCCGCTGAAAGGGATGCTGCTCTGAAAGAACTCAACGAGCTTAAAGCCAAATTTTCCGAAATCACCAAGGAGAAGGATGATGCAAATAAAGCAGCCCAGGAGGCATGCGAGCAAACAATGGTGCTCCGGGACGAAAAAGATGCGGCCGTACTTAAAGTTTGGGAGGTCGAGTCCAAGGTTGAGGAGGAAGTTAGAATGGCCGAATCCAGGCTAGAGGCAGATATTAAAGATCTTCTCGTTACATACAATGCCAATATTTTGAAGCACAGAAACCTGGCTTGGCTAGATAACTATCCAACACATATGTTTAATGCTTGAGGCCGATTGGTAGGAGATGAAAATGCTGCTCATCAAGCTGAACCGATCGATGAGTTCGAGCTCGAGAACCGGGTGTTGAGCAAAGATGAACGGAAAGTTCTCCACGATGCAATGATCTCGTATGAAAAGGAGAAGCTTGGCGCTCAGCATTCGGAAGTTGGAGAAGGCTCTGGTGTCAAGCATCATGATATAAGTTCTAAAACTCCCGTGCCGACTCAACCTGAATCCACACCTGTGGTTGATCCTCAGCCCGTTCCTTCTTACAACCCGGATCAACCGCTGTTGTCTCCAGCTCGCGAGCAAGTCTTTGAGGCCATTCCACCACCCGCGAGCCAAACCAAGGAAGGTACTCTGAACATTCTATATGCTTATCCGAAATCAGAAGCGTCACTTGAAATAATTACTAACAGTCCTTCCTTTACTCTTATCTAATAATCGGAGCAACATCGGTCATGCCTCCCGCAACTCAAGAATCACATCATGTGATGGAGGCCATTATAACAAAAGCGACCACCACAACGACCACGGCACCAAATGATGGAGCACAGGGAAGCACACTTATCTTTGATGAGCAGATGATGGAGGAACTTCTCAATCATCACAGTGACCCCTTTGCAGATTTGCCGTTCGTTATGGGTGGAAGCGTACCAATGACAAGTTCTTCGGCCCCAACCACGGGAGTCCCCGGCCATGCGCAAACACTTCATGAAGAGGAAATCATAGCTAAAATCAATGCTAAGATGGAGGCAGCCGCGCGGGACAACGGCTTTGGCGGTGGAATGGCTGGACCTGGTCCAGCCTCTTTGTGGATGATATCTCCGGGAGGAACGGTCGTTGAGACGAGCGTGCCTATCCCACCTCCTTCTGTTGATCCTATCCCTCCGACTCCGCCTTCAGGAGCATTCCAATACATTTGAGTTTGGAGGAGGAAATTGATATAATGCCCCTTATTGGAGATCAGCCGCCGAAAGGCAAGGGCTCAAAGAGAAAACCAAGCGACAACTCCAGCGGGTCCACACCGAAGAAGAAACCAAGAAAGTAAAAAAAATAGATACATCTCTTCGGCTTATTTTTGAGTAGATAGGAATTTCTTTAGCTTTTGTTAGTCGTGTATAGATGCCTGTTCGGCTCCTGCTAGTAGAATTTTTTGGGATAAACTTGTACTTAGTTTTCTTCCACAAATAGTCGAAATAAAATTCCATTTTGTCTTCAACTCAATTAAATTTTTTTTCTTAAGTGTTTCGGCATTTGAACTCCAGTCCAGTACACTTGTTGAGTTTCAACCTTTGGATTAAATCCGAGTTTATTCATTAAGTCCTGAAGCCACGACTATGAGTTATGACCGAGCGTTAAGCCGGGCTCCGATGCTGCACTGTCTCAGTCAGTGATTGGCACTTAAGTTCTGCCTCTAGTTTCAGGGACGAATTCTAAAGATCAGGTGGCAATTGTACTTCACCTTCAACACATCGAGCTTAACGTCGTTGAATTGATGCTGAAACAAGGAAATTCGGGTGGTCGAATCGCACTCGCTCATTTATCGACGATTGCATCCACACTCCGGGGATTTGAATTTGAACATCGGCGGTTGGTCACGCCTGCTTAAGTTTCAAGGATATGTCCACGCTCCGGGGACTTAAGTCATTTTCACGAGCGATCGGTCACACCCATTTAATGTTTGTAACCATGTCCACACTCTTGGGACTTTAGATGGATTCGCGAGTGGTCAGTCACACTCGATTTGCAATTATACACTAACTGCACTACGGGGACTCAAAGTCGTTTCACGGACGATCGATTCTAATCCGGTTGGTGTTTAAACTCCAATCCCCTCTCCGGTGATCTAGAGTTAACGTTTATACTCCAATTCGCACTCTGGGAATTTGGAGTTGGTGTTTATGCTCCAATTCACACTCTGGGAATTTAGAGCTGGTATTTATACTCTAGTTCGCGCTCTATGAACTTGGAGTTGGTCGACTGATGGTCAATCACATCTGTTTAGGCTTTAGGATTTCATTTACACTCTGGGAACGACGAATCTATCATGATCGTGGAAGGTCGGTTCACATCCACCCTGAGTTAACAAGCGAGGTCATTAAATGGACGGATCCATCCTCCTCAAACTTGGTCAAGATAAGGGCGAAGTCGTTAGGTGGACGGATCCACCCTCTTCAAGACCGTATCTGTAAGTTTATACTCCAGTTCACACTCTGAGAATCTAGAGTTGGTTAAAGGATCGTCGTGTATCAATCATTTTTCGGCTTCAGTGCGATGACTTGCCCTCGAGCTCGGGTTTCCCTTAGCGAGTAACTGGTCGTATCACAGTCACTCCCTATTTGAATAAATTCCACCGTCGGGTGGAATTCAACTCTCCGTGCATAGTGATAGTTGCATGATGCATTCAATTAATCACAGCTCTGGCTCGAAGAGATTGCATTTTATTGCTGAAATAAGAAAATACGGCAAAATCAGTTGCCTTATTACAAATTCAAATTTCGAAATGCAGAAATAAATTGCAAATGAAAAATAGACTGAATAAATAAACATAGCTTGTCATGTGTAGTAGCGATGAAGACTTTCACTGTTCTAGGCTCTCGGAAGAGTGAGACCGTCAACGGTCGATAATTTGAATGTGCCATCTTCGAGCTTTCTTTCAATAACATACGGCCCTTCCCAGGATGGCTTCATATGTGAAGGGACCGAGTAAATTCTCTTGAGGACGAGATCGCTGAGTTCAAAGGTTCGGGGTTAGACCTTGGCATTGTACAATCAGGCGACTCGACTTCGGTATGCGGCTGACCTCAAATCAGCCTCTTCACGCTTCTCATCCAATAAATCCAGAGATTCGGCAAGTAATATAGCATTTGTCTTCGGATCATAGTATGTCACACGATGAGAAGGCACTTCTAATTCGATTGGAATAACAGCTTCTGAACCATAAGCAAGAGAGAACGGAGTGTGGCCGGTCGTGGACTTGTGGATTGTTGGGTAGTCCCATAAGGCCATAAGAAGTTCATCGACCCATTTGCCCCCGGCTTTTTTCAGTAATTTCTTCAGAATAGACTTTATAACCTTGTTAACAACTTCGACTTGTCCATTCGCTTGAGGGTGTGCAACTGTGGAGAATTTCTTCTAAATGTGGAATCATTGGCAGAAATCCTTAAATTCAACACTATCGAATTGGGTTCCGTTATCAGTGATGATAGTATGTGGGAGACCAAATCGACAGATGATGTTGCATACTACAAAGTTGATCACCTTCTTTGCTGTGATTGTAGCAAGGGGTTCAGCTTCCGCCTACTTGGTAAAGTAATCAACTGCTACGATGGCGTACTTCGCACCACCTTTGGCTAGAGGTAGAGAGCCAATAATGTCAATGCCCCATACTGCAAATGGCTATGGACTGACCATCTGAGTTATTTCAGTAGGTGGGGCTCTTGGAATCCGAGCGTGCTTCTGGCATTTGTCACATTTTCTGGCATAATCCGACGCATCACGATTTACGGTTGGCCAATAGTATCCATATTGGAGCACTTTCTTAGCTAGGGCTTGCCCCCGGTGTGATCGCCACATTCTCCTTCGTGCACATCATGCAATACGCGTTTGATTTCATCGTAAGCGATACATCGGAGTAGAGGAACATAGTATCCTCTTCTATACATGACTCCATTCTGAATAGTGAACCACGAAGCTTTTCGAAGAATCTGTCTCTTTTCACTCCTGCACTCTAGCAAGGTTCCATACTCGAGATAATTTCTGAACGGAGTCATCCATGATTCCTTATCGGGAATAACCTCAAATATCCAATCTGTCTCCATTCGGTCGATGCTTGGGAAGCTAACGTCTCTACGGGAACGAGTCCCATTTGTTGTGCTTCGCCTGAACTGGCTAACTTTGCTAATGAATCAGCTTTCTGATTGTACTCTTGGGTTATGCAGTAGATGGCATAATAATCGAACTGATTTAGTATCTCCTGGACTCGAGCTAAATAAGCAGCCAATCTTCGGTCCTTGGCCTGGTATTCCCCCCGAACTTGACACACGACCAATTGTGAATCACAATAAATCTCCACAACAATGATTTTCAAATCTCTGGCAAGTCTTAATCCGGCAAGTAAGGCTTCATACTCAGCTTCATTGTTGGTCGCGCGAAAATCAAACTTTAAAGCATAACATATAGATCGACCTTCAGGAGTTTCAAGTACAACCCCTACACCTGAGCAACGGTCATTTGATGCACCATCAGTATGCAGCTTCCAGATATACTTGGGAGATTCACTAGTTTCGGGCAAGTCCTCTGGGATGGTAAATTCAGCTATGAAATCTGCTAGGACTTGTCCTTGAATGGCTCGCCTTGGAGTGTAAGTAATGTCAAACTGACTTAACTCGATATTCCATTTGAGTAACCTACCAGACGTCTCAATCCACGTAAGGACCTGTCGTAATGGTTGGTCGGTGTAAACGGTGATAGGATGAGCCTGGAAATATGGACAGAGCTTCCTTGAGGCAATAACAAGACAATAAGCCAACTTCTCTAGTTTTAGATAATTTCTCTCAGCTCCGGTTACTCGTTTGCTAATATAGTAGACCGGTTTTTGTATTCGGTCTTCCTCCCGAATTAGGGCAGCACTGATTGCGTTTTCTGATACCGCCAAGTAAATGTGAAATTTCTCATGATCAATAGGCTTTAACAAAATTGGCGGTGTGGAGAGGTGTTGAATTAGTGCTCGGAATGTATCCTTACATTCCATAGTCCATTCAAAGTTTCGATTCCCTTTTCGGATCAGATCGAAGAAGGGAAAACATTTGTCAGTGGATTTTGAAATGTACCTGCTCAGTGCTGCTACTTTCCCATTGAGGCTATGGACTTGCTTTATAATTCTTGGAGTCTCGAGATTTCTAATCGCCCGGATCTTTTCGGGATTGGCTTCGATTCCTCGAGCGTTGACGATAAACCCCAGGAATTTTCCTGATGCGACCTCAAAGTGACATTTCAACGGATTGTGCTTCATTCTATATTCTCGGAGGTTATTAAACATTGACTCCAGGTCTTTGATATGATCAGTGGATAACCGTGACTTGACTAGCATGTCGTCCAAGTATACCTCCATGGTTTTTCCAATCTAATTGGCGAACATTCGATTAACTAACCGTTGATAAGTCGCCCCGGCGTTCTTGAGTCCAAAAGGCATAACTTTGTAGCAGTAAAGCCCCATATTGGTTACGAAGCTGGTATGCTCCTGGTCGGGAAAGTGCATGGGTATTTGATTGTAGCCGAATTACGCATCCATGAAGGATAAGAGTTCATGCCCGACCGTTGAATCTACGAGCTGATCAATTCGAGGAAGTGGAAAACGATCTTTAGGGCAAGCTTTATTCAGATCATAGTAATCGATGTACGCTCTCCATTTCCCATTTAGCTTTCGGACAAGTACAGGGTTGGATACCCACTCCAGGTACAATGCATCTCGAATAAATCCGTTCGATTTAAGCTTATCTACCTCTTCCTTAAGGGCGACAGATCTCTCTAGATCCATATCACTCCTTTTTTGTTTGACCGGGACGTGACGTGGGTCAATGTTCAATGCATGGCTTGCGATGTCCGGTGAGATCCCACACATGTTAGAGTGCGTCCAGGCAAATACGTCAAGGTTTGCCCGGAGAAATTCAACCAATTCCTTTTGCATTTGTTGGCTCAACTGAGATCCAACCTTTATCATTTTAGAATCATCGCTATCATCGATCGGGACATCGATCGTCAGTTCGGCCGGAGAAGCTTGATTGTCTTTACTTTCATCTTCATTTTTGGTATCTCCCGGGTCAAGATCTCTTTGGAATTGGTTGGGGTGCCCGGGCCTAAGCCCAGTCGTCAATTGTCAATTTTCCACAAAGCAGGCGTAGAGAGATTCCTTTACGCCCTTCCCTTTTTATCTTCGTTTTGCATCTCACAGCTCGGCAACATAACAGGCTCGTCCAGCAGCCTGATCTCCTTGAACGACTCCAACCCCATGATCGATGGGGAACTTCAGAGTCAGACATCATGGGGCAATAACAGCCTTCAACTCAACTAGTGCCGGTCGGCCCAAGAAAGCAATGTATGGCGAGTCTATATCCAACAACACAAATTGTAACATCTGGGCTCTCCGGCGTTCTCCAATTCCTAACTCCACTGGCAATTCCACCACTCCAGCGGGTATAGTCGCACTCCCATTGAAAATATGAATACGGTATTGACAAGGCTTCAAATCTTTAGTCTCCATTTTCAACTGGTCATAGGCTCGCTTGAACAATATATTCACAGAACTTCCACTGTCTACCAAGATCCTCTTCATCCAAGCAGGACCTACTTGAGCTGATATGACAAGTGGATCGATAGTTGGGCTACGATTCTATCGGCATCTCTATCTTGGAAGACGATGTCATTAGTCATCATCTTCTGTTGCTTGGCCGGAGCCCCATCTTCCAAACTACTACAACACTCGAAGCTCGCATGCCTAGTAGAACTGGCATACGACTCCATTTCCTTCCAGCTTCAGTCTGCTGGATGAGGACCACCACTAACAGTATTTATCACTAACCTCCAGCCAGTACGAGCAAGTTCCTCCTGTCTTGCTAATTTGGTACATGATTCTGATTTGATGTGCCCGCACTTCCAGACTGTGGCACCCATACAAACTGCTCTAACTTTCTCTCTCTTATCAACTTTTCGATGAGATCCAGCAAGTGACGGCACTCATTCGTGTTATGGCCGTAGCTTTCGTGGAATCTGCAAAACTTCCCTGTCTGAATATGTTTCTCCGATGACTGTTTCGGAGCAGGTTTCTTATACTGAATAGTATTGCAGGTATGTAAATACACATTTTCCAACGAAGTATTCAAAGGAGTGTAATTATCAAACATAGGAGCCATACGTCGTGGACCATGATTCTGATCTCGTTTCCTATTTTGATTACCATTGCCTTTCTGCTGATTTTGTTTATTCTGAATGTTCAATTGCACTTTCCCAGAGATCTCTCCGGTTTGTTTGACAGCAACATTGCTCTGAAATTTTTTCATACTAGGCCCTACGTCATCCTTTTTCCTAGACTGTTTCGTATTCTCCATTCTCAAGAATTGGGCTGCCTTGGAATAGAAACGGTGCAATGACGCAGGAGGTTTACCGGCCAACCAGTTACTGAACTTAGAATCGGGATCAATCCCCTTAGTCAATCCCATCAGAATGGAGTTATCATTAGGGTTGCTGATCTCAGTGCACGCAACATGAAATCTCTCTAAATAACATCCGAGTGTCTCTCCATCAGCTTGAGTGACACAAGACAAAGTATTAACATCTTTCGGTCTTGCGACATGCATGCAAAATTTCTCAATAAACTTTGTTGCCAACTGGTCAAAACAAGAGATAGGTCGAGGTGGTAAACGGGTAAACCACATAGTTGTTATGCCCCCTAGAGAGATCCGGAAGCTTCGGCACTTAACTGCATCATCAGCTCGTGCATCATTCATTAACCATTCATACTTCAGGATATGTTGATTAGGATCAAAGCTCCCTTCATAAACGAGTAAAGTCGGCATCCTGAATCGCCGAGGTGGTTCAACGTAGAGTATCTCATCAGTAAAAGGGGTATGACTTTCGCGGATCATTTGACGAATCATCGTCGGAATGTCGGGCATTTGGACATTTTGAGCACTGAGCACGTTGGGCCAAGGTGTGGTTGGGTTGCACAATGCGAGGAGGGGCCAGTCGCTGTCGACGGTCCATGTCTCGCCTCCTTGGTTCTATGTCTTCAGGGACATAATGCTCAGGAGTATGGTTGCGTTGGTGGTGGGTCGGATCCGTTCGGTTCCGAGCGTCAACTCCCAAATCGGTAGTAGTGGTAGTGCGGTTGTCATCAATATGGTATGGGGCAGCACCTCCTCGGGAGGAGGGTCTAGTCTGATGGCTGGTTGACGGGCCAACTCTCGGTTTCCCAAGATTCAATGTATGATGATGCCCAGTGGCCTGTGTGTAACTTCCGTCCAATCACGGGCGCGTGGATCTATGATGGTAGTCAGAAGAGGCTGAACTCTCGGTGGACGAATAGGAAGCCTAATCCCTCCTGGATCTCCTTCGGCACTGACGGTTCAGTTGGTTAGTCAATTCTGCATTAGCACGGAGCTGTTGAGTGACCTGTTGGCGGCTCTAAGTTAGTTCTTTCATTAGCATTTGGAATTCTTCCCTGGTGATAGGGCCCTGTGGATCTGATGGTCCGTCAGCATTCTGGTCGGCAGGAGGTGGTTGTACGGGGTTCTGTCTATCCCGTCCTTCTGGATTTGCGGCAGTTGAGGTGGTCTTAGTGTTAACCATGATAGATAGCGAAGCTCTTTCCTAGACTTGATGCAAATCTGAATAGGATGGAAGAACTTTTAACTTTGAAATCTGGATCTTCTTCTTAGATTTGTGCAATCCGATATCGATTGTAGATCAACCGAGTAGGAGAAAAACTGTGTTTTCTCATTGAAAGCACCAAAGTGTTTGTACCAAAATTGGGCACAACACTCTTCAGAAGTGTTTGAAGAGATAAAATGAAGAAAGTAAATGTAAAACGAGGATTATCTAACAAACACTCCAAACAATAATAAAAAAACAGCAAAAGAAAGTAGAGATTTAGAGTGGTTCGGCGTTTTGCCTACATCCACCATGAAATGATTGACTTTTATTAACTTTTTCTTGTTGGTTACAATAGATTACAACAGTAAATTTCGAGTAAAACAGTGAATTTCGAGTGCAACAATGATTTCGGTATAGTCTGGACGTTGAAGAGCCAAAAAGTCCTTTTTCTATAGGCTCTGGGCTGCTATTTATAGGCGTAGGCTGCAAATATCTTGCTCAGATCTCAGGAGACCTCTTCTTGCACGTGGGTGGGCCCACGCGATCGATCCCATACGGTTTGCACTCGATCTGTGATCGATAAGAATGAGCTTCGTATCGATCGATAATCCATCCAATCGAGTCGATATCGATCGAACATTCTCGAGGATGTACGCAAGCTTCTGTGAAAATTTGGTAGCATTTGGACTTTTAGATTGTGAGTTATGATCGATGCAAGTTCGGGTTCTCTATAGGCTGTTGAATTCGCATCGATTCCCTTCGTATTGATCTATTTGTATCGCTTTTTGGTCACGTGGTTGCAGGTTGACGTGGCGCTAACTCCTCGGATCGATCCACTTTTCATGCCGAGTGACTAAGTCTTTCATTGGAGTGTATCTTGTTCGCATCGATCACCTCTGCCTTGTTCATATCGATAGTCATTGCTCTTTTCGTATCGATCGATTGCATCTCACTTCCTATCGATCTTCTGCATTCCATTTCATATCGATGAGAGGTGTTGGTTTCATATCGATCTGTGGTCGATCGATATGAAGCGTGTTTGAAACTTGATCGATATGAAATAGACACTTATGTTACAGTCAATGAATACGAAGTGCAACGCTTTTTCATGGATGTAGACCAGTGGTCACCTGATGGATACGAAATGATGGCCACTTGAAGGATACGAGCCAATATAGCCAATGGGTACGAACTGTTGAAGCTTGATGGATGCGAACAAGGCCTTTCAGTTGATGGATACGAAGAGTGCAGTTCTAGATGGATGTGAACGGAACCTACGCGAAGAGAGCAAAATGATGTATACGAACGAATTGATTCCCTTGGCTTGCATCGATCATATCTTGAGAAAACGAACTCGAATTGACTTGAAATTTGGAACGTTGGCTTCCATAGCTTTGTGTGTCATGTCGTGTTAATTGTAGCTTGATCCGTACTTGGAAAAAATTTGTCGATGTTCATAGTGAGCCTGCATATAACCAATCTTCGTGATGAACTATCCTCGGTTTCCAGTTAAGTTCTTGGTGTCACGGCTGTTAATCGGTTATTTGACCCGGAACGAGAGAATCGGCATAGAGTTCCCATTCGGCACGCAAAGCCATCGCTTTGCGTAGAGCCTCGATCGGCACAGAGCCTCGCTCGGCAAACGTCGTTCAGCCACGATAGCGCATAGTTCCTAGTTTGGCCAAATGTGGTCCGACTTGTCTCGTCTGGCATGTCTCGTTCGGCTTGCATGGAACGGTGCACAAAAGTCACTCTCCATGGGCCAAAGTATCTCACTCCTAGGCCCAAGAGGGAAGTCCAACCCATCTTTGTCTATAAATAGAGGGGCAGGGGCACAGTGAAATGGACCTTTTTTCGAGAACACTAGGGAGGCTCGGCCACTTTCAAGAATTATTATTTTCAGTTCAAACTTGTATTCATGTCATTAATATATGGACTGTATCTTTATTTAACTACTTGTGAAAGTAATAAAGATCAAAACTCAAAGTGGACGTAGGCAGTTATGCCGAACCACTATAAATCTGATGTTCTCGTTTTTGTTGTTCTTTTGGCATTGAATTACACTATTTTTCAGTTCTAATTTATCTTCTTCATTAATATCTCTACATAATCTTTATCAATGAGGTTAGTGACCAATTTTGGTGCTAACACTTTGGTGCTTTCACTGAGAATTGAATTCTCGGCTTAGTTGGATCTCATCGTTTACTAGTGGATTTCCATATTCACGAGATAGATCCAGTTGTTTACTAGGAAACTTCCTATTCTACTCAGATTTGAAAGAAATCTAAAGGAAGCTGATAGCCATAGTCAGAGAAACCAAGTCTATGCAAGACCACTCCAGAAAAAGTCTATGCCGAGCGATATATGCCAAATGTCATCCAGGCCGAGCCGCTCCAGCTCCATGCCGAGCCGCTCCAGCTCCAGGCCGAGCCGCTCCAGCTCCAGGCTGAGCCGCTCCAGCTCCATGCCGAGCCGCTCCAGCTCCATGCCGAGCCGCTCCAGCTCCATGCCGAGCCGCTCTAGCTCTAGGCCGAGCCGCTCCAGAACCATGCCGAACGACTCAGTGTATGCCGAGCCGAACCATGCCGAACGACTCAGTGTATGCCGAGCGGGACTATGCCGAACGACCCATTGTATGCCGAGTAGAACCATGCCGAACGACTCAATGTATGCCGAGTAGAATCATGCTGAACGACTCAGTGTATGCCAAGTGGGACAATGCCGAACGACTCAGTGTATGCCGAGCAAAACCATGCCGAACAACTCAGTGTATGTCGAGCAGAACCATGCCGAACGACTTAGTGTATGCCGAGCAGAACCATGCCGAACGACTTAATGTATGTCGAGCGGGACCATGCCGAACGACTCAATGTATGCCGAGCGGGACCATGCCGAACGACTCAGTGTATGCCGAGCAGAACCATGCCGAACGACTCAGAGTATGACGAGCGGGACCATGCCGAATGACCCAGTGTATGCCGAGCGGGACTATGCCGAGCGACCCAGTGTATGCCGATCCCTCTCTCAAAAAATAATCTGACCGGTCCCTATTCCAAAAAAATATGGATCGGGTACGATCCCTATTTAAAAAAAACTCGGGTACAACCCAAATTTTCGAAAAAGAGGCTAAATTTTTTTTTTTCGGGGGGAAACCCCCCCGAACCCTAGCCGTAGCACAGTGCCTTCGGATAGTAAATTCAAAACTCAACTTAATAAAGGAACAGTCTATCCACTTCCCTGACATCCCATGATCGATCGGGGCATAGAGGTTCTAGCGGCAGCTTATGAACGACATCAAGGGAACGGACAAGCAACCGCTATTCAAACGGTACTCCCAAAGGTTGGAGAACATAGATGATATGACTATAGCAAACGCCAAGATGACTCCAAGCACCATTCTTCGCTGACCTAGTACTTCGAATTTAGTGACTCCAAGCAAACCAATGTTTGGCTCTAAGCAATTTATTCCAAATAGTAACAAGGATATCATACTGATCGCATTTGAGGAGAGTCGACCTCCAGATATATTTTGGCAGCTAGTTAGATGAAGAGCCTCCTATGACTATGGATCATTTCTTTTACAAAATGAATCAGAACCAAAGTGAGGAGGAGTGGAGCAGACTAGGAAAAATAACAATGCAGGTCCGTCGGCAAAGGACACTGATTCTAGTAGAAAAAAGCAAGATCTCAAAATTCGACTCATATGCTCTTTGGTAGATTCAATCGATAGCCTCTACTTGGAAGCTCACGACTCAGAGTGGTACTGAAAACCAACCACGAGAGAGTCCACCAAAGTCCAAAGAAAATCAGGGGAATGTTGTATATTCCAAGATGCACACTGATCCTAACACTGCCGATTACAAACACCTCCGAGGTGTGATCGAAAAGCTTTTCCGGAAAAGAAAGCTTCAATAGTACATGCAAGCCTCATAGAAGGGCGAGCCAGGAACTGGGGATGCCCATCAATAAAGAACTATAATTAATAATTGAATCGTTGGCAGTCAGCATCCCGCTAGAAGGGGCTAGGGGCAGAGTTGAACAGCAAGCACACGATGCTGCTCCACTTATCAATGAGATTTATCCCAAACTTCTTTGGATTATTTTCTATGTCAATTTGAAATGTGCTTTGAATTGCAACCGACTTAAACTAAACTTTTCCAAAATGATGCAGGTGACCAAGTACTCAAAGTTGGCTTCCAACCAATCCACACAGACCTTAATCGAATTTGTGGAGTTTCATCAAGACGAGCATGATTCGTTCGCTCATAATCAACCATGTGCTTTTGATTTAGGGACAAGGACTAGAGATTGAAAAGCTCATCACGGTCAGAGCCCAACACAAAGCCAATATGATCGACCATCCATTCATCGACCTCCACATTTGCCTTGGAGACCTAAACAAGGCTTCGAATGAATGTGGTCCGATCATCCAATCCTCGGGTCATAAAGTAAAGTTCGATAAAATACATATGCCTCTCATGGAGCTCAACGATACTGGGAGCTAACTAGAGCGGACATGATTTGATCATCTAGACATCAAATCCTACCCTGACACAAAAGGTGGTTCGAAAGACCGACTTGAAGTAGCTGTGATAGACTGCCTACTCGTTAACCATCGCTCTCAATACATGGACGCGACTGCACCTTGAAACATATGAAGCTTACTTTGTCTACCCAGTAATCCATCATCCTCGTTTTCTAGAAAGAGATACGAAGCAAATTGTGCGAGACTTGATTATCCAACCCCAGCATGGATGTGATCCAACCATCTATCATATAACTCCTTCCTTGACTTGATTGGAAGAGCTATAATCACCAAGCGGATGAGAATCAATCTTCTATTTTTCAAGTTTCGTCCTTGATGCTGGGGGAAAGTCCCATTCTATGAGCAAACGCGGTTCGACCGTTCATTCAACGACATTATTCTCGATACGGTAAATGAAATACAAATCAAACGGGTGGAAATACGACTACTATCAACAAAAAATCTCCAAGTCCCCAAAGTGCGGATTGGAGTACTCTAAGTCCTCAGAGTACGGACTAGAGTATAAACGACTTAAAATCTCCAAGTCCCCAGAGTGCGGACTGGAGTACTCTAAGTCCCCAGAGTGCGGGCTAGAGTATAAACAACTTAAAATCTCCAAGTCCCCAGAGTACGGAATGGAGTACTCTAAGTCTCCAGAGTGCGGACTAGAGTATAAACGACTTAAAATCTCCAAGTTCCCAGAGTGCGGACTGGAGTACTCTAAGTCCCCAGAGTGCGGACTAGAGTATAAATGACTTGAAAATATCCAAGTCCCAAGAGTGCGGACTGGAGTACTCTAAGTCCCCCGAGTGCGGACTAGAGTACAAACGACTTAAAATCTCCAAGCCCCCAGAGTGCGGACTGGAGTACTCTAAGTCCCCAGAGTGCGGGCTAGAGTATAAATGACTTAAAATCTCTAAGTCCCTAGAGTGCGGACTAGAGTATAAACGACTTAAAATCTCCAAGTCCCCAGAGTGCAGACTAGAGTACTCTAAGTCCCCAGAGTGCGGGCTAGAGTATAAACGACTTAAAATCTCTAAGTCCCCAGAGTGCGGACTAGAGTATAAACGACTTAAAATCTCCAAGTCCCCAGAGTGCAGACTATAGTACTCTAAGTCCCCAGAGTGCGGGCTAGAATATAAACAACTTAAAATCTCCAAGCCCCCAGAGTGCGGACTGGAGTCCTCTAAGTCCCCAAAGTGCGGACTAGAGTATAAACAACTTCAGAAAAATCTCTAAGTCCCTAAAGCGGACTAGAGTACTCTGAGTCCCCAGAGCGCGGAATAGAGTATAAACGACTTCAGAAAAATCTCTATGTCCATGAAGCGGACTAGAGTACTCTGAGTCCTCAGAGTGCGGACTAGAAGATAAACGACTTCAGAAAAATCTCTAAGTCCCTGAAGCGGACTAGAGTACTCTGATTCCCTAGAGCGTGGACTAGAGTATAAACGACTTCAAAAAAATCTCTATGTCTCTGAAGCGGACTAGAGTACTCTGAGTCCCTAGAGCGCGGACTAGAGTATAAACGACTTCAGAAAAATCTCTAAGTCCCTGAAACGGACTAGAGAACTCTGAGTCCTCAGAGCGCAGACTAGAGTATAAACGACTTGAGAAAAATCTCTACGTCCCTGAAGCGGACTAGAGTACTCTGAGTCCCTAGAGCGCGGACTAGAGTGTAAATGACTTCACAAAAATCTCTAAGTCCCTGAAGCGGACTAGAGTACTCTGAGTCCCCAGAGCGCGGACTGGAGTATAAACGACTTCAGAAAAATCTCTATGCCCCTGAAGCGGACTAGAGTATAAACGACTTCAGGAAAATCTCTAATTCCCTGAAGCAGACTAGAGTATAAACGGCTTGAGAAAAATATTTAAGTTCCTGAAGCGGACTAGAATACTCTGAGTCCTCGGAGCGCGAACTAGAGTATAAATGACTTGACAAAAATCTCTACGTCCCGAACTGTGGACTAGAGCATAAACCGTTCGACAAATCTCTAAGTCCCCAGAGAGTAGATCGAAGCATAAACACAAAATGGACGCGAGTCAACCGGGGGAAAAATAACTCTAAGTCACCAGGATGCAGAGTGGCGTATAAACATCGATAAATAGATGAGTGGATTTCGACCGTTATCTATTCCGCAAACTTCGACCTGAAATCGACATAAGGAGTATTTACTCGCTAAGGATGGATTTCGACCATCCGACTTGTGGCCTGGCCAAATCAATGCTGCGGGCTAGAGTACAAATCACTGAAAGCTGAATACGACAGCTCATTATAGCTCTAGCTTGGAGTTCTTTACAACTTAAGGCAACGGCTGCAAGGAGGTCTTAATACAGAACCAATCGAAATGACATCCAAAGCTACGGGCGAACGACAATATCATACCTAATATCAAGGGTCAATATCGATCTGCACCAAGCACATACGAATGTTGAAAGTGTACGTGTAGTACTAAGGATCGTGTAATATGGTATATAAATGCGGAAACTAATAATAACAGTAAAAAAAATTAAAGTAAGCATGCCAGGAATTTTTATACTGGTTCGAACTTCCCGTTCTACGTCCAGTCCCAGAATACCCTTTGGATTTAAACTAAACCCTTCACTTAACCCGGAGGAATAGGTATACGACACCTGAGCAGCCGAACAGGAATTTTTCCGCCTCAACAGCCGAAGACGACTTCAACTTAATACAAAAAGTTTGTTGACGAATGTGTTCTGACTAACACTGATTGTCTTTTGATAGTACAACTTTCCTATAATCAAATCCTCAAGAGTATATATGTGTGTGAAGATTTAGAAGAAAGATAATCACGTAGAATCGAAGTATATGAATTAATTCAAGGATTCTAGTGATATTGAATGAGAATGAATGCTTTTTATTTGCAGAGAATAATCGAGAATAGATTTCAAAATTAAAACAAGAATTGGTTGTTGTAGAAGTGAATTGAACATGTTTATATAGTTGTAGAATAGTTACAATCTTTCATGAAGAGTTTCAATCAAAAGTTGTGTCCGTATCTCTTGGATTGAAGGACATTCCTCTTCATGAATGATCGCAACTCTTCAGAAAACTAGCCGTTATTTTCAGGTCGATTGACCGAAGAAACTGGCCGGTCAGCTGAGTTTACAGACATGTATAAAACAGTGCATATTTGTGCACTTGACACAGAGTCGGTCGACCGAGATTTCTGGTCGGTCAGCCGACCTGTTGTCAATTGCACAGTACATACTAATTTATGTATAACTCAAAATAAATCAATTTGTGTGTGTGTGACTACTTGAGGAATGATTTTAAAAATATTCTAAGACTCAATACATTAAATATTCATACTAATCTCTGGATTGTAGTCTTGTCTCCTTTGTAGTGCATAATATACACTTATTCTCTTTTTCTCGCTTTCGTATAGTATTCTCGTCGTATGATCTCTGAAGCTTGCGTCATGAATCAAAACTCATGAATCAACATTCTCCCCCTTTTTTATCGATGACAATACTTATGTGACGAAGTAGTATTTATATATATTATAATTCTCCCCCTGAATATATGGCGACTTTTCTGCAAAAAATTTGTTAGCTTTCATACATTTCTTCCCCTTTGTCATCGACAAAAAGGAATACTTACTAGATGTAATATGTAAAAGAAATGCGGATCATTGAGTTTTAAATATTACATATTCAAACCAAAATAGGAATATTAATGATGTTTGCTTAATACACAACATTTAGTAATTTAGACATATTGTTCATAAAGAAATTCTTGAAATGAAATTGTAAAACAATATGATTACTCCTCATCATCATCGGAATCCCAAAATTCTGGACGAATATTTTCTTCTGGAGGAACATGTTCCTTACCACGTCTTTGAGTGTGAGGAGCGTGAGTTCCCGATGTACCGGAACTTGTGTTATCTGAAGTAGACCAAGAGAAATTTGGTGCCGGTCTTTTTCCTAGAGCAACAAAAGAGGCACCGGCTTCGGAAGTACATAATAAGGCATCCCATAAATTCACGAAGAAGCCCTTGATTTTCTTGAAACGACCATCAATCATTCGTAGACGGGCATCCAAGGCTAGTTGATTTTGAGCCAAAATATCAATGGCCGCCTCCGTACTAATTCCGGGAGTTGGTCGTTGAATTAAGGATTGGCGGGTTAGACGTTCCGAAGTATGAGTAGATGGTTGAGGTGTCGAATAGCTACGGCGTAGTTGCTCTCTCGGAGTAGTACTCCATTGCTCAAATCTTATAAATCTAGGTGGAGCATCAGGCAATTTCATTAACTTTATTGTCCTTGAATCAAAAATACGGACTTTGGAGGTTTTGGATTCCGGAGCATTGATGATGAAGCTACTGATCCATCTCATTATGTATTCTCCATAATAAATATGGAGCATCTTTCCTTGGTTAAAAGAGAGAAATTCATCCATAAGAAGTTGTGCCCAATTAACTCGTATTCTCCTACAAATAGCATATAATGCCTTAAAATTTTCGGGATATACTAGATGATATGAGCCACCTCTAGGAACTAAAGATTTCATCATGAATCGATGAAGGAGTCGAGCTTTAGGTCTAAGTGATGATGTTTGTCTAAAATCCGTAGCATCATCTTCGAAAAATAAATGGCTTATCCGGTCACGACTTGATATATTACAATCTACATCGTGTAATGAGATACCACCCGTTCTAGCATCCAAAATGTGGTTAATTCGATCAATGGAAAGGAAAATCGAAGTGCCACAAACCGATGTCCAAATACAATTGTTAGTGTTTCTCGGCGGATTGACAAGGTTAAGGTTTGCTAGAAATAACTTGACCATAATATGATTGATTTTCAAGTTATTTTTCCTATGGTCAAGGAATGTATCAAGTCCACTCTCAATAGCGGCATTTTCAATACCGTAGGAAGCAAAATCAGGATAACTTACAAATGATTCTTCAAAGATTTTGGCATCTTGAAGTTGTATCCATCTTTGAAGTGCTACGTCATTGACAAGCCATGAGGCGATTTGAGTATCTACGGGAGTTGATGAAGATGAGCCACCGGTAGTCTTTGATTTCTTCTTGGGAGCCATTGTTTTGGAAGAAAAGATAAAAATTTGGGAGAATTTTAATGGGGGCTAGGTTAAAAACTGAAATTGGAAAAGCAAAAGTGAAGAGGTAAGTTGAAAAAGGTGAAAGGATGGGTTACTAATATGAGGTAAAAAACAGCAGATTACACGTTCGGTCGACCGAAAAGACTGGGTCAGTTGACCGACTTGGTTATCTGAGACTAGCTGAAACTTTTGGGATGGGTTCGGCTGACCGACTTAGGTCATTCGGTCGACCGACCCTGTGAGGAATGTACAGTTGAAACTTTCGGGATGGGTTCGGCTGACCGACTCAAGGTCTTCGGTCGACCGACCCTGTTAGAAATGCACATTTTTGCTGTTTTTTAAAGAATTTTAGAAATATAAATTGTATTTATAATTGCACTATATTTATACATTTTATTGAATAACAACAACATTATATATATATAATTTAGCCACCGTTCGTTAAAATCTACGTTCCCATGAGTTTGGAGACGGAACATCTTCTATAGGTGACCATCTTGGAGCTATTGGAGTATGAGCAGGGTTTGAAGAGGATGAAGGTCTATAAGTAGGTTCAGCAACATCATCCTTCTTTGATGAACAAACTTTCATGGCAATCTTTTCTAGAAAACTTAAACGTCTTGCCGTGACTTTTTGTTCATAGTAGAGTTCCCGTTGCATATCCATTTGTTGTTGTTGGTAGTGATGTATTTCATCAATTTTTTGTTTGGTGGATGGAGATATTACCATTGCATTCTTCCATTTTTTTCTTTTCAGGTGTATAGCCTATATGGGAGTCTTCCCCTGGTTTCCACCCATGTCGAGGGTCTTTATCCGGAGAAGAGAAGTCAAGGATACGTTTAGGCATGGGAAAGGTAGGATAGGGGCCATTTTCAGGAATGCGGTCGGAACCATCATCGTCCGGAGATGTGTATGATAGATGGGAGTTTTCGGAATTATAGTAGTCATTGTTTGAAGACATTTTTCAAGTTTTGTTTTAAAATTTTCTTAGTATATGTTTTGAAAGATAAGCATAGTATATATAATCATCTGTTTGCTGAAAAATTAGTGGATATGTACTAATTTTAAATATAATCACAGAAGTTTAACAATAAAACTGTCTGTAAATGTATGATTTATAAGTTTAGAACTAAAAATAGTTTTTCTGAAAACAAAACAAATAAAACAAACTTTAAAGAAAACTGAGACAAGAAACACCCATAGCTCAAGTAGCTATAACACAACATTTAACAAGCAAGTCAGAGGTCATGAGTTCGAGTTCCGCTTTGGTCAGAAATAAAACAAATTTTGATTTTCAATATTTTTGCATATTTTTATTTATAAATCTTTTAAAGACATTATTCCTAAGTCACGTCTAAGTTTTATAAAAGTATTTTCATTTAGCGGTTTAGTAAAAATGTCAGCAATTTGATTTTCAGTATTAATAAATTCTAAATTTATTAATCCTTTTTCCAAACAATCACGAAGAAAGTGATGACGAATATCAATGTGTTTTGTTCGTGAGTGATTGACTGGATTTTTAGAAAGATTTATTGCACTAGTATTATCACAATAAATTATAGATTTTTCAAGAAAACAATTAAAATCCTGTAGTGTTTGTTGCATGTATACGACTTATGCACATGCCAAAGTAGCAGATATATATTCTGCTTCACACGTCGATAAGGAAACACAGTTTTGTTTCTTACTGAACCAAGAGACTAAGGAACGTCCAATGAAATGACACGTTCCGCTCGTACTTTTTCGATCCGTCCGACTTCCTCCAAAATCAGCATCGCTATAGGAGACTAATTCGAAAGGACATTCTTTCGGATAAAATAGTCCGAAATCTTTGGTTTTAGTTAGATAACGAATAATGCGTTTAACTGCTCGCATATATGATTCTTTGGGATTTGCTTGAAATCAAGCACTTAAACAAACACTCATCATAATATCGGGTCGACTCGACTCGCTGTCAAATATAATAAAGATCCAATCATACTACGATATAGTTTTTGATCAACACTTTTGCCATCCTCATCTCTATCGAGATGAATCGTTGTGCTCATAGGAGTTGGTTTGGCAGCAATGTTTTCCAAATTGAATCGTTTAATTAAATTATAACAATATTTTTCTTGATTAATAAAAATTCCATTTTCAATTTGTTTAGTTTGTAATCCAAGAAAATATGACAATTCTCCCATATGGGACATTTCAAATTCATTTGTCATTATAGTTGAAAATTCCTGACATAGTTTTTCATTTGTCGAGCCAAAAATGATATCATCAACATATATTTGAATTATTAAAATATCTTTATTAGTTTTCTTATTAAAAAGCGTTTGATCTACTTTACCAATTTCAAAACTAGATTCTAATAAATAGCTTTTAAGACGATCATACCAAGCACGTGGTGCTTGTTTTAAACCGTATAATGCCTTTTTGAGTTTATAAACATGATCCGAAAATTTTTCATGATTAAAAAGAGGTGGTTGTTCAACAAAAACATTTTCTTTTATGTATCCATTTAAAAATGCACTTTTAACATCCATTTGATAAAGTTTAAAATTATTAAAACACGCGAAAGCCAATAAGATTTGTATTGCTTCAAGTCGGGCGACTGGAGCAAACGTTTCTTCGTAATCAATTCCCTCTTCTTGATTATATCCTTGTGCAACTAATCTAGCTTTATTCCTGGTTATATTTCCTAGTTCATCTGCTTTATTTTTGAAAACCCATTTAGTACCAATGACTGATTGATCACTAGGTCTAGGAACGAGTTCCCAAACTTCGTTTCGTTCGAATTGATTTAGTTCTTCTTGCATGGCAAGAATCCAGTAGTCATCAGTTGAGGCTTCTTTTATATTCTTAGGTTCTATGTTAGAGAGAAAAGCTATATGACCAACTTGATTTAATTGATGTTTGGTTTTAATGTTCGTATTTACTTCTCCAATTATGTTTTGTATAGGATGATCCCGTAAACTTCTAGGTGGAGATTTTATTATATTAGAAGTAATGTTCGCATTTTCATTAATTTCGTGAATATCAATATTTTCATTTGTATTACTATTTTCATTCTGAGTAGTTTCATCATCAGAATCAATAGTAATATTTGGATTTGTATTTTTAAAATTTTCGTCAAATAAACATGTAAACTTTCTTCAATAATTTGAGTTCTTTTATTATAAATTTGATAAGCTTTGCTTCGTTCCGAATATCCAACAAATACTCCTTCATCGGATTTTGGATCGAATTTGCCTAGTTGATCTTTAGTATTTAAAATAAAACATTTAGAGCCAAAAACTTTAAGATATGCAATATTTGGTTTTCTTCCATTTAGAAGTTCATATGGAGTATTCTTAGTTAATGGTCGAATAGAAACACGATTCAATACATAACAAGCAGTAGCTACAGCTTCTGCCCAAAAGTGTTTCGATAAAGTGGTTCCATTTAATAAAGATCTTGCACATTCTTGTAACGTTCTATTTTTCCTTTCTACAACTCCATTTTGTTGTGGTGTTCTAGGAAACGAAAAATTATGGTTAATACCTTTCTTGTTACAAAATTGTTCAAAAGCTTCATTTTCAAATTCTCCTCCATGATCACTTCTTATATTTTTAACTTTTAATATTTTGGATTCTTTTAACAAAAACTTTAAAATTATCAAAAGTATCACTTTTATTCTTCAAAAAGAAAATCCAAGTATATCTAGAAAAATCATCTACAATAACAAATACATATCTATTATGATTAATAGACTGCACTTGAGTTGGACCAAAAAGATCCATGTGTAAAAGTTCAAGTGGTTGTTATGTAGATATTACTTTCTTTGACTTAAAAGAGGATTTTGTTAGTTTTCCTAATTTACATGCATCACAAAATATATTAGTTTTGAATTTTATATTGGGTAATCCTTTAACTAATTTGTTTTTAGCTAGTTTGTTGATAGTATTATAATTGATGTGACAAAATCTTTTGTGCCAAAGACAGGAATCGTTTTCTTTAGCTACTAAACACAAATTTGAATCATTATTAACATTCATATTTAAGATATAAATGTTTTTATCTCTTTTTCCTTCGAAAATAGTGTTATGATTTTTATCGAAAATATTACATTTATTTTCTGAAAAAGTTATATTAAAACCTTTATCGCATAGCTAACTAATACTTAATAAATTGTATTTTAAATTTTTGACTAATAAAACATCAGTAATGAGAGGTAAATTAGATGTACCGTTTCTACTGACATCGCCTTTGCCGATGATATATTCTTTTGAGTTATCTACAAAGGTGACTGCTCCTCCATTTGAGTATATAATGTTTGACAACATTTCTTTGTTTCCAGTCATGTGTTTTGAGCAACCGCTATCTAAAATCCATTTTCCTCTCTTCTTATGTGGTACCTGCAAAAAGTTTATAAAAAGTTGGTACCCAATCTTTTTAGGGTCCTAAGAGTTAGATCTTAGGAAGCCAAATCCATACGGGTTCAGAATTCCCTTTATAAACATAATTCTTGTTATTATGAACAGTTTCCATAAATATTTTGATATGTTTATTACTTATCAAAACATTATTTGTTTTTGGAATCCATATCTTGATGGTTTTGGTATTTGGGTAAACTGTTTTCTTAATATTATTATTAATCCTACTTTTATCAAAATTATTTTGTTTCTTAAATCCTAGTCCAGATTTATTATTAGAGGATCGAGAATTTTCAAGTATACTAGAAAGATTCTCTCTTCCTTTATTGAAATTAGATACATTTTTAGAAATATCATCAAATTTTATTTTAAGACTAGATTTTTCTAACTCTAAATCCTTAATCTTAGAGTTTAAACTATTATTTTCGAAAAGTAAAACATCATTTTTATTTTTCTGAATTTCTAGTTCTTCAAATATTGACGAAATTTGAGAAGATAAGTTAGAATTTGATTGTTGAGAACTTTCAAGTTCTTCTTCTAATATTTTCTTCTCATCTTTCAGCATATCTACTTCTAAGACTGTTCTATCTAACTTTCTTTGCAACTCCTTATTTTTCTTTTTAAGTTGCTTTGCTAAATTTACTAATTCAGAATTTATTTCAAATAAATCTTCAAAAGTAAGATCACTTACATCGTCTGACGAAGCCATGAGGCACACATTTGCTTGTTCATTATCACTTTCACTCTCCAATGAGGATGATGAGTCAGTGTCGTCCCAAGTGATTGAAAAAGCTTTTCGTTTGGTTTTGTCCTTTTTGAAATTATTCTTTTTACGCTCTGGACAATCCTTCTTCATGTGTCCTTTCTTATGACATTCATAACATTCCATTGCTGAAGATGATGGTTTGCTGCTATTGGAATTGTTGTTGGAATTATTTTTGTTTCCCTTGAATTTGTTTCTGTTGAATTTCAAAAACTTTTTGAAATTTTTAGCGATCATTGCTATATCTTCATTATCTAAGTCGGAATCATCTTTTTCTGCTTGAAATTCTACATTTTTCTTTTCTTGTGCTCCATTTCTTTTTGCCTGCAAATTTACTTCGTAGGACATTAAATTACCTATCAATTCTTCTGGTTTTAATGTTGATAAATCAGTTGCTTCTACAATAGCTAGGACTTTTCATTCCCACTCATCCGTTAAAGAATTTAAGATTTTTGTAACAACATCAAAATCAGTAAACTTTTGTTCTAATGATAGTAAAGCATGATAAATATCCTGGAATCTATAGTACATGTCATTTATAGATTCATTTGGCCTCATTTTGAAATTTTCAAATTGATTTTTCAAAATAGAAATTTTGCTTAATTTAACTTTGTTCGTTCCTTCATGCGACACCTTAAGAGTTCTCCAAATTTCATAACCGGAAGTGCACATGCTAACTCTATTGAATTCATTTCTATCTAATGCACAAAATAAAATATTCATAGCCTTTGCATTTGAAGTAGCATCTAGTTTTTGTGTGTTACTCCAAGTTGAGTATTCTTCAGTAGGTGTCGTGTACTCTCTTTGTATAATATTCCAAATATCAAATCCACTAGATTGCATATAGATTCTCATTCTAGTTGACCAATAATTATAATTTATACCATTATTCCACTCGTGAACTCGATTGACCTTCTGTGAAACTAGAATTAGTGTTAGTGCTAACATCGTTAGTTTGTGTGGTTGCCATATTACTTAGAAATAAATATCAAATAACTTTGTGACGGTTATAGGATAACCTTGCTCTGATACCAAATGAAAGTGTATGTGTAGTACTAAGGATCGTGTAATATGGTATATAAATGCGGAAACTAATAATAACAGTAAAATAAAAATTAAAGTAAGCACACCAGGAATTTTAATACTGGTTCGAACTTCCCGTTCTACAACCAGTCTCAGAATACCCTCTAGATTTAAACTAAACCCCTCACTTAACCCGGAGGAATAGATATACGACACCTGAGCAGCCGAATAGGAATTTTTCCGCCTCTACAGCCGAAGAGGACTTCAACTTAATACAAATAGTTTGTTGACGAATGTGTTCTGAATAACACTGATTGTCTTTTGATAGTACAACTTTCCTATAATCAAATCCTCAAGAGTATATATGTGTATGAAGATTTAGAAGAAAGATAATCACGTAGAATCGAAGTATATGAATTAATTCAAGGATTCTAGTGATATTGAATGAGAATGAATGCTTTTTATTTGCAGAGAATAATCGAGAATAGATTTCAGAATTAAAACAAGAATTGGTTGTTGTAGAAGTGAATTGAACATGTTTATATAGTTGTAGAATAGTTACAATCTTTCATGAAGAGTTTCAATCAAAAGTTGCGTCCGTATCTCTTGGATTGAAGGACATTCCTCTTCATGAATGATCGCAACTCTTCAGAAAACTAGCCGTTATGTTCAGGTCGGTTGACCGAAGAAGCTGGCCGGTCAGCTGAGTTTACAGATGTGTATAAAACAGTGCATATCTGTGCACTTGACACAGAGTCGGTCGACCGAGATTTCTGGTCGGTCAGCCGACCTGTTGTCAATTGCACAGTACATACTAATTTATGTATAACTCAATATAAATCAATTTGTGTGTGTGTGTGACTACTTGAGGAATGATTTTAACAATATTCTAAGACTCAATACATTAAAATATTCATACCAATCTATGGATTGTAGTCTTGTCTCCTTTGTAGTGCATAATATACACTTATTCTCTTTTTGTCGCTTTCGTATAGTATTCTCGTCGTATGATCTCTGAAGCTTGTGTCATGAATCAAAACTCATGAATCAACAAATGTGACCCGAATGTCCCTTGAAAAACTATGACCACCAGAGTGTGAAAAGGTGAGTAAACCATGAAGACTTGATCATTAATTCTCCAGCACCCTCCTTCGATCCGTTAGGAGGAGTATGAAACTAGATGAGCATGACCCGACTGCACTTGAGCCCACTTTACCCCAAGATCTGATTACAGAACATGAACCAAAGTGGACGTGGCTAACCGTCCAATATCCAACTTACGCCCATAAACTGACGATGCATCAGAGTATTCCCCTTGGAATGAAAAACCATAATACAATCCAGGATAGGCGAGACTAAGCCTTTCATCAACTGACCTGATCCCACAATTCAAGGGGAAAGAGAGTAAAGCTAAAGAGGGCATGGTTGGCCTTCCTACTTATCGGTATATACCCCAGGCTTGGGGGCACGAGTGAGATGTAGGATGAATGTGAACCGACTATTCACCGATCAACTCTATGTTTTTGGAGTTTAGGTTGGAATATAAACATAGCTAGGGCGAGACTCAACCGTCTACGCAGCACACTTGCCAACCCGAGACTGGGAGCAGAAGCGTGATAATCTAAAGACTAGCTACTATACCTCAATATTGAAACTTATATATAGTGCTTACAGTTACTCAAGGCTATGACCAAAAGAATGCCTAGAGATAGAATCATTAAATCGATGCCAAAGCTCATGGGCAACTGACTGTCACTCCAACCCGAAGGGCGAGTAGAGGATCATGAATGCATTGAATAGAAAATGTGTTACTCAAATATACAAGCAAATTCAAACTCATAGCAAGATCCAGCTATGCAGTTGCACGCAACTCGAGGCTGACCCCTACTCGACATTTCCTTCAACGTGCTTTTAAGCCTGATCTTTGGCCATTTGCAGATAATCAATTAGAGCATTCAGAGCCCTTCATTATTAGACTTAACAACTCATGACAAGACTCTAGGATTCGACCAGAGTAACCATCAACATTGACCGTCCCAACCATATTTCACATTGAATGTTATGCAAAATAGTTACATCCGAACTCAAAGAATCCGGGATTGCACCCACTAAGTTGACAGTCGACATTACAGCCAGCCATGGCGACCCTTTCTGGGTGCTGAATATCGGATCATAGCTCAGTGCATGGATGACAAAAGAATTAGTTGGGATTTTCTGAATAAATGATGATATATTCCCTTGGACCCATTTTGACATGCATGTGTGATTTCACCAACTATCGTGAGCCATGCATTGGATACCGACCCGAAGCTACAAAAGCTAGCGCAATGTCTATTGATTTCATCATGAAAGCTCCACTCTTACCTTTAGGCTCGCCCCATCAACGTCTATGCCTACCAGCCATTACGACAGGGCATACAATAACCTAAGACGTCTGAAAGACTACATAAATAGAATATCGAACTAAGCCAATTCGATATCACTTATTTCCTTCGAAGGGCTATCCAAGGACGGAAATTAGCAAACCTCATACCCGAATTCACTGCATCAGATGACTACTCAACGAGTAGTAGAGAGCCAACCAACAGATGAAAAATGTACGCAGATGGAGCATCCAGTGATCAGTGTTATGGCGCATAAGTCATGTTAATGACTCTTGAGGAACGATCGATCTGCTACGTCCTGAAACTCGATTTCCCTGTAACAAACAACGATGCTTAGTATGAAGCCTCGACCGCCAGCCTCAAACTTGCTAGAGGACTTGGAGTGGAAAATTCATATATCTTTTGTGATTCCTGATTAGTAGTATGCAAAGTTAAGGAAGTTGATCTTGCTAGGGGGCATTGTCTTGCTCCTTATCTCGACCAGGTCCAAGAGCTACTAGCTGACTTCACGTATTACATCATTACACACATCCTCAGCGATCGAAATGAAAAGATTCAAGTCACTGGCCATGTTGGCCAGTTTCAGGGACGCGCAACGGACATACTTTGTTTCGATTGAAATACTTAATATTCGAAGCATTGACGGATAGAGATCGGCTAGATCTTGGAGACAGAGCCAGAAAAGGGGTCATTGTTGACTCCTATCAAAGGCTATCTACAATGTGAAATTCTTACTGAATGAAGGAATGGAAAACGACAGATCCTCCTCAAAGCTTCATGCCAAATCATCCAAGAAGAAGTCATGTGTAGAAAGAAGTTTATCCATTCCCATGCATTGGTATATCACCCATAATGATATCAAATGAGTCTTGAGCAAAGTATATGAAGAAGAATGCGGCGAGTACATCAAGGGGCAAACCATGACAAAGAAAATACTCTACTACGGGTATTATTGGCCAACTATCAATCAAGATGCGGTTGATCATGCTAGACAATGCGATGAGTGCAAGATGTTTGCAAAAAAAAATGAATAAAAAATCTGGGAACCCCACCGATGGAAATTACTCAAATGGCTAGTCCGTAGCCGTTTGCCACTTGGGGGCATTGACGTCATCGTCTTCTTTCTGATCCTAAAGGTGGCATGGAATACGCCATCATAGCGGTTGATTACTTTACCAAATAGGTAGATGAAGAACTTTTAACCACGACCAAGATGAAGAAAATAATTAACTTCATTGTCCTTAATGTCATCTGTCCTTATGGCCTTCCATGATCCATTATAATTGGTTGAAGCTGTGAACAAAATCATCATAAAGTCTATTCTGAAGAGAGGTTTGGAAAAGGCTAGAGGTAAATGGGTGTATGAACTCTCAACAGCATTATGGGCTTGTAGAACTAACCATGAGTTCGCGACTGGCCATACTCCATTCGCCCTTACTTATAGCTCCAAGGCTATCATCTATGTAGAACTTGAAGTCCCCTCTCATCGAGTGGCTGATGACAACCGATATTACAAAAAAAAAATATAAACAAGGAATTGCAATTGAATTGCAATTAAACTAGAAGGAATTGGTGATAACTCACGAAAGTATAAAACTCATCCAAGATCCAATGGCAAGAACCTGTACCTAAATGTGCACGTTTATAGTCATAAAATTCGACTTCTTGAAATCAACAGAATTTGGATTTTTACATAGGGTTATTAAGAAAAGACTAGATTAGATAACCGAAGTTTACTAGCCCTAAAATACCAGACACAGATGGCCACTGATGAACTGCAATCCTGAATTTATACTATTGGAAATCGACCAAACGTTGGGATGACCAAAGAAGGATACGACACTTTAGGAGGATAAAATTGAAGAATAATGACTATTCAGAAAATATGATGGATTTCTTACTAGAGACTCTAACTTGCTTCGATTCAAAGCACGTTATGTATGCAACAAGACGTACTTTGGGGGCAAATGTTAACTGGTTATTTGACCCGGTAACGAGAGGCTCGGCACAGAGTTCCCATTCGGCATGCAAAGCCATCGCTTGGCGTAGAGCCTCGATCGGCACAGAGCCTCGCTCGGCAAACGTCGTTCAGCCACGATAGTGCATAGTTCCTAGTTTGGCCAAATGTGGTCCGGCTTGTCTCGTCCGGCATGTCTCGTTCGGCTTGCATGGAACGATGTGCAGAAGTCACTCTCCACGGGCCGAAGTATCTCACTCCTAGGCCCAAGAGGGAAGTCCAACCCATCTTCGTCTATAAATAGAGGGGCAGGGGCACAGTGAAATGGACCTTTTTTCAAGAACACTAGGAAGACTCTGCCACTTTCAAGACTTATTATTTTCAGTTCAAACTTGTATTCAAGTCATTAATATATGGGTTGTATCTATATTCAACTACTTGTGAAAGTAATAAAGATCAAAACTCAAAGTGGACGTAGGCAGTTACGCCGAACCACTATAAATCTGGTGTTCTCGTTTTTGTTGTTCTTTTGGCATTGAATTACACTATTTTTCAGTTCTAATTTATCTTCTTTATTAATCACTCTTCATAATCTTTCTCAATGAGGTTAGTGACCAATTTTGGTGCTAACAACGGCCTTGCCAAAAGGCGGGATAACAATATCATTTATGAATGTTTTCACCATGATTGCCAATTTTGGTTTATTTATATAGCCTGAGCGCTATCATGTTGTTTATTTAGGGTGATTTCATTCCTGTTGATTCGAACTCTTGAACGGGCTCTACATGTTGTTGTTGTGATAATTTCCATCTTATTTTCATCTGTTATATAATTACATACCATTAGTTTAGCCTTTGTGCTTAGCAATTTATTATCGATGGAAACCCTTATACCTTGTGGGATATTATCTTTCACTTATTATATCCTAACTACTCTGTTTTAGCTAGACTGGCCCGTGTATTTATACTCGGGTCAGACCGAGTTTTTACAGGTTATCATCTGATGTAGATTCCATTTATCCAGCTTCCACGTATGGACTACCTATCACTTTTTGATCGCTTAGGCGTGTTTTGGTCTAGTAGTGTAGTTGTTCTATTTTGTACTCTCTGATATGTACTATATTCTTCTTGACTCAATGTACACACACACACACACACACACATATATATATGTGGTTTGTATAACCACTTACTCTTATGTGACACTATGTATTGTACTATAGTTGTATCTATGTATATAGCTGTGTGTTTTCTGTTCTATGATCTGTGTTACTTTTATAATTATGTTTTGTTCTGGATTGATGTAAGGACCCAAAAATTTTAACGATTTTAATAACGTAATTAACTAAATTTTTCTTAAAAATAAAACAATTAAATTTAATAATGAAAATTTGATATTTGGTATGCGTCTATTTAAACATATCAAATGTCAGACTTGCATCAAAAAATATATAAGTTTGTTTTGTTGTGTAATTTTCAATTTCAATTTAAAATCAGTTAATTTGATGAAAATAAAATATTTTCAAAATCTGAATATTTTTATATAACAAAAATGTAAATCATTTTCTGAGTGAGACATCGTATTTCGTTTTGCCAAATTTGGAATGTTATAGCCCCGTTTATCTTATTTTCAGCGTTTTAGCAATATTTTGGCAAAGAATTTCGACCTTTGATAGGATGATCATATCGCTCAGACCTGCATACCATTATGTTCATCTTGTCATGCTGATCTCCGCGGTATATTCATTTGTGTGTTTCGGTGTCCGGTACGTGGCGAAAACCGCGAAATGGTTAGCTGTTTAGATAACCGTTTGAGCCTTTTGGTTTCCCTATGCCTTTTTATTTGTCTATCGATTGAAAATCAACAGTCGTTTGCTTTTATTATTTCATAAATTCACGTGCCTTTGCTATTCACCGGTTTGAGTTATATATTCTTGTTCGTTTGCTTTCTTTCCCTTCTCTTCGTTCTATACTTGCAAATAAAATAAAATAAAATTTTGAGTTTATATTTGTTTGTGTTTTTTTTTGAGATAACCTGCTTTCCTCTCTCGTTTGCAAACGTCCATTCCGTCGTTCCTCACCTTTTCCTCCCGCATCCTTCTTTTGCCAACCTGCTCACATTCATTCGAGCGCCACTTCATCTCCATTTTCCATAGTCGCCGCGTTCATTTCCTGACCTCCTTTCTGCCTCCACGAACATGCACGCCCTGCACCTGACCTCGCCCTCCTTCCCTTTCTTTCCCCTCGTCTGTACGTCCACCTCTCTACCAAATGCCAGTGACCCAACCCGAGCCCTGAACCAACACCACCTCCACCATTCCTCTAACCTCTCTCATCTTCCTACAGTCGCCTTTAACTTGCCTATCTCCAAACCCAGATCTAGTTCGGCCACACCTTGTTAGCCTCCATCGAACCGCTGACTTCGCCCAAAGCAGTCCACTACACTGAGCCCGACCTGACTCCTGCAAGCTTCCTCCCTGTTTGCAGCTTGTATATATATGCGTAAGTGTGTATATATATGAAATTTGTTGAAAGATAAAATATTTTTTTATTTAATATTAAAATTTTAAATTGTATATACATAATAATATATAATTTTTATAATATATAAGTTAAATATATTCTGTTTGTATAGATATATACAAATTTATATAAGATCTATTTATATATAAAAGTTTATATAAGTTTGTATATAACCTGTTTGTAGATAAGTATATATATGATCTGTTTGGGTTTATAATAAAGTAAGTTTACACTGATTTTTATAATAAATATTGATTTTAAAATATAATATGTATGTAAGTTTATATATATGTTTATGTATTAGTTTATATATATAAGTATACATGAGTTTGGTTTTTAAATATATATAAAGAGATTTATTTTATATGTGTGTTTAAATTAAATATTGATTGAAAATTTATATATATATAGATTTTATTTTAAATATATGTTTTAAATTCATTTTTAGAGAAAAATAATAATATAATATATATAACATATATTTTGTTCAATTTATATCAAGCTAGTTTGATTTGTTTTCCTCGATTCCAAACTATCAACCTTACTCGTCGAATTCGTGATTCATTGTGCCATACTTTGGAATTGTGCTTGGATCATCACATCTTGTTCTTGTTATTCCTCTAGCCTCGAAAGGTGAGCAATCACTCACGATTAACATTCTTATATATAGTAAATTTAATTCACATGAAATGACGATTGAAATATGATGTTAAATTTGAATTGTTAAGTTATTTAATTGTTAAATATGATATGCCATTATCTGTAATTGTTTATCTGTGACATATGACCCCATAACCTGTTGTATATATTATATTTAAATTTGTTATGGATGATATATACCTATTGTTGATATGTTATAATACTATCATATTTGTTCTCACTCTGCAAGTTTCCTGTTAGTTTAGAATTCCCTACGGGTTGAAATGATACATACCCGAACGATATTATAGATTAGGGGAAAATCGTTATGGGTTGAAATGATAAACCCAAGCAATTTTTATTGATTTTGAAATTTTGGGATTACGGGTTGAAATGATATATACCAGTAAAATATCAAATTTAAATTGCGGATTGAAATGATAAATATCTGTATCACTTGACCATAGGATAGAAAATTATATACAAACATCATTGGTCTATATTTTGAAAATGGTTTCCAAAGATTGAAAAAAAAATCTGTTTTATTAAATATTGATTTTTAAATATAATAGAAGATTTTAATTTTAATATATGTGAAAATTTTAGATTTAAAAGAAATTTTTTTATATGATTTGGATGTTTTAAATTTATAAGTTAAGTTTGAGAAATGTAAATTTTAAGATTTACTTATAAATTTGCTATTTTAAAATATATATTTATAATAAGATTTAATATAAGTTTAAATTTAACAATACGATTTAATTGTATATTTAAAATTTAATAAAATATTAATTTAACTAATATTAATAATATGTTTAAAATATTTATTTAAACTTATTTTAATATTCTGAAGTAGATTTTTATTTAACTTTAATAAGTAAAAGTTGGAAAGATAAATTAAATAAGAATTGATTTGAAATTTAATTTATTAAGGATTGAATTTAAATAAGAAAGATTTCTAACTAAATTTTTTTAGAATTGAATTTAAATCAGGTTGGATTTGAACTTATTGATTTTGAGATTTTAAAAGTATGATTTTATAACTTGATTTGATAAAAAGTGATTAAACGAATATTTTCAAATTTAAATAAAAATTGAAATTGAATATTTAATATTGAATTAAATTGTAATATGAGATTTATTTAAATGTTATTATGATGATTAAGTGAATATTTTGGAAATTTAAATAGAGTTAAAGTTGAATTTTGGTAATATAAATGAAATTTATCAAATTGAGTTATTGTAAATTGTTTAAATATTAAAACATATGCAATTTGAAGTGGTTTAAATTTGTAATTCAAACCTGGATTTGAAATCGATATAAATTAGAAATGGTTCTAATGAGAATTCAAAAATCTTTTAATTGAAATTGTTGAACTGAGATTAACTTTGATTACATTTTTGGAACCTAAGTTGATTTGAACTTATTTGTGAAATTAGAAGAAACAATTCTAATTATAAACTATTTTTATTATGTAAACTATTTTAATAAATAAACTATTTTAAATCTATAACCTATTTTAAATATATAACTACTTTAATTTATAACTACTTTAATATATATACTATTTTTAATATTTAAACTATTTAAGTTGGAACTATTATGATTTAGATTTAACGAATTTAAAGTACTAATATTTTGATATGGTGGTTTAAACTATTTTATAGTCCTAATTTTGGAAGTGATTATGATTTCGAAGGTGAATAAGATTTCGAAAGTGATATGATTTTGAAATTAATATGATATTTTGATATGAAGTATGAACTATTTTGAAATATAAAATGACCATGGTGTGAAATAAGCGTTTGGTTGTTAAAAAGACCGGGATCAGATATTGTCATACTCTCTACCAATACCGAAAACCACTTTAACAACTGTGTATGTGGTGGAGATTCCAGAACGAAGTAGGATGGTTTGGCAATGGTTCTGTATGAGGTATTAACACAGCCCCGACTCCCGCGAGTCAGCTTGATGTGGCTAAAACAAGAGCCATGCCGGGCCAAGTGAGGTCGCACCTCCGATCGGGCATATTTTTTTGATACAATTCTATTACTTTGTGATTTGATTGGGTGCACCTTTGTTTTTGGGAGTGTGTCTCGAGGTGGGCGGTAGTAGCTGCTATGCATTACCACCAGTCCGAATCCGCAAAACAGTAGAATCCTACCCTGGGCATTGCCTCGCATGCCTTGTCACATGCCCTATAGCGCCTTCTACGAGTTAGGTTTGTACCATACATATGGAGTGCCCTTTGATAGCCCTCTAGTTTACGGAGGAATTACGGTACTGTATAGACTATGGGATCATATAAAATGTGTTAAGGGGGATATGTGTAATGCCTTAGCGCTATTTTAATAGTTTACTTTACTATAGACATTATATATGTAGCGTATTGTACTATGTATGTAGATAGTTTAACGGATCCTTAAAGGATGATAATCCCAAACATCCTTTGAGTTACTTTGTATTCACTTGAGTTGATTTACTTGTATAAGAATGTTAATCCTGACTCGAGTGTTTTGTGTTTTTGCTTTATGCTCGGGTCAGACTGAGTGTCACAACATTTGAGACCCACCTTTGGAGTTTGGAGCTTCGCTTGAAGATCGGTGTAACGATCCGAAATTTTCGATCCCGAAATTCCCAGATAGTTAGAAAAGAAGAAAGAGATAGAAGAAGAAGAAACAGAAAACAAAACACAGAACCTCACAATCGCAGCGGATCAAAATATAATATCAAATAAAATAACAGTTTACAAAAGAATACTGTATCAGTTGATTACATTTAAATACATCAGAGTTACAACATATACACAACACTGGACATATACAATCAACATGTCCCAGACAAACTACAATATAACACAGCGGAATACACTCCATACGCTCCTGTCATCCAGCTCGCCTCCTGAGCTTCAGAACGTCCTTACCTGAAATCTGTAATACTCGGTCTGACCCGAGCATTACATCAAAGTAACACCCGGGTCAGGCTGGAAACCAGCGTGAGTAAACCCATGGAATTTGAAATACTAAGTTCAAATCATAAAAAGAAACCCGGGTAACTCGTACATCACTACCGGTTTATTACTTGTTATGCTCAACACTTATTTCACAACTCAAATACTAGGTATTCTAACTTAGTTCAAAGGTTCATATTATTCCATTTCAGCCAATTTACATCACATATCAATCTATATAGAATCGAAGTGGTTTCGAGTACTTACCGGTACCCGACCTCGGTCTCTCCCAATCAAATCCCAACTTAAAAACCAAGTTATTCAAACGAAATTCGATTCAAATTTTAAATACAGGATGTCCCTTTTCACAGCAATTTATCTCAATAGGTAATCACACTATCACTGTTCAACAAAACATTTCATATTTGAGACATTAAATAGTCCAAGGTATTCAATATCATTCAATCCTTCATAAGCAAGATAAATTAACCATACCATTACTAATAAATTTAATTAATCACCATTTAATTAAACTAATTATTTTAATTACTTCTAATCCTGCTTATTAATTAATTACATATCAACTAATTAATCTCCCAAAAATCATCCATCTTAATTTATCCTTCTTGATTAATCACAATTAGAAATCAATTACCTTTAATTAATCACAACACTTAGTTATCTTCAAATATCCTTATTCATTAATTCTTAAAGTAATTACCCAAGACTACTTCAATCTTCAATTGATTACATCATGTTAATTACCATCTCTAATTACTTCACTAAGTAGTTACACATTAAGTAATTATACTTAACCCATCTTTCCATGATTATTCTAGATTAATTTAACCAATTAATTAGCTTGAACTAATCACATTAATTCAATTTGTTGTATTGAATAATTAATTCCTCTAATTACTCTCATTAAGTAATTATACCTAAACAATTTTCACAAATGATTATCCTTAATTAATATTGGTTAATCACATTTATTAATTATTCCTTAGTTATTAATTAATTTCCTTTAATTATTAATTAATCAATAATTTATCTTCAATTACTTCATAAATAAATGTTTAATCAATTAGTTAATTAATCACTCTTAATTACATGTATTAATAAATCTTTAAATCACCCAAGCCTTAACTTATTTTAAGATAATTCATTTATCTTAAGTTATTATTTAATTATCATAAAAAGAAATCTTATTTAATATCATTAACTTATCCACTTAAATTCTTAAGCTTAATAAATGATTTAAATCCTTTCATCTTCTTAATTAAACTTCTTAATTATAAATTATGTTTTAAAATAATTTGTTTAAGAAAATAGTTTAACTTGATTTCTTTAAAACTTGATAACACCCTATATTATACTCGAGACAAACCAGGGAAATTCCCCCTAAATCCCGAGTTTCCTCCTTCCAGGAAAACTTTGTTTAAAAACTGTCACAGGCATATACTCACGAACTCGAAGTCAAGCTCGAGACCGACCCCAATATTCCCGAGTTTTTCCCCGAGGCTACTCTCCTCGTCATCCATCACCGATGCACGACAAAGATACGTGCACGTGCACAGATCGACGGCGACCCTCTGGTCATCGTCGCCACCACCCCCGAATCACTCTTGACCTCGATGACGAACTCCTCTACCAGTATTGACGAAATCAACAGTAAACTCGAAATCGAGTTCAACAGCGACTACTGGAACCACATTCGATCGACAAAACAACCCATTACCGACGATCTCGGCTACCATCGACCACGCCATATCACCCAGACCTTCGCCTCCGGCCTACGTGGAGTTTTCCCCCAGTCTGGACCACCCCGATCTACTATCAATCACAAATTTGATTCGAGGACAACGTCAATAAAAGCATGTCTTTAAACCCTATTTCGACGAACCCTTGTCACGTAGATCATCAGAAAAATTCTTAACCATTTTTCCCTCAACCTGCAACCTTCATCCACCTCTGGTCAGAACCCTGAGATCAAAACCCAACTTGATCACCAGATTTTGACAAAAACTCGCTTTCCGTTCAACTCCAGAAATCCCAACAATTTCGTATTTAAAAACCGTGAATTGATTATCTAAATTCATAATTTTGTAATACGAATCAAATTATAAACTCAAATCACAAATTCCAGATTTTTCAAATTTCAACTTATTTCCAATTATCACTGTGATTTTATCTTTTTATAAATAAGTGCTTAATAAACCCACTTGAATTCAATTTTAAAATTGATATTTCATTATTATAACCCCTTTTTACTTAGAGATCATTACTTAAAACAGATTGGAGCTAGAGGGTTGGAATTTTTCATGAGTTTGAGCCTGGAAGTGTTTAAACAGTAAACTATATGTCTGGAACCAGACACACACAGAAATCATTTCCAATTCCCAGGCATGCAATCACAATTCACATTCATACGAACCAAGTCCAAGTTATCCTCATCACAAACTTAAGATAATAAGGAAGATCAAGTTTTTTAAAAAGGGAGTTTGCTCACCTCAAAATGAAGAACAGAGAACTGGAACTTGATATTTGAAAACTGGAACCAGACCTTTGATTTATATCTACTTGGTTTGAATTGCTTGCTCTGATTTCAATTTGAAACTTGAGATATCTGATTGTTGAGATGATTCTAGAGTTTCCCCTTTTTTTTTCTTAACTTGCTAGTTTTCGAATGAATGAAATGAAAACATGAGATTGATGTATATAAATAAATATACAGGTTGTTTATTTTACTTGTACAACAAAGGGTCAGAGATTTTCTTCTTTGGCCAGGCAACATTTGGTGACACTGAAATGATTTTAAACGAAATGACCCTATGTAGTGCTAGCATTAAATGCAATGTCCTTCATCCTTATCCCCTTTATCTATGTTCATAGATTTTTTTCTTTCTTTCTTGCAATGCAAACATATATTTTTCCAGTTTGTTTTCTTAGCTTTGTTTTTCTATGAACAAACCTTTATTACTGCGAAGCAAAGGATTTGTAATATTTGCTTTTGAACAAAAGATTGGCTGAGTTGATAGCAAGTACATGCTTTGTCTCTTAATATGTCTACATATTATAATTGTGTTCAGCTGTACATAAATATCTTATATGAAAAAAAAAATACATTTTTGCAGGCAATACTTGGCTTGCAAATGAAGATATGTTTACATATATATATATTTGTCTTATTACCTTTAGTTTGAACTTCATACACTTATTTGTGTCAGATCTACTTTCAAACCTTTAGCTTTACTTAAGAAGATAATTTGATTTGTATAAAAATGTTTGTATTTGGTTTTACATTTGGTTTTATTTTACTTTATACTTTGTTCCTATTTTTAGCTTTGTTTACAAAATTTTAAGTTATGCTGTTCGCAACCTTAACTAATTAATTCTTGCTTTAAATTTTACATTTGTGTTTTATATTTTAACTATCAATATTTAACTTATTATATTCAATATGATTTACTTATTTTTAATATTTATATTTTATATTGATAGACTTTGATCATATATTACATTTATATGCATATGTTTACCAAATATTAATAAGATAATGCATTTTAAATTTGATTATAAAAGAGAGATTTTATTGTATATATTATTAAAGGATTTATTTTAAATTTTCAAAATCAAGATTTCCCTTTCAAAATATAAATCTATATAAACAAATGGCAATTATTTCCGGAAGATTTATTCATTTTAAAATGATCAGTTTACATTTTATTTAATTGGATTAAATATTCATTAAAGTAATGTTGCCAGAAATACCGGGTCATCACATTCCTCCCCCCTTTGAATCTTTTCGTCCTCGAAAAGGAACGAAGCCAGAATTATGAAAATGCTTTAAATCAGATAAATATGCTTTGATCAATTTGAAAATACCTTTAAATATCAATATAGTATTATTCCAAAGTAGTTTTATAAAAATATTTTTATATCTCGATGTTTCAGCAAGTCCATCCTCGTTCTCGTAGAAATTCGGTCATACGTTGATCAGGCGTAGAACTGAAAATCTATAAGTGCTTGGTAGACCCGTTTCCAACATCCAATGAAAATATTTCGAAAATAATTTTATTGAAAATATAGAAAACAGTTTCGAAAATAGAGGAAATATCTTTGGTAAAAATGCTCTGGAAATCATCACCCCCATCCATGGTCGCAGTTAACCCGATGGTTACGTTGCCGTCCCGGCAAAATCCACAGATAACTGTAGGTCTCCGCGCCCCTCGATTACGCCATGGAACCCGCTACAGATCGCAGTTATACCCGGGCCTTACGTTGCTATCACAGCACAAACCCATATAACTGTAGGCATCAGCGCCACCGAATTTCGCTGCCAAAAGAATGAAACTCCTCCACTTGACCATAGACCGCAGTCTACCGATGTTGCGCTGCCATCCCGGCAGAATCAAGTGTAGACTGTTGGCACTCATCCTCCACACGATTTTCGCTATGGTCCCCACACAGTAGATCGCAGCGACATCGAGCTACACTGTCGTCACAGCATAACCCAAATGCCCCTGTAGGCATCAGCGCCATCGACTTTCGCTACCAAATAATCCTCAGGAACTAGTTTGTCCGGACTCCTCACAGGATCAACTTTAGAAGCTCCCCTTTAGAGGTTCAAGGCAGTACCACCCAGTGGCACTCCTGAGAAGTTCATTCAAGGGAGCGCCTTTTTCTCCAGAGCCAAATCTCAAAATACTTTATACTATACACATATAGTATTTCCCAAATCATACACCGAGTATGAATCACATATAAGTGCCTTTACACAATCGATTCTCAAAATCGATAATCCTCATATTAGGCTTTCCAAATTCAAATATTGATTTTTCCCAATATCAAAAGTATTTCCAAAATTCAAAGGTTCCAAAAAAACCTTTCCTCAAAATCATTTTCACAAATCCTTTTTATAAATATATATATATATATATAACTTTTTGAAAAGTCTTTGAATCAATTTGTACTTGTATAAATTCACTTTTATACTTCAAATAGTTTCAAAAAATCATTTTTCTTCTGGCAATAGATTCAACAAGGGAAGTTTTATCACATATATAACAAAGATGTGTAACTTTGTTTATTTCAAAACAAATATTCAAATTTTGATTACTCTTTTGTAAAGTCAATTATCATATTGCTTACTCCCATAAAGTAAATTTTTATGATAGAAATATCCAATTTCACTTTATTTCATCATATTATTTCACAAAATATACTTTCAATTTCAAAAATCATTTACAGTGTTTATCCACAAATTTTCAATATCAATTTTATTCAACCCGTACGATGTCCACATATCATTCGTACGCAATATTAATCTGATCGCTCACTCGATCACACAATTTCACTTCCGAACTAGTATTGTCCACCCGACTTCCTAGTGCGGACTCGGATCTGGTTTCTTGATCAGAAACCGTCATTCTCCTTGCATAGTCACAACTATGATAGAGAATATCCAGAACCAATCGAAAATCCATATCCAGGTTCGCCGTCGAAAATCGAGCGAAAAATCCCAACTCGGATCGATAATACTATCTCGAAATTCTATGCTCGAATCTGGATCAAATCACTATGCGAATAGAATAATATACGTACATCCTACGTATTTAACTTCATTGATTATTAACCAAATCAATTTCCTTTCCATTCACATTCACTCAAATTTTATTCACTTATCCCCATTTGCCTTAATCCCCATTTGGATTATCACTTCAATTCTTATCTCAGTTGGGTATTTAATCAATAACAGTTTGAACTCCGACCAGCTTAAATTTAGAAATATAGCTTGAAAAATTTTAAAAATAGATAAATAGTTGAAAGATAATTATTAATTTGTAAAATAGCTGTAAAATAGTTAAGTAACTGTAAAATAATTGAAAAATAGTAATTACTTATAAAATAGTTGAAAAACAGTAATCAGTTCATAAAGTAGTAGAAAAATAGTAATTAGTTTATAAAACAGTTGTAAAATAGTTAAATAGTTCCAAAGTAATTGTAAAACAGGTTTAAGATAGTTTTAGGTTTAAAAGGAAAAGTTGTGTAGTAAATAGTTTGGAAAAATAGGTTTATATTAAACAATTTATTTTGAAAATAGTCCAGAGTCAAACTGTTTAATACCCCATCTCCATTTCCCTAAATTCAATTTAAATTTCCACTTACATTTAAATTGACTCAATCCCAATTTGAATAACTTCAATTTTATTTCAAATTAATCCAATTCAAATTTCTCATTTGAATTTTATACTTATTCATCATAAATCACAATTCCCATTAGTTCAAATCAAATTCAGTTTGAACTAATTCAATTTAAATCTCAATTTCAAACCATCTCGAATTATATAAATTCGAGTTAGATTTCCAAATGTTGGTTTAACTTCTTAAATCAAATAATAATTTTTTTATTTTAACTCAACAATTAAATTCTTTAAATAATTTAATTCTTAGTTCAAATTTTCAAAAATTCCATTTAAAATTATCTTTACCTAACTTATTTCAAAGTTCAAATAATAATTCAAACCCCTTTAAACAATTAAATATTTGAATTTCAATTTATTACCCAAATTCAATCTTGGAACCAATCCTTAATCATTTCAGTTTACATGTTCATTTTAAACATTCAAATCTTAATGTTCAAAGTGATCCTCATTTTCTCAAGTTTTAAATTTTCTTTTTATCTTTAAAATCAAAATTACTTAAGTAATTTCAAATTAAAGTTTAATTCCATTTAATTCCAATATTGGGATAGATATTACCCCAACATTCATCATCCACTACCCATTCCAAATCTCAATCCTATCTGAGACCACATATAGTTCCCTACCAAATCAACCCATTTAACTTTCCTAAGTTAAACCTAAATTTCATCTTGAAATTTCCAATTCAGGTTGTTTATTCCAAACTTATTTAACTTTCCTTAAGTTAAATTCAATCCATTCATTCATCCAGTCAACCTTACTCAAAATTTGAATTTCTACTTCAAAATTTCAAATTTCTAAAAATATTCATTCTTACTCATTAGTTCAAACTTATACCACTTTGGGTTTCACATCACTTCCAAGGATTATTCAAAACTCAATCTTAGAGTTTATTTCAAATATACATATTTATTTCTTAGCCCACCAGGCTATACTTTAAAATTTAAATCACCTTTGGTTTTAATTTAAGACAGATCTCTTTTTAAGTTTTCAAACAACCTCTTATTTTAAAATAAGATCACATTCAAGTATATTCTGAACAATATTATTTATTCTTTTCTTTTAACACTTTGAAATAGTTCAAATACTTCTAAACTTAAGTTTAAACTTCACAATTTAAATCCGTTCTAATTTACAAGTTATACTCATCTAAGTTTATATCCTTAACACATTTTATTAACACACATTCCACAACCATTTATGATAATAACCAAGATTGTCATATCTGGAAACCAACTCATTATCAATTTTATCCTGAAATCATTTCTACAAATTCAGGATTTTAATTTCAGTTTGGATCCATTTCAATTTATCTTCATCAAATTACAATTTATAAGTCATACTTATATAAAATATTCCATTATTAACTTATTCTTAAACTTTTCCAAATTCCAGATTTAATTTCAGTTGGAATCCATTTAAAACTTACCTTTATTTAATTTCAATTTGGTCATATTACTATTACCACTTAATTAAATTTCAATAATTTAACCACCAATTACCTTAACATTTATTGGTTAAGGAATATTGCTTTATATATATCAAAATATATTCTTATATAAAATCATTTAAAATCTTTATATATGAAAATAACAAGTACGCCCTCATATATATATACGCTCAACTCATTTAGGGTACTATTGACCCTATCCTTATGAGTATACCCACCAGAGCCAAGGTTCTCGCTTAACCTTTCAGCTCTGATACCAACTGTAACGATCCGAAATTTTCGATCCCGAAATTCCCAGATAGTTAGAAAAGAAGAAAGAGATAGAAGAAGAAGAAACAGAAAACAAAACACAGAACCTCACAATCGCAGCGGATCAAAATATAATATCAAATAAAATAACAGTTTACAAAAGAATACTGTATCAGTTGATTACATTTAAATACATCAGAGTTACAACATATACACAACACTGGACATATACAATCAACATGTCCCAGACAAACTACAATATAACACAGCGGAATACACTCCATACGCTCCTGTCATCCAGCTCGCCTCCTGAGCTTCAGAACGTCCTTACCTGAAATCTGTAATACTCGGTCTGACCCGAGCATTACATCAAAGTAACACCCGGGTCAGGCTGGAAACCAGCGTGAGTAAACCCATGGAATTTGAAATACTAAGTTCAAATCATAAAAAGAAACCCGGGTAACTCGTACATCACTACCGGTTTATTACTTGTTATGCTCAACACTTATTTCACAACTCAAATACTAGGTATTCTAACTTAGTTCAAAGGTTCATATTATTCCATTTCAGCCAATTTACATCACATATCAATCTATATAGAATCGAAGTGGTTTCGAGTACTTACCGGTACCCGACCTCGGTCTCTCCCAATCAAATCCCAACTTAAAAACCAAGTTATTCAAACGAAATTCGATTCAAATTTTAAATACAGGATGTCCCTTTTCACAGCAATTTATCTCAATAGGTAATCACACTATCACTGTTCAACAAAACATTTCATATTTGAGACATTAAATAGTCCAAGGTATTCAATATCATTCAATCCTTCATAAGCAAGATAAATTAACCATACCATTACTAATAAATTTAATTAATCACCATTTAATTAAACTAATTATTTTAATTACTTCTAATCCTGCTTATTAATTAATTACATATCAACTAATTAATCTCCCAAAAATCATCCATCTTAATTTATCCTTCTTGATTAATCACAATTAGAAATCAATTACCTTTAATTAATCACAACACTTAGTTATCTTCAAATATCCTTATTCATTAATTCTTAAAGTAATTACCCAAGACTACTTCAATCTTCAATTGATTACATCATGTTAATTACCATCTCTAATTACTTCACTAAGTAGTTATACATTAAGTAATTATACTTAACCCATCTTTCCATGATTATTCTAGATTAATTTAACCAATTAATTAGCTTGAACTAATCACATTAATTCAATTTGTTGTATTGAATAATTAATTCCTCTAATTACTCTCATTAAGTAATTATACCTAAACAATTTTCACAAATGATTATCCTTAATTAATATTGGTTAATCACATTTATTAATTATTCCTTAGTTATTAATTAATTTCCTTTAATTATTAATTAATCAATAATTTATCTTCAATTACTTCATAAATAAATGTTTAATCAATTAGTTAATTAATCACTCTTAATTACATGTATTAATAAATCTTTAAATCACCCAAGCCTTAACTTATTTTAAGATAATTCATTTATCTTAAGTTATTATTTAATTATCATAAAAAGAAATCTTATTTAATATCATTAACTTATCCACTTAAATTCTTAAGCTTAATAAATGATTTAAATCCTTTCATCTTCTTAATTAAACTTCTTAATTATAAATTATGTTTTAAAATAATTTGTTTAAGAAAATAGTTTAACTTGATTTCTTTAAAACTTGATAACACCCTATATTATACTCGAGACAAACCAGGGAAATTCCCCCTAAATCCCGAGTTTCCTCCTTCCAGGAAAACTTTGTTTAAAAACTGTCACAGGCATATACTCACGAACTCGAAGTCAAGCTCGAGACCGACCCCAATATTCCCGAGTTTTTCCCCGAGGCTACTCTCCTCGTCATCCATCACCGATGCACGACAAAGATACGTGCACGTGCACAGATCGACGGCGACCCTCTGGTCATCGTCGCCACCACCCCCGAATCACTCTTGACCTCGATGACGAACTCCTCTACCAGTATTGACGAAATCAACAGTAAACTCGAAATCGAGTTCAACAGCGACTACTGGAACCACATTCGATCGACAAAACAACCCATTACCGACGATCTCGGCTACCATCGACCACGCCATATCACCCAGACCTTCGCCTCCGGCCTACGTGGAGTTTTCCCCCAGTCTGGACCACCCCGATCTACTATCAATCACAAATTTGATTCGAGGACAACGTCAATAAAAGCATGTCTTTAAACCCTATTTCGACGAACCCTTGTCACGTAGATCATCAGAAAAATTCTTAACCATTTTTCCCTCAACCTGCAACCTTCATCCACCTCTGGTCAGAACCCTGAGATCAAAACCCAACTTGATCACCAGATTTTGACAAAAACTCGCTTTCCGTTCAACTCTAGAAATCCCAACAATTTCGTATTTAAAAACCGTGAATTGATTATCTAAATTCATAATTTTGTAATACGAATCAAATTATAAACTCAAATCACAAATTCCAGATTTTTCAAATTTCAACTTATTTCCAATTATCACTGTGATTTTATCTTTTTATAAATAAGTGCTTAATAAACCCACTTGAATTCAATTTTAAAATTGATATTTCATTATTATAACCCCTTTTTACTTAGAGATCATTACTTAAAACAGATTGGAGCTAGAGGGTTGGAATTTTTCATGAGTTTGAGCCTGGAAGTGTTTAAACAGTAAACTATATGTCTGGAACCAGACACACACAGAAATCATTTCCAATTCCCAGGCATGCAATCACAATTCACATTCATACGAACCAAGTCCAAGTTATCCTCATCACAAACTTAAGATAATAAGGAAGATCAAGTTTTTTAAAAAGGGAGTTTTCTCACCTCAAAATGAAGAACAGAGAACTGGAACTTGATATTTGAAAACTGGAACCAGACCTTTGATTTATATCTACTTGGTTTGAATTGCTTGCTCTGATTTCAATTTGAAACTTGAGATATCTGATTGTTGAGATGATTCTAGAGTTTCCCCTTTTTTTTTCTTAACTTGCTAGTTTTCGAATGAATGAAATGAAAACATGAGATTGATGTATATAAATAAATATACAGGTTGTTTATTTTACTTGTACAACAAAGGGTCAGAGATTTTCTTCTTTGGCCAGGCAACATTTGGTGACACTGAAATGATTTTAAACGAAATGACCCTATGTAGTGCTAGCATTAAATGCAATGTCCTTCATCCTTATCCCCTTTATCTATGTTCATAGATTTTTTTCTTTCTTTCTTGCAATGCAAACATATATTTTTCCAGTTTGTTTTCTTAGCTTTGTTTTTCTATGAACAAACCTTTATTACTGCGAAGCAAAGGATTTGTAATATTTGCTTTTGAACAAAAGATTGGCTGAGTTGATAGCAAGTACATGCTTTGTCTCTTAATATGTCTACATATTATAATTGTGTTCAGCTGTACATAAATATCTTATATGAAAAAAAAATACATTTTTGCAGGCAATACTTGGCTTGCAAATGAAGATATGTTTACATATATATATTTGTCTTATTACCTTTAGTTTGAACTTCATACACTTATTTGTGTCAGATCTACTTTCAAACCTTTAGCTTTACTTAAGAAGATAATTTGATTTGTATAAAAATGTTTGTATTTGGTTTTACATTTGGTTTTATTTTACTTTATACTTTGTTCCTATTTTTAGCTTTGTTTACAAAATTTTAAGTTATGCTGTTCGCAACCTTAACTAATTAATTCTTGCTTTAAATTTTACATTTGTGTTTTATATTTTAACTATCAATATTTAACTTATTATATTCAATATGATTTACTTATTTTTAATATTTATATTTTATATTGATAGACTTTGATCATATATTACATTTATATGCATATGTTTACCAAATATTAATAAGATAATGCATTTTAAATTTGATTATAAAAGAGAGATTTTATTGTATATATTATTAAAGGATTTATTTTAAATTTTCAAAATCAAGATTTCCCTTTCAAAATATAAATCTATATAAACAAATGGCAATTATTTCCGGAAGATTTATTCATTTTAAAATGATCAGTTTACATTTTATTTAATTGGATTAAATATTCATTAAAGTAATGTTGCCAGAAATACCGGGTCATCACAATCGGTCTTTGACTATTCAGCTTTCAAGTTACTTCAGTTTATCCTAGTTGTTTGTTCTGATTTGTCATTGGCATTTGCATTAGTAACTTCTACGTATTCGAGATATCTGTTGTATTTTACTTTAAACTCTGATGTTTATATAGTAACTTCATGAACTACTATTTATCTATTCCATTGCTTATTGCTATACTACTCTGTGTTTGTTATTCTGTGATTGATTTATTTACTGTATATGCTAAGTTTTGCCAAATATAAATTAACAATCTGTTATTTTGAGCAATTCAAGTCTGACATGAGTGGATGATTGTCGATTTGAATGGTTCGAAATAGCGGGCCATTACAGTTGGTATTAGAGCTCTAATTTAGGCAAAACTTAGCATATGGAGTAAAAAACCTCATTAGAGATAGGGTAGTAATACCCTAGAATGAGTAGAATCGATTATAGAATCATATTCGTTCAAGCTTGAAATCCTTTGTTAGAATCCTCCTTGATTTGGATTTCTTTGAATTTTGGAACTTCCCTTTTGTTGTGGAATTAATTCTTGTCTTACTCTGTTCGTATTCTTTTGATATTGGAGCATCCCATAGCTCTATTTTTGTTGATCTCTGAAACAGATTCGACCTCAATTGGCATCTTCATTCTTATTTGTGACTGATCCCATCGGCGGTCCCGCCAACCTTAGTATGATTTGTGACGGAGTGAAACTTCTTTACAACAGGCATCGATTCACTGGAGATTTCTACGTCCTCAGTTTTGATGTTGTTATTTCTTGAAAAGCCTGAATTGTTTCTCTAGTAGATGACCAGGGTAATTCTATTGTGATCGAATGTCGATTGCCTCAGGATTATACAAGCAGTTTCAACTTCTCACTTGATTCTCAGCCTAGTGATCTCGACTCCACCCAAATAGTCAGTGATTATCCTAATGGTTTGGTGAAGTCACTTTTCTTCCTCTAAAGCGGGAAATTGAATTCCTCATCGATCTTATTCCTGGAGCCCGACCTGTTGTCCTAACTCCCGGACGAATGGTTTCCATGAATGGTTAGTCCTGCCCTTTTGATTAACCAATGTTCCTGCCTTCTTCATTGATCTCTGAATGGCGTCTTCTGCGATGTTCTTGACAGAGTTGTCCCCACCTTCGTTAATGATATTCTCGTCCTTTCTGAGTCTCGATTGACCGTTTAAGGTCGCCGTGATTTACATTAGTCTATCCATCTTTCCCTTTTGTAATTGAATTATCCCATCTTCCTTTCGAACCTATCTACTTAATTAAAATTCTCCTCAATTAAGGTCCCTCTAACTTGAATCTCTACCCTTGTTTTAAAATCCATTCTTGAATCATCCTGCGAGGGAGTGTATTTGTAACTAATACGAAAATGTTTTATATTATGTTGTTTGAGTTGTTAAGTTTGAATTGTGGGTTTTGGTCGATTCGTCTGGCCAATGCTATCGATAGCAATTCCAAAACACTTGAACAAAGCAAACTGACACAATATTGTTTTCAAAATTGGTTAATGAAATAACTTTTGTATGATTATATTATTATATATACAAGTATGATTTTCTGAAATTTGGAAGTTAAATGAATTGGTTGTTAGAAATGATAATACTAGATTATCATTTATGGTTTTGTTAACATTCCTAAACCATTAACTATTGTTGAATATTATAAGGAGGTAAAACTTAAAAACATGGTTTATTAATTTGATTTGGAAATAAATGAATTTAAATTAAAGAATTTGAGAATTTAGTTTTTGGAGCTTTTCAAAATTTGGTTTTTAAAGTTTTGAAATATATTATTTGGAAGTATTTTCGAATGGAAATTATTTTCAAAGAATTTTTAAAAGAAGTTAATACTCTCCTCTTTTGTCGTTGGAAAATAAATTTGGTGATGACTGCAGCATCATCGACATTCATTTTCGAGTCTCAGAATGGAGAGACCACTTAGTAGCTTCACTCCACTTTTGTTTTGGAAAATGGATTTAATTTGAATTTCTTGAATAATATTTGGTTTATATAAGTTATATTTGTATATAGTTATTTCAAAATGGTTGAAGTAAAACTGGAAATTTAATTCATAAATTTATGTTAAGTGATGGATATCAAATTATTGAAAGGAAACAATTTTTTGAATAATTGGATATTCTAAAATAAGAAATGGAATTGAAACAACTTGAAACAATTAAATTAGGATAAAATTTATTTGTATAATTCTCAATTGCATTCTAAAACATATATAACTTACCTGAAATATTCAAAAAAAGTTAAAATTATGTGAATCTGTAATTGAAGGTTATACAAGAGAAAACTTAAGTAATAAATTGTCAAACTAAAATTTGTTAACTAGAGATGTTGTAAATAAAGGAGAAATTTGTATAGTGCTTAATTACACTCAGAAATATTTATAAACTTACCGGGAAAAGTTTGAATGTAATGAGAACATGTAATGGGTAATATACAATAAATGTAAGTTTTAATATGTCCAAAATGAAATTTATATGGTTTTGAATTAATTGTTATATTTGGTACCATGTAATTTGAATCTGTCTTTACTTTTTGTTGTTTCTATTCTCCTATCTTCTTCCTTTTCGGGGATGAAAAGTTTTGAGTGGAAGGGAGTGTAACGACCCGAAAATTTTAATTAAAAATAAAACAATTAAATTTAATAATGAAAATTTGGTATTGGTATGCGTCTATTTCAACATAGCAATGTCAGATTTGCATCAGAAAATTTATAAGTTTGTTTTGTTGTGTAATTTTCAATTTCAATTCAAAATCAGTTAATTTAATGAAAATAAAATATTTTCGAAATCTGAATATTTTTATAAAATAAAAATGTAAATCATTTTCTGGGTGAGACGTCGTATTTCGTTTCGCTAAATTTGGAATGCTATAGCCCCATTTATCTTATTTTTGGTGCTTTAGCAGCATTTTGGCAGCGAATATCGACTTTTGATAGGATGATCGTATCGCTCATATCTGCATACCATTCTGTTCGTCTTCTCGTGCTGATCTCCGTGGTATATTCATTTGTGTGTTTCGTTGTCCGGTACGCGGCGAAAACCGCGAAATGGTTAGCCGTATCGGTAACCGTTTGAACCTTTTGGTTTCCATATGCCTTTTTATCTGTCAATCGATTGAAAATCAACAGTCGTTTGCTTTTATTATTTCATAAATTCATGTGCCCTTTGCTATTCACTGATTTGAGTTATATATTCTTGTTCGTTTGCTTTCTTTCCCTTCTCTTCGTTCTATACTTACAAATAAAATATAAAAAATTAAGTTTATATTTGTTTGTGTTTTTTTAAGATAACCTGCTTTCCTCTCTTGTTTGCAAACATCCATGCCGCCATTCCTCACCTTTTCCCCCTGCATCCTTCTTTTTCCAACCTGCTCATGTTCATCCGAGCACCACTTCATTTCCTGACCACCTTTCTCCCTCCACAAACATGCACGCCCTCCACCTGACCTCGCCCTCCTTCCCTCTCTTTCCCCTCCGCCTGTAGGTCCACCTCTTCACCAAATGTCAGCGACCCAACCCAAGCCCTAAACCAACACCACCTCCACCATTCCTTTAACCTCCCTCTCTCTTCCTATAGCCGCCCTTAGCCTGCCTATCTCCAAACCAAGATCCAGTTCGGCCACACCTTGCCAGCCTCCGCCGAACCACTGACTTCGCCTATAGTAGCCCACTACACCGAGCCCGACCTGATTCCTGCAAGCTTCCTCTATGTTTGCAGCTTGTATATATATGCGTAAGTGTGTATATATATGAAATTTGTTGAAAGACAAAATATTTGTTTATTTAATATTAAAATTTTAAATTGTATATACATAATAATATATAATTGTTATAATATATAAGTTATATATATTCTGTTTGTGTGTGTATATATATATGTATGTATGTATAAATTTATATAAGCTATATAAGATCTGTTTATATATAAAAGTTTATACAAGTTTGTATATAACCTATTTGTTTGTAGAGAACTATATATATGATCTATTTGGGTTTATAATAAATATTGATTTTAAAATATAATATGTATGTAAGTTTATATATATGTTTATATATTAGTTTATATATATATAAGTATACATAAGTTTGGTTTTTAAATATATATATATAGAGAGATTTATTTTATATGTGTGTTTAAATTAAATATTGATTGAAAACAATATATATATATAGATTTTATTTTAAATATATGTTTTTTAATTCAGTTTTAGAGAAAAATAATAATATAATATATATAATATATATTTTGTCCAGTTTATATCAAGCTAGTTTGATTTGTTTTCCTCGATTCCAAACTATCAACCTTACTCGTCGAATTCGTGATTCATCGTGTTGTGCTTTGGAATTTTGCTTAGATCGTCGCATCTTATTCTTGTTATTTCTCTAGCTCACGATTAACATTCTTATGTGTAAATTTAATTCACATGAAATGATGATTGAAATATGCTATTAAATTTGAATTGTTAATTTATTTAATTGTTAAATATGATATGACATTATTTGTAATTGTTTATTTGTGAAATATGACACCATAACCTGTTGTATATATTGTATTTAAATTTGTTATGGATGATATATAGCTGTTGTTGATATGATATAATACTATCATATTTGTTCTCACCTTGCAAGTTCCCTATTAGTTTAGAATTCCCTATGGGTTGAAATGATACATACCCAAACGATATTATAGATTAGGGGGAAATCGTTGTGGGTTGAAATGATAAACCCAAGCGATTTTCATTGATTTTGAAATTTTGGTATGCGGGTTGAAATGATATATACCCATCAAATATCAAATTTAAATTGCAGATTGAAATAATAAATATCCGTATCACTTGACCATATGATAGAAAATTATATACGGACATCGTTGGTCTATATTTTGAAAATGATTTCCAAAGTTTGACAGGAAATATATGGGTTTTATTAAACATTGATTTTTAAATATAATAGAAGATTTTAATTTTAATATATGTGAAAAAATTAGATTTAAATTTTTTTTATATGTTTTGGAAATTTTAAATTTATAAGTTAAGTTTGAGAAATGTAAATTTTAAGATTTACTTATAAATTTGTTATTTTAAAATATATATTTATAATAAGATTTAATATAAGTTTAAATTTAATAATAAGATTCAATTTTAAAAAAAATTTAAGAAAAATTTAATTTAACTAATATTAATAATATGTTTAAAATATTTATTTAAATTTATTTTAATATTCTTAAATAGATTTTTATTTAACTTTAATAAGTAAAAGTTGGAAAGATAAATTAAATAAGAATTGATTTGAAATTTAATTTGTTAAGGATTGAATTTAAATAAGAAAGATTTCTAATTAAATTTGTTTCGAATTGAATTTAAATAAGGTTGGATTTGAACTTATTGATTTTGAGATTTTAAAAGGTATGATTTTATAACTTGATTTGATAAAAAAATGATTAAATAAATATTTTCAACTTTAAATAAAAATTGAAATTGAATATTTAATATAGAATTAAATTATAATATGAGATTTTATTTAAATGTTATTAAGATGATTAAGTGAATATTTTGGAAATTTAAATAAGGTTAAATTGAATTTTGGGAATATAAATGAAATTTATCAAATTGGGTTATTGTAAATGTTTGAATATTGAAATGTATGGAATTTGAAGTGGTTTAAATTTGTAATTCAAACCTGGATTTGAAATTGATATAAATTAGAAATGGTTCTAATGAGAATTCGAATTGAACCGTTTAATTGAAATTGTTGAACTGAGATTGATTTTGATTACATTTTTGGAACCTAAGTTGATTTAAACTGATTTTTGAAACTGGAAGAAACAATTCTAATTATAAATTATTTTTATTATATAAACCATTTTAATAAATAGACTATTTTAAATATATAACTATTTTAATTTATAACATATATATATATATACTATTTTCAATATTTAAACTATGTAAGTTGTAACTGTTATGGTTTAGATTTAATGGATTTAAATACTAATATTTTGATATGATGGTTTAAACTGTTTTAGGGTCATGATTTTGGAAGTGTATGATTTCGAAGGTGAATAAGATTTCGAAAGTGATATGATTTTGAAATGAATATGATATTTTGATATGAAGTATCAACTATTTTGAAATATAAAATGACCATGGTGTGAAATAAGCGTTTGGTTTTTAAAGAGACCAGGATCAGATATTGTCATAGTCCCTGCCAATACCAAAAACCACTTTAAAAATTGTGTACGTGGTGGAGATTCCAGAATGGAGTAAATGGTTTGGCGACGATTCTGTATGAGGTATTAACGCAGCCCTGACTCCCGCTAGTCAGCTTGATGTGACTAAAACAGAAGCCATGCCGGGCTAAGTAGGTCGCACCTCCGATCGGGCACATTTCTTCGATACCTTTCTATTACTTTGCAATTTGATTGGGTGCACCTTTGATTTTGGGAGTGTGTCTCGAGGTGTCTGGTTGTAGTTGCTATGCGTTACCACCAGTCCGAATCTACAAAACAGTAGAATCCTACCCTGGGCATTGCCTCGCGTGCCTTGTCACATGCCCTATCGCGACTTCTACGAGTTTGGTTTGTACCATACCTATGGAGTGCCCTCTGATAGCCCTCCAGTTTATGGAGGAATTACAGTATTGTATGGACTATGGGAATATATAAAATGTGTTAAGGGGGATATGGGTAACGCCTTAACGCTATTTTAATAATTTACTTTACTGTAGACATTATATATGTAGCGTATTGTACTATGTATGTAGATAGTTTAACGGATCCTTAAAGGATAAGAATCCCAAAATCCTTTGAGTTACTTTTTATTTGACTAGACATTTCACTTGAGTTGATTTACTTGTATAAGAATGTTAATCCTAACTCGAGTATTTTGTGTTTTTGCTTATGCTCGGGTCAGACTGAGTGTCACAGCATTTATGACTCACCTTTGGAGTTTGGAGCTTCGCTTGAAGATCGGTCTTTGACTATTCAGCTTTCCAGTTACTTCAGTTTATCCCAGTTGTTTGTTCTAACTTGTCATTGGCTTTTGTATTAGTAACTTCTATGTATTCGAGATATCTGTTGTATTTTACTTTAAACTCTGATGTTTATATAGTAGCTTCATGAACTACTATTTATCTATTCTGCTTCTTATTGCTATATTACTCTGTGTCTGTGATTCTGTGATTGATTTATTTACTGTATATGCTAAGTTTTGCCAAATGCAAATTAACAATCTGTTGTTTTGATCAATTCAAGTCTGACATGAGTGAATGATTATCACTTTGAATGGTTCGAAATAGTGGGCCGTTACAGTTGATCCTCTAACCTCCTTAGTATTGTATTAGGCAAGAATTAAGTATGTCGATCCACATGAGGTAAAAAAAATATGAGCACTAAATCGACGTACTTGCTACTTGTTTAATGCAAGAATCACGGATGGTCATTCCTAACCAGCCCTATTCTTTGCACTAGCAGACAGTATTACCTAATAATACTCTTTGTTAGTGTGGGTCTTGGGGTAGGGCGTCACGGCTTGGTATCAGAGCTGAATTCAGAACAAAATTTGATAAACACAGAACGGTATACGAGCAATACAGTACAATGAAGTACAACATATGTGATCACATAAACCCTAAGCATTTTTATCCTTAATCATAGTCGTGCTTAATTGTGTCCTTTAGGGGTTGATATAAGTGGAAATAGGTCTAGGAATGCATTTTTTTAAATTTCTGTAGTATTCCATTTGTTGAATTCAATTAATAATATTGTACCCCTATGAATAATCAAAATCTTATACTTTCAGCTAATGGCTGGAAGAGGCAGAGGCCGCCATTTGGGTGCTGAGCCGTCCAATGGCTCACATCCCGAAGGTGTTTATATGTCCACCGAGCAGATCTTAGAGCTTATTCGTAGCACTTAGCCTCCAGCACCTTCTCGATCTTCTCCTCCGCGCAAGTCCGCATTTGTGCGTATGTGTAGTAATTTCACCCATCTTGGAGGCAAGCCGTTCAAAGGCTCAGAGTCTATATTAGAGGTTCAGGCGTGGCTCCGTACGTGCGAGAACATCTTTACTCGCATCGAGATATCCGACCACCACTGCGTTCTTGTCGCATCGAGCAAGTTGCAAGAACGTGCGTTGGATTGGTATGAGTTGCTTGCTGCTGGATCGATGAGGCCACCCTTGAGTGGAAGCAGTTCTAGGAACGTTTCAAGATCAAATTTGTTCCTGAATCTGAGAAGGCTACCCTAGCTAGACGATTCCTTGAGTTGAAGCAAGGAAAGTCTTCTGTTGCTGAGTATGTTTCATATTTTGAGGCCTTATTCAAATATGGCCTTGAGCATATCAACACCTCTTATAAGAAAAATCTCAAGCTTGTTTCAGGCCTTAAGAAATATTTAAAGAAATCTTTTATGTTGCAACTTAAGCTATCCTTTGAAGAATTGGTTGATGCTGCACTTTACCTAGAAGCGGTTGAAAAGGAAAAGGATAGTAGTGATGAAGCTGAGACTCGTAAGAATCCAAACAAAAAGAAATTCCCTTTTCACAAATCTAAGTCATTACCCCAGAAGAAGAAGAAGAAGCCACTTGTTGCTAGCTCTCATTCTGGTGCAACCCCTCCTACTCATAAGTCATGTTTCAATTGTGGTTCGTGTTCGGACGGCTAAATGTCTATCGAGTTAGAAAATAACCGAACGAATTTTGAAATAAAAATAACCGCAAGCGCACGGCGTACACTTGTAGTACGTGGCGAATACGGGTCGATCCACAGGGAATTGATGATTTTAAAAATCTATTCAATCAAATTAAACCAAAGTCGAGTGAAAGTTAAGCTAGAGAATTAGTAAATTAGCTAACTAATTAAAAGAAAAGAGATCCAAAAATATGGGTTAAATGACAATTTAGAGAATAAATCAACTCTCTACATCATGTAGTTCAACACATATGAAATCATAATCTCTCTTTTATGGACATTAGTGCTTTAATTGACGGGCTTATCATAAGTATGGCATATTTGTGCTATTGATTAGCCAACATAAGCCATCAAACTATAACACACCCCTTAAACCACTAATGACCATAAAAGAGAGATTATGATTTCATATGTGTTGAACTACATGATCTAGAGAGTGGATTTATTCTCTAAATTGTCATTTAACCCTTATATTTGGATCTCTTTTCTTTTAATTAGTTAGCTAATTTACTAATTCTCTAGCTTAACTTTCACTCGACTTTGGTTTAATTTGATTGAATAGATTTTTAAAATCATCAATTCCCTGCGGATCGACCCGTATTCTCCATGTACTACAAGTGTACGTCGTGCGCTTGTGGTTATTTTTATTTCAAAATTCGTTCGGCTATTTTCTAACTCGATAGACATTTAGCCATCCGAACAAGTTGTTGGCGCCGTTGCCGGGGAATTGTCTTTTATTTTAATTTTCTACTCATCGAATTATATTTTTGTTTGACTTTTGTGTGATTTTCTTTTGTGTGTGTTTGCATTTAAAAAACAATTTGTTGAGTTGTGTGTTATTTGATTTTTTTTGCAATTGTTTGTGTGTTCATTTTCTAGTTTTCTGGTCTTATCTGCATTTTCATTGTTTAAAAAAAGGGAACAGTGTACATCTGTGCAATTGTCACCTTTGATTTTAGTAACTTCTGTGTTCTTTTGTTTCAGTTGTGTGCAAGTGTGTCATCAGCAAAAAAATTTCTTTGCATTTTATATTTCTGAATTTCAGTGTTACATCTTTTGCTTTTCACTGTTTTTGCATACATCTGTGCTACAATACATTTGAAATTTGTATTACATTAGTGTTACTCCTTCACCATCGCACAAATTTGCCATCTCAGTTCTGCAACCACCAACAGATCATCCTTGACCAATCCATCATCCCATTCACTCACCACTACATGGATCATTTCGACAGACCATAGCATAGCCTACTTCCATCAACTTCGGCTACATCACCTTACTCACTTCCTCCATAACCACATCAAAAACTACTGCCAACAATCAAACTATACTTCAGCTTCCAAACTGACAAAACCTTACAATCAATTCACTTCAATTCACATTCCTCCTGTCTAAACAATCACACTTGAAAACAACCACAACAACGATTATTATTTATATGATATCAGAAAAGATTATTATTTACACTTGAAAACAACCAAAACAACGCTTAAAGACCTGTATTTACATGAAAAGATTATTATTTACATGATATCAGAAAATATGTTGTTAAAGAGGAAATAAAACAGTCTTTCAAAGACCGATTCATTTGTCTCGTCAAGTATGCAAGGCATAGCGTAAGCACGAAAAACCAAATCATAAATGATTTCGGAGTTGAATGTGGATTTGGAAAAACGAATGTCATTTTATTGAAAATCGTACGAGTTGTTTTATTTTCGATAATTTTTTAGGTTGATAAAATAATTGATTGAAATTTAAGTTTATTATCACCAAATTGAAATTGAAATTTATCATTGAAAACTTCTTCAAAATTATTGATTTCAAAATCAAAATGGTGATTTAAATCTTCACCTTCAGAATTTGACAACTCGTTTTCAAAAAGTCCAAAGAAATCGTGTTCGTTAAATTCGTCTTCCTTTGTTGGATTATCAACAACTTCAGTGCATATCTCAAGTTCAAAATCTAAAGTTGTTGTATTCAAACTTTCAAAATCGAGAAAAGGAAGATCGAATTTTAAATTTGGTTCCACACCTTCAAAAGAATTGAAATCCAACTCAATTACCGTATTTTCAACAACTTCATTAAGATTGTCGTTTTCAATTTCAAAAGTTGTTATTTTAAAATCGTCAATTGTGGTAAAAGATGGATTGTTATTTGACTCGTCACACGTTGGGATTTGATTTTGTTTTTCACGTTGTTTCATATATGTTTCAAACAACGAATCCGTGTGATCATTGTAAATTTCGTTCATTTGCTCAACAAAATCTAATTTATAATTATTAGCTTGAGGATTTTCAATTTGGATTTGTTGAGAACAAAAGTTTTCACTTGTATCATAGTCGAGATTATTCCCATTTCCAAAATTATTCGAAAAGTGGATCTCATTTTCGTTTTGATTTTGAAATTCATTCTGGAGTTCGAAATTGAATTAACATGGGTTATAATCGAAATCGTTTGAATTTTGAATTGAATTCAAATTTTGAAATCCTTGACTCGAGTTGTTACACAAATATGAATTACACAAATCATTTATCATTTGATTTTGTTGTGTAGATATTTCAAGTAGAGATGAAATGCTATTTTCGAGATTCGAGGGTTGGTCTTTGTTTTGAAAACTTTGTTGTTCAAAATTCAAACTGTTTAAAGAATAGTTGTCGTTAAAATATCCATACGAATTTGTAGTGAAACCATATGGATTATATTGATTTTCACAACTATTGTAAAATTCAAGTGAGTGGGGAAACTCGGACATTTTCAAGAATGTTTTTGGTTTTTTTGAAAGGAAAAATATTTACAAAATTATTTTTCGAAAGGGAAATTGATTTTTTTTGTTTTTTTTTTTGGTTTTTCAAAATTTTTTTGTTTTTGAATTTTTTTTTTTTGGATTTTTGATTTTCTAAATTTTTTTGGATTTTTGAAATTTCAAAGGAAAAGGATTTAAAAATTTCAAAGAAAAATAAAAGGAATATTTACAATTTTTTAGTTTTGAATTTTGAATTTTTGTTTTTGTTTTTTTATATGCATGAACTAATGCAACTAAATGAATGCAAGGGTTAATTTCAAATGATTTATCCTAAGTTAACCCAAAATTGTATAATCACACTCTGTATTAAATCAACAAGATAGTTCTCAACCATGTAACGGACAGGATTTATCGGTGCACCACAAATCACCGTAGCAATGCAGCCAAAGGTTTAAGTACCTTCAGAGAAACAATTCAATATAATATTTACGGATTATAACTGATTATTGCTCTGTCGTAGCCTAGACACCGAGAAATTAAATTGTTCAAAGAAGACAAATTGTCAATATACAATTAAGAGTTATCAATTTCTAACTGTTATTATTAATCAAAACTCTAGGATGAAATGCAAAGCAGAAATTAAACGTGTATTAACAATGCAACTACGATGAAAATTTTTTGTTTTTGAAATTTTTTTTTCTAAAATGAAAGCAAACAACAATGTAATTCAAATAAAACTAGAGATGAAAGCAGCAATTTTTATTAAGCAAGCAATTTATTTGGCAAGCAGAGCAGCAGTTTTAGCAAGCACTCTTCAAATCTGCTTTGGCAACCTGAAAAATAATAATTATATACACGCACACACACATAAGGTTTTTTTTGAATATATGTTTATCAAAGAGGAACTAAAATAAGTGGAAAACAAAACAAATGAAAATATTTTTTTTTAAATAAAGGACTTACACAAACAAAAAAAACTAAACAAATTAAATCAAAAGAAACAATCTAAAAGAAAGCAAAATGCACTGAATCCTAAAAGCACGGCCAAAACATGTTTTTTTATTATCAAGAGACACAAAACAAAATATCCCTTTCTTATTTAAAAGAAATTATAAAGATAAAACGTTATTTAAAAGCAAATTTGGATAAAAAAGTACTTGAACTAAAACTTGAATAGCCAAGCCAAATGAAAGCAATTTTTTTTAAATATAAATCTCAAGACAGCCCCAAAAAATAATAATAAAATAAAACTTAAACTAACAAAAATAAATTATTTCCACACCAAAATCTCACGTCCAACTAACACAGCCCAACCGGTCCAAAGAAAAAAAATTCAATACTTATTCCCAACTACACCCAGAGACTCGTTCAAATCGATTTCAACATTTTCTACTCGATTCCAATCTCGTTTTCCATAAATTTTGAGAAATTCGTAAATCAGGGAAATTGGAGTTTGAGGGGATTGAGTCGCGATGGACGTTCGATTTTGTAGTGGATATTGTTGTGAGTAGAATACTGCAGTGGTGGCGGTGAGTTTTTTTATTTTTTATAAGGAAACAATAATTACATTGCATAACAAAAAGGAATTACATAAGAAAAGAAATGGCTAAGTGGCCATGAAAAGAAAGAGAGCTTTGATTTATTTTCTAAGCTAAAAACTAACTAAGTGAGACTAAGAAGGAAGTTACATGAAACATAAAGGGTCTTTATACATGTATGAAACCCTAATTTATATTTTTGGGGAATGCCAAAAAATACCCTTGAGAAAGTGTGGAGGCCAAGTAATCATTAGCTTCTACTAATCATCATTTAAGTTTACATGAATCCATTAATTCCATAAGCATTTGCATTAGCCTCTAATTTGTACATTAAGGTAGGTGGGTATGTGGGGTCCTCCATTATCATGGCTTTGAATTATTTACATCTTCATTTCTTTATCTTCACTCTTGTGCATGCATACATCTTCATGAAACCACTTGTATATGAAGCCAAATTCCTATAAAATAATATAAAAATTTCCAATTAAATTTTCTCAAATTAATATATGCACAAAAACGACCATTTTGCCCTTGGATGAAGATGAATATGCGACGATTTGAAAATAAGATGAATTTTGGTTTAAACACGTTAAAATACCCGATATGATCATTTATTTAATTTAAATAGATTAAATATGGTGGTAAAAATATACACATTTACGTGCACATCAGTTCGCGTGATCATTTCATTCGGGAGTTTCCTAAGCCTATCGTTTGTCGCAGTTGCAAGCAAGAGGGACACTGATCTTCCAAGTGCCCTAATTCTTCAAAGGGTCCTCGTTCAGGAAAGCTTAATGTAGCAGATGCTTCTAGTGGACCTTCACAGCCTTGAGGTACATCTCCTTCTATTATTTAGGGTTCCATATTATTCCATGACCATTCTATTCGATATGGGTGTGTCGCATTCATTCATATTGAAGGAACTTGTTGATGCTATACTATTGGATGTTTCTTGCCTTGTTACTTCATTAAGGATTCCGAATCCTATCAGTGGATCTGCAAACCTTAGCATGTTATGTAAAGATGCTGATATATTTATTTGTGGTCTTCCTTTCCGTGTGAATCTGCACGTGATTCATTTCCTTGCCTTTGATATGATATTGGGTATGGACTGGCTCATTCGATACGAAGCCAGAATTCCCTGTTCTTAGAGAGTTTTATATTTTTGACATCCCGACTCGCCTACTCAGTTATCTCTTATTCTTCGGGACATCGATCACGATTTCAGAGCCTCTTTATTCTCTATCGAATCTCAAGACAATGATGATGATGTGTCTCAGATTCTAGTTGTATGTGACTTCGCTGATATATTTGAGCTTGTTTCAGGTTTCCACCCAAGCAGGTGACCGAGTTCCGCATTGACCTCATTCCAGGAGTACAACCAGTTAGTCGTCCTCCTACTAGGATGTCGACTAAAGAAAATGAGGAACTCAAAAAGCAACTTTTAGAACTTGAAGCCAAGCAGTTTATTCAGTCCAGCTCTTCACCGTGGGGTGCCGCGGTGGTATTCGAAATCTGATGGAACTCTTAGGATCTGCGTCGATTACCGCAAGCTTAATGAGTTAACCATCAAGAATCATTATCTGTTGCCCAGGATCGACGACATGTTCGATCAGTTGAGTGGTGCTAAGATCTTTTCTCAACTTGACCTTGCCACAGGATTTCATCTGCTTTGAGTTGCAGAGGAAATAATTCCTCTCGTAGCATTCCGCACTCGATATGGTTCTTATGAGTGGCTCATTATGCCATTCGGTTTGATGTACGCTCCCGCACATTTCGTCGACCTTATTAATCAAGTATTCCGAGAATATCTTGATAAGTTTGTTCATGTATTCATCAATGACATTCTGGTTTATTCTAAGTCTGAAGCTGATCATTCCTATCATCTAAGGATTGTTTTAAGTACTCTTCGCCAACATCAACTCAAAGCAAAATTTTCTAAGTGCCATTTTTGGGAGAAGCAAATCAAGTTCTTAGGCCATGTAGTATCATCTGATGGTATTTCGGTCGATCCGTCAAAGATCGAAGCCATTCAGAACTGGAAGAGGCTTGAGAATTTACTGAGATACGTGATTACCTTGGATTGGGGGGTTATTACCGTCGATTCAACAGACTTTTCCCATATTGTGCTTCCTCTGACTAGTCTTACATGAAAAGGCATTCGCTTTATTTGGTCTGATCGATGCAAAGCTTCTTTTCAGCAACTAAAGGAGCTTCTTACTCATGCGCCTGTTTTGGTGGTTCCTGAAGGGAACCATGATCTTATTGTCTACACCGATGCCAGTCATTGCGGTCTCGGTGATGTGCATATGTAGAAGGATCGGGTAGTTGCTATGCTTCAAGGCAATTGCGTCTGAATGAGGTTCGTTAAGCCACCTACAATTTGGAGTTAGCCATCATTGTCTTTGCTTTGAAGATATGGCGTCATTATTTATTGGGCGAGCATTTTATCCTCTACATCGATCACAAGTCTGTTAAATAACTTTTCACCCAGAAAGAGCTCAACATGCGACAACAGAGTTGGCTCGAATTCCTTGCTTCATATGACTTCAATATCCAATACACACCTGGAAAGGGGAATCGAGTTGCTCACGCATTGATCGTAAGCAGTCAGCTGTAGTTTCCATAATGCTTGCAGAATGGAACATCTTAGAGACTTTATCATATTGTGACATTCGAGATCGTGTACCATCATCAAATTCTCCTATTTTATTATACATCATGGATGCTGACCCACTTTATTAGATCGGATTACCGAGGCTCAGCGGCAAGATTCCGATATTGTATCTCTCATTCAACGTTGTAAGTATGAATCCCGTGATGATGAGTTGAGGGATTTCAGCATCGATGTTCATGACTGTCTTCGTAAGAAGAACCGATTAGTCGTGCCTGCTATTCCTAATATTAGGCGGGACATTCTAGCTGAGTGTCACCGTTCTAAGTATACAATCCATCCTGGCAGCAGCAAGATGTATGCTGACATGCATCGCTTATATTACTGGGACGACATGAAGTGAGATGTTGTGAGTTATGTAAGTAACTGCATGACTTGTCAGCTTGTGAAAGCTAAACATCAGCAACCCAGTGGTCTCCTTCAGCCTTTATAGGTCTCGATATGGAAGTGGGACCAAAATTTCTATGGACTTTATTGATGGCTTACCTCGTTCAAGGTCCGGCCATAGCAGCATTTGGGTTATAGTGGACCGGTTGACTATGTCCGCTCACTTCATTCCTATTAAATCTAATAGGAAAACATCTTTCTTATCAAAGCTTTATATTAAGGAAATCGTGCGATTGCACGGTAATCCTAGTTCTATCGTATGCGATCATGATTCACTCTTTATGAGTCATTTCTGGTAGAGTCTTCAGCAAGTTTTGGGCACAAAGCTTAATTTCAGTACTGCTTACCACCCACAGTCCGATGGACAGACTGAGCAGGTGAATTGTATATTAGAAGACCTACTTCGAGCGTGCATTCTTGATTTCGGTGGTAGTTGGGAAGACCACCTTCCTTTGGTTGAATTCATATATAATAACAGCTATCAATCTAGCATCGCCATGGCTCTATTTGAAGACTTATACGGAAGGCTGTTTCGTTCTCCTTCACGTTGGCTAGAGTCTAGGGAAAAGCTGATATTAGGCCCCGACTCCATTCGAGAAGCTTCTTAGAAGATTACCCTTATTCGAGCGAGAATGAAAGAGGCCCAGAGTTGTCAAAAATATTACGCGGACAACCGTAGCAAGCCACTTGAATTCTCAGTTGGCGATGATATCTATATACGTGCATCTCCTTTAAAGGGGGTGGTACGCTTCAGTCAGACAGGGAAATTGGCTCCCCGATACATTGGGCAATTTCCTATTACTGAGCATATCGGTCCCATTGCTTATAGAGTTGCACTTCCAACCCAGTTTTCTGGAGTTCATGACGTGTTTCAAGTCTCTCAACTTCGGAAGTGCCTTCGTGATTCAGATTTCGTTATTGATCTTCCTAATCTGCAAGAGCTTGAGATCTCACTTGATTTATCTATTGTGCAACATCCTATCTGTGTTCTTGCTTCGGAAATGAAACGCCTTTGAAATAAGGATGTACCACTCGTGAAGATTCAATGGTCCGTTAATCTCAATGACTGTACATAAGAAACCAGAGAATTTATCGAGCGATCTTATCCTGGTTTTCTACCTTCTTGTATTGAGGGTGAGAATTTTAAACTCAAGCTTATCTAATTTCCTTTGCTAGATGAAATAAATCGTGTTGAATACAGCTCTTCTCTGTAAATTTTGAGAATGCATTTTTTATAAGGGAGGCAGTCTGTAACAACCATGGTTTTGATAATTACCCATGAAATTAAATTATAACGGTTGTTATAATTTAATATTAGAGGAATAAAATAAATATGAGATGAAAAATTTGTTAAAATTGTTTATTATAAATAAACAATGGATTTTGGTGAAATAAAATAGAATTAAGATGGTTTGATTGGTAATAAATTGTGAATAATGGTAATATATTGATTTGGTGATTAATTGAATTAAATAAAGACAAAAGAATTTAATTTAACATTTATTTGTTGAAATAAATATAAAATGTTGAAAATAAAGTTTTAAAAACTTTGTTATGTTAGTTTGGGATAAAAATGAGTATTACATGGTTTTAATTTGATAAAATGCAATAATTTTGGAAATTATTGCCAAATGTTGATTTTTGTTAATTTTAATGAAGTGTTAGAATTTAATATGGTAAATATTAAAAATAAAAAGGTGGAATTTTGTTTAAAAATAATATTGGGATGTAAAAATAATGTTAATATGGTTTGCTACATTTAATTGGATAAGAAAATGATTTTTGTGGAAATTTTGTTGTTAAAAATATTGTTTTATGTAAATAATGGTGTAAATTGAAGTATTTAAATAAAAATAATAATTTAATGATGGAAAATAGTTTTAATGGCTAAATTAATTTTAGTATGTCGATAAAACATTTTGTAAACATAAAAGTATATTGTACAAAATTTGTATGGTTAAAATATGTGTAAATATGGTGAAAACAAAGTGTTATCATGAATTAAGTTAGTTAATTTTTTTAACTAAGTATTAGCTTAGGCTTATTGGGTAATATATTAGCCCAAAATCCATTCTCTAGAAAAATCTGAGGAGGAAGAGGTTGTACTGTACGTACACTTCTTCTTCTCATTCTTATATCTTCCTAAATCAAATCAGAGAAAGAAAAATGGCAACCTCCTCTTAACTATTCAAATTTAGCTCCAAATTGAACAAAATCAAAAGAGAGATTCAAGGAAAATTAGTAAATCAATAACCTAGCCGCTTCTACAGGTCATTGAAGCTTCTCAAGGCCAAAAAGTCATTAGCTTGCAAGTTTAAATTGCTAAATTCTTGATAAGTTGGGTAGTAACTCACATTTAGCTAAATCTAATTGCCTGTAAGAAATTTGTTCAGTTTCTATTGTGTTTTGATTTACTGTAAACGTGAGATTTCTAGTTTACAGTAAAATCCTTATCTAGGTTCAACTTTATTAACCCATCTCTTTGGTTTCATATCGGAATTGAGTAAAATCTTTTCCAGATCATTGTCTATGCTTTTTTGTATGTGCATGTTAAATTTGAGGTCATTCCGACCTCTGTAGCTTATAGAAATCTACTGCCGAACTTTGATTCGGAGCTTATTTTACTCCAGCCGTTTACAGTGAAAACAGGCTGTGAGTCCAATTTTGAAAGCTTATATCTCTCATGTTTCTTATCCGATTTGAGTCAAGTTTTTTTTGTTTGATAGTATTGTTGTTGATCTTTACGCATGTCAAATTTCAGGTCATTCCGACCAATTTAGCTTATAGAAATCTGCTATCGAACTTTGATACGGAGCATGTTTTGCTCCAGCTGTTTACAGTAAAAATCAGGCTGTGAGTTCAACTTTGTGACATTATATCTCTCCCGTTTCTTGTCCGATTATATCAATTCTTTTTTTATTGAAATTAGAGTTGTTGAACTCTATGTTTGTAAAATTTCAAGGCTTTAAGACCTCTGTAACCAGCTGAAAACCAGGCTGGAACTTTGAATCAGACATGTTTTGCTCCAGCTGTTTACAGTAAAATCTGGCTGTGAGTCCAACTTTGTGACATTATATCTCTCTCGTTTCTTATCTGATGGTATCCATTCTTTTTTTATTGAAAGTAGAGTTGTTGAACTCTATGCCTGTAAAATTTCAAGGCTTTTAGATCTCTGTAACCAGTTGAAAACCAGCCTGGAACTTTGATTAGGAGCATGTTTTGCTCCAGCTGAAAATTTATGAATTGTTTTACATGGATTTCTGAAGCAAATTTCGATGTTGTTTTTGATCGGCTTGATCCTAAGATGGAAGAGACAATATTACTACTTATCTGTATGTTGGATTGGTGAGTTTTTAGGTGATTTTCGTATGACGATTTCATGAATGATTTCGTGAATTTGTTGACACTACACGTTTTTATAAACTGATTTTTAAAAGATTTTCTGCATATAAATTATTGCTTTGAGACAAATGTTTTCTAAGTTGTTTTAAAATTATAATTATCTCAAAGCTATATAGTATACAATATTTTCCAAAATATAGAGATTTTCAAAGAAACAGATTCCAAATGATTTCAGATCGTTTTAAAAACTCGTTTTCTCGAAGCAAGTATTTTCTATAAAAAATACACATTTTTGCACACTTCGAGAAAACGAGTAAGCAATTTAAACGATATGACAAACCATGTGGTATGGGACATGTAGGTTTGCTAAATCGGTTAATTCCAGATTCGCTCTGTTGAAGCTACACCATTGTCACTATTCAGATTACTGTTTGAGAGTCTATGACACATCTTGTTGTTGTTATTGCCAGTACTTAGACTGTTGGGTCTTATATAAATATATAAAGCTGTTGGGTTAATCACGGACTGTTGGGTCCTATTTGAGACTGTTGGGTCTCCTATAAATAGTACTTGGCAAGCTATTGGGCCACTTATTGGACTGTTGGGTCCTTTCTACGTATATAGCCGTTGGGCTAATTTTTGGACTGTTGGGTCCTATTCTTTTTGTTGCTTTTCTAGATTTCTTTACATTGAATTCTAGAATTTATATGATTTATGAATGTTTTCACCATGATTGCCAATGTTGGTTTATTTATATAGCCTGAGCGCTATCATGTTGTTTATTAAGGGTGATTTCATTCCTGTTGATTCGAACTCTTGAATGGGTTCTACATGTTGTTGTTGTGATTATTTCCATCTTGTTTTCATGTGTTATATAATTACATACCATTAGCTTAGCCTTTGTGATTAGAAATTTGTTATCGATGGAAACCCTTATACCTTGTAGGATATTATCTTTCACTTATCATATCCTAACTACCCTGTTTTAGCTAGACTGACCCGTGTATTTATACTCGGGTCAAACCGAGTTTTTAAAGGTTAGCATCTGATGTAGATTCCAGTTATCCTCCAGCTTCCGCGTATGGACTACCTATCACTTTTTGATCGCTTAGGCGTGTTTTACTCTAGTAGTGTAGTTGTTCTATTTTTTATTCTCTGATATGTATTATATTCTTCTTGACTCGATGTACATATATATATATGTGGTTTGAATAACCACTTACTCTTATATGACACTATGTATTGTACTGTAGTTGTATCTGTGTATATAGCTATGTGTTTGCTGTTCTATGATCTGTGTTACTTTTATAATTAGGTTCTATTCTGGATTGATCTTCTAGCCTCCGTAGTATTGTATTAGGCAAGAATTAAGTATGTCGATCCACATGAGGTAAAAAAATAAGCACTAAATCGACGTACTTGAGACTTGTTTAATGCAAGACTCACGGATGGTCGCTCCTAACCAGCCCTATTCTCTGCACTAGCAGACAGTATTACCTAGTAATACTCTTTGTTATTGTGGGTATCGGGGGGAGGCGTCACAGTATGTATATTTATATGTATGTATGTATGTATATGTTTATATATTTATATATATGTATATGCACATATATTTAGATTAAAACTATGGACACCAGAGGCACATATAAAGAGAAACATGGGCCCATTGCGATGTAAATTCTAGCACCTATATATAGTCACATTAGTCATTTACATTGTCTATTGCACTTACGCATTTTACACTAGAATATATTTGGATATATTCACTATGTATGCTAAGTATAAATTTGATCATATATGTCATTTAATAAACCAACACAACACCAGAATTGTCATTTCCCAACGGTTATAACCGTTACAAATCAAATTTGTAACGGTTATAACCGTTAGTATTAGGTACGTGACAAAATTTGTAATATATTTCCCAACGGTTATAACCGTTTGGAAACTCCATATTCCCAACGGTAAACTCCATATTCCTAATGGTTATAACCATTGGAAATTTTGGTATAATTAATTTTAAATGTCCAAATTAAACTTCACGGCAATGAATATATAATTAATTTCAAGATAAACAATATCAAACACACATTTCATATCAAAAATCAACAAAATTTCAAAAATCATAACATTTTTTACTTTTCTACTATAAACCATTAAAAATGAAAATATATTTCTATTAAGATTCTACCAACAAGAAACATTTATACAACTTTGAATTTTGTACAGTTTTTGGACGTATCGAATAATTCTAAATAGTTAATAGAGCCTTTAGCGATAACCAATGAAATTAAAAGGATACAAAATACTCCAAAAGAACTTAACTTAGTAACCCCCACTAATACCAATAAAAGAAACATCAGTTCTTTAACTGAGCCAAATTAGCGAGTAGCATGTTTCTCCACGTTGATTCAACTGTCTTCAAAACTTGAGTTAATTAAAGCTGAGCTTGTTGCTAGAAAAGTTGAAGTCAATTAATGCTTTTGTCGTCAACCTGAATGTATAAGAGAAATAAAATTATACACATCATTAATATAGTACAGTGTTTGAATTACTAAAAAAGCTATATACAGAGATTACAAATTAAAATACAAGTTTCAAATACTTTACCTCTCATGAGTGTTCTTTGAATACAATGTAATAGAAGCGCTTAGTGAACCAGTTTTGACCCGCTGTGTTTCCTATTATATTTGCATTTGATTGCAGTTCCAAATAGAAATTTTGGACGGATTTGCTTGTAGTGTTGGCCATTGGATATCCATGGGCATCCACTTCTTGGAATCTCATTACCTTCCTTCTAACCTACATCAAAAATGGTTATTAATATGTTTGAACTTGAAGTTTACTAGGACAAACCAATGTTACCCACACGAATTTTGTTTGAAATTCAGAGTCTATGTCTATGTATAAATTTAAAAACACAAATATTATCATGACACCGAACAATTATTCAGAAATTGTCCATTGGGGGAACAACTGAAAAAATTGTTTCTGTAATTCATTTTGTGACAAGTGAACATGCCATTAAATTACTTCTCAAGCTGAGTAAAATACGCTTCTAGATAATAAATATGGAGGCTGGATAGTAGTTGCTTGTGACTGGTCCAGAATACAGCAATATGTGATGGAGTTTAAAGGAAGTTTCTTGAAAAAATAAACAGTAAAAGCACTTGCTAACAACCAAAAGTGGACAATGAGTAGTTGCTAAAAATGACAGTAAAATCGCAATAAATCACCCCTTAATATCAGCTATCGTTCTTGTAAAACAGGGTTCTAAACAACATAAACGATTTTCTGAATGTTAAACAGGGTTCTAAACACCATAAACGTGGAGAGAAAAATACTGATTAAGAGGCTTTATAAACAAGGAACGACTGCCAAGTCCCTAGAATTGGAAGATGATGGAAGAAAAGTCCCTTCCAAAAAAGTTATGAAAATTTGGTCCCTATTTTAAGTTTTTGACTAATTTATGCCACTTTTGCCCCTGATTTTAATGTTGGGCTGATTTTCTAAAAATGGACAATTTGGTAAAAAATAACAAAATAGGGACCTAATTTACATGGATTTATTAGCAGGGACTTTTTGTACATGAGCTTTGAGAATAAGGACCTTTGGTCCAAAACCCCATATAATCACTTTTTAGTCTTAAACAAAGTTCAAAACCCATTTACACTTTAAAAATATCAGAATTTCTATTTAAAAAATTCACACTTGACTGCTGGATGAATTGAAAATTTTCACATTTTATTTTCCTTCCCAAGGCAAATCAATAAGTTCAGTCTCAAATTTTTGGAAATCACTTTGATATATGGTAGAAAACATGACAAAAATGAATTTTCCTTGCTTGAACTCCAATCGTTTGTTAAAAAAACTATCTTTTGTCATCCATTAATTTATATTAGACGGAGGTACACTAGTCCTACGTGGAGAAACATCATATTAACTTGGGGTTTTTCCACCAAAAAACTATAGTTACAACAGAGATTTTATAAACCTAGTCTAATTGCATTGGTTTTTAAAAACCAATAAAGGATGAAACATTTCTTCCATTGTACGCTTTTCAAGAAGAAAGCATTGTCATAATAACTATTACAGTACAATTCACTGTTCTTTTTTTGTGATAAAGGTTAATCATTGTCACTACTTTGTGTCTCTTTCTAGGTGTTTTGCGAGTAGGTTCATTCCACGTGTTGAGTGATTCAACATTTGGGACACTAAAAATTAAAATCATCATTGTGTTTTAGTTAACCAATTGCAACACTACATTTTTGCATCTAGTGTATTCTATCCTAGTGACCATTATTTTATTTTATTATAAACTCTTTATACTTTCAGAAATTACTACAGATTGCTCTTTTGCAGTGAAATCTCTCACGTCCCATAAATAGCGCCTTATCCTAGATTTCTTTATAACTTTATACAAAACATTGCATTAATAAATATTACCACTTGAATTTGAACTCCAAAATAAATAAATGATAAACACAACGGTCCACTGTCCTCTTGAATTTGCCCACAACCGATTGGACAGTGTAATTAGTCTTGTGAGGAAAATTTTGTATTATTATTTCTACATCGCAGTAAACATAAAGAAATAATTTTTTTAACTTTTCAGATTCATTTTTGACACGGTAACCTTGTTAAGAGAATTTGATTTCTTTTGAAGATATTTTTAACCCATAAAGATAAAGTAAAAGTGATTTGTCACCTTTTGTGAAGAGTTCTGATTTTGTTTCTAAGTTTTTCTCTCTCTTAATTTTGCATTTATATGAATTTATTGGATTGTTTTGATTATTATTTCTTTCAGAAAAATATTATGGTTGTTTTGTAAAAAAGCCTTCATTTCGCATCTTCAGATTGCATGAAATTTAGTCTTTAGAAAGCTAAATTAAGAATGCTTTATATTTGCCTCCTAAAATTTATTTAAAATGTAAAGAATATGCTAAATTAGTGGAGAGATATAAGGTTGATGTTTTAAAATCAATTTTAGATCAATCTTTACATAAATGTTAAAATCACTAGGCTAAATTGGTAAAATCTCTGTATTATAGTTTCAGAGGTCTTAGGTTCAATCTGGAAACATTCGCTATATGAATTCATAATTTAGGAATAAGCATCTTATTATAGTGACAGTCAAAGCAAAATTTTAAAATCTGAAGAAAATGGCCACCTTTAAACGATCAGGATATCATTTAACTTGAATCAAACACTCTAAAGTATATCATAAATAAATTGATGATTATGACCTAATTTTTTAGTTTATACTTAATTGTGGAACACCATTATTATGATTTAAATCAAATGAAGATTTGGTCAAAATTAGAGTTGTAAAGTACAAAAGTTTAATTTGAGATTAAACTTGACAAGAATGAACTCGCACTTAATAGACTTCCAACCATTTCTCACCATATAGCGGTTTACTAATGCTTTTAATATGGGAAATAGAAATAATAGGCAAACACAAAATTTCATCTAAGCATGTTTAGAACAGTTCAAAATCCACAAATAAAGAATATGTATTAGTAGTAACATTAGAACTATGTACCATCCTACCATAACATTCAATTATTCCATTCTAATACATATTCAAGATTTTGGTGCAATATGAGTTAATAGGTCCTGGGAAAATTTAATATCACTACCAAACGTAAAATTTTAGAGCTTATGGATATGCCAAAATGAATGTTAGCTACAGTAAATATCTTTCAAATGCATTTTGCCTTCCATTGCTTCTTTTTTCTCGAGGCAACTACGGCAAAGTAGGGGACCATCCCAGGACCTCGGTCTTCCTGGTTGTGATGATTTAGCATGCACTGAGATTCCTTCTCTGGGTCTTATTACAACTTGGCATATTGCACATTTAAAAAGCTTGAACATATTTGATAATGGGTACCTTGTATCTAACCTGCACTTTTTTCAGATATTTGTTCATAGTTTAGTTAGTATAAAATAATATTTCGACTCCAAATATTCATATGATATTAATATTAAATTATCACCTTTCAGCAAGAATAGCATATCCATCCTCAAATATTTCTTTCACTACGTCAATCTCGTAACAGACTCTTTCTGGATATGATGTCGATTCAGTCAACCCAGCATTACTGAATTAGTTTTACAAATTACAAAATTAGTTTTAGTAAATGATGTAAATTACAATTACAAATTACTGAATTAGTTTTACGACTGATTTATTTTTAGTAAATGATGCAGCCCAGAAAGATGAAGATTTAGGTCGAGTATGACCTAACATGTTGGTAAGTCAGGTACGACCTAAGGAGGAGGCTAACGGGCTAAATCTTGGTGAAGAGTCGTGGGAAGTTGAAGTTTTATGTCGTATGCGACCTAACGAGTTCGAGGATCACGAGCTCTGACCTAACAAGTGCTTTAAGTCGTTCCAACGACTTAGTGAAGATCGGCAACGACTTAGTGGATATTCACGAGTTAACAAGCTAAAGGGAAAGGCGCTCGAACGAGCTAACTGTGCTGAGTCACGACCTAAGGAATATGCCGACTTAAGAGTTAGGTCGCATGAAGCTGGTTATCTCTTAAGTCGTCTGCATGGTAAGTCGTTACATGTTTTAGGTCGTTACCGACCTAAGTTAAGTCGCTGAAGCAATGCCGCATGCTTTTAAGTCGCTCACTGATGATAAGTCGTTCAAGTGTTAAGTCGTGAAGTTTTAGGTCGTTTCCGACCTATGTGTTGTAAAGAGTTGAGTTGTATTTCCTTATGTCGTTTGTTTTTAGGTCGTGTATGTTGAGTCGTAGACGATCTATATGTTGTATTGTAAGTGTGGAATTGTATGTACTGTATTGTTTTCTTTGTACTGATGCTAAGTCGTGGCCGACCTATGGTAAGTCATAAGTCGTGGCCGGCCTATGGTAAGTCGTAAGTCGTGGCCGACTTATGTGTTGTATGTTTTGGCGTGTTGAGTTGTAGCCTATAAATAGGCATGTGTGGTCATTTTGTAAAGGTTGTTGATTTTTGAATAAAAATTTTGGTTTTCGAGAGCTTTGTGCCTCTTCTTAAATAGGTAGTTGAGTGTAATATCCTATCTCCTCTTTCGGTTAATCGAGTGCGCTCGATTCAACGACTGCAGAAGCCGATTCACGGAATCTAGTGCGCTAGATCAACGTGCAAAGAATCGCAGATCTTTGAACATGGTATCGTGCGCGATCAACGTGTTTGGGATAGCTAGAATTCGTTATCTTCGGATCAACGAATTTGGGCATTTCGGTATCTTCCATTCCATCGATTGCTACTTTTATCATCACATACATTTTTTGTTATTCCGCTGCTACGTCATTTTGATATCAGAGCTTATTTTAGCCAATCATAGCTAAATCGAGTCTTGGAGCCGAGAATTTGAAGTTTGAAGTGTTGATTTGTACGATCTTGAGCTAGGCCAAGAGCAAGTTGAAGTGTTCATCTTTGGTTTGAAGTATTGGAGATCGGATTTGCGTTTTTGAGGAGTTGATTGTTCATAGTGTTCATCGTGAAATTGCAACAATGTTGGAGTTTTCGATCCATTTCGTTTTGGATCAAAGTTTGAAAGGTGTTTGGATTTGCGCGGGGTGTTGTTTTGCGCGCCAAGAGGAATTTGAACTGTGACGAGCTAAGGAGCGTACGAGATAGTGAAGCACCAAGCTTGAGTTAGGTCGATCATGGGCCAAACCGAGCTAAGTGTTGTGAAATTTTTGAAGTTTTTGTTTTGAGCTTGTGAAATTTTGACAATGCCACCAAGAAGAGCTAATCGCCATCAAAATATTGAAACATTGTATAGAAGAGAAGAGGCCGATGAAATGGAGCAAAGAATTAATGAAAATTTTAATGAGAAGCTTAATGAAGGAATTGGTCAAATCGAGAAGATGATGTTAGAGATGAATCAGAATCAGAGAAGGGTTTCACCTGAATCTAACCATGGGAGGAGTAGAGTTTCGCCACATTCCAATAGAGAGAGAAGTGTCGACAGTAATCATAGAAGTATGGGTCGAGATTCTTATAGAAATGCTGATGATCGGAATGTGAATGGACGAGATCGGAGGAATGGAGGTAGTAGAGATGTTGGTGGTCAGGATCGACATCGATATACATCTGATTTTGAAGAGGAGTATGACGGTGGTAGTGTTCGAGGACAAGGACGAGGTCAAGGAAGAAATTACTCTGAGTATGATCACAAGTGGGAATCGGGGATGAAAACTGAAATTCCTGAATTCAAGGGTGGTATGCAAGCTGAGGAGTTTTTGGATTGGGTGGCTAATGTTGAAGAAATTTTTGACTTCAAGGAAGTTCCAGAACATCGTAGAGTGAAGTTGGTTGCTACAAGGTTGAGGGGTAGAGCTTTGGCATGGTGGCAGTAAACCAAACTTACACGTGAACGAATGGGGAAGTCAAAGGTTGAATCTTGGGAGACGATGAAGAAATTGATGAAAGCAAAGTTCTTACCTTACAATTATCAATCTCTGATGTATCAACGTTTGCAGAACTTGAGGCAGGGCACAAAGACTGTTAATGATTACGCGAATGAGTTTTATCAGCTTATTGCGAGGAATGATATTATGGAAACAGAAGAGCAGCTAACAGCTAGATTTGTTGGAGGGTTGAGAATGCAAATTCAAGACATGGTGAATATGTTCGATCCCAGATCTATTGCTGAAGCACATCAGAAAGCGTTGGCTTGGGAGAAACAGGGAAGACGAGGAGGTGGTGTGTTTACAAATTCCAACAATCCAGTGAAGGGTGTTAGTGGAAGTTCTAATGTTTCAAAAGTTGTTGCAAAACCAGTTGTGAATGAGATTGGGAAGACAAAAGTCAATAATGGTTTCAAGTGTTATAATTGCCAAGAAATGGGTCACAAAAGTAATGAATGTCCAAAGCCGAAGAAGAGAGCTATGATAGCGGAGGTTGAGGATGAGGACGAGGAATCCGAATGTTCCAATTCACCACCTAATGAGGGGGAAGAAGAAGTGTCGGGAGACGAAGGTTGTAATCTGATGATGAGGAGGTCTTGTTTGACACCAAAGCAAGAGGAGGATTGTAGTTGGTTAAGGAGCAATATTTTTCAGTCGACATGTACTATTCTGGGGAAAGTTTGCAAATTTGTTATTGATGCTAGAAGCTATGATAATATAATTTCTTCAGAAGTTGTGAGGAAGCTGGCATTGAAGACTGAGAAACATCCGAAACCGTACAAGCTGGCTTGGTTGAGAAAAGGCGGGGAGGTGAAGGTTGGACGAAGGGCTTGTGTGAATTTTTCAATTGGAAAGAAATACAAAGACGAAATCTGGTGCGATGTGGTAGATATGGATGTCTGTCATTTGTTGCTGGGAAGACCGTGGCAGTATGATAGGGCAGTGCAACATGATGGGCGTACCAACAGTTACAGTTTCATGATTGAAGGCACGAAGATTACTCTAGTTCCAAAGAAGCGTCAACAAGAAGAAAACAAACTGGAGGAGATTGAAGAGCTGAAAACTTTATTATCCTTGAAGGAGTTTGTTAAAGAAGTTGAAGAGGAGCCTGAAGTGTTTTTTTTAATTGGGCGTGAGAGCAGTGAAGTGGTGGAAATACCTGAAGAAGTTAAACCAGTACTTGAAGAATTTAATGATGTATTTCCTGAAGAGCTGCCAACGGAATTGCCACCATTGAGGGATATACAACACCAGATAGATCTTGTTCCAGGTGCTGTGTTGCCACATAAACCACACTATAGAATGAGTCCGAAAGAACATGAAGAGTTGCGTAGGCAGGTAGAGGAATTGCTTGAACAGGGACGAATACAGGAGAGTTTGAGTCCGTGTGCTGTACCAGCATTACTCGTACCGAAGAAGGATGGCACATGGAGAATGTGTACGGATAGCAGGGCACTAAATAAGATTACTGTCAGATACAGATTTTCGATGCCGAGGCTTGATGATCTGTTAGATCAAATCAGTGGGTCTGTGATCTTTTCAAAGATTGATCTTAAAAGTGGTTATCATCAAATTCGAATTAGACCGGGAGACGAGTGGAAGACGACATTCAAGACGAGGGAAGGATTGTATGAATGACTGGTCATGCCGTTTGGTCTATCAAATGCACCAAGCACGTTTATGAGAGTGATGAACCAAATTTTTAGGCCATACATTGGGAAATTTGTGGTGGTATACTTTGATGATATTTTGATTTACAGTGCTAGTACCGAGGAGCATGTTCAAAATTTGAAGAAAGTGTTAATTATTCTTCACGAAGAACAATTCTATGCTGCTACAAAGAAATGTGTTTTTATGGCAAGGAGTGTTTTATTTCTGGGGTATGTTGTATCAGAGGGAGGAATACAGGTTGACCAGAGTAAAGTCGAAGCAATTAGAGATTGGCCACAGCCCAAGACGATAACAGAAGTTCGAAGTTTTCACGGGTTGGCTTCATTTTATCGAAGGTTTATTCCACACTTTAGTAGTGTGATGGCACCTGTTACTGATTGTATGAAGGGCAAACAGTTTGCATGGTCAAAGGAAGCCGGGGTTGCTTTTGAACAAATCAAGGAACTGTTGACGACAACACCAATTCTAACATTACCTGATTTTCAGTTGTTGTTTGAATTACATACTGACGCATCGAAGGTGGGAATTGGAGGATTGTTGAGTCAGAGGGGACGTCCTATTGCATATTTCAGTGAGAAGTTATCAGGAGCAAAGATGAGATATAGTACGTATGATGTGGAATTTTATGTTGTTGTGCAAGCCATTAAACATTGGAGAAATTACTTGTTTCATAAGGAGTTTGTGCTGTATACTGATCATGAGGCATTGAAACATCTACAAGGACAAGATAAAATTTCAGCAAGACATGCATCGTGGATTGCGTATTTGCAGCAATTTACATTTGTTATGAAACACAAATCTGGAGTTACAAACCGTGTGGCAGATGCGTTGAGCAGAAGAAGTCATTTATTAACTACAATGAAAGTTGAAGTGTTGGGGTTTGAAGTACTTCCGGAGTTGTGTGTTGAAGATCCTTACTTTGCAAAGTTTGTCGATAAAGTCAAGGAGGGAAAGACGGATGAATTTGTGTTGGTAGATGGTTTTCTGTTTAAAGGAAATCAGTTATGTATACCCGATTGCAGTTTACGATAAAAGATTGTGAAGGAGTTACATGAGGAAGGACATGTGGGCAGAGATCGAACTTTACAGTTGATTTCTCATTCTTACTATTGGCCTACGATGAAACAGGAAGTTGAGAAGTTTGTGGAACGATGTCATGTTTGTCAGATTTTGAAAGGGACAGCTACCAATGCGGGATTGTATATGCCTTTACTTGTTCCTACGAAACCGTGGGTAGATGTGAGCATGTATTTTGTTTTGGGTTTTCCTAGAACTCAAAGGGGAAATGACTATATATTTGTTGTGGTGGACAGGTTTTCTAAAATGGCACATTTTATTACTTGTAAGAAGACGGCTGATGCAGTTCATGTGGCACAATTATTCTTTAGAGAGATATATCGTTTGCATGGTTTGCCGGAATCCATTGTTTCTGATCGGGATACCAGATTTTTGAGTCACTTTTGGCTAAGTTTGTGGAAGATGGTCGGAACGAAGTTGAATTTTAGTAGTGCTTATCACCCACAAACAGATGGGCAAACGGAAATAGTTAACAGATCGTTAGGAAACTTGTTGAGGTGCCTTGTGAAGGATAAACTGAAGAGTTGGGATGTGAAGTTATGTCAAGCGGAGTTTTCTTATAATCATGATGTAAACCGTAGTACGGGTTTTAGTCCATTTCAGATAGTGTATTCAAGCTTACCAAAGGGACCGTTGGGTTTAACGGTAATACCACACTCGAAGGGGACAGTTAAGAAAGCTGCTGATTTTGTTGAAGGGCTGACGGAATGTCATAAAATTGTTCAGGAACGATTGGAAAAAGCAAATGAAAAGTATAAACGAACTGCAGATTTGAAGCGAAGAAGCGTTGAATTTAATGAAGGGGATTTAGTATATGCTGTACTAACGAAAGATCGTTTTCCAGTAGGAGCATACAATAAACTGAAAGCACGAAAGATTGGTCCTGTAACGATCGTGAAACGGATCAATGAAAACGCTTATAAGTTGAAGCTGTCGGAGGATGTATACACGTCTGATGTGTTTAATGTTAAACATCTTATACCATATCATGGGAATGAGTTTGGTATGGAAGAAGAGGGTGCAAATTCGAGGACGAATTTTTCTCAACCTGGGGAGGATGATCCAGCCCAGAAAGATGAAGATTTAGGTCGAGTACGACCTAACATGTTGGTAAGTCGGGTACGACCTAAAGAGGAGGCTAACGGGCTAAATCTTGGTGAAGAGGCGTGGGAAGTTGAAGTTTTATGTCGTATGCGACCTAACGAGTTCGAGGATCACGAGCTCCGACCTAACAAGTGCTTTAAGTCGTTCCAACGACTTAGTGAAGATCGGCAACGACTTAGTGGATATTCGCGAGTTAACAAGCTAAAGGGAAAGGCGCTCGAACGAGCTAACTGTGCCGAGTCACGACCTAAGGAATCTGCCGACTTAAGAGTTAGGTCGCATGAAGCTGGTTAACTCTTAAGTCGTCTGCATGGTAAGTCGTTACATGTTTTAGGTCGTTACTGACCTAAGTTAAGTCGCTGAAGCAATGCCGCATGCTTTTAAGTCACTCACTGATGATAATTCGTTCAAGTGTTAAGTCGTGAAGTTTTAGGTCGTTTTCGACCTATGTGTTGTAAAGCGTTGAGTTGTATTTCCTTATGTCGTCTGTTTTTAGGTCGTGTATGTTGAGTCGTAGACGATCTATATGTTGTATTGTAAGTGTGGAATTGTATGTACTGTATTGTTTTCTTTGTACTGATTCTAAGTCGTGGCCGACCTATGGTAAGTCGTAAGTCGTGGCCGACTTATGTGTTGTCTGTTTTGGCGTGTTGAGTTGTAGCCTATAAATAGGCATGTTTGGTCATTTTGTAAAGGTTGTTGATTTTTGAATAAAAACTTTGGTTTTCGAGAGCTTTGTGCCTCTTCTTAAATAGGTAGTTGAGTGTAATCTCCTATCTCCTCTTTCGGTTAATCGAGTGCGCTCGATTCAACGACTACAAAAGCCGATTCACGGAATCTAGTGCGCTAGATCAACGTGCGAAGAATCGCAGATCTTTGAACACGGTATCGTGCGCGATCAACGTGTTTGGGATAGCTAGAATTCGGTATCTTCGGATCAACGAATTTGGGCATTTCGGTATCTTCCATTCCACCGATTGCTACTTTTATCATCACATACATTTTTTGTTATTCCGTTGTTGCGTCAGTAAATAACTTAAATTACAGCACAATAATGTAAATTAGGTTTACAAATTACTAAATTAGTACCAGTACCTTCGATTCAAGCTTCAACTGAGATAAAGGAAGAGCCTGATGTCTGCTTATGCGGCTATGACCTAGTAGCTGACTATTTAAATCAAGATGAAGGAGCCTGCTACCACGCGCTTGCCTGTGCCCTAGCTGCCGAGATGAAGCTGGCCTGGAGAAGAGACGAAGCCGCCTATATGGGTTGTCGTCGCTGTATTTCTGGTTCGTGAATTGCAAATTCGCGATCGAGATTTAGGTTTTTTCTATCGCGTGTGTAACCTTAAAAGGGAAAATGAAGGAGGGATTGATGGGAGGTTCTTGCTCTATGGCAATAGATCTAGCGATGGAAGTTGGATCGATGGTTGCATTGGTGAGGTCAGATTTGATCGTAGCTACGAGTTTAGGGAGAAACCCTGGTTTCAAAACTATGGCTGTTGACTAAACGACCCATATCTGAAGCAAGGAAGAACGGTCCGAAAGGTGGAGAGAGAGGACGGACGAGAATGGAGGAGCAAGGGCGAAGTGGAGATGAGGAAGAACTTAGTTGGCTGTATGGTCCCAAATTCTAGGGTTTCTATGTTTACTAAAGAAAAAAAGTTGATAAGGTTTGGTCTAAGCGTGCTCATAAAAGATAAAAATTACTAAGCACTCTATTGCAGTTTAATTTATTTACGATATTACCAACTTTTATAACGGCAATAACCGTTGGAATGTTTTATCACGACAATAACCGTTAGTAATTTGTAACGGAAATAACCATTACAAATTGGGATGGGAATAATGTTACAAAATGGACTGTTTGGTGTAGTGCAATCAGTTTAATTAATGAGAGAGAAATAAAATTGTTCTCTCTAAATAAAACACAATCTTCCTCTAATTAATTGAATAATTTTAAGAGAAGGAAATGAAAGGTTTCCATATCTAAATTAACTTTAACTAGTAACTATTACGCACACATACACACAAGGGTATATATGATGTGCTCTATTTTACATAAATCTCATATTGATTAAAATTTGAATAGAATTAAGACTCATTTTTCAACCAAAATAGATAAAATATGATTTTATTTCAAACTATATTAGATTGGATCTAATAAACTCTTTAGACTTCATAGGCCCAATAGATTCAAAATAGACTTTTTTTTACATTTATCTATTTCACCCGCTTCCAGTTGGCCTGGATCCTTCATAACCCACTACGTGGCAATCGTCTTCTGCTTAGGGCCCTCAAGCCTTCTTACTTTATTTACAAAGGCCTATATAAGAGTAGTTATTTTCTCCAATTCAATGATGACCAAGGGAGTCGGTCTCCATTTATCATCTTCTCCACTACTTCCTAACGGGACCTATGCAACATTAGAGGTACAAATGAAATCTCATACAAGCGGCAGGTGAAAGTTGATAGCAACAAATTGCTTTAGCATAGTAGTCCTCCTTGTGTTCCACCACCTATTAGCCTTCATCACTTCCACCTTTGCCATCGTTTGGCTAGCTTTGGTAGTCCAATAGTTCTAATGCTGGAGGTGGGAAATTTTAAGGTTGTCAACCTCTATCCTTTTTCGTCCAGCTGCGATTTAAGTGGCTCTATTTCTTGCTTTAGCTAAGGGCATGAGGGGACTTCCTATGCCTTCTTTGTCATTTCCCTATCCTCTTTCTTGGTTTCTCCAGCTGCATCCTCCTTCCCTAACTTTTTTCAATGGCCGCCTACCTTATTTCCTTGATAACCCATGCTTTTACCTCCTTTATGGTCTACTTCTTCAATTCAACCAATTCCTACCTTATGGAGAGAGCGCGGGCCCTGCCATATAAAAAGAAGCAGTTAGTAAACAATGGAAATAAAACTTAAATAATATTACTTGGAAAAATTCCCAAACCTGCCAACAAACGCTCCTAGTGGTTTGCTTTAAGGACAACTTCTATCTCATTAGCAGGTTACCCTAAGTTTGATCAGTGTGATTGGTCCACCACTTCCACTATGACCCTAGCCACCTTGTAGAATTGCCCAACCTCATTCAGTTCCTGATTGAAGGAGAAACATGATACACCTTTGTTGGTCTTTAGGTCATCCTTCAACTTGACCTCCATAAAGGAATGGAGTTGATCCCCACTCAACTCTATTTGGTCATTGTTAGTCCTTCTCTATTTGAGACAAGGATGCTGGAGAGATTTACATTAAGTGCATGTTGTATAAGGGTTGAAAGCTCGATGCACTCCCGTAAAAGATGCAGGGAAGGAGGATTGATGTTGGATGCATGAAAAGTGGTTGAGGTGATGCCCTCCGGTTATGCAAGTGACAACACTTTGTTGCTACAAGGACTGGTAGGGGACAGTGTTGACCTAGGCAGCCTCATCTATAGCAGAGAAGTCTAGCTGAACTACTACCAATTAAAGCAAAAAAGAACTAAGTTAGAAACTATTAAACAAATGAAAATGACATGCATGATGATGAAATGTGCAACATGTAAGTAAGATTACATACGAGTATACCAACTACAAATGGACAAAATATGACGAATGAAATTCTAACTACCATTAGGCTAAATCTGATGCCTCTTCCTAACTAGGGGTAGGAGTAAGACTCACTATCACTATCACCATTTGGTGCCCATTCAGATGGACATGTGCTAGGAGGCATGACTATGGGTTAGACTGCATACCCCGTAGGGGGAGGGACTTTAAAGGAAAAGTCTATGCTCTCTGATGTGTTTGGGGCTTAGCGCACGCCCCAATCCTCTCCACCTCTAAGGTATTATACATACTAGTGTAAGTAGAATACAATGATTCATTACACTAAGCAGCTTGAAGGCCTATTCAATGCACCTCATACCATGTGGCGGTCCCTAATATATTTTCCCCACTATGTCATATAAGGAGGGATGATACATTTTCCCATCACCTTCATCACCCTAGCTACATGTAGCCAAAGTTTTCCCTACACCTTACTCCTATTGGGCTTCGGTCACCCCTGCACCTCCCTCCAACAATCCTTAGTCAATGCTCCCATTTGCATGACTACCACAATCACTACTTCTCTCCCTCTCCTGGGATTGGGCGCACTCACCCATTAATTGAATATTCTTTGATCGGTCCCCAACATCCAAATCCATCGCATATTGGCATCCATCAAACTAAGCGATATGTTCCTTTGCTTGTTGCTCAACTTGAATATTGCCTTAATCCAACCGGTGAACTAAGGTCGATCCTCATATGTGTCCCCCCATGATTTGCAAGGTTAAGGAGAGCATGTTAGAAAAGAAGTGGAAAGTAAACTTACATTAGGCCTTGAATTCAAAAAATAGAAAAGTTTTACTGGGGTTCTAAACTCCATGGCATGGAGGTTTGGATTGGCGGAAGTGGGCAGGAAGAAAAAACAATCTTGATAGATGACAACCTTGTCATGCAAGCCAAAGATCGCAGCTAGAGTGATGTGATAGAACAAGTAGTAGTACCTAACCTCAAAAGAGTAAGTAAGCTTTGGGAGCTTATACATCGACCGAGTAAAGAGGGAAAGCGCTACGGATGGCCCTTGTCATGGCATATGATGTTAAGAGTGACTAGCAAGATGTATCCGTTTAGAGTTAGTTATGCGGGCACCATCTAGTGCGCATTCAAGAATATGAAAAATTGATGATAAAGAGGGATCAGTAGTTCATACTTCATCAATGGGAGTTCCCATGCAAAAAACTGGTGGAAGGTTTGTTCATTCTATCCCCCCATGTCGATTATATTAGGATGACACCAGAGGCATCATGCTTGGCTAATAATACTACTAAATAATTGTTGTGCTCCCTAACGTTTTCCTTTGTCATATGTAGAATGTAAATGCAACCTAGTTACTGAACCGCCTTGTAGAAAGTTAAGAGGACACACTATATGGGGGAAAACAATCCCTTACACCAAAGTGTGTGATCAAGGCTCTAACATGCTCCATAGAAGTGCCCAGCAAACACAAGATCGACCACCATACTAAGAACATAATTATAAGACATAAAAGATGGCTCGGCTGCATAGCCCATCTACCTGAGAATGGTTTTTGATAGCTTAATGTGCTCTTTCTCAAAACCCAACTAATTGTATTCTTCCTAAATAAGGGGCAATTCAATAATTTAACGGTTCTCTTGAATTTTTCTAGGCAAAATCGTTTTAGTACAAAACCGGTTAATCGACGTTGAACTATCAATGTCGATCTACCAACATATAATTTCTAACAAACTGCACTCTAAACCCTAATATGTCAAACAAAAGTGGAAAAATGTGCAAAATATTAGTGTACAACATAAAGCAACTTCAGTACAATCATGAAGAAAGATGAGGAACAAAGGAGAAGTAAAAAGGAGAAAAGATTCACTGTTGACAATATTAAAGTAAGAAATGGAGTCGTAGAGCTTTTGTTTGTTAAGAGCTTGAAAATTGGTAGTGGTAGATTCCCTTGTGAACATTCGGTAAAGAGAACAAAAAAGATCTTCCCCCTTTTATATATCTTGGTCTCTGATCAAGATCATTAAATGGAATGGGTGAGAAACAATCGGGATCCTCAAATTTAATCGGATGTTTTGTTACATCAAAAATCACATCTCTAAAACTATCTTAAGAAAAAATTGCCATGCCAATTAAAGCATGACATGTATCATTCACATTAATTTTGAATAATTCAAGTCTACCGCTGCTCCTGTAGGAGAACTATAACGGACAAGTGTTGCTCTGTTTTCTCATTAAAGTAATAAATAGGCCCATTAAGTCCAAAGCTTAACATCAAAAGGCCTGCATAGTACACTTCGAGTATAATATCTGACATAATAGCCCATTTGCCTATTACATTTCAACCGACAATGTCAGCTCATGCTACTATCGTTGCTCGCTATTTAAAAAACAATGGAGAGCCTCAAGCCTTGTGGATTACATATTCCAACCATCCTCCATATATCTCCTTTCCCCACTCCTTGGTGACAAGCCACAACAAGACAACAAAAACTCCTAAGACCACTTGACCACCATTGTGCCTAGTATGTACCTGCCCTCATTCGCCAAGGCTTCTCGTTGAATTGTTTTACTACCCTCTTTATTCAATTGCAAGCGGGAAAACTTTTAAAAAAGCTCAAGGTCGCCCTTGCAAAAAGAGGCTACAACTTGTATTATTCCTGAAAAAGGCAACATTCCAACATTTTTCATCAGATAAAAGTGTCAATGTGCCACAACCACTCTTTGTTTTTCACTTACTGCCTGGCTAAAGCACTTTTGACATAAGCATGTCAAAACATGGCTTGCATAATAGTGTGCATCAAGGCCACTCCATCCATGTGGAGTCCATGCTGGTCACATTTGGACTTCTGATCGCAATCAATGATTCTCCCAAACTTAGCATCCAAGGAACTAATATTAACCCTTCAAAGTATGATGTCTACATCTATAAACAAATGTCCCCATGCACTTGTACAAGGATGGGATTTTTTTCTAATCTCAAAAGATATATTTGCCAGCTTTGAGCTTTTGTAATAGCCATTATAATTACTCTTGTAATCGAAAGCACAAAGTAATAAGAAAACCATCCGTAGTGGACGTAGATCTATTCCAGATCGAACCATTCTACATCTTGTGTTATTTACTTTACTTTCATTAGAAGTTATTCACTTAATCACTCCTTGTTATACATTCTGAGCCACGATTTTAGTAAGCAACCTTTAGTAAGATCCATCGCTACTTACAACTCTGATTTTGGCTAGAAATTTAGTCAATAGGCACCATTCACACAAAAATATCCATTGGAAAATATCAGATTTCAGTCCACATTAGAATATTGTTATGGTTATTACTACACTTGGCTATACCATTGTTTCATTTTAAAATTTACAAAGGAACTCACCAATTAAATATAGAAAGTATGTATGTTCTTTATTTATTGCTAACTGTAATATACAACATATATACTAAGAATTGATCAGCTGAAGATAAGAAATATATATTTTATTTATTGAAGCTGACGGTATATTACCTGTTATGGATTATTATGAAGAACATGCATAATTTTTACCCTTAGCTAAAATCTACATAGTTTTGTTGTTTTTTATGGTGTGATTATTATCACTTATAGTTACTATTGCATGTACCAATTTGTTATGCGGTTCTCTCTGATACCTTTCAAAATTAAAAGGAAGTCAACTATCACATCCATATCTTCTTAAATAGTGCTTTCCCTTCCAATTTTATTTTACTGAATATAGCTCTCTGTTTGAGACTTTCTATACATGTTATTGAAACAATGAAAATTGTAGGTGAAATTTTATTGACTGTTGCTAGTTAAGTATGTTTAGTTTTTTCTTAGTAAAATTTGTTTCAATTGTTCACGTACAAACAAAAATTACTTTGATAACTATTTTCCAAGTGTGATTGTTCGTCGAAGAATAAAGAAGACTCATTCTTGATGGAATTTTTTTAGTGACAAATTTGTCCATGACTAATAGTAACAAAAGTACATGAATATTTGAACAAGAAATATGTTAAAATTTATGGTTAAATTTGTGTAAAGTATACTATTACCTCCCAAACAAATAAAATATATTTAGAAACACTTTTAAATGAACAAATCTCTTCATAAATCATAAATTGTGTTGAGCCATAACTAGAAGAAAATTTATTCTAGAGTGGTATTTTACTATCCAAATTATCAGTAAAATAACATTATGTTCAATTAGCAAGATTTTGTGAGAAGTAAATCACAAGAATAGAATCAAAAAATCGGTAAAGAAGATTTGTACATTATCATGTTATGATGTATGAATGAAAACAAATTGAGGGCTAGGAAAAGCAATGGACGGTGTAAGATTATTTTTAATTTATTGATGATTGTGTTAACTTTGAAGTAGAGTTGTCAAACGGTTTGAGTCGAATCATAGAAATGTAAGGAAAAATCAATGTAACCCATTTATGATCTATCTCATTTGACTCATTTAGTATAAGAATAATCTAACCCAACTCACTTAATATATGGGCTATCGACTTTAAGATTTAAATTAGTTTTGACCAATAAATACATGGAAAATATATAAAAATTCAAATTTTAATTTTTAATCAAAATTTCGAATTCAAAATTTTCTTTTATTGAGAATTAAAATTTTAATATATTATGTTTTATATTTTCAAATTTTTAATTCAAAGTAAAAATGCAAAATTTAAAGCTTACTTTTCGAATATGAAACTTTTTAATTTCAAATTTTGAAAATTCAAATAGGGAAATTACCATTTGATATCCAGTAATTTAAAGATGAATCAATCGCCGAAGCATTTCAAATCAGAATTTAGATGTGAGGGGTGCAGTCTGTTATTTGTTGTATACGGCTGTTAGTTGCCTTAGATAAATATAATGTATGTTAAAAGCATGAAGTACTCAAATGTTCCATTTTCTCTATAATGTTGATACGATTTCACTTTTTTCGGTCTCGCCCAACTCTAGTTCAGTATGAAAAAGTTATTGTAATTTAAAAAATATTGCGACTTTTGCATAGTTGTTCGAGTACAAATTTTCAAAGTTCAAATTTTTATGAGTAAACTTCTTCATGACTTCCCAATTATCGAGAGACGAATAAACAATTCAAATACTATTCGAGTCAGAGTTTAGATGTGAGGATGTAGCATGTATTTGCTAAGTACAAAAGTTAGTCAACATGGTGAATTACAGTGTACGTTCATAACATAAATTATTCGAGTGTTCCATATTGTCCATAATGTGGATGGGAGTTCAATGGTCAAAACTCACCTAACTCTAAGTTAGTATGATAAAGTTAGTGCAGTTTGAATGAAAGGAATAGAGACTTTGCAGAGTCATTTAAGTAAGAATTTCAAAATTTAAATTTTTGGTATTCAATTTTAAAATTTTAAAATTTTAATTTTAAATTTTCATGTTTCTGAATTTAAGGTTTTTAATAAATATGTAATTGGTTGCCCATTTATGACCTTTTTAATAAAGGGTCATAAATGGATATGATCATTTTTACAAAGGATCATAAGCAGATTAACCAAACCCATTTACTTTTAGGGTTAATGGATTGGGTAAATGCATTGGGTCATATTCTAACGATCGACTTTGAAGAATGTTGAAATGGTTTTCAGTGAATTTTATGTTGGTTTTAGAGGGAAAACTGGAATTTGATCAGAATATGGACAAGGAAATAAAACCAAATGGAAGTTTCAAGTAATAAGAGCGAATAGAACTGCGTACATAACAAATAAAATTTGCATTCAAGTAAAGAAACAAGAACAATAATGAAAAAAATAGGCAATAGATTAAAACAGAAATAAAAGAATTTGAATAATTCATTTCATAGCATATATTCTAATCAATATGTAACCTATATTTATATACATTCTCATTGCTAATAAATCTGATCCATTTCAATAAATTAAGTGAACATAGTAGAAAAAAGGGAATAAACAGGGTTGCATATAATTAGATTTAGACATTTGCATATGCTTGTGCACGTTTGTTTAATAGATTACTAATAACTTGTTCACGACATATGCTTGTCAAATGGTATTTCGTGCACAAGCATATGCAAATGTCAAATGGTATTTCGTGCACAAGCATATGCACTCGCTATTACAACATTTATTCTATAGTTAAATTCTATAAGGAGGAATTTTGTTTTAGAGAAATTAGTGGTAGTATGATAAACTTGGATGAGATCAAAGATTCTAATATGCAAACTAATTAGGTAGATGATACCAATTCCGGTAGATGATACCAATTCCATTGTACCCCTAAAATACACCCTATTAGAAAGGCCAAATGGAAAAATCTTATGCAATAGCGAGTGAAAGAAGGTTGTATAATTCATAATGATAATCCCCTCAGGACCAACAAGCCATGGAGAGTATAGACTCTACCTTATGAATAGAAGCTATGAAATCTGAAATGGAGTCTATGTACATTAGCAATGTTTGGACTTTGGAATATACTTGAAGGTATGATACCCACCATCTGCAGTGGAATCTTCATTATAGAAAATTGATGCAGATGGAAGACTATAGGCTCATAGAGAAAGGTTGTCGGAAAAAATGATTTCATCAAATTCAAAACGTTGATTATGACGAAACCTTTTTGGTGGTCTCTATGCTCAAGTCCATTCAGATATGCTTGCTATTATCACACATTATGACTAGAAGACATGACATATGGATGTTAAAATTTCATATATAAATTATGACTTGGAACAGTTTGAATATCACCATGAAATGTTCTCGAGTTCAATGGTAGTGACACAATAAAGCTTTTTAACTCGTAAGATCTTCTGGTGATCTTAAACAAGCATCTATAAGTTGGAATGAGTAATTTTTTTAATAAGATAATCATATAGTTTGATAAAATTCAAAACATAGAGGAAGTGTAACAGCCCATATTGAATGGTTAGAAATGAAAATACTAATTCGTTAACTGAACTAAATAAATTAATGACCACAAAGAAGAATTTTCAGCGATGGGTGAATTAGGACTCAAAACTTATTCTTACATTTGCATGGAAAAACATATAAAGTTTGTTAAAATCGAGTAAGATTCATAAAATTAGAAGAAAAGATAAGCTAGGGGTAAAAGTGTCATTTGACCATGATAAGCTTTATATTTTTGAAATGAGAAAAGCTTCCTTATTAATTTCCTGTTCTTGTTCTTCATTCTCTTCAAGTTGGAAAACTAGATTTTCAAAACTAGAATTATCATTTTCCCACTAAAGTTCTAAAATAAATATCTGAATTCAAGTTAACAGGTTCTCTAAAAATCCACCTCTTCAATTTTTCATTTGGAGAATTTTAAGATGAATTTCATAAATCAAGAAAGAACTTCAAAGTGGGTTTCATTGGAGTTTGGATTTCTTAGTAGGTGGTAAGTGTAATTTATTCTCTGTGATACATGATCACTAAATATGCCATATACCATGTAAAATATCAAATGTTTGTTTAGTCTTGATTAATGAACTTGAAATGAGATTCTAGAGATGGAAATCTTATTTTAATGAATGTTTAAAGGAGTTAACTATAGAATAAATGTTTCAAAAGGCTTGATGATGAATGTTGATGTGTTTAGATTAATTTTTAGTTTTGGGAATTAATAGAATTATTAGGGGATAATTCATACCATTGGTAAATAATAAGGTCGAATGAACATAGAGATTGGAGTGATGTTCGAGTAGTAAACCCGAATGGTAATCGAAACAATTCATCGCTTCGAAGTTGTTAGAAGGGTATGAAGCTATACACACTTGAATGTTGGACGACTTACAAAAAGGGCATGAATCCATGTTGAGCGATGTGAATTCGAAGTGTCTTAGTGACACAAAGCTGAAGGTCAAAGATGGGAGAAAGAAAAATGATCGAGAAAAGTTAGTGAAATTCTCCTATCCGTGTTCAAGTCGACCTAAATCAGGCATTTAATCTAAATGCCTAATTTAGACATCTGAATTCAAGAATTTTATCCCACATTATTCCAATGCATTTTCGAGGTTTTTGGAAATCTTTAATTTGGGTTCAGAAATTTTAGATTTAGACTAGACATATGAATAACCAACTATAGGATGAAGTGTTGCTAATTGGGCAGTGACCATTTTGTTTTGAAGTTTGATGTTTCAGGAATTTAGGTTTGTTCAGAGATCCATGTAATGCTCGTAAGGTTTTGAGTGATTAGATAGTTAATAATCATTTTTTATTTTTCTGATTAGTTATATATGTGTATGGGGATATCCATACGTGTATATAAACACGTTACAGACAATCTCATGTAGCCATAGTGACTATCGTGTATGTTGAGCTGCATGAGAAGATACCAGGTCGAGTGATCGCTCCAGTGAAGCCCGAAACGTGATTTTTGTTGTGTAAATGAGTTTGTGTATGCATGTATGTATTAATATGCAGAAATAAATGCATTTTCATATGCATACGCAACTTATGTAGCAAGTTGGTCGGTTAAGTTCAATTTGGCGTGCTAGAGGAGGCCGGGACGAAAGGATCGCCCCACGGAACTCTACGCGTAAAAAGTGGTTTTCGATATCGAAATTAGTTTTTGAATATTTAAGAGACCATTTCCAAAACATCAATCAGTGAACTCCAGAAGAGGTCCGATGTGGCAAGGATAGACTAGGGGAGCTAGGCAACTCTTCAAGCAAAGCGCCGAAAGAAACGGGGTCGAATCGGCGAGCAGTGGTCGACTTGGCTCACTAGCCTGGGCTTACTGTCTAGGAATTACCAGTCTCATTCGACTGGTGTATGGAACCAGTCGACTGAGACCAATTGACTAGTAAGGCTTCCTGTCGACTGAAGGTGCACTGACCTGGGCAATAAGCCTAGGTCAGGTGTAAGGCTTTGGGGATTTTACCCTGTCTTGTGTACGGTTCTTCTTAAGGCTTCGACAAAACTTTAAGAAGGCTTCAGACTACTTGGGAAAGTGGAATTCAAAGCGGATCTTTGGATTCAGATGCAATGTATAGTGATACATGTGCGATCAATAATGATCGGTTATATATCGGTGTAGCGATCTGGTTGTACTGTCTCATTTGGTGAGCATGTAAAATTAAGTAGAGTTAGCCTGTGCGCCTCAGCTATGACCTTGGGATAGATGTATTTGACTATGCAATGTTGTATTTGATGTGTGCGTTTATCTATACGAAATCGATGTTCCTTTGCAGTCCCGATAGCGTATTACATGAGACATGCCAATCGTCTTTTTTGTAGAGACGTTATAAGAGTTTTTTAAGAAATCCATAATGTCCTAGGGGGATGATGACAATCACCTACTACAGGATAAAATTTTACCAAATCTCACTACAGGGGTATAGTGTGATCTGCAAAGGTCTCAAGTATTTAGAGTAGATCATATATCGCCAAAGCTTATTATAGGGGTACAGTGAAATTTACATGAGACCCACCATTCAGGATATGGCTCGGGGATTGTGATACATTCAGGTACTAACTCTATCTATTATGGGAATAGGTTTCAAGTATTTACAGTAGATCATATATCAACAAAGCTTGTTATAGAGGTACAGTGAGATCTACACAAGGCCCATCATTCAGGATGTGGCTTGGGGTCTATGGTATGATTAGGTACCGGCTCTATTTACCTTGAACTCTCGAAGGGAATCATTAGGTTGGAATAGCTGTCTGTGGTTGACTTCACCCGTCATTACTGACGAGTGTCAATTTGTATTCTTTGGTTGTTTCTTATTACTATGTTTTGTGTGTATTTTGTTGGCTGATGTTATTATTTTTACTATTATTATTATGTACTTTGCAATAGACTTATATTGTAATTACCCTACCTTTGTATCTTGGGTTACCTGTATCATGGTATATTTTTATATAGCGGTCACATTATATTAGTTGTGCCGACTTGTTGGTTACAGGAGAAGCGTGATTATGGTATGTTGGATAGGTTTACTTTACTTGTGTATAGGTTGTTCGGATTACCCTAGAGCCATGTTTGTGGAGAGGACCGGATGTGCCTTAGTGGTTCCTGTTCTATTTTGTATATAGTTTTGATATATAGTATTTTGAGATAGTTCCCTTCCAATCGGGCTTTATTTCTGACCCATGTTTTGTCTTTGTCTGTTTATGTCATAACAACTCTCAGGTACTTAATTAAGTAGTTTAGAAGTTAGATGCCTTTTGGGATAAGCGATCAGTACGGTGAAGATGGAGTTTTGGAGAGAAAGACGATATTTGGATATTTATCTACCTGATATTGTAGTAATACATGACAGATGTTATTTTTATATGAGACTTATTGTATTAGATATTTTATTCAGACTCTCTGTACTGATATTTATTTATCACTTACTTCCACCAACGTAGTCCCTTATATATTCTTAATCCTATTGTGTTCATGTATATTCAGTGTATTATATGTTATCATTCCAATGTGAAATTGTTTCGTTGTACCTTGATATGGTGTTTTATTTCTTCTTCTTTCATTCTTTTCTTAACAAGTTAACTTTCATGGTATTCAAAAGTCAAGCACAGTTGTACGGCGCTGATTTTTTAGTGTTATGAAAAGCGGGTTGTTACATTTGGTATCAGAGCTTAGGCTCAACACTCGGACCAATTATACCAGTTTGAGTTGGATAATCTGATAGAAGGAGATACATTGAGAGAGAGTACATGTATTTTTCTACTATATAATATTTCTTACACCACTATGTTATTTCTATCGCTAGTTGCTAAGGTATCTTACTTTAGGCTATCAGGATAAGTAGTCGGGATACACACGTAGTGGCAGTAGGTGTTGAGGGTGGTGTAACGATAGAGAGCACTGTCATTCTAACTTGATGCACGAGATTTTGAGTTAGGTGGAGTCGGTCGATGAAGTGTAACTTGGATTTGCGTCCAAGTAGAATTCAGTGGTTGCCCATTAATGAGCAAAAATCGAGCGGGTGACTTATTAAAACTTTACATGGAGTCATTCCTGCTTGAATTGGTTTTTCTTGTGTTTGCAAACCTTTGGCATTGGGAACGATCCCATGTGCTGAAAAGGTATTTTCTAAGGATCGGTCAATTAACGTAGCATTTTCCAATTCCCAGTTCGAGCATGAGGTTTCTAGGTGATTCGCACCAGTTGGACAAAGGTTTTTCACTCGATTCTTAGAGGTAAACACTTGAGTAGGATCCTTGAAAGGAATGGGGGATTTCTGAAGCATGGCTCTGGTCCTGTGAGGGAATTTCAATAGTTGGATCAAGGAACTGGATCAGAATTCGCATGGGAAGAGTCAGGTGGCCGACACTAATTTAAAAAAGGAACCTTGCGAGCAAACGAAGGGTTGGAACGGGCATCTTGTCATTTTGGGTGATCTTTAGTCATTGTATAATTTATTTATAGTGTGGTCATTTAGGATAGCATGGGATGGTTTGGGAATGGACTTCTCGACTAGTTTTATGAAGATTCAGATAATCTTCTGAGAGGCGATATGATGCTTGCCCAGGCAAGCGTCGTGGTACACTTAATATATTATCCTTATTAAAATTGTGCGGTTGAGGTGAGTCTGAAACTGAGCTAGCCCAAGCTTTAGTAAATTGTTATTTGATAATGATTTAATTAGTAAAGTTCTCTCTTTTAGAGAATGAGGTCTATTCAGAAGAAAAGAAAATGGAAACTTAGGCTGTTGGATTTATCCGAGAGTTTTGAGATTCGATGATCTAGCACATCGTAGTTCTCCATTTCATAGCAGGGGGTGTAAAAGTGTTTTGTGTATTGTATCATGGAAGGAGTTATACTACTTAAATATTTTGTCCATCCTAGAAGTAGAATAGATTAATGGAAGTGTATGATTCAACATTCACACTACGGCTATTGTTGATCATCGTGTGTGTTGGTATAGACTCTTTTGTGTATTTCATTATTTTGTATGCTTGTGGATTATTGTTTATTGATTGCTTGTTGTTTCCGTTTGTTGTTTGTTTTTGCTTTCTACTGTTTGTTGTTGATTGATTGGTTGACTGAATGAATGTTGGTTTTGTTGCTCATGTTGCTTTTTGGTTGATTGTTAATTGATTATAATTACTGACTGTTGCTTATTGTCACTTTTTGTTGCTCATTGTTGATTTTTGTTGTTTGTTATTGATTGTCATTGATTATTGTTGCTTGTTGATTTCTTGTCGTTGCTTGCTTGATTGAATTTTGTTAACTGTTGTTGCTTGTTTTGTGTGTCTGGATGCTTGTATGCTAGTTATAATTATCTGTTATAGTATGTTCGAAGAGAGTTAGCGATAGCTATTTAAGATAGATCGCATGTTACCCAAGGCCATTTTAGAGGTCGAGGTGAGATTTATATGAGTCGATTGCATTTTAGTGTGACTCGCAGTTTACGGTATACTTATATACCAACTGAATTGAGCTTACTCTCTGATTTTAGTCATGTATGGTTATGATGGTATCGGTTGCTACACTAAAATTTTACATGTTTAGATTGTGTGTTGCTATAAAATTGGTGCATAATCCTCTTTGTATGGTAAATTAGGTACTTGGGAGCTATAGTATACCTATTTAAATGCTTATTTGTTAAAAATTGAATTTAAATGTTGAGAAGTTTTCTTTAAAAGAGGTATGTATTTTTGAAAAATGTTGGATAATGTAGGTTATCGCGTATTTCCTTGATGTGGGAAGTGTTTTAATTCGAAAGTTTCCGCAAAGTTTGCTGTGTAAGGGAAGTACTGTCGGAATTTTCCAAGGTTTATACTTGGGAATTTTTGGTTGGTCTTGTTACTTTCTCATATTCATAGGAATTTTGGGGATAATATTCTTATAAAGAGGGAAGAATGTAACACTCCGCAATTTTAATGACTGAATATTTAAATGATTAATTTAAATATTTAATCTTTAATTAAAGAAACGTCCATTATACTCGATTTTTCAGAGATGGATGAATTGGATCTCGAGATAGTTGAGACTGCTTTTCTGATGCGAGAAAAATGAGTATAAACTTGACTATGTTGGATTCAATGAATTTTTGGAGTGAATATTGATTTTGAGTGGATGAAATGAATTTGGGCTAGGCTCATTAGTTAGTCTATAAGTTAACTACATCTTCATAATTCCACTCATTCATTTCGTTCCACATTACTTTCTTTTCCTCTTCCCCTAATCTTTCCCTAATCCTCTCTAAATCCCTTTCTTTAATTAGCTAATCCGAGCCAAAATAAAAATCCTAAATTCAGGATAACATAACCATAATTCTTCTTATCCAATTCCTTACAAAACACATGAAGGAATTTACTTGAATCGAAGTATGGATAGAGATCTCAAATTTACAGTAATCTTGGATTTGGATTTTTGTGATTTTGGGCTTGGTTTGTAGAAGAAGAGGTGAGTGGAATGATTCTCTTACTTAATTTACATGTTATACTTTATATATTTGTTTATTTGTGATTATGAAGTGATATGGAATGATTTTGGGAATGTTAGTAATGCAATTGGCTTATGTTTATGCCTAGACATGTTTATATCATCACATTATTTATTAGAAATCTTAAAGACCAAGCTTTGAAAAGTTAGTAAGCTTAGAATTTGTTTTGGTGTTAATTTGATGGTTTTTTGTTAAGTTATGGTTTGATTCTGATTAATTATGTAATATAATGATGTGCATGTCATTAGAAAATGTTAATTAAACTATTTGAATGAGTTTTAGAGAAGTAAGTAAGCTAAATAAGTGAGTTAGGAGCTCTACACTTATTATTAAAGTGATTAGAGGTCTAGTGAAGCTTAATTAGTATTTATAAATATTATTCAAGAGAAATTGTGATTTTATAAACAATTGGATATTTTATAAATGTAGTTAGTAAGCTAAATAAGCAAGTTAAGAGCTTTATACTTATTAGTAAAGTGATTAAAGGCTTAACGAAGCTTAATTAGTCCTTACAAATGTTATTTAAGCAAATAAATAATTTTATACGTGAAAGATATATTTTATAAAATAGAATGAGATTTTACAAAATAGTGATAATGATATATTTTATAAAATAGAATGAAATTTTAAAAAAATAGTACAAATGATATGTTTTATAAAATAGAAGATTTTATAGAATAGTAATAAAGATACATTTTATAAAATAGAAAGAGAATTTATAAAATAGTATATATGCATGATATTTTATAAAATAATTAAAAGAGATATTTTATAAAAGTATGATATTTTATAAAATAGTAAGAAGGAATTATTTTGTATGTAACAGCCTGGTATTTTCAACCATTCGCATCCACACATGTCGGACTTGGATTGCTCAAAATATCAGATTGTTAATTTAAATTTGGCAAAACTCAGCATATACAGTAAATAAATAATCATAGAGTCACAGACACAGAGTTATATATTAATAATGCAGCGGAAATAAAAGAATAGTAGTTCATGACGCTACTATATATATAACAGAGTTAAACAAAATACAACAGAAGTCAAAAATACATAGATGTCTCAATATAATAGTCGAATACAAGATCTGAATACATTACTGGAATCAACTGAAAGCAGAATCAATGGATGGATTTCCAATCGAAGCTCCAACTCCAAAGGTGAGTCTCGAATGCTGAATCACTCAGACTGACCCGAGCGTAAAGCAAACACAAAACATTCAAGTCAGGATTAGCATTCTTATATCAATAAATCCAACTCAAGTGAAATATCAACTGAAATACAAGTAACTCAAAGGATGTTTGGCATAACCATCCTCTAAGGATCCGTTAAACTGTCTACTATGTAGTAATATACGCTATTATGATAATGTCTATAGTAAAGTAAACTATTTAAAAATAGTGTTAAGGCATTACCCATATCCCCCTTAACACATTTTATAGTGCCAATAGTCTCTACAGTACCATAATACCCCATAAACTGGGGCTACCAGAGGATAGTCCATTGGTACGACACAAATCAAACTCCTAGTAAAGCACGCTATGGTAGGTGACATGGCACAACAAGGCAATGCCAGGGTAGATATACCAATTACGCATCCGGACTGGTGGTAACGCAGAGCCGCAGCAATCGCCCACCTCGAGCCACACTCCCGAATCAAGGGTGCGCACCAAATCAATCACAAAGTAATATAATGGCATACGATGGAGTGTGTCCGATCAGAGGAGCTACCTTATTGGCCCGGAATCGCTCCTGTTTTAGCCACCTTATGCCAACTCACGGAAGTCGGGTCCACGTATATACCTCATATAGGATCGTCGCCACCATCCTACTACATTCTGGAATCTCTACCGCGTACACAGTTGTTAAAGTGGTTTTCGGTATCGACAAAGAGTATGCCAATATCCGATCCCGGTCTTTTTAACAACCAATCGTTATTATAACACCGCGGTCATTTCAAAATAGTTTATAATTCAAAACCAAAATATCATTTTCATTTCAAAACCAAATCAATACGATATCATTTCACTTCAAATATATACATTTCCAGAAATCATATCACTTTCCAAAGTTATAACGCTTTCGAAATCATAAGTCTTTTAAAATCAAAACACTTTGGAAATCAAAACCTTGACATCATAACATTTTGGAATCCATAACACTTTCCTCTTAAACAGTTTAGATATTAAAATTGAGTATATAAAATAAAATATTTTATATATAATAGTTATAAGTTAAAATAGTTTATAATAAAATAATATATATATTTAAAATAGTTTATATATTAAATAGTTTATATTAAAAATAGTTATATATTAAAATAATTTATGAAGTAAAATATAAATAGTTTTAGATATAGTTTAAAAATACTTAATAATATAAAATAGCTTCCTCAATTTCACAAATCGATTCAAATCAACTCGAATTCCAAAATTCAAATTTAATCAAATCTCAAATCATCAATTTCAATTCGACTTAGTTTCTAAATAAACCATTTCAAATTATCGATTTCAAATACATATTGGAACCATAAAATAAGCCATTTCAATATATTTCAAAGCTTTAAATATTCAACATTTCAAAACTAAATTCGATAATTTCTTATATATATCAAATTCACTTTACTATTATTTAGTTTTGAAATATTTACTTAATCATTTCAATAAATTCTAAATACAACTTCAATTTATAAATTTTAAATAAACAAAATATCCCATTTAAATTTATATAAGTTTGAAATATTCATTTAAGTCACTTTTAATCAAATTCAAGTTATAAAACATATCTTTAAAATTTCAAATTTAATAAATTTCAAATCAAACTTATTTAAGTAAAATTCTTAAATAAATATAATTTCAAATCAATTTCAAATTTATCTTTCCAACCTTAATTTATTTAAAATTATTATAAACTCTATATTTGAAAATATATAATAAATAAATACTTAAACATATTATATATCAACTTTATTAAATCAACCTTAATAAATCTTTAAAATCAATATTTATTAAAACCATATATTTCTTTTCAAAACCATAAAAATCATTTTCAAAATATTTATATATATATACCAGCGGCGTCTGTATAAAATTTTCTATCCTATGGTCAAGTGATATGGATATTTATCATTTCAATCCGCAGTTTAAATATATACGGGTATATATCTTTTCAACCCGCAATCCCAAATTCAATTCAATGAAAATCGCTTGGGTTTATCATTTCAACCCATAACGATTTTCTCCTATTCTACAAGATCGTTCGGGAATGTATCATTTCAACCCATAGTGAATTCTATACTAACAGGGAACTTGCAGAGTGATAACAGAAATGATAATAATGTAACAATCAGTAACAGGCATATGTCATCAATTTAATAACAGGTAATGGTGTCAGATGTCACAGGTGAACAGATACAGATAAAGCATATATATAGCAATGTAAATAACTAACAGTAGCATATTTCACTTGTTGTTCCAATTGAAATTAAATTTAATAAATATAAGAACGTTAATCGTGAGTGATTGCTCACCTTTTGAGGCTAGAGAGATTTGACAAGAAATGAGCTACGGATACAAGCACGAATTCCAAAGCAAAGTGAGATGGGCACGAGTTAGACGAGCAAAGCTGATAAATAGAAATGGATGAAATCAAATTAGACTGCATTGACGAAGATCACCGGTATAAGTGAACTCATATATATAAATAAATAACTATATATTTCTATTTACATCATATTCTAAATTCAAGCACATTTTAAATTTAAATATATAAAAATCATTGTTTTAAATAGAACACACATAATAGAACAAACATATCTACCTTAACACTGATATATATATATATATATATATATATATATATTATAGGCTATATCTACATATTACATTTAACTTAGAATCAAAATATATACTTGACTATTAAACTTCAGAAACCAGGACCTATTATATATATAAATACTTTAAACTCATATATGTATATATATATAAACTTCCTTTTCAACAGTACAAAACAGGAAAACAAACAAATGTATGCAAACAACAAAATGATATGAACTTGTATAAATTCATATATATATATATATATAACAGACAGACCAAAACAAAATAATAGAATAAACTGTATAAACTTTTATAACTTTATAAACATTTTATATATAAACAAATATATATATATATATATCCATTTACAAAACTACTATATAATAATATATATATTACTGTAAATATAAACAAATATATATAATATGTACTTAAAATTTGTCAACAACAAATCTATGACTGCACTATAACTATATATATATACTATAGCTCTTATAAACTTCATATACTTTAAAATATATAAACTGTAAAACTTTAAAATATACCACAGCTTGATACATATAAATGTATAACGAATACATGCAGAAAATATATAAACTATATATATATACCAATATATAACTGAAATCATTAAATACTTATAACTTTAGACAAGTAATATATATATATATATATCAGTTATATGACTAATATTGTGAACCAACAGGTCATGTATATATACTACTATATAAACTTTTACAGATTAACAACCTAAATATACATACAATTTAAAACCATATATACCAATATACTTTAAATATAACCAACAAATTCACCTCTGACATTCTTTCCTAAAACCAAAATAACTTTACAGAACTCATATATATATATAACCTTTATATATAAAACAAACATATCTTTTAAAACTTTTGTATCCTAATATGGAAACTACAACCAAATATACTTACATACTTATATATATACTTGAACCAACATCTATATAAACCCATATATCGATTATATAAACCCATATACATATTACAGATTGTATATACATAGCCTGATATAACATATACAACAAAACAAAGAATAAAAATATTACTTATAGAGTTTTATAAGCAAATCCAGGAACATATAAATATATATACTCGCATACATCCCTGCAGCTGCAAGCTAGGAGAAGAAGGACTGCTGGAGGTGAGAGGGGAGGACGATGTGGATCACGGCCATGCTGGCTTCGGCCAGACTAGGGGTTCGTCGGCTAAAGGGGAGGAGATTTTGTGTTATGCGGGTAGCACGGGTGGTTCGGCCTATGAGGAGGCACGGCGTGGAGGACATGGAGAGTGAGCGGCCGAGGAAGAGAGGGGAAGGTATGGAGGAAGCCCGGAGCTACTGCTGGTCTCGGCGTCAGAGTGGGTGGTTATAGCCGAATGGTGTGGAAGCGGGCTCAGGCAAAGGGGAGGGATGCTTCAGTTGCATGGTGGCTCGGCTGTGAGTGGCAGTGGTTGATGAAGTGGCGTCAGTCGATGGTGTCAGTTGTTGCGTGAAGAGGAAGAAGCTTGGTCGCGAGAACGAATAGAAAAGAAGAAGTGGCCGGTTTGATTTGCGTGAAGGAAGAAATAGGCTATAGGCGAAGAATATGAATTAGATTTAGTGCTATATATTTTCTTTCAAACTGAATAAATAAAACAAAGAGAAAAGAGAGAAGAGAGCCACCTAATAAATTGAATACCGGGAATAACAAAAGTCAGTACACTTTGAATTGAAAAAAAATATTAATAGCATATGTCTTTTGGAATTACGCTGGACAATTGAATGGTGATGGGAAACCAAAAGTCACAAAACGAATACCGGTACGGTTAACCGTTTTTCATGGATTTCACCACGTACCAGACTCCGAAATACACAATTGAATATACTGTGGAGATCAGCACGATGAAACAATCAAAACGGTATACAGATATCAGTGGTACGATCACCCGATCAAAAGTCGGTATCGGTACCGAAATCCTGCTAAAATGTCAGAAATAAGATGAACGGAGCAATAGAAGTCCAAATTTGACGAAACGAAATACGACCTCTCACTCATAAGATGATTTACAAATTTTCTATAGAAAAATATTTAGGTTTGGAAAACATTTTATTATCATCAATTCTTAACTGATTTGAATTGAAATAAAATTACACAAGAAAATAAACTTCCATATTATCAGATGGAAATTTACCAGTTACTATTTTAAAGTAGACGTATTCCAAATATCAAATTTTTATTTCAAAATTTTATTATTTAAAATTTCACAAAATTTCAGTTAATTATTTAAATAAACCATTAAAATTTATGGGTCGTTACACTGTAAAAGGGTTGTAAGGTTTTACAAAACAATTATAAGAAGAATACTTAATTTCAAATGAAGAAATTAAGTATTATAAAGGTTTAAAATGTTTTACAAGCTAGTTCTGTATTTTATAAAATAATAAAATGATTTTTTAAAATAGTAGAATAAGATATTAAACTTTTATGGAAAGAATTTGATAATAAAAGTAAGATTTAATTATTAAACAATCAAATTGTTAATTAAACATATGAACATGTATATGTACATTGGTAAGTATACATACACGTGCATTCGTAGTTCTATAATGATCGATACAATTCAAGTATTTTAGTTAGAATTGTCAAATGGTTTGGATTATTGATAATTATTTCTAATTTGTGTGATTAGTTATATATGTGTATACGGATATCTACAAGTGTATATAATAACGTTACGGGAAATCTCGTGTAGCTATAGTGACTTCGGGTGCACTGAGCGATGTGATGTGAGAGGATATCGGGTCGAGTGATCGCTCTGGGGAAGCCCTGATTTGTGTTGTTTAAATGAGTTTATGTATGCATGTGTGTATTACTGTGCATAAATAAGAGTATTGGCATACGCGTAGGCATCTCATGTAGCAAGTTATTCGGTTGAGTTCAATTTGGCATGTTAGAGGAGGCTGGTCGAAAAAATCGGCCCGTGGAACTCTACACGTAAAAGAGTGGTTTTCCATATGGAAATTGGTTTTTGAATATTTGAGAGACCACTACCAAAACATCAACTAATGAACTTCAAAAGAGGTCTTATGCAAAAAGATAGGTAGGAGAGCTAGGTGACTTATCGGGAGAAGCATCTGAAGAAACGGGGCTCGAATTGATGAGCGGTGGCCGACTTGGCTCGCTTGCCTGGGCTTACTGCCTAGGAATTACCAGTCTCAGTTGACTGGTGTGTGCCACCAGTCAACTGAGGCTAGTTGATTGGGAAGGTTTCCCAGTCGACTGAAGGTGCACTGACCTAGGTAATAAGCCCAGGTCAGGTGTAAGGCTTCGGGGATTTTACCCTTTCTCATGTACGGTTCTTCGTGAGGCTTTGACACAGCTTCAGGAAGGCTTCAGACTACTAGAGAATGTGGAATGCAAGGCAATGCTTGGGATTCGAATGTAATGTCTAGTGATACATGTGCAATCATTAACGATCAGATGCGATATCGACGTAGTGATCTGGTTGCACGGTCATATTTGGTGAGCGTGTACAATTAAGCGGAGTTAGTCCGTGCCCCTTGGCTTTGAAATTAGAATTGATGTATTTGACTATGCTATGCTATATTTGATGTGTGCATATATCTATACGGCATCGGTGTATTTTTATGGTCCCAATAGCGTATTACACGGGACATGCCAATCATTCTCTTTTGTAGAGTCGTTATAAGAGTTTGTTAAGAAATCCATGATGTCCTAGGGGATAATGACAATCATCTACTACGAGATCAAATATCACCAAATCTCATTTTAAGGTACTCGAGACCAATCTCATTATAGGGGTGATCCTAAAAGGTCCCCAGTATTTAGAGTTGATCATATATCACTAAGCTCATTATAGGGGTACAAATGAGATCTACATAAGACCAATCACTCAAGATTTGGCTCGGGGTCTGTCGTACATTCAGGTACTAACTCTAACTATTATGAGAATAGATTTCAAGTATTTAGAGTAGATCATATATCACCGAAGCTCATTATAATGATATAGTGAGATCTACACGAGACCCATCATTCAGGATGTGGCTTGGGGTCTATAGTACGATTAGGTACTGACTCTATTTATCTTGAACTCTCGAAAGGAATCATTGGGTCGCAATAGATGTCCGTAATTGACTTCACCCATCAGTAATAACTAGTATCAATTTGTATTCTTTAGTTGTTTCTCATTGCTATGTTGTGTGTATTTAGTTGGCTAATGTTATTATTGTTACTATTATTAGTGTGTACTTCGCGATAGACTTATATTGTGATTACCCTACCATTGTATGTTGGGTTACCTGTATCATGGTTTATTCTTTTATAGCAGTCACATTGTATTAGTTGTACGAATTCGTTGATTATAGTAGATGAGTGAGTTATGGTATGATTTACTATCTTTTAGATAGGTTTACTTTATTTTTGTACGGTTTGTCCAGATTACCACGGAGCCACGTTTGTGGTGGGGACCGGACGTGCCTTAGTGGTTTCTATTCTATTTGTATACAGTTTTGATATACAATATTTTGAGATAGTTCCCCTCACACCTAGCTATATGTCCGACCTATATTTTGTCTTTGTCTATTTATGTCATGAAAACTCTCAGGTACTTGATTGAGTAGTTTGGGAGTTAGTTGCTTTTAGGGAAACACTATCAACGTGGTGTAGTACGAGCTTTGGAGATGAAGGCAATACTTGGATATTTTTCAACTTGATATTGTAGTAATACATGACATATGTTATTAGTATATGAGACTTATTATATCAGTTATTTTAGTCCAACAATCTATATTGATATTTATTTATCAGTTACTTCCGCTAGTGTAGTCTCTTATATATTATTAATCATATTTTATCCATGTATATTCAATGTATTATATGTTATCATTCTGATGTGAGGTTGTTTCATTGTACCTTGGTATGTCGTTTTTCCCTTCTTCTTTCTTTCTTTCTTTTCCAAACAAGTTGTCTTTCATGGTATTTGAAAGACATATGTTGTTGTAAGACACTAACTTTTAGGTGTTACGAAAGGCGGATTATTACTAACCCACTTAGCTTCTTCTGCTCTGCCTTTACCAATTGGCAGTTCAAACACTTCGAAATGAATGCCTCGATATCTTTCTTCTACCTCTCCTATTAGTATGCCTCCTTCATATCATGATACATCTGTCAGAACTGGACCAGCCTACAATGGAAGAAATGGGTAAATTTCAAAAAATTTACCATTTTTGGTTCATTAATGGGCCTATGAAGTCTAAATACTTTTAGAACTTTTCTAAGTTTATTTTAAATAAAATCAATATTTTATTCAATTTGGTAATTTAAGGAATTTTAATTTTAATACTAATGTACGTGATATGATGAATGTATCAAATATATTCATTTACGTGAAGGGTAAATGCAGTGTATAAGTAGTGTATATATGATAAATGAAACATGTAAAATAAATTAAGAGAAGGAAATTATTTGTTTCATTCTGTTAGTATATTCAATTAATAAAGAGAAGATATGACATAATATGAAAGGAGAGAAACATATCTTTTCTTTCACCATTTAACTGCGACAACTAATACATTAAATGACATTTATTACCTATCAATCAAATCTACACACGGATATGATAGAATATGAAATGAGGGAAATCTTTCATTTCTTTCACCATTTAGCTATAAGAATTAATACATTAAATGACATTTATTACTTATCAACCAAATCTACACTTGCTTTTGTTATCTAAATTTGTTAATGAAATATATGCATACATTCATAATAATTACGGATGCATACATACAAAGTGAATTGAACGTACAGAATGAATTAGAAAATATGTTTTATTTGAAAGAAGAAAACATTTCCCATTCTTTAATTAAAACTTCCCTAATTAATTCACTTAATTAATTTTCTCTTTTCACTCCTATTTCTTTACATGGTATGGCTAAAAATTGCGTTCCATCAAATGACATAAGATTCCATAAATCAATGCATTTAATTATCTTTTATTTAATTACATTGATATCATATATCAATGCACGCAAATATGACTTCTATAAATGCATTCAAATAATTACAGATAACTCCCAAACATCAAATAAAATAAATAATAATTAATATTTCACAAATAGTAATTAATTTAATTAATTTACTATTTATAAATTAATTTAATCAGGTGGTTTCTCAGAGAATTCATCATTACTACTGTAACATCCCGCATATTTTACGATGGTATATTTAAATGTTTTATTTAAATATAGCGTCGTTAGTCGGATTTAAGTCTGAAATGTCACTTTTTGCAAACGGTCGAATTAGGACTCGGGACCGCTTCCATTAAGTCCAAAATGGCGTTTGCGATCTTTTTGAGTATAAGCATCGATATGTTTGGACTTGAGTAGAATTTTGCTATTTTCTATTTGGGCTTTGGGTTTGGGTTTCAGCCCACTAAACCAACTTATTACCCTAACTCATTAACTCTTCATCCATTCACTCATTTCATTTCCTAACACTCTAGCTCAACTGAAAATGGGGGAAGAGAATGGGAAATAGAAATTCCAAGCCCTAGTTTCCTTTGCAAACTCAAATTCTTGCTCCAAAATCAAAGAGACGCTTAGGTAAGCCTTCTTTTCACCTTCTCCATCTCAATCTCTCTCCAATTTCGGAAATTTCCTATAACCTAATTTAGGAAATATTTGTTTTTGATCTTAGATTGGAGCTTGTAGAGTTGAAGTGAAGAGTGGTTGATCTTTTCTTTGCGTTTGAGCTTCTCATCATTGTTTTTGAGTTAAAAGGTGAGTTTTTGAACTCACATCTAAGCCTATAGCTTTTGTTGTGGTTGGGTAAGAATTCCTAACCTCTATTCATATTCATTTTCTTTTGATTTGGATTGATATGATGAATTCTCCAAATTTTGGTGTTTTGGAGATAAAATCTTTAAAGATCCTATTGTGGATATTTGGACATGTTGTTTGGGGTGTATCGAAGAGCCTATAAGACAGGGTTGTCGCTTGGCGTAATCCCCTAGTCTTCGTGCTCGTCCGATAGCTTCCCATTTGTTTTGGCCATCAAGGTCTAGGCAAATTGTTGCCCAGACCAGGTCTTCAGACGTCTGAAATGCAAGTTCAGACGTCTGGTTTTAAACCTGGAACACAAAAAAATATACAGCAGAAATTTATAAAAATGGCAGAAAACAAAGTCAAACGTCTGAAACAACCTCTCAGATGTCTGAAACATTGTGTCAGACGTCTGAAACAACCTTTCAGATGTCTGATGCAACATGTCAGAGGTCTGAAGCCACCCTCCAGACGTATGGAAGGTTTTTTAATTTCCAGTGAATAAATCCAGACGTCTGGATTTTAAATCAGACGTCTGGAACTGCCTATTTTTGCCTATTTGCCTATTTTTGAGTGAATTTCCATTTTTATCGATTCTTGTCGATCCAATTAGTTGTTATCGCATTTTTGACTTTGATGATTCTTTTAGATTTCGTACACGGGTTTTTATAAAGTGATTTTTTAAATGGTATTAAAAGCTCGTTTCTCCAACTTATAATTTCTATATAAAACACACAATTTTGCACTTCGAGCGAAGAGGGAGGAGAACTAAATGATTAAATAAAACACGTGCTATGAACACGTGTGTTTATCTTTTCAGTTAATTCCTAATCTATTCGTTTGACCGTTTTGACCTTTGGGTCTGGTTTACCGATGAAATGAGGTGAACTTTGTACTGCTTTGAGTGTGAAATTGACTAACGGTTAGTAAACCGTTTAGTGCGAACGTGTGGTATGGGACTCACGTTAACATTTTTCGAGTTCCTTTTTGAGAGTTGTGACACATTCTGCCAGTTAGTGGTGTCTAGTACTGGGCCTCCGGACCTTCGCCACTACGGTTTGTTGCCTTCGGGGTTTGTTGCCTTCGTGCTTGAACCTTCGGGGTTTGTTGCCTTCGGGCTTGAGCCTTCGGGGTTTGTTGCCTTCGGGTATGTTGCCTTCGGGTATGGTGCCTTCGGGCTTGTACCTTCGGGTTTGTGCCTTCGGGTTTGTTGCCCTATAGTATCGCTTTTGGAGTTAGTCATTCGTCACCACTCGAGAGATATTTGTGTTTGTTGCCTTCGGGCTTGTGAATCCTTGTTATACGGTACTGAGCTCGAGTATCTTTTGTTTCTTTGACAATTATATTTCCCTAGTGTATCGCCTTTCGGTGTAGGTTCTTTGAACCACACGATATATAGCGATTACCCTGTGGAAACTTGTGTTAGCTTTATTGGTATTTGTTATTTGCCTTTTTGGCTTGTTTTGGGATATTCATATCCTTTGTTTATTTGAGCTGCCGATGATATGAGGCTTGTTATGATTCATCTTTTGTTAAAAGATCTGGTTATCTCTTTTGGAGATATTTGTGGTATTTTATGACCTTGTATGTTCATTATCATTTAGTTTATCTAACTGATTTGTTTAGCTAGACTGACCCGTGTATTTTATACTCGGGTCAGGCCGAGATGTTTCAGGTTAGGTACATTGGACTTAGCCTATTTTGCTTCCGCATGGACTATTCTGCTAGCTCCTTTTTGTTATAGCTTTTTGTGTAGTCCTTTTTGGCTGTAACTCTGATATGTATTCTTTTGACTCGCCTGTATATGGTGGTTTGCTTTACCACTTGACATGTATCATTTTATATACTCTGTAATGTATCTGTATATGTGTAAATGTATGTGATGATCTACTGTTCTGTGATGTGTATTACATTTGAGTTGTTATATTTTATTCTTATAGATCCTTCAACCACCTATGGCTTTGTATTAAGTATTTATTGGATATGTCGATCCAGTATGGCAATTGTCGGCGTATTCAATAGATAATTAAGACAAGGCTATAAATGGTCGCTCCTATCCAGCTCTATTCTCCGTATTAGTAGACGGTGTTACCTAGTAATACTCTTTGCTAATGTGGGTCTCGGAGTGGGGCGTCACAGCTTGGTATCAGAGCTGTGTTCAGAACAAAATATGATAAAAATAGAACAGAGACACATATTACGGTACATCAAAGTGTAGTACGAATGTTATGAATCTTTGAATCATCGTGCCTTTATTCTTTCCGTGCCTTTTGGGTAGATAGAATTTTGGGAATACGTCTAGGAATGCATTTATTCCATAGTATTCCATATTTGAATTAATGATATCTACCTTGTGAATAATCTTTATCTTATCTTAACTTTCAGCTAATGGCCGGAAGAGGCAGAGGACGACGCTCGGATGCTGGGCAATCCAACGGCTCGCATCCGGACGGTGTTTATATGTCTGCCGAGCAGTTTTTGGAGTTATTTAGGAGCACTCAGCCTCCAGCTCCTACTCGAGCATCTCCTCCACGCAAGTCTGCCTTTGCACGCCTGTGTAGTGATTTTTCTCATCTTGGAGGAAAGCCATTCAAAGGCTCCGAGTCCGTTCTTGAGGTCCAAGCTTGGATTCGCACATGCGAGCGTATCTTCTCTCACATGGATCTTTCTGACCACGATCGAGTTCTTGTAACTTCTAGCTTATTGCAAGAGCGTGCCCTCGATTGGTACGAGCTTCTTGTAGCCAAACTGGATGAGACTGTTCTTTCTTGGACTCAGTTTCGGGAATGATTCGAACTCAAATTCGTTCCTGAATCTGAGAAAGTTTTATTAGCTCGTAGCTTCCTTGAGTTGAAGCAAGGGAAGTCCTCCGTCTCTGAGTATGTTGCATCATTCAAGGCCTTATCTAAGTATGGTCTTGAATTCATTAGCACCTCTTATAAGAAGAATATGAAGTTTGTCTCTGGTCTTAAGAAATATCTTAAGAAGTCTTTAATGCTTCAGCTTAAATTTTCTTTTGAGGAGTTGGTTGACTCGACACTTCATCTTGAAGCCATCGAGAAGGAGTGTGATAGTGGTGATGATGTTGAGGTTCGCAAGAACCCCAATAAGAAGAAGTTTCCATTTCATAAGCGGGAATTTTTCCCTTCCAAGAAGAAAAAGCCTGTTGAATCTAGTTCTAACTCTCAATCTGCTGGAACACCTTCCATTCAGAAGTGTTTCAATTGTGGTTCTCCTGATCATATGATTCGAGCTTGTCCTAAGCCTCTCTTCTACCGTTATTGCAAGGAAGGTCATCATGTTTCCTCCTGCCCTATTGTTCCTGCTAATGCTAAGTCTGGCAAGCTTTATGTTGCTAAGGCTTTTGGAGGTTCTTCTCATCCCAGAGGTATATCTCCATCTATTTTGGAAGGTTCTATTTTATTTCATGACCGTAGTATTCGAGTTCTTTTCGATATGGGTGCTTCGCATTCTTTCATACTAAAAAAGCTCGTCGATGATTTGTCTTTGAATGTTTCTTATATGGTTACTTCGTTGAGGATTGCAAATCCTATTGGGGGATCCGCAACCCTTAGCATGCTTTATGATGATGTTGAGATTGTTTTATGTGGCTTTTCTTTTCGTGCGAATCTGCACGTTATTTCCTATCTGGGATTTGATATGATTTTGGGTATGGACTGGCTAGTGAGATACGATGCCAGGATTATTTGTTATGAAATAATTTTATATCTTCGACACCCAGATTCGTCTACTCAGCTATCACTTGTTCTTCGGAATGTGGGTAATTCCAAAATGGCTTTGTATTCTTTTGACTCACGAGATGATGATGATATATCTCGTATTCCTATTGTTTGTGACTTCTCTGATGTTTTTGAGCCGGTTTCGGGTTTGCCACCCAAGTGGGCGATCGAATTCTGCATTGATCTCATTTCAGGCGCACAGCCAGTTGGCCGTCCTCCCACGAGGATGTCTACAAAAGAAAATGAGGAACTCAAGAAGCAGCTTTTAGAGCTTGAGTACAAACAGTTGATTCAGTCAAGTTTTTCACCGTGGAGCGCCGCGGTCGTCTTCGTGAAGAAGTCCGATGGAACTCTTAGGCTTTGCATCGACTATCGCAAGCTCAACGAGTTGACCATCAAGAATAGGTATCCATTGCCTAGGATCGATGATATGTTCGATCTATTGAGTGGCGCTAAGGTCTTCTCTCAGCTCGACCTTGCCATTGGTTCTCACCAGCTCCGAGTTGCAGAAGATAGCATACCTCTTACATCCTTCTGCACTCGATATGGTTCTTTCGAGTGGCTTGTTATGTCATTCGGTTTGACGAACGCCACTGCTTTCTTTGTTGATCTTATGAATCGAGTATTCCGAGAATATCTCGATAAGTTCGTCCTTGTGTTCATCGACGACATTCTTGTTTATTCTAAGTCTGAAGTTGAGCATGCTAATCACTTTAGAGTTGTCTTGAGTACTCTTCGTCACCATCAGCTTAAAGCCAAATTCTCCAAGTGCCATTTTTGGGAGAATAAGGTTAAGTTCTTAGGCCATGTTGTATCTTCCGACGGCATTTCTGTCAATCCCTCAAAGATCGAAGCTATCCAGAATTGGAAGAGGCTTGAGAATGTTTATGAGATTCGTAGTTTCCTTGGATTGGCGGGTTATTACCGTCGGTTCATTAAGGATTTTTCCCGTGTTGCGCTTCCTCTCACTAGCCTTACTCGGAAAGGCATTCGTTATATTTGGTCCGATAAGTGTGAAGCTTCCTTTCAGACATTAAAGGAAATTCTCACTAATGCTCCTATTCTTGTAGTTCCCGAGAGGAATCATGATCTTTTTGTCTACACCGATGCTTGTGGTAGTGGTCTCGGTGCCGTTCTTATGTAGAAGGATCGGGTAGTTGCTTATGCTTCTAGGCAACTACGTCCGAATGAGGTTCGCTATGACACTCATGATCTTAAGTTAGCCGCCATTGTCTTCGCCTTGAAGATGTGGCGACACTATTTATTAGGCGAGCGCTTCATTCTCTATATCGATCATAAATCCTTGAAGTATTTGTTCACTCAGAAGGATTTCAATATGAGGCAACAATGTTGGCTCGAGTTTCTTGCCTCCTATGACTTTGATATCCAGTTTACCCATGGTAAGGGTAATCGTGTTGCTGATGCGCTTAGTCGCAGACATTCAGCTGTCGTTTCTATGATGCTTGCCGAATAGGATATTCTTGAGACTCTATCTTTTTGTGATATTCGTGATCGAGCTCCATCCTCTGATTCTCCGATAGTATTATTCAGTTTGGAAGCTCAACCCTCTCTCTTTGATCGTATTGCCAAAGCTCAGCGGCATGATCCTGATCTTGTGCATCTTATTCAGCTTTGTGAGACTGAATCCCGTGATGAGGCGTTGCGGGATTTCAACATTGATTTTCATAGGTGTCTTCGCAAGAAGAACCGTCTTGTTGTGCCTTCTGATTCTTCACTTAGGCATGACATCCTTGATGACTGTCATCGTTCTAAGTATACCATTCATCCTGGCAATAGTAAGATGTATGCCGATATGCATCGCCTTTATTATTGGGAAGGCATGAAGCACGACGTGGCGAGTTATGTGAGTAATTGCATGACTTGTCAATGTATTAAAGCCGAACATCAGCGCCCTTCTGGTCTCCTTCAGCCTCTAGAGATTCCATTGTGGAAATGGGATCAGATTTTGATGGATTTCATTGATGGCCTACCTCGTACGAGATCGGGCCATTCTAGCATTTGGGTTATTGTTGATCGCCTCGCCAAATCAGCTCATTTTGTGCCTATTAAATCTAATACGACTGCTTCTCTTTTGGCTAAGTTATATATCAAGGAAATCGTCAGACTTCACGGCGTTCCTAGCTTGATTGTGAGTGACCGAGATCCTTTATTCACAAGTCATTTCTGGCAGAGTCTTCAACAAGCTTTGGGAACAAACCTTGATTTCAGCACAGCTTATCATCCACAGTCTGATGGACAGACTGAACGGGTGAATCGTATCTTAAAGGATCTCCTCCGTATTTGTATTTGATTTCGGAGGTGGTTGGGAGGATCATCTACCCCTTGTAGAGTTCTCCTACAACAATAGTTTTCAGTCCAGTATTGGTGTGGATCCTTTCGAAGCCTTATACGAAAGGCCATGTCGATCAACTTCTTGTTGGTTGGAATCTGGGGAGAAGCTTATTCTTGGCCCAGATTTTGTTCATGATTCTTCTGAGAAGATTGATCTTATTCGTCAAAGAATGAAAGAGGCACAGAGCTGCCAGAAATCCTATGCGGATAACCGTAGGAAGCCTCTCGAGTTCTCGGTTGATGATCTCGTCTTTATTTGTATTTCTCCTTTGAAAGGGGTTATCCGCTTCAGTACGACAGGGAAATTGGCTCCTCGCTTTGTAGGACCATTTCCTATTACTGAACGTATTGGCCCTGTGGCTTATAGAGTTTCACTTCCAGCTCATCTATCCAGTGTTCATGACGTGTTTCACGTCTCTCAGCTTCGGAAGTGTCTTCGAGAATCGGATTCTGCTATCGATTCTCCTAATTTGCAAGGGCTTGAGATCTCACCAGACTTATCTATTGTACAGCAGTCGATTCGCATACTGGCCTCGGAGGTGAGACACCTTCGAAACAAGGACGTGCTGCTCATTAAAGTTCAATGGTCCGCTAATCCCAATGACTGTACTTGGGAACCAAAGAGTTTATCGAGCGGTCCTATCCGGGTTTTCTATCTTGGATTAGCAATGGTGAGAATATCTCTTTATCTCAAGCTTATTTTCTTTTCTTTTTGGCCAATGTAAGTATGTAGTTGTTACAAATTATTCTCTAGGAATTGAGCAGATGCAATTTTGTTAAGGAGGGGAGATCTGTAACAACCCGCATATTTTACGATGGTATATTTAAATGTTTTATTTAAATATAGCGTCGTTAGTCAGATTTAAGTCCGAAATGTCACTTTTTGCAAACGGTCGAATTAGGACTCGAGACCACTTCCATTGAGTCCAAAATGGCATTTGCGATCTTTTTGAGTATAAGCATCGATATGTTTGGAGTTGAGTAGAATTTTGCTATTTTCTATTTGGGCTTTGGGCTTTGGGTTTGGGTTTCAGCCCACTAACCCAACTTATTACCCTAACTCATTAACTCTTCATACATTCACTCATTTCATTTCCTAATACACTAGCTCAACTGAAAATGGGGGAAGAGAATGGGAAATAGAAATTCCAAGCCCTAGTTTCCTTTGCAAACTCAAATTCTGGCTCCAAAATCAAAGAGAAGCTTAGGTAAGCCTTCTTTTCACCTTCTCCATCTCAATCTCTCTCCAATTTCAGAAATTTCCTATAACCTAATTTAGGAAATATTTGTTTTTGATCTCAAATTGGAGCTTGTAGAGTTGAAGTGAAGAGTGGTTGATCTTTTCTTTGCGTTTGAGCTTCTCATCATTGTTTTTGAGTTGAAAGGTGAGTTCTTGAACTCACATCTAAGCCTATAGCTTTTGTTGTGGTTGGGTAAGAATTCCTAACCTCTATTCATGTTCATTTGCTTTTGATTTGGATTGATATGATTAATTCTCCAAATTTTGGTGTTTTGGAGATAAAATCTTTAAAAATCCTATTGTGGTATTTGGACATGTTGTTTAGGGTGAATCGAAGAGCCTATAAGACTAGGTTGTCGCTTGGCGTAATCCCCTAGTCTTCGTGCTCGTCCAATAGCTTCCCATTCGTTTTGGCCATCAAGGTCTAGCCAAATTGTTGCCCAGACCAGGTCTTTAGACGTCTGAAATGCAAGTTCAGACGTCCGGTTTTAAACCTGGAACACAAAAAAATATACGGCAGAAATTTATAAAAATGGCAGAAAACAAAGTCAGACGTCTGAAACAACCTCTCAGACGTCTGAAACATTGTGTCAGACGTCTGAAACAACCTTTCAAACGTCTAATGCAACATGTCAGACGTTTGAAGCCACCCTCCAAACGTCTGGAAGGTTTCTGAATTTCCAGTGAATAAATCCAAACGTCTGGATTTTAAATCAGACATTTGGAACTGCCTATTTTTGCATATTTGCCTATTTTTGAGTGAATTTCCATTTTTATCGATTCTTGTCGATCCAATTAGTTGTTATCGCATTTTTGACTTTGATGATTCATTTAGATTTCGTACACGGGTTTTTATAAAGTGATCTTTTTAAATGGTATTAAAAGCTCGTTTCTCCAACTTATAATTTCTATATAAAACACACAATTTTGCACTTCGAGCGAAGAGGGAGGAGAATTAAATGGTTAAATAAAACATGTTCTATGAACACGTGTGTTTATCTTTTCAGTTAATTCCTAATCTATTCGTTTGACCGTTTTGACCTTTGGGTCTGGTTTACCGATGAAATAAGGTGAACTTTGTACTGCTTTGAGTGTGAAATTGAGTAACGGTTAGTAAACCGTTTAGTGCGAACGTGTGGTATGGGACTCACGTTAACATTTTTCGAGTTCCTTTTTGAGAGTTGTGACACATTCTGCCAGTTAGTGGTATCCAGTACTGGGCCTCCGGACCTTCGCCACTACGGTTTGTTGCCTTCGGGGTTTGTTGCCTTCGGGCTTGAGCCTTCGGGGTTCGTTGCCTTCGGGCTTGAGCCTTCGGGGTTTGTTGCCTTCGAGCTTGAGCCTTCGGGGTTTGTTGCCTTCGGGTATGTTTCTTTCGGGCTTGTACCTTCGGGTTTGTGCCTTCGCGTTTGTTGCCCTATAGTATCGCTTTTGGGGTTAGTCATTCGTCACCGCTCGAGAGATATTTGGGTTTGTTGCCTTCGGGCTTGTGGATCCTTGTTATATATTATTGAGGTCGAGCATCTTTTGTTTCTTTGACAATTATATTTCCCTAGTGTATCGCCTTTCGGTGTAGGTTCTTTGAACCCACGATATATAGCGATTACTCTGTGGAAACTTGTGTTACCTTTATTGGTATTTGTTATTTGCCTTTTTGGCTTGTTTTGGGATATTCATATCCTTTGTTTATTTGAGTTGCCGATGATATGAGGCTTGTTATGATTCATCTTTTGTTAAAAGATATGGTTATCTCTTTTGGAGATATTTGTGGTATTTTATGACCTTGTATGTTCATTATCATTTAGTTTATCTAACTGATTTGTTTAGCTAGACTGACCCGTGTATTTTATACTCGGGTCAGGCCAAGATGTTTCAGGTTAGGTACATTGGACTTAGCCTATTTTGCTTCCGCATGGACTATTCTGCTAGCTCCTTTTTGTTATAGCTTTTTGTGTAGTCTTTTTTGGCTGTAACTCCGATATGTATTCTTTTGACTCGCCTGTATATGGTGGTTTGCTTTACCACTTGACATGTATCATTTTATATACTTTGTAATGTATCTGTATATGTGTAAATGTATGTGATGATCTACTGTTCTGTGATGTGTATTACATTTGAGTTGTTATATTTTATTCTGATAGATCCTTCAGCCACCTATGGCTTTGTATTAAGTATTTATTGGATATGTCGATCCAGTATGGCAATTGTCGGCGTATTCAAAATATAATTAAGACAAGGCTATAGATGGTCGCTCCTATCCAGCTCTATTCTCCGTATTAGCAGACGGTGTTACCTACTAATACTCTTTTCTAATGTGGGTCTTGGAGTAGGGCGTCACAACTGTTGTGCGAATCAAAGGTGTAAATTCAGTCAGCGGTTAATATTGAACAATTCAAATATAAACATTCACATGTCACTTAGCAGGTGGTGTGACATTTTTGCTGAATTAATCGCTTATACATCTTTTGGTAAAAATCCAATTTTACTTATTATACGAGTACCTCATAGTGACAATTATTTACACCAATTCTCTTCGTCAAAACTATATCACATTAGGACTTTTGGAACTTGGTAATGGTCAAAATTCCAATATTATCCACATTCAATTTTATAGTCCAAACACAAAGTCCTTGGTTCAATAATAATGATTATTATTAATTGAACTGCTCTGGCCAGAGACTTTGACTTTGAGTTGACATCAGTTGATCGTGATACAAACCTCATATAACCGAGGAGACAAATCCTCTCTTGAATAGTGTTTCACTTCCAATGCTTTCACTTAACCTAACTATAGCCGTCGATGGACACCGTGCCATGATTTATCTATAATCAAAGCAATGCTTCCACATTGAAGATCAACGGTATCCTCAAATCAAGAGAACTGTGTAAATTAGTCACATCGATATTTTCCGTTTGACCTTAGTTAAATTAACCAACAGGAAATCTATTGAGTAAGTTGTTCCATAGTTATCCAATAACTATTAGTATGTAACCCCTAGGTGCCCCCAGCAGTCATGAGTAATACACCGCCCAACATTTGGAGAGCGTTACGACTCTAGTCTCAACGGATACATCGATATCTAGTTTCGATGCATCTTAACTAGGAACATTTAAAATGGTATATTTGTTTCATTGTGATAAATTACTCACGGTTACAACAGTTTGTAACTACTATCACAAAATATACCATTTATGGATTTTCTGTTAAATATACTTTTAATTTAATTAATTAATTAATTAACATAACCACATTATATCAAGTATATAATAGAAAGAAATTATGTAATTGCCCCTAGGGCATACCCCTAACACTATCAATCTCCCACTTGCACTTGGGGTCAATCCTGGAATCTTATTCCAACTTCTCCAATCGATTTCTCCAAACCAGTTGGATCGGTCCCTAAGTGAATGGGTATGCTATTATGTTCCAATTATCTACTCTGTCAATCAACTCTCTCCAACGGTGATAAACTGCTTTATAATATGGAACAATTCGAAGTATGTCTCTCGACCTCTAGTGAGATTTAAGTTCTATTATGATCCATATTGTGACATTGTTATCATATAACATTGTTATGAGATTCTCAACATTTGGAACCATCTCAATTATAAATTTGTGCACTTATAATTTTATATACATTATTTTTATTGCGGCAATATTCAAGGTGGTGTACTTAGCCTTTTCATTGAAACAGTCACGGTCTTTCATTTGGAACATTTCCAACTAAAGGTTCTTAACTTGAATTTATTATTGACATACATTTATGAAGTTTGAGTCTGGACACTCCTTCGTAAGGATTTTTTGTTTCTGTAAACAATTCTTTAATATTTCACAAATACACGAGAATACTTCAAACAACCATGTAGTGATATCAATTTGTATTTGATATTTGCTCCATGTATCAAATACATAAACAAATCACAGTATCGTAGACAACATAACGTGCATGATAATTCCTATTGCCAATGCATAAGGAACTCATCTCACATGTTTCGTATAAAACAATTTAATAAGGTGTCTTTGCATATCGTTTTGGGACATTTCCTACATCTTTTATAATTTCTACAAAAGCATCATTTACAAATCCAAAGTTGAGTACTAAAACAACCATGGTTGATTTTAACACAAGTACATTACTAAAATCAACAATGTGTTGTTTTATAGTTTAGAAATATCAATGTACCTTTTAACGTTTTTCTTATGAACGTATGCTTCCTCTATACTTTGATTGAAAATCAAACTATTTGATATTTCTATCAAAATACTTATTCAATCTTGATGTTTATAAAATGATACTTTCATATTATTTCTTGGATCATATCCAAATACTCAAACTCAATTCGCTCCCACTGACTTCGAGACATTTTTGGTTAATATGTGTAAATAGCTTAGTTTAAATCATTATTTAGAATTTTCTTTTTCAATACATATGTACCAAAACACTGGAACTTATCAAGCAATAATTTTGTGAGTAAATCCAAATTGATTTGAGCATATCGAATATCGAATCTATTACGCTAATTTCAACAATTGAAATTTACGATATTATTCTTACCAACGTTGCTCATTTAATTCCCTGCATTAGTCTTGCTCATAAAGACACATTAGCAGTCGATGGATTATCCCTTCGGTTACGACCACCAAAATCTATATTTTTATAACGTACTTGGAATTCTTTCAGATTTGCGCATCATACCATATAGAGTAAATACGCTTAATGGTTTAATTAAACAACAGAAGTTCATATATTTTCGATATTAATAAGAAACTCATAGTTCCTCTTCGATGTGCATGAATAATTATTAGACATTCTAATGTTATCTGTTCATTTAGGTTAGTTAATTTCATTTCATCTCATATAATCAGTTCTATCTATGGATCGTATGCAATTCCATTTTACTACCAATAATTCCTCAAAGAAATTCCTTCACAATGAACTTGGTATATCTTGAAACAACTATTGTTTCTCGGTGCAATAGAATATGTATTCATAAACATTTTATGAATTTCTTTATTTATAAAACTGATTTGGTTTTAGTTTACAAAAATTATGTTCAAAACATAAATATGTCATCCAATGATAGTCTTTTCCAAAATACTTTTGGGGAGATTCATACAAGATTCCTCATGAACAATTATTACGTGCAAACTTTCGACTCGCATAACCTTCCAACTCCTTGGCCTAGGATATGTTGGAGTTTCTTATAAACCCTTATCTTGTAAGATTTTGTAAACTGTTATTCTGATGAAATAATATTAACCCTGTGTACTACTCTTAGTACATAGCTTATAGAAAGAAACAAACGTAACTTCACTCACAATTAATCGTACATTGTCCAACAAAGTTCAATTACTCAATATTGATGTATCATTATGTATAACATGAAGGAGTGATTTTGAGATTGAATCTTTATTCATTTTAGGTACATTCGAAACCTATTCCAATATACTCACTCATTCAATCAAACCGAATCATTTATATCGCATGTTATTTTTATTTACTTCTGTTATATATTCAATGAGTTTGTAACAAACCAAAATTTAAGCCATAATAATCAATTAATGAATTAATTAAATAATAAAATAAGTTTGCGAAATTGTCAGAATCGAGCTACAGAAGTTACACCATTGTGTCCATGGTAATTTTCTAGTCAATTTCCACATAATTTGTCAAAATCCAAGCTAAATCGAAGAAGTTACGATATAAACAAGAAAACAAAAGGAGTATGTGTATATATATATTTGTCAGGTCGACCTTAGGGTCGACCCATAATGTGCATAGGTTGACCTATAGGTCGACCTTCCACATATATGGGTCGACACATAGGTCGACCCGCCTTTGTATTTGAGCGTGAATTCATCCAGGTTAAACGATAACGTGTTTTGCAATTTCTTTTCAATCCTGTGCGTTCGTTCTTCCCTCCGATGGTTTCCAGTGAGCCTATGACGTGGTTGCACTAGATTTGATCTTCAAATCCAATGGTCTGAGACCCCTAAACTACACTATAAATAAGACCCGAGGCCTAGCTATTTTTCTCATTCAGATTTTCTCCTATTTGGGTTCATTGCTAGAGGTTGGACCCTAAATAGAAAAAATTTCTAAGGAGGAAATTTTTTTCATAAAAATATTTTACGCTCTAGAAGTGGATCAAGGAAGACCAAGGAATAGAGCTGAGGACCACTGGTGAGTGTTTAGTAATTATTTTAGATTTCTAAGTAATTTTAAATAATAGGGTTCACAATAATTGTAGTTTTTCTACAATTTTGAGACAATTTTTATATAATTTATTTACAGTTAATTTTTAAAGTTATTTTCAGTCTATTTTATTCATCTATTTTTATTTAGCTATTTTATTCAGTTATTTACAATTATTTACATATATTTGTATTTATTCACATTTGTTTTAAATTAGAATTTAGCGTGTAAATGTTAGTTTCTTTTTAATACTTTTTACGCGAATAGAACATTAAAAACAGAATAATTCGCAAATATGTATTAAATAGAAATAATCACTAAATTTACAGAAATTAGATGTAAAATAAGAAAAACTGTAATAAAAAGAAGATAGACTAAAATAGGCAAATTTGAGACATTTGCAAGCAAGTTTATAAAAAGTAGTTATAACTAAAAAGACAGAATAGAAGAGCAATTATAACATAGGTTATAATTAAACAAAAAGAACAGAAAAAAGCTTATTTTAAGACTTATAATTAAGTTAATAAGCAAATATAGCAGAGATAACAGAAAAGGCTTATTTTAAAGACTTATAATTAAGTTAAAAGCAAATATAGCAGAGATAACAGAAAAGGCTTATTTTAAAGACTAAGATTAAGTTAATAAGCAAATAGAGTAGAAATAATAGAAGAGGGTTATTTTAAGAACTTACACTAAGTTAATAATCAAGAACACGAATAAGGCATGTACCAACAGCATTCCCTTTCAGTCTAGGACCGATGGTCTCACAACAGATTAGGTGAGGCTGGGCAGGACCCTTTTAGACTAGGACTGATAGTCTCATAATAGTTAGGTGAGGCTGGGACACAGGGTAAATAAGTGGCCAATAGATAGAGGCTCAAATATGGGGATTTTGGCAAGGGGCGCAACTAGATTTTGTTTGTTAAGACTCGTACCGACAGCATTCCCTTTCAGACTAGGACTGATGGTCTCAAAAAACACTTAGGTGAGGCTAGGCAGGACCCTTTCAGACTAGGACTGATGGTCTCACAATAGATTAGGTGAGGCTGGGCACGCTTATGCTGACAGGGTAAGTAAGAAGTCACTAGAGGGGGCGACAGTTAACGTTTATCAGCGATGACCGAGCGTGGGACATTGATTAGGGTAAGTCAATCGCTACTGCTTTCCAAGCGCTAAACAAGTGTCTTTTGCTAAGGTACCCATAGGATGGGACTAGCTCACAGTGGCACAACAGAGATAGAAGGCCGATCAACGAGTAGAATTAGGATTTCAACCTAATTAAAATAGGATTAGGATTTCAGCCTAATCACAGTAATCTACGACAAGTGCAAACAATCCAAACAGTCAAGCAATCAAAGAAAACAGTCTACCAGAATCAGAAATAGTATTTTATCCCAGTTTTATCTATTCTTTAATTCCTTTCATACTAGAATTGTTGCTAAGTTTATAATCTTTATCTTGCTTCAAAATACTCGTAATTACTTTCACTCACCAGACTTTTAGTCTGACCCACTCCTCTATTTCCCCTTTTCCCCCATAAGCCAACAGAGGCAAGGACGGTAGATTCAGATTTCTTGGAGATTCATTCCCGGAGTTCTTCATGTATTCTTCTTATTTTCAGTTTTCTTTTCATTTGGCTTTTGATGTACTTGTACTTATGAGAGGGATGATTATTTTTATTATACTCTGATTTTATGAGACTGAGATGCATTTTTCATAAGACATGTGTATTTGGTATTTTAGACATGTGGTTTTTTTAAACATATTTATGAAGTTTTATTTTGAATAATAAGTTACCATTTAAATGTTTCCGCTGTTTTTACTTATTTGTCTTGTGAATCTTAGTTTCTGTAATGTTTTAGCTATACCTATAGCACACCATATCCTTTAGTGTGCCCTTTTTGGGTAGACTAAGGGGTGTGGAGTGTTTCACTTGGTATCAGAGCCTAAGGTTACATGATTCCTAAAAACTTGGTTTAAAGTAAAGTATTTTTCAAAAAATAAGATATCTTCAAACTAGTAGTATTTTTCAGAAAGAGACTCTTATTATAGAAATGGTTTTCAAGTATAAGAGAGTTTTTATAAAAATCCCCTCAAAGTCCAGTTCGACCTTCTTTTGATTCTTTCGAGCCTAAGTTTTCTTTTCTTTGCATAGTACAGCTGACTGGTTCCGTAGAGCTACGGTACCAGAGGTGCAAGGGCAAGCACCCAATGCAGCACCAGCAGGTGGAGACCCCTTTAATCCACCTGCATCAGCCAATTTTTCTAAGCTATGCAAGGACTTTGCTTGTCTAGGAGGTAAGACATTTTCCGGCACAGAGGATTTCATGGAGGCACGAACTTGGTTAAGGGATACAGAGCAGATATTTGGGCTGTTAGGATTGGAGGATCGATAGAGAGTTCAGCTTGCATCTGGGCAGCTGAAGGGAGAGGTTAAGGAGGTCCCTAAATTAGGAAACTCTAAGAAGCAGTGGTGGAAGAATAAGAAGGATAAGGACAAGAGGAAAGAAGGAGGGACCTCAAAACCGGATCAGGAAAGGTGGGAAATGTCATAGTTGTGGATTGGTTGGGCATTTCGCAAAGGACTATAAGAAGAAAATGCTGAAGGGGAGGTGTTACAATTGTGGGCAGCCTGGACACCTTAGTAAAGCTTGTCCTTAGAGGACAGGGCAGAGAGCAGGCGCAACTACAATGCAAGTACAGGCTTTGGATGCAGCACCTTCTAGTAGTGGACCGGAATGATGTAGGAAAGTCTCTTTAAAAGGTTTGATTTCTATTTCATATTTTCCTATTCGGACCCTTTTTGACTCTGGAGCATCGCATTCTTTCATTTGTAGTTCCTTAGTTGATTATTTGCACTTGGATATTTCTCTTGTAGTAGACCCTATAGTTGTTTCAAACCCCACATGAGGATCGGCACATTTATCTATGATTTGTAAGGGTTTGAAAATTTTTATACTAGGCGTAGAGTTTGATTGCGACGCCTATGTACTGGGATTTTCGGGATATGGGATGATTTTGGGGGATGGATTGCCTATCCACTTATATAGCGATATTGGACTGCGAGAGGAGAGTCGTCAGATTAGATTCATGTAGTGGTAGGACTCTCGAGGTTTTTTGCGACCCACAGGGGTCAGCCATGTTGAGCTTCCTTTATTTCCTTGATTCATCACGAGGAGAGTTAGATTCAGTTCCAGTTGTTAGAGATTTCCTAGACGTCTTTGAGCAAGTTAGGGGATTACCACCTAAGAGGGAGATCGACTTTAGGATCTATCCGAATGACAATGCTAAGCCAGTGGCATTACCCGTGAGATATATGGCTCCTAGGGAGAGGAAGGATTTAAGTAAGCAGATTGGTGAGCTATTAAAGAAAGACTTCATCGGACGGAGCCTATCTGAGTGGGGAGAGCCAGTCGTCTTCGCTACAAAGGCGGATGGTTCCCTTCAACTTTGCGTAGACTATAGAGAGTTGAATAAGCTCATGAAGAAGAACCGTTACCCACTTCCTAGGATAGATAATCTTTTCGATTAGTTATTTGACTCCTCAGTATCTTCTTAGCTTGATTTAGCTACTGGATTTCATCAGCTTAGGGTCGTTGATGATATCATTGATAAGACAACATTTAGGACACCCGATGGATTCTTTGAGTGGTTGGTTAAGCCGTTTGGGCTAACCAATGCCCCAGCCTATTTTGTAGATTTGATGAGCCATGTTTTCCGAGATGTCCTAAATAAGTTTGTTGTAGTATTTATGGATGACATTTTGGTGTTTTCCAAGAGTATGGAAGAGCATGATATTCATCTTGAGGAGGTTCTTTGTAGACTTCGCGTTCATCAGTTGAAGGCAAAGTTCTCGAAGTGTCACTATTGGCGTAAGGAGGTGCGTTCTTAGGGCATGTAGTCTCAAGAGAGGGTCTAGCTGTAGATTCCACTAAGGTAGTAGCAGTGTAAGGTTGGAAGGCCCCTAAGAACACTACCGAAGTAAGAAGCTTCCTAGGTTTAGCTGGCTATTATATGAAGTTTATCAGATATTTCGCTAAGATTTCAGCAACACTTACTCGCCTCATTAAGAAGAATACGACATTCATGTGGGACGTGGATTGTGAGGATTCCTTCGCGATGTTAAAGAAGGCCCTTACCAGCGCACCAATGTTAGTTTTACCCGACGGAGCTAAGCCTTTTACAATATACACTGATGCATGTGGGATGGGTCTTGGGGCAGTATTGATGCAGGAAGGGAGGGTAGTATGCTATGGAAGTAGACAGTTAAGAACTGATGAGAAGAACTAACCTACCCATGATTTGGAGCTAGCTGCTATTGTTTTCGCGCTCAAGTTTTGGAGACATTACTTGCTAGGAGAGAGGTTCGAGCTTTTCACTGACCATAAATCATTAAAGTACTTGTTCTCACAAAAGGATTTAAACCTGAGGCAGCAACGTTGGATGGAGTTTCTAGCATCATATGACTTTGAGATAGTTTACACCCCTGGTAAAGGGAACGTGGTTGCGGATGCGTTAAGTAGGAAAAAAACAACCCTTAGTCAATTGTTCATGGAGTGGAAAAGCCTAGAGTTTATTTCCACCTTTGATTTTAAGCCCTCTACGAACATTACCCCTGGATTATTGGCAGCACTTGAGGTTAAGCCTACCCTCATAGATCAGATTAGCTCAAGGCAACGAGAGATTCAGAGCTTATGGATATTTTAGAGAGGTTTAGCAGAGGAGGGGTCTCTAGACATCACTAACGCTATTCCATTGATAGTAAAAGGTGGCTAAGGAGAGATGGAAGACTTTGTGTCCCCCGCACTAGTGATTTGATGAGAGCTGTTCTAGAAGAAGCATACCATTCTCGAATTACTATTCATCCGGGTGGTGATAAGATGTATATGGACATGAAGAAAGTGTTTTATTGGAGCGGCATGAAGAAGGATGTAGCAGAGTTTGTAGTTAAGTGTTTTGTATGCCAAAGAGTTAAGGCAGAGCAGCAGAAGCCCGACGGATTGCTTTAACACTTTGGATGTACCCGAATGGAAGTGGGATAGTGATTCGATGGACTTCATAGATGGTTTTCCCCGATCTAAGAAGGGGAACACCAGTATTTGGGTGATTATAGATCGTTTGACTAAGAGCGCCCACTTCATTCCAGTTAAGAGTAAGAGGACAACACCTTATTTGGCATCCTTATATGTTCGTGAGATAGTTCGACTTCATGGAGTTCCCTCTAGCATAGTGAGCGATAGATACCCTATCTTTATTAGCGAGTTTTGGAGAATCTTGCAAGAGGCTCTAGGTACATAGCTTAGATTGAGCACGGCCTATCATCCTCAGACGGACGACCAAACAGAGAGAGTTAATAGAGTGCTTGAGGATTTGTTGAGGATGTGCATTCTTGATTTTGGAGGAACTTGGGAGGATCATCTTCCTTTAGTGGAATTCGCATATAATAATAGTTTTCAGGCTAGCATCGGGATGGCACCTTTTGAAGCTCTTTATGGAAGACCGTGCAAGTCACCTTCATGTTGTTTGGAGTCTATAGAGAGATTGCTACTTGGTCCTGACTTGGTTAGAGAGACGTCGGAAAAGATTGATTTAATTCGAATGAGAATAAAGACGGCTCAAGATAGGCAGAAATCTTATGCAGATAAGCAGAGAAGGGATATTGAGTTTAAGGTAGGAGACTTGGTTTTCATTAAGGTATCTCCGCTAAGAAAGGTAGTAAGATTTGGATCAAGTGGGAAACTTTCTCCCAGATTCGTAGGACCATTCCCCATTATAGAAAGAGTAGGGATGTTGGCGCATCGGATAAACCGACTGGAGAGGCTCGTGGGAGTTCATGATCTTTTTCATGTTTCGCACTTGAGAAAGTGCTTACATGATTCAGTAGAGGTAGTGGAACCTAGTCAACTTGAGGAAGTTGAAGTGGAGAGAGAAGCAGCGGTTCATTGCATTCCTACCAAGATCGTTGGACGTGATATCAAGAAGCTTAGGAATAAGGAAGTCCCTTTGGTTAAGGTGCAGTGAGGAGATGGTATTGAGGACACTACGTGGGAGGCAGAAGAGAAAATACGTATCTCTTATCCGTTTCTTTTCGATGGTACGTTTTGAATTTCCTATTTCCATCTTTTGTTTTGAATGGGTTCTTTTCTTTAGTATCCTTTGGGAGGGTAGATCTTAAGATTTAAACTATGGATGGTAGGACTGAATGTAAACATGTTATCGGAACATGTTATGTATGATGGATGCTAGTGGTTGCAAGTGTTTGCTAGTGGATTCTAATGGACGCATACACACACACAAACACACTAGGCGCTATTATCTCTTAGGGATCGGCCTAACTAGGTCACTAAAGCATATGCATATAGATGTGTGCGCATTAGCATTTTTATTTTATTTCCATGGTTGCTAATAATGGATGATTATCATATGATTACCGCATTTGGATGATGATTGTAGCATGCATATAGAACTATCAGTTATCATTAGGGAATTTGCATTCATTTGGATACATAGCACGGACATGATTGCATAAAAGGAGGTCGACTGAATCAGTAGACCGCCTAACCTTTTGCATTAGTTGGGGACATTGACACTACAATATCGCATATATCATAAATTGCATTAGAAAACATATGGATAATGGATGTAATGGATGGTGGTTGAGTGTATGGTTGTAGAATTTGGATGAAAATATTTATTTCATTCTTCTGTCCTTAGAGATTTCGGGGATGAAATCACTTAAGGAGGGGAGAATTTAACAACCCATAATTTAAGCTATAATAATCGATTAATGAATTAATTAAATAATAAAATAAGTTTGTGAAATTGTCAGAATCGAGCTACGAAAGTTACACCATTGTGTCTATGGTAATTTTCTAGTCAATTTCCATATATAATTTGTCAAAATCCAAGCTAAAACGAAGAAGTTACAAAATAAAAAATAAAAAAGAAAAACGAAGAAAAACATATATATATATATATATAGGTCAGGTTGACCTTAGGTTCGATCCCTAATGTGCATAGGTCAACCTATAGGTCGACCTTCCACATATATGGGTCGACACATAGGTCGACCCGCCTTTGTATTTGAGCGTGAATTCATCCAGGTTAAACGATGACGTGTTTTGCAATTTCTTTTCAATCCTGTGCGTTCGTGCTTCCATACGACGGTTCCCAGTAAGCCTATGACGTGGTTCCACTAGATTTAATCTTCAAAGCCAACTGTCTGAGATCCCTAAACTACACTATAAATAAAACACTAGGCCTAGCTATTTTTCTAATTCAGATTTTCTCCTATTTGGGTTAATTGCCAAAGGCTGGACTCTTAATAGAAAAATTTTCTAAGGAGGAAATCTTTTTGATAAAAATATTTTATGCTCTAGAAGTGGATCAAGGAAGACAAAGGAAAAGAGCTAAGGACTACAGATGAGTGTTTAGTAATTATTTTATATTTTTAAGTAATTTAAAATAATAGGGTTCTCAATAGTTGTTGTTTTTCTGCAATTTTGAGACAGTTTTATATAAGTTATTTACAGTTAATTTTTAAAGTTCTTTTCAGTCTATTTTATTCAGCTATTTTTATTTAGCAATTTTATTCAGTTATTTAGAGTTATTTACATATATTTTTATTTTATTTGCATCAGTTTTAAATTAGAATTTAACATGTAAATGTTAGTTTCTTTTTATTTCTTTTTACGCGAATAGAACATTAAAAAGAGAATAATTTGCAAATATAGATTAAATAGAAATAAACACTAAATTTACAAAAATTAGATGTAAAATAAGAAAAACTGTAATAAAAAGAAGATAGACTGAAATTGTCAAATTTGAGACATTTGCAAGCAAGTTTATAACTAGTAGTTATAACTAAAAAGACAGAATAGAAGAGCAAGTATAACATAGGTTATAATTAAACAGAAAGAACAGAAAAAGGCTTATTTTAAAGACTTATAATTATGTTAATAAGCAAATATAGCAGAGATAACAGAAAAGGCTTATTTTAAAGACTTATAATTAAGTTAATAAGCAAATATAAAAGAGATAACATAAAAGACTTATTTAAAAGACTTATAATTAAGTTTATAAGCAAATATAGCAGGGATAACAGAAAAGACTTATTTTAAAGACTTAGATTAAGTTAATAAGCAAATAGAGCTGAAATAACAGAAAAGGCTTACTGTAAGAACTTACACTATGTTAATAAGCAAGAACGGAAATAGGGCCTGTATCAATAGCATTCCCTTTCAGACTAGGACTGATGGTCTCACAACAAATTAGGTGAGGCTGGGCAGGACCCTTTCAGACTAGGACTCATGGTCTCACAATAGTTAGGTGAGGCTGGGACATAGGGTAAATAAGTGGCTAATAGATAGAGGCTCAAATCTGGGGATTTAGGCAAGGGGCGCAACTAGATTTTGGTTGTTAGGACCCGTACCAACAGCATTCACTTTCAGACATAGATTGATGGTCTCATAACACACTTAGGTGAGGCTGGGCAGGACCCTTTCAGACTTGGACTGATGGTCTCAAAATAGATTAGGTGAGGTTGGGCACGCTTATGCTAATAGGGTAAGTAAGAGGTCACAAGAGGGGGCGACAATTAACGTTTACCGACGATGACCGAATGTGTGACATTGATTAGGGTAAGTAAATCGCTACTACTTTCCAAGCGCTAAATAAGTATCTTTTGCTATGGGACCCACTGGATGGGACTAGCTCACAGTGGCACAATAGAAATAGAAGGCCGATCAACGGGTAGAATTAGGATTTCAGCCTAATTAAAATAGGATTAGAATTTCAGCTTAATCGCAGCAATCTAAGGCAAGTGAAAATAATCCAAACAGTCAAGCAATCAAAGCAAACAGTCTAACATAATCAAAAACAGTATTTTATCCCAGTTTTATCTTTCCTTTATTTCCTTTTATACTAGATCTGTTACTGAGAATATTATCTTTATCTTGCTTAAAAATACTAGTAATTACTTTCACTCACCAGACTTTTAGTCTGACCCACTCCTCTATTTCCCCTTTTCCCCCATAGGCCAGTAGAGGCAAGGACAGTAGATTCAGATTTCTTGGAGATTCATTCCATGAGTTCTTCATGTATTCTTCTTCTTTTCAGTTTTCTTTTCATTTGGCTTTTGATGTATGGGTACTCATGAGAGGGATGATTAATTTTATTGTACTCTGATTTTATGAGACTGAGATGCATTTTTCATAAGACATGTGTATATAGTATTTTAGACATGTGATGTTTTTCAGACTTATTTATGAAGTTTTATTTTGAATAATAAGTTACCATTTAAATGTTTCCGCTGTTTTTACTTATTTGTCTTGTGAATCTTTGTCTCTGTAATGTTTTAGCTATACCTATAACGCACCATATCCTTTAGTGTGCCCTTTTTGGGTATACTAAGGGGTGTGGGGTGTTTCAGATTTCACCATAGACATACTACATGTGTATCAAATACATATGTCCGTGTCGATGATAACTCATCGGTGAATATGACGAAGTACGTGGAACCATTTCGGTATGAATTGAATTACTATTGTATAAATCTATATGTATCAATCCGAAGAGTTCATCAACTCTTATGATGCTTCCACTAAATGGGTGCATAGACCATTATTATTTGAGATATAATTCATAAGTATCATATGATTCAAAATCATATAATAAAATTGTTTTAACAATACTACAGCTTAGTCTATAATTCCAAAATAACTTTAAATAATATTAGATACTTCTGTACTTTCCAATGCATCACTTTTGTTATGAAAATAAATACCATGTTATAGTTTTATTTCAAAACGAATATTCATAATATTCATATTGAAATATAGCTATGTCTATACATTTTTTTCAATCGATATCGAACAATAGCCATTATTTCATAAATAATGTATGGTAAGTTTTACGAAACAATTTTGTACTGTGATGCAATTAATAAGTGTTATATGGCATGATCCCTCTATTTCCACCATTACTATAATAGGGTACTAAATTCAAAGGTTTATCATACACTTAATACAATTTGTTTATTTCATACACTACAACTATTTACAGTGGAGAGTTCGTTGATCAAATATCTTGAGATCAAAGAAATAAATCTCATAGAAAACAATTTTCTATATGAAAATACATTTTGGAATAGAAAGCTTAGTTCTTATTCCAATATTAAGTATCAATTATTATTATAATTCTCGTTTCTAATGTTTCTCTATGAAGCAGAAGTGACTATTCATTTTCTTCATCCCATGTGTATCTTAAATTACATCCATTCTTATACATTCGTTTTCCTTTCAAATGGTTAAAGTATTCAAAAGAATACCTTACTATAAAATCATAACGAACTCTTTACAAAAGCACATTCGATTATTATTAACATTTAAGGACATCAAATATGTTGCACTTTACGTAAATCGATTAAAATTACATTTCAGTGGTCTAGTTCCGAGATCTATCTTGTAATTTTTGGCCTTGTGTTATATTAACACAATATGGTCCTTTTGTAATCAATCAGGTTAAATACGTGATCTCAAAATATTGTTTATTGGCTTGTTTCCAATGAACTATATTTGTTGAAGTATCATACATTACGCACTATGACCGTTCACTATATAAAATTTATATATGACGGTATATAGATCAAATATTCATAGTCTTGTACTGCTTTTAGAGTTTGAAACTCATAGAATGCAATACACGGTCTCAACCAAATAAGCACGTAGGTGAGCATTTTACGAATGTATTAAGTAGTTGTAAAAATTAGACACTTGCATGGGTATAGAAAACATTAACATGCAATAGGCATTTAATAGTAGGTATTATATTTCCATTTTTCAACTTTCAATCCAGTCCATTTGTATATGTTAATTGATAAACTTTTATCAATCATATTAAATGCAAAAATTTAAGTTCTTACAATATTAGAAAAGTTAAATGTTACCATTTCATTTTTCTAATAAGGCTCCCACTAGTTTTTTTTGTTTCTCCAAACACTAAGATGAAACATAAAAGTCTTTCGACCTCACTAGTGGGTGTTAGGACTTGTTTGTCTTGGTATTCTGACCTTGAGTTTGCTCAACAAATCATAGCCCCACAAACGATGGATAACTTCTTATCGGTTGTATCACATACAACTCTTAATCCAATTTTCCTTGTCCTAATCTAATTTCGACCTTGAGTTTTCTCAACAAATCGTAAGAGATTATTCACTCATACCTACCATATCGCAACAGCCTAATTATAGTATATGTATCTTGAGTTTGCTCAACAAATACGTATAGTTATTTTAACTTGTCAATTAAATATATTAATAATACTACACATAACATCCCTAGCTTGAGTTTTCTCAACAACTAAGGAGTATGCAAGTAATTTATTAATATATATATATATATATGGTAGATGACAACATTATGTTGAAGATTCATAATCTTCAATATACTGTATTGAGTGATATTGACTAATGAAATAATGTATTTCTTATAAAATACCCTCGTGATTCAAGTGTCAAACACATTAGAAATCAAGGTATACCTACATTTACGTATGTATTTATTCCTTAAGTCTATTTGGGTTTCTTTAATGTTCCACCTTTAGTTTATACATTCATATCATATAAGTTTTACTATTATATAACTTTTATATTACTTATATAATAGTCTTATGTATAATATTTTATTAATTAAATGTTATTTAATTAATTTTACTTAATTAACTCTTTAATTAGCATTCCAATACAACTTTTATTTTGGACATATCTACTATAACCTTTATAGTGTATACTATAACCATTATAGTATAATGCATATATCTTATATATGCGTATTTTTTATTTATTTAATTAACATTTGATTAATTTATTTAATCAACCAATTTTAATTAAATTATATCAATTTCAAAATTAATCTTACATACATGTATACTTATGTTATGTTAAACACTTTAAAATAACATAACATATGTCAACACATATATTACATGCATATATGTATTAATTAATTAAGTCTTTTAATTAATTTATTTTATTGATCTTATTAATGAATCTTAAATTTCAAAATTAATATTTAAACATTTTCAAATATTTTGAAATTTTCATTACCTTTTCAAACATTATGAAAATTTGTGTTATATTATAACCTTTTATAATAAACATGTTTTTATTTTAAATTTAACTTTTAAACTTAAAATATAGTCTTAATTTTCAAAACTATTTTGAAAATCAGCCCAAGGGCTAATTCAAATTGGGCCTTTTGTATCAGAGGCAACCTTTGGGCTCACTTCACCTTTCAGGCTAGGCAGGTAACCAGGTAGACGGGGTACTTGATTACCCATTCCAATCCTAGACATCACCTTTCTAGACACCATACTTAGTGCACAAGCTTAATTAGTTAGCCCTAACATGACTAATTTAGACCGCGTATGTTATTGGTCTCTAATACCATTGTTAGAACTGGGCTAGCCCGCGGTAGAAGAAATGGGTGAATTTCAAAAAATTTACCATTTTAGATTATTAATGGGCCTATGGAAGTCTGAATACTTTTATAGATTTTCTAAGTTTCTTTTAAATAAAATCAACATTTTATTTAATCTGTTAATTTATGGAATTTTAAATTTAATACACATGTATTTGATATGATGAATGTATCAAATACATTCATTTACGTGGAGTGTAAGTGTGGTGTGTATATTTATAAATGAAACATGTAAAAATAAATTAAGAAAAGGAAATTATTTATTTCCATCTATTACTATATTCAATTAATAAAGAGAAGATATCACAGAATATGGAAGGAGAGAAACATATCTTTTCTTTCATCATTTAACTATGACAATTAATACATTAAATGACATTTATTACTTATCAACCAAATCTACACATGGATATGATAGAATATGAAAAGAGGGAAACCTTTCATTTCTTTCACCGTTTAGCTATAATAATTAATACATTAAATGATATTTATTACTTATCAACCAAATGTACACGTGCCTTTGTTGTCTAAATTTTGTTAATGAAATATATGCATACATTCATAAAAATTATGGATGCATACATTCATTAATTACGGATGTATACATACAAAGTGAATTGTATGTACAAAATGAAATAAAGAATATGTTTTATTTGAAAGGAGGAAGCCTTTCCCATTCTTTAATTAAACTTCCCTGATTAATTGATTAATTTTCTCTTTTCACTCCTATTTCTTTACATAGTATGACTGAAAATTTCGTGCCATCATATAAGATTCCATAAATCGATGCCTGTAATTATCTTTTATTTATTTACATTGATATCATATATCAATGCGCGCAAATATAATTTTTATAAGTGCATTCAAATAACTACAAATAACTCCCAATCATCAAATAAAATAAACAATAATTAATATTTCTCAAATACTAATTAATTTATTAGTTCTTGTAAATTAATTAAATCATGCGGTTTTTCGGAGAAATCATTATTACGGTTGTGAGACTCAAAGGTGTAAGTTCAATTAGCGTTAATATTGAACACTTCAAATATTAAGGGTTCACACGTCACTTAGCAAGTGGTGTGACATTTTGGTTGAATTCATCGCTTACAAATCTTATGGTAAAATCGAATTTTACTTATTATAAGAGGTACCTAATAGTGACAATTATTTACACCAATTCTCTTCGTCAAAACTATATCACATTAGGACTTTCAGAATTTGGTAATGGTCAAAATTCCAATATCATCCACATTCAATTTTATAGTCCAAACATAAAGTCCTTGGTTCAATAATAATGATTATTATTAATTGAACTGCTCTAGCCAGAGACTTTGACTTTGAGTTGATATTAGTTGACTGTGATACTAACCTCATATAACTGAGGAGACAAATCCTCTCTTGATTAGTGTTTCACTTCCAATGCTTTCACTCGACCCAATTATAGCCGTTTAATGGACATCGTGCCATGATTTAACTATAATCAAAGAAGAGCTTCCATATTGAAGAACAACAGTATTCTCAAATTAAGAGAACTACGTAAATTAATCACATCGATATTTTATGTTTGACCTTAGTTGTATTAACCAACAGAATACTATCGAGTGAGTCGTTCCATAGTTATCCAATAACTATCAGTACGTAACCCCTATGTGCCCTCCAGCAGTCATGAGTAATACACTACCCAACATTTGGAGAGCATTACGTACTCTAGTCTCAACGGATACATCGATATCTAGTCTCGATGCATTTTGACTAGGAACATTTAAAATGGTATATTTGTTTCATTGTGATAAATTACTCACGGTTACAACACTTTGTAACTACTATCACAAAATATACTATTTATGGATTTTCTATTAAATATACTTCTAATTAAATTAATTAATTAATATAACTACATTATCAAGTATATGATAGAAAGAAACACCTTTTTTGCAAACAAGATTGGTCAACGAGTTAGATATATGTAACAAATTACATAATTTCTTCTAGGGCACACCTCTAACTCTATCAACATCTTGTTACCACCGGGATGTATAGTCAACCTAGAATGATTGCAGTCTCATAGTACCTCATCTCATAATCCATCTACATTGGGAATAGATAATCTTCCATCCTTCCGGTGCCAACCATCTCGGTCAAGTCCGTACTACCTCATTTCACCAGACACTACTCCGCCTTCTATCTTTGCTACGATATCTGCTAGTCTAGCATCTTGCTTCCGACTTGTACCAATTTTCTCGATCAAAGTCGGTCTGATGGTCAGGCCTGCCAACATCTCTAGTTCTAACTCGCAACGAGGTATGAAGTCATAACTAGCAAAATACTCAAGCTTCTTCCACTCTAAGAACATCAATACCAAACTAGCAGGTCTTCTACTCAAAGCATCTACAACTGCGTTTCCTTACCAAGCATACAAGAAATGCTAAAGTCGTAAGAGGTAAAAACTATAACCTTCACTGCTGACGAAGGTTGAGATCTTTCTACGAGAAAAGGTCAGGGATTTCTGGTCCGTGAAAAACTCGAACCTTTCTCCAGTAGATAATGCCACCATATCTTCAAAGAAAACAGTATCGTCATCAGCTCCAAATCATGGGTTGGGTGCTTTCTTTCACATGGGTTCAGTTGACGACTAGCGTAGGCAACCATCATTCCTACTTGCATCAGTACCGCATCCAATCCAGTACCACAAGAATTGATCTATATTGTCATCTCTTCATTCTCGCTAGGAATGGTCAACACCGATGCACTTGTCAACCTCTCCTTTAGACTCAAGAAAATATTCTCACACTTCACATCCCAAACAAAGGCCTGATTTTTCTTCATTAAATTGGTCAACGATGCTTCTACTTTGGAGAAGTCCTTGATAAAACGTCTATAATATCCTACCAGCCCAAGGAAACTCCTCACATCATTAGCATTCTTGACTTGGTTCCAATCTTGAACCGCTGCCACATTCGCAGGATCAACAACAATATCCTACTCAGAGACGACATGACCCAAGAATCTCATTTCCCTCCTTTGGTAATGACACTTCAAAAAATTCTCTCTCAATTTGTGCTTCCTTAACACTTCAAGCACAATCCTCGAATGTCTCTAGTGTTCCTCCTCAACCCTAAAATAGACAAGCATATCATCCACGAAAATAAGCACGAACTTGTCTAGTTGATCCCTGAAGATAGTTTTGCGATTAATAAATTATGCTGGTGCGTTGTTGTAACAAACCATTTTTCCATACCCTTTAAATCGACAATAAACCACACATGTCCAACTCAAATTGTACGAACAAGCGGATCATTAAAGGTAGAAAGAAAAATAAAGATAGAATGGAATAGAAAAACAGAATCTCACACGATTGGAGTAACATATATTATTACAACAATAATCTTTACAGTGGAAATTTTTTAAAAACATATATTAGAGTCTAACGTTAATTCAGCCTGGACAGTTATAACACCTTCCCTTACAAATGCTGACAAACAACAAAACAAATGCAATAGATGTAGCGGATAATAGAACACGTCCATACGATGATGAAGATCTCCAGCTCTCCTCTGGAAACTCTAAGCGCCTTCAGCTAATCCTGAAACTACTCGAATCTAACCCAAGTATTAAAAGCACCCGGATCAGGCTTGATAAACCAGCATAAGATGCTCAAAATTTAAAATGACGATGTTATTAAAACCTTTGAAAAGAAGAGTATCTCATATAACCATGCCCACACATAAATACTGACGGGTTTTTAACTTATGATAACCAAAACACTTTTATTACCAAAATAATTTGATATTATCTTTAATGGCATTATTTTGGATTACATCTTTCAAATAAACTTATTCAAATAAGGTATCAATACCCGAACTAAGTCTAAGGCAATATATCCGGACTGGGTCAATGGAACATACCAGATGGAAGATATGATACCAAAAGGGGTAGCTGAAATGTTTGCAAGTCATTATAGCTATTTTGGGAATACAATCAAAACTGTAAAGCTCGTATTGGAATTGGATTTCCACATGATAGGGAACCTCTATAACCATGCATAGCGACCGGAACCCGGTGGTTTTTCGTTCAAGGACTCACACACGATTATTTCTCATATTGCCACACTTCTTGATATCCGGTGGTTTCTCATGCAGGGACTCACACGCCACTATACCATACAATAAGGGTCCCGTTTAGACATCTTGGTGACCTAGATCATACCCCGCCAGTCACCTTGAGGGATCATACGCCACCCTCGTCATACTAAGCCTGAAATATATAACATAGTTCCCGTATCATTTTCGAGTTGTGAGGCTTGGGAGTGAGGTTACGCTCAACTTTAACAAAGCCACACTATACTTTTCACAAAGCAGAATCCAATTAGAATGCCACATTGCCATTCCTTAATCACACAACTGATTTCTGCCAACGTATAATTCCTGAGCTCGTACATCTCAAAAAAGGGTGTTAAACTAAGAGAAGTTGCCTTCTCCGCCACCAAGCAAATAATACGTTGATAGGAATCGATTTATATGATCAGAAATGCACTGTAAGACACTCATCCATACAAGTTTGTTCTAAAACTGAACAAAACCGACCTCCTTCTACCATTAGTAGCGAGTAGTCCTTGCAATCCGAAGATTTCAAAATATGATAGAACCACTACTATAAATGTCTCTATATTGGGAGCTACCTAGAGAATGTCAACAAGCAGTCCTTCTGCTATGAAGATCTCCAGTCTTCAATAATCATCATCTTCAACATGCCTATACTTCTGAACGTATACATTGGTTCGAAGTGGTTTTCGGATAGGAATCATCCAAATCCGACCCCGGTTCCTTCGAAACCAATTATCGATAAAAAGATGTTAAGTTCATATGTAACTATCAATCACCATTCAATTTAATTCATCTTTTTATTCATTCATGAATATCTCTTAGAGATATATTCAATATTTTCAGAGTATATGGAATCATTAAGCCTCATTTATCAAATCATTTGGTTTATTTAAACCTTTCTTAAATCTTGGAACAATTCCAAATTATTTTCTCTTCTACTTAGGAAAACATTTCAACATTATTTCTTTAAATCTTTCATTTAAAACTCCTCTTTAATCTTGGGAAATACCAAGTCATCTTATTTAAAATTACGTTTAAACCTTTAATAAAGGTTTTCTATTTCTAAATCCTTATTTAAATGGGTTAAAAATGGTGTTATGCAAAACATTGTTACAACAAACCCAAAATCATTTTATTCAAATCCTTGTTTAACTCTTGTAAAACTCTTCACTTTTTACTTTGGAAAACCTTTTTAGAGCATTCAGGCTTCCCTTTTGATTTGTTTCACCCCATGTTAAAAAGATAAAACGGAGGCCAAGTAAGTTCAAGGCATTGGCTGCTATATTCCTAACCTTAGTTACACACCTTGTTTTACTGTTTAGATCTCACAGGTGGGGCAAATATACTAGTCATTTCCGCATACTCAGTTTGTTATTACATTCAAGGAAATGATTTCTATTATATTATTCAAGTGTTATAATAACCATTTATTTAAACTCTTTCTAAAAGAATTATAAAACTTCCCATTTATCTTTAAAACACTTATTTATTCATTTAAAAACATTTATAAATGATTCTAAAAAGAATAGTCAAGTTTAAATCTTTATTTCAAAAGTTATAGAAACTGCAGTAGAAAAGTGCTGCGAAAAGTGCTTAAAACAGCTTATTTGATTAAAACAACTTTTTTAATATTTAAAAATTCTTATTTTCCAATTAAAATCTCTTTCAAACCATTTTAATAGATTTATCAAATTTATTTCATATTTTTAATCATTTAAAAATATCATTTATAAAGGAATTCCTTCTTGGATTCCGAACTGCAAAATCGCGATGTTTTTAGAAAATTGTTTTGGACATATTTCAAAATCTACTTAATGAAATCTTGATTTTCTTTCTTCGTTGTAAACCTATGGATATAATAGTCCGAAAGATTCTTATCTCGAAGGATTCCGAGCTATATTCCACTTTGTACGCTTATTTAACTCTTATGGCGCGAAATCGCGAACTACCATTACGCGACGCGCCTACTTTTGACTTGTTATTCAATTTCTTTTCTAACTTTATGGAAACACTTTTAAATGTTTATAAAATATATCTAAATCATTTTAAACTCATTTTAAACAATATTTTTCATATTTCAAATTCATTTTCCATTTCATTTCATACTATAATATTATATTATTATGATATCATTTTCAACCTTATTAGATATTTTAAAATCATTAAGAGGCTAAATAATTCCCATACACATATTTATATGGATTTAAATTCCATTTTTAATTAACTATGGTTAATTTCTAACCATTCATCTTATCATTTATCAAACCAAGTAATCATCCATATTAACAATCATGTAAACAACCAACTTTGCATCCAAATTATCAAACATATTAATCATCTAAGATATTTATCTTTCATATTATTAAACTTGGAATTATTAGTTAATTCAAAAATGAGTACTCACGATTAGTTCCACTCCACCAAACTTTTTCGTAGATTCCCGAATCGATTCCGACAGCACTTCCTTCTCTTTTTCTCGCTCCGGAGCTTCCGATCTCCTTCTTTTCTTCCTTGGTGCTCTCGGCCTTGCTTATGGAGGGGAGAGGCTCGACTAGGGGTGGTGATGGAGGGGGAGGTCGTGAGTTGTAGGGAGGAAAAGAGGTGGTTTGCACTTGATTTTGAAGTGGATTGATATCCTATACTTGCTTAAAAAAATTTCTCTTCCACTCTTAATATTTGGTCATTAATTTCTTATGATAAGAAGCCATTAGAGAAGCTTTAAGAAAGGAAGAAGAAGAGATATTTTGATGTGAGAAAGTGGAGAGCTTAAGGTGGTATTTATACATGAAGTTCTTAAGTGAATTTACCCTTTTAACCTTAAGCTACTTTCATTTTTAGGCACAAATTTGCATTACCTTTCCATGGCATAATTTAGACCCTTAAGTACATGTATTTAATGTAGAAAAGGTGGATAAGTCATGGAGATTTGAACTTTGTACCAAAATGAAACGATTTCACTTTTTTTATTTTATAAAAATGCATTAAAAATAAACTTGCTCCTTTTCCATACATGATTTGATGGCTAAGTACACTAGCATTAATGAAGAAGAGATGTATGCTTTGATTTGTGTGGGATTTTATTTGATTTTGCAAAAGTAAACATACTTTATCATTTTGTGCTTTATTTAACTTTAAATAAATATTTAAGTTAATTAATCCTTGATTAATATAAGAGAGATGTTTATTTCTTTATTAGTGTGTTTACAAAATACTATTCAAGTTGCAAAATGTTTGCACAACTTATATCGATCAAAACGTTGGTTTTCAACAAAATATTTTATGGTCACATTTTGACGTTTTTGTTAAACTGTTTATTTATGTAAACCAAACATGAAAATAAGTTTGTTATCATATTTAATTAATTAAAACAAGTGTATTTGACTTATAAAATAATATAAAACAATATCAAAATTAACTTGCAAATATACGATATTGATTTTGTCAACGCGCGACGAAATTTGTCAATCACTATAACATAAGTGTATATATAATTATAAAACTTTTATCAACCAATTATTATCTTTATATAATGATTTTAAAAGGAGTTATTCATATTTTAAACAATTATTTGACCGTATATCCAATTTTATCTAAAACCGGCTTTTGTCAATTTTGTCAATGTTACGATAAAAGTCCAACATCTTTATTCAATTCTAAAAAAAAGTTTACCGTCCTTATTTATTATATAAAACATGATTATTTAAGTTTGAAAATTCTATATTTGAATATTCAAGTACATTAAATATTTCAGTTTCAAAGTGGTAAAATTATGGGTCGTTACAGTTGGTTAACTCAAACGGCATAACCAACCACTCATAGAATCCAAACGACATACGAAATGTTATGATCGGCATACTTTTTCACGCTTCTCTCAGCTGGTGAAACACTATTGCAAGTTCCAACTGAGAGAACACCTTCGCACCATGGAGATGATTGAACAAGTCATCAATATGCAGGAGTTGATACTTGTTCTTCCTCATCACCTTATTCTACATACAATAATCACCATAAAACCTCAAAGAGCCACATGCATTAGTGGAAAATATATCAGATGTACCCTACTCAGATATGCTCATGCAATTATACCCTCACCTCAACAAGTCACTCAACCTATTACTCCTACATTCTGAGTTCCATATGCCTCAAATGTATAATTATCGGTCTAGCATCTTTCACTATGTCAATGCGGAACTCATTTCTCAGTGTGGCGACAATCCGATCACCTCCTCGAATATGTTTGTATACTCTCTAGCGATAGGCACAGATGATAGCTTATCCCATGGGTCCTCTAGCGAATACAGAAAGCTAACTATAACCTTATACTTTAATAGGCAACCAAATTCTAACCTTCCGCCCCATCACATCCCAAATTGTCCCCAATAGCTTCTTGCAATCCACTACTACCACTGTTTGTACCAAAATTGGGCACAACACTCTTCAGAAGTGTTTGAAGAGATAAAATGAAGAAAGAAAATGTAAAACGAGGATTATCTAACAAACACTCTAAACAATAATCAGAAAAATAGCAAAAGAACACAAAGATTTAGAGTGGTTCGGCGTATTGCCTACGTCCACTATGAAATGATTGACTTTTATTAATTTTTGCTTGCTGGTTACATCGGATTACAATGGTATATTTCGAGTACAACAGTGATTTTTAAGCGCAACAATGGTTTCGGCAGAGTCAAGACGTCAAAGGGCCAAAAGATCCTTTTTTGTAGGTCATGTGCTGCCATTTATAGGCGTACGCTGCAAATATCTCGCTCAGATCTCGGGAGACCTCTTCTTGCACGTGAGTGGGCCCACGCGATCGATCCCATGTGATTTGCGCACGATCCGAGATCGATACGAACGAGCTTCATATCGATCAAAACTTCATCCAATTGAGTCGGGATCGATTGTGAGTGTTGATGAGGATGTACGCAAGCTTCTGTGAAAATTTGGTAGCATTTGGACTTGTAGATTATGAGTTATGATCGATGCAAACTTGCATTTTCTCTAGGCTGTTGAATTCGTATCAATACCCTTCGTATCGATCTGTTTGTATCGCTTTTTAGGCACGTGCTTTCAAGTTGACGTGGCGCTAACTCCTCGGATCGATCCACATTTCATGCCGAGTGACCAAGTCTTTCATTGGAGTGTATCTTGTTCGCATCGATCACCTCTGCCTTATTCGTATCGATTGTCATTGTTCTGTTCGTATCAATCACTTAATGGGTTACTTCGTATCGATAGTTGTGGGCCATTTCGTATCGATAGTTTGATGTTTTGTTCATATCGATAGTTGATCGATCGATACGAGCTATGCAATTGGGATCGATATGAATTGATTCCATGTTATCCCGCCTTTTGGCAAGGCCAGGAAACCGAGGAATTGATTGGATTCCAAATGTTGCTCGTCATGGATATCGATGAATTTTTGCCGAGTCCGGATCAAGCTACAATTGATAAGACATGACTAAGAAAGCAAAGGAAGCCAACGTCCCAGTTTCAAGTCAATCCGAGTTCATATGCTCAGGTTATAATGGATACAAGTTAGAGGGAAAGACATGTTTTCGTATCCATCAATAAGCTCCATTTCGTACCCATCAGGGAGCATCGTTTCGTATCGATAGAGGTAGCCGTGTTTCGAATCCATCGAGTTCGTATCGGTGGATTTCGTGTCCATCGATGGTTAGTACAACTCGTATCGATTGGCCAAGTGTCTGTTTCCTATCCATCCTGGAAATCTCCCTTCGTGTCCATCAGGTTACCTTACTCTGTATCCATCCATCCCGTGTCCATCATCCGCTTCGCATCGGCAAGTTCCCATGATTTCGTATCGATGGAGTTGGCAATGTTCGAACCCATCGGGTTCGCATCGATCGGGTTCGTATCCATCAACAGATGACGTGCCTCACAACAACCAGCTAATGACTACTTCGAATACATGCCCACTGGTTTATTCGTATCCAACAAGTCAACAAACTAGGGTGACGTGTCATCCATCGAAGCAAACGAGGCGAGATCTATGGAGTCGAAGCGGTCAACACGGCTTGAAGACTGGATCGAAACGAAGTGCGCGCGCCACATCATCTCAAAAACACGTGCAGTGATCGATACGGGAGGATCGAGTCGAATCCATGGAGTCGAACAGAACAGCCACTGAGGAATTCCATTTCGTATCGACGAGATCTCATAATCCACTGGTCCAAATGCTATGAAATTTTCACAGAAGCTTGCATATACTTTGAGGAGTGTACCTGCAAAATTTCGGCTCGATTGGACATGATCCTGATCGATACGAAATGAATTCGTATCGATCACAGATCGAGGCGAAACTTCATGAGATTGGTCGCGTGGGCCCTCTCACGTGCCATAACGAGTCTCCCAAAGTTTAAATGGAATCTCAGCCTCCTACACCTATAAATAGAGCCCCAGAGCCTTCAGAAGGGGGATCTTTTGATTCTGAAGCGTCCAGACTCTGCCACATCAAGACTTGCATCGTACATTTGCTGTCAATTTCGAATTCTAATCTGTAATCCGCTGTTGTTCGCTGTAATCACTTGTAATCATTGAAAGAGAATCAATAAAACCATCAAAACTTCATAGTGGACGTAGGCAATACGCCGAACCACTCTAAATCGCTTGTCTTTGCATTTTACATTTCTGTTTGTTGGAGTTTTTGTTAGATAATCTATGTTTTATATTTATATTCTTCATTTTATCTCTTCAAAAAACTTCCGAAGAGTGTTGTGCCCATTTTTGGTATAAACACTTTGGTGCTTTCACTGAGAAAAACCAGTTTTTTCTCCTGCTCCTTGGATCTACTGTCGACACCGGATTGCATAAATCCAAGAGGAAGATCCAGATCTCTAATCCGGAATCCTTCCATCATATTCAGATTTGCATAAAGTGTAGGCAAGGGCTCCACCACTCAAGATGGTTAGCACAAGAACCGCTTCTACGGTTGCTAATCAAGAAGGTCGGGATGGACAGAATCCTACACAGCAGCCACTATCCAACCAACACAACACTGCTCACTCAGATCCGTCAGGACCAGTCTCCAAACAAGAGTTCCAAGTGTTGCTCCAAGAACTGACTCAAAGTCGGCAACAATTGACTGAACAACTGCGTGCTAACGCTGAATTGACCAACCAATTGAACCGCCGAAGGCGCAGGAGGACCAGGAGAGATGAGGTTTCCCACTCGTCCACTGAAAGTTCTGCTTCATCTGACTATCACGGCAGATCTACACGTCCCCGATTAGACGTGAGTCACACACAAGCTACCGGATATCAACCTGCCTTGACCGTTGGACAGTTGAGGGTTGGGCCATCAACCAGCTTTCAGACTGGACCCTCGTCACGATGGGGGTACCGCTCCACAATATACCACGGATAACCGCACTGCATCCGCCGCGGTAGAAACAAGTGTTGATACCCGAAATCTGTCAAATCTAAACAATCAGCAATGTGGGCATACACCTGAGCCATACGTCCCGGAAGATGCTGAGCCAAGGAGGCGAGACATGGACCGTCGACAGCGTCCGGTCCAAACTCGCACTGTGGAACCCGACCACACCTTAGCTCAGCAAGAACAGAATGTGCCGGTGCCAGATCTTTCAACCATGATACGACGAATGATCCGCGAAAGCCAAGGGCTTACCAATGACGACTGGGGAATCTCCCGTAGTCACACTCCTTTCACAGACGAGATATTATACGCTAATTCTCCTCGGCAATTCAGAATGCCAACTCTCCCAATGTACGAAGGAAACAGTGACCCCAATCAACATATTTTGAAATATGAATGGTCAATGAGCGCTGCAAGAGCTGATGATGCAGTAAAGTGTCGAAGTTTCCCCATATCTCTGGGGGGAATCGCAACGATGTGGTTTACAAGATTGCCACCTAGATCTATCTCTTCGATCGATGAACTGGCTAAGAAATTTGTCGAACAGTTTCGTATGCATGTTGCTAGACCTAAAGACATTAACACTTTGTCTAGTGTCACCCAAGCTCCTGGGAAAACACTCAGACGTTACTTAGAGAGATTCCACGCGGCATGTGTGAAGGTTTGTAATCCCACCCGCATCGTTGGACCGTTACTTGATGGCTTTAACCAAAGGGATCGATCCTGATTCTGAGTTTGGAAATTGGCTAGCTGGAAAACCACCCGCATCGTTGGACCGTTTCTACTCCAAAGCCACTCAATTCTTACGGCAAGAGGACGCAAAACAGTCTAGAAAGCAAAACGATGTGAGGCCTAGGAGTGAAGGGATACAAAGTAACGTAGCAGTTAAGCAGTCCGGTGAGAATTCCGGAAAAGTTCAGTTGAATATACAGAACAAGCAGACCCAGCCGCGGGGCAACAATGGTCAGGATAAGAAAAGAGATCAGAACTGAGGCCCACGACGTAGGGCCCCAATGTTTGATAATTACACACCATTGAATACGTCGTTGGAAAACGTATACCTACAAACTTGCAACACTGTGCAATATAAGAAGCCTGCTCTGAAGCAATCGTCGGAGAGGCAGATTCAAACAGGGAAGTTTTGTAGATTTCACGAGAGTTATGGCCACAATACCAATGAGTGTCGACATTTTCCGGACCTCATTGAGAAATTGATCAGAGAAAGAAAGCTAGATCAATTTGTGCAGGCACCGCAATCCGGTGGTGCAGGTCCATCAAACCAAAATCATGCACAGAATCAAGAAAGACAGGAAGAACTAGCTCGTGTCGGAGGAAGATTGGTAATTAATGCTGTAAGTGGTGGTCCTCATCCAGTGGATCGAAGCTAGGAGGAAATGGAATCATATAACAACTAGTTAGACGTGCAAACTTCGAGTATGATGGTAACTTGGACGATAGACCTTCGACCAAGCGAAAAAGAACAATGACTAATGACATCATTTTCCGAGACAGCGATGTTGACAGCGTCGGGAGCCCGACTATTGACCCACTTGTGATATCGACTCAAGTAGGCCCGTTGCGGATGAATAGGATCCTGATTGACAGTGGGAGCTCTATGAATATCCTATTTATACATGCTTACAATCAAATGAAGATGAAAGCCAGGGATCTAAAACCTTGCCAAACTCGTCTCCATGGATTCAACGGTAGCGCTACCATACCCGTTGGGATGGTGGAGTTACCAGTTGTGTTGGGAGCCAGAGAGCGTAGGAGGATTCGGACATTGTAATTCGTCGTGTTGAATATAGACTCGCCATGCAACGCCTTTTTAGGACGACCTACCCTTGCTGAATTCAGGGCCGTAATTGCCCCATAGTGCCTAACCTTAAAGTTCCCTACCGTCAACGGAGTTGGGGTCGTCCAGGTTGACTTGAGAATGATCATACGCCGAAATTGAGTCGCCCGATTATGCAATGCCAAGGACCAACTTAAATCTTTTGAACTCGATGAGCTTTTCACCAAAAAAGATTATCCGGGACTCCCACACCTAAGATCAACATTGAGGGGGTCGCATGAAATTAAGCGAAGGCTCGGGGATGGCAAATTTAAGTTAGCGACCGTTGATGGTCTAACTTTACCAAGAGCCTGGAGTAGCGAAAGTATTCATCGCTACTGCAAATAACATGCTATTTTTATCTATTTAGTTTTAATTCCATTTTAAAATTTGTTTCTGCATTTCGAAATTAGAACTTGTAATAAGGCAACTGACTTTGCCATATTTTCTTATTTCAGCAATTAAATGCCATCTCTTCGGGCCAGAGCTATGATTCATTAAATACAATGTACAACATCACGATGCATAGAGAGCTGAATTCCATCCTGCAGTGGAATTTATTCAAGTAGGGAGTGGTTGCAATACGACAGGCCACTCGCTAAGTGAAACCCAAGCTCGGGGGCAAGCCATCACATCAAGGCTAAAAATGGGGAGATACACGACAATCCCTCACTCAACTCCGTATTCCCAGAGTGTGAGACGGAGTATAAACATTCACCAACTCTGTACTTCCGGAGTGCAAGACGGAGTATAAACATACATAAACTCCATACTCCCAAAGTGCGAGACAGAGTATAAACATAAAAACAAACCCCAGAGTACTCCAAGAGCGCGAGATGGGTATAAGCGTTAACAAACTCCGAAGTATGAGAGCGCAAACCGAAGAATAAATAACCAAATGCGGTTTCGAGGAGGGCGGACCCGTCCGCCTAACGACCTCGACCGTATTACGACTAAGTGCAGTTCCGGAGAGAGTGACTCCGTTCACCTAACGACTGCGGCTGTACCTTAAACAAGCTCGAGGAGGATGGACCCGTCCATCTAACGACCTCGCTTGTCGACTCGGGGTGGATGCGGATCAACTATCCACGATCCGGATTAATTCACCGTTCCTAGAGTGCGAACATAATCCAAGCGCCCAAACAAACGTGAATGATCGTTTGTCGGCCAACTCCATGCTCCCAGAGTGCGAAGTGGAGTATAAACTTTAAAATACAGAGCCGAAGAAAAGGGAATCCGTTCATCTAACGACTTCGACCATAACTTAACCAAGTTCGAGAGGGATGGACCCGTCCGCATAATGATCTCACTTATTGACTCAGGATGGATATGATCTAATCATTCATGACCCTGATACGCCTTTCAAACTCCCGAAGCGTGAGTTGGAATGCGAACGTTAACTCCGATTTCCCGGAATATGGGATGGAGTATTAACGTCAATCCTAAGTTCCCAGAGTGTGAACGACCGCTCACGAGATGACTTATGTCCCCGGAGTGTGAACTAATACTTGAAAGCTTTCGATAGTTGTCACTGGTTGCAAGTGCAAGTGCAAACCCCCAGAGTGCGGATGTAACCATCTATGAAGAAATAAGTGTAGTTCGACCGTTCGATCCCCACTTATTGCGATCCCAAGCTGATCTTTACAACTCAACCCCGGCACTGGGGGCAGATGCAAGTGTTAATCACTACCTGAAACGAGTTAAAGTAATACAAGTACACAGAACTGAGGTTTGAATGCTGCGACATTTAAGTATAAAAGGAATAGAAGTTGAAACAGAAAGACAAAATTTTATTTCAACTAGTCAAGAACAATGGCTCGAATACTAGTTTTTCCAAAAAATTCCTACTAGCGGGGGCCGAACCCGCATCTATACACGGCCTATAAAAAAAAGAGGATGACAAAATTCCTAACTGCAAAAGGAGATACATGCCTGAAAATGGTCCATCTACTCTTTCCTTTTCCTTAGCTTCTTCTTCTTCGATGAGGAGCCGCTGGATCCACTAGCGATCTTCCGCTTTGAACCCTTTTCTTTAAGCGGGTTATCCTCGGACATGATATCGACATCCTCCTCCGAACTAGAGTCTAGGGGAATGCTTCCCACAGGAGGAGTCGGAGGAATGGGATCCACGGCCGAAGGCAGGACTGGCACACTGGTATCAGCAAGCGTGCCACCATGGGATATCGTCATAAGTGGTGTAGGGTCATGCACCGCTGCTTTGCTCCCTGAGCTGCCACCATGTGCTGCTGCCTCCATCTCGGTGTTAATTTCAGCCAGCATACTTGCTTCTCGGAGTGCTCGGGCTTCACTGTGTGCCATTGTAGCTTGCGCCGATGTATCTGAAGTGGATGAAAATCCACCCAAACCGAATGGTATATCCGCGAAGGGGTCACTCCGTCGACCAAGGAGCTCATTTATCATCTGTTCATCAAAGGAGATCGAGCTCCTCTGCGTTACTTCAACAGGCGCAACCGTCACAACAGAGGTCGCCTCAGAAATGATCGCTTCCTGCGCTTGGCATGACTCATGGATTGCAGGAAGCGTAGTCAGGACGACTTCGGTCACTGATCAGAGAGAAGAAGCATTTGTTAGTATACATTTCTATAAAAGTTCTTCAATCCGGATATACGAGAGGTTAGCTCGGAATACCTTCCTCAGCTTGGTTGGAGGTCGTCTGAACGGCTTTAGAAGGATGCTCCTTAATAGGAGATAGATGTGGTTGGTCCGGGTCATAGGCCGGTATAGGCTGAGATTCTATCATCGGAGTCGGCTCGGACTGAGACGGCATGATAGTCTCGGAACTTGTAGTGAGATGCCCAACACCAGAGCTTTCTCCAACTTCTTGAAATTGAGTACCGAGCCGAACCTTCTCATGAGAAATCATGGAGTCGTGAAGAACCTTCTTTTCATCATCATTGAGTATACGGTTCTCCAGCTCAAATTCATCAAAGACTTCATCGGGACGCCCCGATTTCTCCTCCTCAACCAGCATATTCCAGGCATTGTAGAGATTTGTCGGGTAATCATCGAGCCAAGTCAGGTCTCTATGCCTTAATACCTGGGCGTTATAAGTGACTAGCAGCTCCTCTACCTCAGCCTCAATCCTGCCTTCCGCCAGTCGAACTTTCTCATCAACCCTAGCTTTGATCTTGCGGACTTTTTCCATAGCCGCGTCCCTCTCTTTCTGAAGCACCACCGCCTGATTGCAGGCCTCTTGCGCAGAGACGTTTGCCGCATCTTTTTCCTTCATAAGATCGAAAAGTTTGGATTTAAGCTCATTAAGCTCTTTGAGGGCAGCGTCTCTCTCAGCAGTGATGGTGGTGTTCCTATGACCCATATCTTCCATCGAAGAATAGTGCTCTTGTTTCATTCTAATCATGGCCGAGTTCGCGTCATCGGCCTTTTTGAGAGCTTCCATCTCAGATTTACGGGAAGATTCGGCCTCAGCATTGAGCACTTGGATAATTCGGTCTTTCTGACCCAAATCTTTTTCCAACTTCTCAATAGTGACGGCACGATTAAACGCCACTTTTGAGGCTTTCCTAGCGGCCCTCGCCCACTCTTTATACTGAAAGAATATGTCTGCAATATAGTCATGAACGGTATTTTCGACCATTGGCGGAATTCTCTTTAGATGTGGAGGGAAGACATAACCGTCAAAGCAAATATCAGGAAATTCTTTCCTCATTTGTGCAAGTTTGGTTGCTCCTTCCCCGGTCGGTTCAGTGACGACTGTTGTAGCAGGTAGGGAGGTGGCTATTTCGGTTCCACGTGGAGGGTCAGATCTAGGAGCATGAGATGATGGCTTGTGCCGTGAAGTTTCCGGAGGATGTGTAACTATAGCTGGGGGTGGTACATGAATCCTAGGAGGAGGAGGAGAGCGAGATCGAGACCGACGTACATATCCTCTGTCTCTATCAGACCGCTTCTGATTGGAGTACCCCGCGTCATAGTCTCTGTCTCCCTCTCTCCTGCGTGGCTCATAGTACGATGAAGATCGGCACTTTTTGAGCAAACTACCAAGCATTGAGCCTCGGCCAGACATCGTACCTGTAAAGTGAAATAAGGAAAATTAGTAACCGTCTATGGTATGCGTTTTGCGGTCAAAGATTATGTAGTGATGTGAAGAGTGTATGGATGTGTAACCCCCCAGACCAACCAGAAGTGTCGACCACACTGGTAGAAAGAGACTCGCTAACATCAAAAGTATGTTGCAGTTCATCCAATTCAACGTCTTGTTGTGCGAATGCGAGGTCCGGAATTGGGAGGTCGGCAAGCCCTTCGAAGGGAATTTCCGCTTACAGAGGGGATGCCTCCGATATTCTAACTCCAGAAAGGGGGCGGTTTGTGACCACAGACTTCTGTCTCCCAGATTTAGGCTATTTAAAAGCCGCTGCCTTGCCTTTTCACTTCTCTTCAGAGTCAGGGGTCCCGTCAGCAGGCCCGACCAATGGCTCCGCATCGGTATGAGTTCTTTCGGAGTCGGATTCCTCGATTATAACGACTTTGGGCTTCTTCCACTTGACCTTTTCTCTGGAGACAGTCTTTAGTGCGCCATCAAGCCTTATGCTCTGTCTCCGCCCGATCAACCCGAGAATTCTGAGATTTCGGTCCGTCAACAGCAGTTCGATATTCCTCTCTTCACTTGGGATTTCTTGGAGAACCCGGACTATCTCTTTGTAATAACCACCTTTTGGTCGCTGGATTATTGCTGAAAGAAAAGAAAAAGAAGATATGAGTTCAATTTCATTCATGAGTTGCCTTGTCAACAACTTGGGAAAATGACGGTACTTACGTCTGAATAGCCATCTTCTGGCAAATCCTGGAGGACATCGGACGTAAAACCATTCCGACTTGAAGTAGCTCAGTCTCGTCCAAGACCCTGTGATCACTTGGCAATTTCTTACAAACTCCAGGAATGTGAAAGATGGACTATCAGTTCGACTTTTGAAGTTGAACAAATATCTTATATCGGTCATGCGAGGAGGTCGATGTAGGTACTTCATAAATGCGATGAACAGGCTGTTGAGCGAAGCATATCCATTCAGGTGAAGCTGAGATGGGGCGACCCCAGATAAGCCAACACTTCTCTTATATATTCATTGAACGGAGGAAGTGTCCCAACTGCGCATGCATGGCGATTAAATGCAATATATCCCTCCGAAGGATTATGCGGTCTGTCATCTGGCCCTGGCAATATTACATCGTCCAGCGACAGACCATGCCTTAAGCATATTCTCCCTAGCATATCTTCGGAAATATTGGACAGGACAGAATCAGGTGGACTGTTAATGAAGGACGCATCATGCAACTCGTCCGGGGCTAGACCGATGACTTCGGCCTCAATGTCCGGTATTTCAAGTCTGGGAGGGGTTAGATTCTGAGTTTCTTGCTGCTGCGAACTTGACGGTTCCATAACTAGCTAACTCACAAGAAATCATCATTAGATGATAAAAAGCCCGTGCATCCCCCAGTGTAAAGTGTATGAATATGTTGTGCAGTGCGAGTGTTATGCGTAACTTGAGCAGATTTCTATGAAATAAACCTAAATGTGTGAACGACAAAACTTTGAGAGTCAGACCAGAAATGACCGTCATCGCTGACCATCACAACCGCGCCATCCAGATACTAACGATTGATTCAGATTAAAGTTCGTTATATTTTGTTGGGTTACAGTTCCATCTACGAGCTTCAAAAGGCAGTCAGATGTGCAGTACTACGATCAAGTTCGATTATGCAAGGGAGAAGCTCGTAGGAGTCAAGTGTGTAGTTTAATTATCAGGTCCAGATATGCATGAATGAAGTTCATCAGGGTCATGTTTTCAGGTGCTCAAGATTTTGTATCCATCAAAGGGAGAGTTCGAATCGATCCCGGGAGGCTCGTTCGAGTCCATCAGGTTACAAGTTCGAACTGATACCAAACATCATGCTTCGAATCAATCATTGGTGGTCTGGTTCGTATCGATCAAGATGATGCGACTTCGTATCGATCATTGGTGGTCTGGTTCGTATCGATCGGAAAGGTCTTAGCTCAACATCGATAACACTCGAGTCGATACTTTTCGTATCGATCGTAATGGCAAAATTCATATCGATCTAAAGCTAAGGATTTCAGAGTAATCATTAACTTATTATCAGTCACTTCGAGTCGATACGATCCGTCTCCATAACCATCGATACGAAACCACATCGTCTCCTCTGAAATATCCAGTTTTTTGATGCGAGATCCAGGGAGAAATGTCACGACCTTCATCGATTCGAGCACGAGCCCCTAGATCGATCCAGTTTTTTCTGTTTTTCCCACTCATTCTTCCTCAACCAACCGGGGCGCCGCTATGGTCATTTAAAAGCAAGCTTTGGCCCAGATCTGGTTTTGACAACTACCAGCATCAATGTTCAATGAAGATGGAGTGGATCTGAGATAAATTCGTTGTCTGGATTTATGGTTAATTACCTAAATTGAGGATGAAATTCGAAGGATTGGAAGGACAAATCTGATGGATTCGAAGGTAGGTTGCAGTTCTTCTTCCTTGAAGGATACGGGTCGATGCGAAAACGCAGAGAGTATAAAGCAACAGTAAAAAATGGAAAGTAAAAAAGTGAAAAATGGCGAGGTCCCAGGTATTTATATGGAGCCTAGGGTAGAACCGAGTCGATTCATCTCCCAGTCCATATGACCGGCCACAACCAGTTGACCCACGGATCGAGTCGAAGGTTTTGTTCGAATACACTTGACCCGAAGTTTCCATCGGTACAAAATGGACAATGAACTATCGGTACGAAGCCCACAGAGAAGACACTTGTAGGCGATAGACTCCATCGATTCGAAGTGTCCATTTTGCAACCATCAACTCACAACGGTACGGGTCAATCGATGCGAACATTAATTTTGTGTCCATCAAAGGCCTATCGATACGAATGAGCATTTCGTATCCATCAACTTGACCCACATCGCTATGAAAAACTACTTTTCAACCTTCTGTGTCGACTCAGGAAAGGATCGATACGAAGGAACTACTCAAAAACAAACCTCAAGCGTTGTTTCAACTCGAATTTCAAAATCGGTTCAGGAAAGAATCAATACGAAATTCGATAACGAGCTAAACTGGCAATGACTCGCGAACTTGCAGCGTTAATGAGAGTCAGCTAATCATTATCACACGGCAGTCAATTATGAGCAGTACAGAGTACAACTTTCAACAAAAGATATGATAATTGTTCAGAGAGAACCGGCAGCTTTTCAAAGCACGTCATGTTTCCACAAGATGTACTTTAGGGGGCAAATGTTATCCCGCCTTTTGGCAAGGTCAGGATACCGAGGAATTGATTGGATTCCAAATGTCGCTCGTCATGGATATCGATGAATTTTGTCCGAGTCCGGATCAAGCTACAATTGATAAGACATGACTAAGAAAGCAAAGGAAGCCAACGTCCCAAGTTTCAAGTCAATCCGAGTTCATATGCTCAGGTTATAATGGATACAAGTTGGAGGGAAAGACATGTTTTCGTATTCATCAATAAGCTCCATTTCGTACCCATCAGGGAGCATCGTTTCGTATCGATAGAGGTAGCCGTGTTTCGAATCCATCGAGTTCGTATCAGTGGATTTCGTGTCCATCGATGGTTAGTACAACTCGTATCGATTGGCCAAGTGTCTGTTTCGTATCCATCCTGGAAATCTCCCTTCGTGTCCATCGGGTTACCTTACTCCGTATCCATCCAGCCCGTGTCCATCATCCGCTTCGCATCGGCAAGTTCCCATGATTTCGTATCGATGGAGTTGGCAATGTTCGAACCCATCGGTTCGCATCGATCGGGTTCGTATCCATTGATAGATGACGTGTCTCACAACAACCAGCTAATGACTACTTCGAATCCATGCCCACTGGTTTATTCGAATCCAACAAGTCAACAAACTAGGGTGACGTGTCATCCATCGAAGCAAACGAGGCGAGATCTATGTAGTCGAAGCGGTCAACACGGCTTGAAGACTGGATCGAAACGAAGTGCGCACGCCACATCATCTCAGAAACACGTGCAGTGATCGATACAGGAGGATCGAGTCGAATCCATGGAGTCGATCAGAATAGCCACTGAGGAATTCCATTTCATATCGACGAGATCTCATAATCCACTAGTCCAAATGCTATGAAATTTTTACAGAAGCTTGCATATACTTTGAGGAGTGTACCTGCAAAATTTCGGCTCGATTGGACATGATCCTGATCGATATGAAATGAATTCGTATCGATCACAGATCGAGGCGAAACTTCATGAGATTGTTAGCGTGGGCCCCCTCACGTGCCAGAACGAGTCTCCCAAAGTTTGAACGGAATCTCAGCCTCCTACACCTATAAATAGAGCCCTAGAGCCTTCAGAAGGGGGATCTTTTGATTCTGAAGCGTCCAGACTCTGCCGGATCAAGACTTGCATCATACATTTGCTGTAAATTTCGAATTCTAATCTATAATCCGCTGTTGTTCGCTGTAATCACTTGTAATCATTGAAAGAGAATCAATAAAACCATCAAAACTTCATAGTGGACGTAGGCAATACGCCGAACCACTCTAAATCGCTTGTCTTTGCATTTTACATTTCTGTTTGTTGGACTTTTTGTTAGATAATCTCTGTTTTATATTTATATTCTTCATTTTATCTCTTCAAAAAACTTCCGAAGAGTGTTGTGCCCATTTTTGGTACAAACATTCCAATTGATGGATACGAAGTTGGGTGTACGTGATGTATACGAACAACAGATAATTGATGGATACGTAGCGATATTCATTGATGGATACGAACAATATGTAACTGATGAATACGAACAAATGAAGCTTGATGGATGCGAACAAGGCCTTTCAATTGATGGATACGAAGAGTGTGGTTCCAGATGGATGGAAGCGGGATCGATGCGAAGGGAGCGCAATGATGGATTCGAACTAACCAATTTCCTTGGCTTGCATCGATCATATCTTGAGCATACGGACTCGGATTGACTTGAAATTCGGAATGTTGGCTTCCATAACTTTGCATGTCGTGTCATGTTGATTGTAGCTTAATCCGAACTTGGACAAAATTCGTCGTTATTCATAGTGAGCCTGCATATAACCGATCTTTGGGATGGACTTTCCTAGGTTTCTGTTCAATTCCTTGATATTAAAGCTTTGCCAAAAGGAGGGATAACATTAGCCCCCCCAAAGTACATCTTGTGAGGACATGATGTGCTTTGAAAAGCCGAAATCTTCATTCTAAAAAGTTCCATCTGACTTGTAAAACGGTTGTTATCTTTTCACCGAAAGATGTAACCTTTATTGATTCTTTAGTAATATGAATTGTTGGCTGCCAATTGTTGTACTATGCACTGTTGTAACTGTCATCGGACGAGTATTCAATTCCTATGAATTTATTTTTAAAAAAAAATTGGATGTTAGTCCGTTATATATGAATGTATGTTAACCTGACTCTCGTTAACGCTCACACGTTGACGAGTCGTTGTCAGTTTTTTCAATTTTTTCGTTTGTATCGATTTTGTATTGACCCTCTCCTGAGTCGATGTGAAATTCGATTTGTAACAATGCTTGACGGTTGTTTTGGAATGTCCCTCCATATCGATCAACTCCTAGATTGATGAAAAAGGTCGAAAAGTGGTCGTCGTATCGATGGATACGAATCTATGTGGGCTTTCGGCTGATGGATACAAACATGACGGCTCGTATCGATGTGCTTCGAATCGATCTGAATAGTCCAGATAACTCTCTGCCTTTCATTGCGTATCGATATGCTATCGGTTACAAAAGAAACTTGATTCACATTTGCTTTGTCTCGGTCGCTCGAGGGTTATGAGCAGTCACTTCGAATCGATGGTATTGGAATTGCCTTGATCAAACATTGGATACGAAATGACCCTCGTATCGATCGCGCCATCGACCGCTTTAACCGGTTAAGACCACTGGGAGACGATTGGTCCTTTCTGTAGTATATAAGGCTTGATACTTAGTAGATTTTTGCACTTTCTCATTCTCCTGCATTCGTATTGCTCCCAGCCAAAAGAAATTCAAGCCGCCTTTGCCTTCGAATCATATAACCCCTTAATCCCTTGAATTAACTGCTTGAATTAGGTAATTAGTTGAAATAATCCATTTTAGAATGATGAGACTCGAGTTTTAAATAAATTTGTCCAACTTCGTGGCCAATCCTGATGATGTTGATACCAGAATTAGGTCGGAGCATGGTTGAGGGAGGAAATGGTAATCGAATCTGTTGGAGAAGGAGAAGGGATGATGGACATGAAGGGACCATTCACATCGATTAAGGAAGAGTAATTCGTATCGTTCAAAAACCATTCCAGTTCGTATTGATGGATATCGATAGAGCATTGTATCGAAGGAAGGAGTGGCCTCGTATCGATCAGAGATGGGTGGAGATCGCATAGAATCAAAACGATCGATACGAAAACCTACCTGCGCGATCGATACGAGGCGTCAGTTCTACCTATCGATACAAAGATGCAGCCTGTGATCGATACGAGATCAAGTGCTAGGAATCGATACAAACTAGCGTTATGGCGATCGGTACAAAATCTCCTCCTTTGTGATCGATACGAATGGGGCCTCTGGTTATCGGTCCAAGTTTCACCCTTGATGGATAGGAAATCTTATGTACAATCGATCATTTGACTCCGACGAGCTTCTGCCTTGCATAATTTGACTTAACTGTTTTACTACATATCTGACTGCCATTCGAAGCTCGTCGATAGAACTGTAACTTAATGAAATTTAATGATCTTTGACCTGGATCGGTTTTTGAAGTCTGGATGGCATGGTTGTGACGGTCAGCGATGATGGTCACTCCGGTTGGATTTTGAAGTCTTGTCGTTCGAACACCATGTTAATCTCTGTAGAATCTTTTTAAGTATCTCACAGCACTGCACTGCATAACACATTCACGCACTTCACACTGGGGAACACACGGGCTTGTTATCATCTAATAATGGTTTTTGATAAGTTTATTAGTTATGGAGTCTACAAGCTCACAATAGCAGGAGCTTCAGAGTTCATCTCCCTCAGTCATAGAGGTACCGGTCATCGCGGCCGAAGTTATAATTCCAGCTCCTGACGAATTACCGGGGGCCATGTTCATCGGGAATCCGCAAGATTCAATGTCGTCCAATGTTTCTGAAGATATGTTGGGGCGGATATGCCAAAGACATGGTTTGTCCTTAAATGATGTCTTATTACCGGGACCGAATGACAGACCGCATGCTCCCCCAGAAGAGTTTACTGCCTTCAACGGGCATTCATGTACAGCTGGGTTGCTTCCTCCATTCAATTAATATATTAGAGAAGTGCTTGCATTTTTCATAATTGCCCCCACACAATTACATCCCAATGGATACGCGCTGCTGAACAGTCTATTCATTGTATTCCTAGAGCATCTTTTCTAACCCCCGACTCCAATCGAAATCAGATACCTTTTTAATGTTAAGAGTCGGGGAGATAGCCCTTCTTTCACATTCCTGGAGGCGGTCAGGAACTACCAAGTTGTGACTGGTGCCTTGACCAGATTGAGCTACTTCAAAATTGAGTGGTTCTATGTTCGATGCCCACCAAGGTTTGCTAGTCGATGGTTAGCCAGACATAAGTGCTGCACTTATTCCAATAATTAACGAGATAGCTGTAGTTGATGTTGAAACTATTATCATATTTTCTTTACAGTTGCGATTCCGCAACCCGAAGGTGCTCACTTCAAAGAAATAGTGCGAATTCTCCAAGAAGTGTCGAGTGAAATGAGAGATTTTGACTCGGTGCTAACAGACAAAAACTTGAGGATCGTTGGGCTGATCGAACGAAAACATAGCATAAGACTTTAAGGAGTGCTTAAGGTAGCCCCGACGAAGCGGGTAAAGCGCAAAAAGCATGGGGTCGTAATTGCTGAGGAGGGTGATAAAGAACACACGCCTACGAATGACGAACCCGTGGTCGGGCCTTCTTACAGTTTTCATGGTTCAGAGGGAAGGAGAAAAGGCAAGGCAGTTGCACACAAGCGTCATAAATCTTCGAGATGGAAATCTGTAGTTGTGTCCCTGCCAGCCTCCGGCGCTAGAATTTCGGAGGCTCCTCCCTTGCAAGTAGAGAACCCTTTTGAAAGACATGCTGATATTCCAATTCTAGATTATGTGTCACTTCAACACGACACCGGATTGGAGGGGCTTTAAGGTGCTCTAGATTTAAGCGGGTCTCTACTCATTAGTGCGGTCGACATTACTGGTTGGTCAGAGGGTTGCACACACATATACGCTTCATGGCACTACACAGTTTCCAGCCTTAAGTTGTCTGCTTCGAGAGATTACTAACTCTGTTCTTCATTTACTTTACAGATACGATGAATAGGCGAGATTCTATGCTTGGAAGTATCTGCTCAACGTGCCAGTCATCGAGTTCGTATTATGAGTCCAGTCGGAGGGAGGATGATAGAAACCGCGATCGCAGTTATTCCAGCCAAGAGCGTTACGAGAGGGATAGAGATAGGGATAGGGAATACGGATACCGATCCCATCGGAAGCAGAAAACACGATGCATGACTATATTCATGATATCTATACCCAGTATAAGGAGTGGATGAAAGCCGCAGACAAAGCATCGGCAGTGGCCTTCGAGCAGGCAAAGGCAATTGAGAAACTAGAAACTGAGCTCGCTCAGAAGGACCGCATTATCCAAGTGCTCAATAATGAAGCCGAGTCTTCCCGGAAATCTGAGATGGAGGCCACCCAAAAAGCTGATGAGGCAACCCAATCTATGGTGAGAATGCGACAAACGCATTTCGCTTTGGTGGAGGAGATGGGCCACCGAAACACCACAGTTACCGCTGAAAGGGATGCTGCGCTGAAAGAACTCAACGAGCTTAACGCCAAATTTTTTGAAATCGTCAAGGAGAAGGATGATGCAAATAAAGCATCCCAGGAGGCGCGCGAGCAAGCGGTGGTGCTTCGGGATGAAAAGGATGGGGCCGTACTTAAAGTTCGAGAGGCTGAGGCTAAGGTTGAGGAGGAAGTTAAAATGGCCTAAGCCAGGCTAGAGGCTGATATCGAGGATCTTCTCGTTACTTACAATGCCAATGTTTTGAAGCACAGAAACCTGACCTGGCTTGACAACTATCCAACACATCTGTTCAATACTTGGGGCCGATTGGTAGGAGATGAAAAGTCTGCTCACCAAGTTGAATCGATCGATGAGTTCAAGCTTGAGAGCCGGGTGTTGAGCGAAGATGAGCGGAAAGTTCTTCACGATACAATGATCTCATATGAAAAGGAGAAGCTTCGCACTCAGCATTCGGAAGTTGGAGAAGGCTCTGGTGTCGAGCATGATAATATAAGCTCTGAAACTCTCGTGCCGACCCAGCCTGAATCCACACCTGTGGTTGATCCTCAGCCCATTCCTGCTTATAACCCGGATCAACCGCAGTTTTCTCCAGCTTGCGAGCAAGTCTCTGAGGCCGTTCCACCACCCATGAGCCAAACTGAGGAAGGTACTCTGAACATTCTCTATGCTTATCTGAAATCAGAAGCGTCAATTGAAATAATTACTAACAATCCGTCCTTTACTCTTATCCAGTGATCGAAGCAACATCGGTCATGCGTCCTACAACACAAGAATCACCTCATGCGCAGGAGGTCATTATAACAGAAGCGACCACCACAATGACCACGACGCCAACTGATGGAGCACAGGGAAGCACACCTATCTTTGATGAGCAGATGATGGAGGAACTTCTCGGTCATCACAGTGACCCCTTTGTAGATTTGTCGTTCGTTATGGGTGGATTCGTAATAATGACAAGTTCTTTGGCTCCAACTGTGGGAGTCCCCGGCGATGCACAAATGCTTCATGAGGAGGAAATCATAGCCGAAATCAATGATGAGATGGAGGCAGCCACGCGGGGCAGCGGTTTTGGTAGTGGAATGGTTGGACCCGGTCCAGCCCCTTTGCAGATGATATCCCCGGGAGGAACGGTTGTTGAGACGAGCACGCCTGTCCCACCTCCTTCTGTTGATCCTATCCCTCCGACTCCGCCTTCAGGAACCATTCCAATACACTTGAGTTCGGAGGAGGAAGTCGATATAATGCCCCTGATTGGAGATCGGCCGCCAAAAGCCAAGGGCTCAAAGAGGAAACCAAGCGACAACTCCAGCGGGTCCACACCAAAGAGGAAACCGGAAAAGAATAGAGAGTAGATACATCTTTTCGACTTGCTTTTGAGTAGATAGGAATTTCTTTAGCTTTTTTTAGCCTTGTATAGATGCGGGTTCGACCCCTGCTAGTAGGATTTCCATTATAAACTTGTACTCAGACAAATAGTTGAAATGAAATTCCATTTTGTCTTCAACTCAATTTTCATTTATTTGCGTAAGTGTTTCAGCATTCGAACTTCAGTCCAGTACACTTGTTGATTTTCAACCTTTGGAATGGATCCGAATTTATTTGTTAAGTCCTGAAACCACGACTAAGAGTTATGACCGAGCGTTAAGCCGGACTCCGATGCTGCACTGTCTCAATTAGTGATTGGCACTTAAGTTATGTCCCCAGTTTTAGGGATGAATTGTAAAGATCAGATGGAAATCGTGCGTCGCCTTCAACACATCGAGCTTAACGTCGTTGAATTGATGCTGAAACGAGGAAATCCGAGTGGCCGAATCACACTCGCTCATTTATCGACGATTGCATCCACACTCCAGGGATTCAAATTTAAACATCGACGGTTGGTCATGCCTGCTTAAGTTTTAAGGATATGTCCACGCTCCGGGGACTTAAGTCATTTTCACGGCTGGTCAGTCACACCCGTTTAAGGTTTGTAACCATGTCCACACTCTGGGGACTTCAAATGGATTCGCGAGTGGTCAGTCACACCCGATTTGCATTTATACTATGACCGCACTCCGGGGACTCAGAGTCGTTTCACGGACGGTTGATTCCAATCTATTTTGTGTTTAAACTCCAATCCACTCTCCGGGGATGTAGAGTTGACGTTTATACTCCAATCCGCACTCTGGAATTTGGAGTTGGTGTTTATGATGGCACTTCGGTTCGCACTCTGGAAATACGGAGTTAGTTGATGTTTATACTCCAGTTCGCGCTCTGGGAACTTGGAGTCAACCGACAGATGTTCAGTCACATCTGTTCAGGCTTTAGAATTTCGCTCGCATTCCCAGAATGATGAATCTATTAGGATCGTGGATGGTCGGTTCACATCCACCCCGAGTTAACAAGCGAGGTCGTTAGATGGACAGATCCATCCTTCTCAAACTTGATCTTGATACGGGTGAAGTTGTTAGGTGTATAGATCCACCCTCTTTGAGACCGCATTTGTAAGTTTATACTCCAGTTCGCACTTTGGGAATTTGGAGTTAGTTAAAGGACTGTCGTGTATCAACCCTTTTTTGACTTCAGTGTGATGACTTGCCCCCGAGCTCGAGTTTCACTTAGCGAGTAATCGGTCGTATCACAGTCACTCCCTATTTGAATAATTTCCACCGACGGATGGAATTTAGCTCTCCGTGCATAGTGATAGTTGTATGACGCATTCAATAAATCACAGCTCTGGCTCGAAGAGATTGCATTTTATTGCTGAAATAAGAAAATACGGCAAAATCAGTTGCCTTATTACAAATTCAAATTTCGAAATGCAATAACAAATTGCAAATGAAAGATAGACTGAATAAATAAACAGAGCATGTCATGTGTAGTAGCAATGAAGGCTTTCGTTGTTCCAGGCTCTTGGAAGAGTGAGACCATCAACGGTCGATAATTTGAATGTGCCATCTCCGAGCTTTCGTTCAATAACATACGCCCCTTACCAGGCTGGCTTCATATGCGAAGGGACCATGTAAATTCTCTTAAGGATGAGATCGCCGAGTTCAAAGGTTCGGAGTCGGACCTTGGCATTGTATAATCAGGCGACTCGACTTCGGTATGCGGCTGCCCTCAAATCAGCCTCTTCACGCTTCTCATCCAATAAATCTAGAGATTCGGCAAGTAATATAGCATTTGTCTTCGGATCATAGTATGTCACACGATGAGAAGGCACTTCTAATTCGACTAGAATAACAGCTTCTAAACCATAAGAAAGAGAGAACGGAGTGTGGCCGGTCGCGGACTTGTAGGTTGTTTGGTAGGCCCATAAGGCCATAGGAAGTTCATCAACCCATTTGCCCCCGGCCTTTTCCATTCGTTTCTTCTGAATAGACTTTATAACTTTGTTAACAGCTTCGACTTGTCCATTCGCTTGAGGGTGTGCAACTGTGGAGAATTTCTTATGAATGTGGAATCGTTGGCAGAAATCCTTAAATTCAATACTATCGAATTGGGTCCCGTTATCAGTGATTATAGTATGTGGGAGACCAAATCGGCAGATGATGTTGTGCACTACAAAGTTGAGAACCTTCTTTGTTGTGATTGTAGCAAGGGGTTCAGCTTTCGCCCACTTGGTAAAGTAATCAACTGCTACGATTGCGTACTTCGCACCACCTTTGGCTAGAGGTAAAGAGCCAATAATGTCAATTCCCCATACTGCAAACGGTCATGGACTGACCATCTGAGTTATTTTGGTAGGTGGGGCTCTTGGAATTCGAGCGTGCTTCTGGCATTTTTCACATTTTCTAGCGTAGTCTGATGCATAGCGATTTACGGTCGGCCAATAGTACCCATATCAAAGCACTTTCTTGGCAAGAGCTTGCCCCCCGGTGTGATCGCCACATTCTCCTTCGTGCACGTCATGCAACACTCGTTTGATTTCATCGTTAGCGATACACCGGAGTAAAGGAACAGAGTTTCCTCTCCTATACATGACTCCATTCTGAATAGTGAACCGCGAAGCTTTTCGAAGAATATGTCTCTTTTCACTCCTGCGCTCTGGCTGGGTTCCGTGCTCAAGATAATTTCTGAACGGAGTCATCCACGACTCCTTCTTGGGAACGACATCAAATACCCAATTGGTTTCCATCTGAGAGATGCTTGGCGAAGACAATGTCTCCACTGGAACGAGTCATATTTGCTGTGCTTCACCTGTACTGGCTAACTTTTCTAACGAATCGGCCTTCTGATTATGCTCTCGCAGAATGTAATAAATGGCATAATAATCAAACTGATCCAATGTCTCCTAAACCTGAACAAGGTAAGTGGCCAGACTTCGATCTTTGGCTTGGTACTCCCCTCGAACTTGACACACGACCAATTGCAAATCACAATAAATTTCCACAGCAATGATTCTTAAATCTCTGGCAAGTTTCAATCTAGCTAGTAGGGCTTCATATTCGGCTTCGTTTTTGGTCGCACGGAAGTTGAAATTTAAAGCATAGCATATAGATCGACCTTCAGAAGTTTCAAGTACAACCCCTGCACCTGAGCAAAGGTCATTTGATGCACCATCTGTATGAAGCTTCCAGATATACTTGGGAGATTCACTTATTTCGGGCAAGTCCTCTGGGATGGTAAATTCAGCTATAAAATCTGCTAGGACTTGTCCCTGAATGGCTCGCCTTGGAGTGTAAGCAAGGTCAAACTGACTTAACTCGATATTCCATTTGAGTAACCTACCAGACGTCTCAGGCCGCGTAAGGACCTGTCGTAACGGCTGGTCGGTATAAACGGTGATTGAATGAGCCTGGGAGCCTACAAGACAGTAAGCCAATTTTTCTAGCTTCGGATAATTTCTCTCAGCTCCGGTTAGTCATTTGCTAATATAGTAGACCGGTTTTTGTACTCAGTCTTCCTCCCGAAATAGGGCAGCACGGATTGCGTTTTCTGATACCGCCAAGTAAATGTACAATTTCTCGTGATCGATATGCTTTGACAAAATTGGCGGTGTGGAGAGGTGTTGAATTAGTGCTCAGAATGCGCCTTCACATTCTGTAGTCCATTCAAAGTTTTGTTTCCCTTTTCGGATCAGATCGAAGAAGGGAATGCATTTGTCAGTAGATTTTGAAATGAACCTACTCAGTGCTGCTACTTTCCCGTTGAGGCTCTGGACTTGCTTTATAGTTCTTGGAGTTTCAAGGTTTCTAATCACCCAAGTCTTTTAGGGATTGGCTTCGATTCCTCGAGCGTTGACGATAAACCCAGGGAATTTTCCTGATGCGACCCCAAAGTGACATTTCAACGGATTAAGCTTCATTTTGTATTCTCGGAGAATATAAAACATTGACTCCAGGTCCTTGATGTGATCAGTGGAGAATCGTGACTTGACTAGCATGACGTCCACGTATACCTCCATGGTTTTCCCAATCTGATTGGCGAACATTCGATTAACTAACCATTGATAAGTTGTGCCATCTTTCTTGAGTCAAAAAGGCATAACCTTGTAGCAATAAAGTCCCATATTGGTTACGAAGCTGGTATGCTCCTGGTCGAGTAAGTGCATGGGTATTTGATTGTAGCCAGAATACGCATCCATGAAGGATAAGAGTTCTTGCCCGACCGTTGAATCTATGAGCTAATCAATTCGAGGAAGTGGAAAACTGTCTTTAGGGAAAGCTTTATTCAGATTAGAGTAATTGATGCATGTTCTCCATTTCCCATTTGGCTTTCAGACAAGTACAGGGTTGAATACCCATTTCGGGTACAATGCATCTCGAATAAATCCATTCGATTTAAGCTTATCTACCTCTTCCTTAAGGGCGGCAGATCTCTCTGGATCCATACCAGGCCTTTTTTGTTTAACCGGGACGTGCCGCGGGTCAATGTTCAATGCATGGCTCGCGATGTCCAGCGAGATCCCACACATGTCAGCGTGGGTCCAGGCAAACACGTCAAGGTTTGCCAAGAAAAATTCAACCAATTCCTCTTGCATTTGTTGGCTCAACTGAGATCAAACCTTTATCATTTTAGAATCATCGCTATCATCGATCGGGGCATCGATCGTCAGTTCGGCCGGAGAAGCTTGACTGTCTTTACTTTCATCTTCACTTTCGGTATCTCTCGGTTCAAGATCTCTTTGGAATTGGTTGGGGTGCCTGGGCCTGGGCCTAGGCCAAGGCATCAATTGTCAATTTTCAACAAAGCGGACGCGGAGAGATTCCTCTACGCCCTTTCTTTTTCTCTTCGCTGTGCATCTCGCAGCTCGGCAACATAACAGGCTCGTCCAATAGCCTGATCTCCTTGCACGACTCCAACCCCATGATCGGTGAGGAACTCCGAGTCAAACACCATGGGGGAATAGCAGCCCTGAACTCAGCTAGGGACGGTCGGCCCAAGAAAGCATTATATGGCGAGTCTATATCCAACACCACAAATTGTAACATCCGGACTCTCCGGCGTTCTCCAATTCCTAACTCCACTGGCAATTCCACCACTCTAGTGGGTATAGTTGCACTTCCATTAAAACCATTAATACGGTACTAACAAGGTTTCAAGTCTTTAGTTTCCATTTTCATCTGGTCATAGGCTCTCTTGGACAATATATTCACAGAACTTCCACTGTCTACCAAGATCCTCTTCATCCAAGTAGGACCTACTTGAGTTGATATGACAAGTGGATCGATGGTTAGGGCTTTGATCCTGTCGGCGTCTCTGTCTCGGAAGATGATGTCGTCAGTCATCATCTTCTATTGCTTGGCCGGAGCCCCATCTTCTAAACTACTACAACACTCGAAGCTCGCATGCCTAATAGATTTGGCATACGACTCCATTTCCTTCCAGCTTCGATCGGCTGGATGAGGACCACCACTAACAGTATGTATCACTAACCTCCCGCCAGTACGAGCGGGTTCCTCTTGTCTTGCCTGATTTGGTACATGACTCTGATTCGATAGGCCCGCACCTCCAGACCGCGGTGCCTGTACAAACTACTCCAACTTTCTCTCTTTTATCAACTTTTTGATGAGATCCTGTAAGTGACGGCACTCATTCGTGTTATGGACTTAGCTTTCGTGGAATCTACAAAACTTTCCTGTCTAAATCTGTTTCTCCGATGACTGCTTCGGAGCAGGTTTCTTATACTGAATAGTATTGCAGGTCTATAAATACACATTTTCCAGCGACGTTTTCAAAGGAGTGTAATTATCAAACATAGGAGCCCTACGTCGTGGACCACGATTCTGATCCCGTTTCCTATTTCGATTACCATTGCCTTTCTGCTGATTTTGTTTATTCTGAATGGCAATTGTACTTTCCCGGAGCTCTCTCCGGTTTGTTTAACAGCAACATTGTTCTGAATTCCTTCCACACTAGGCCCTGCGTCATCCTTTTTCCTAGACTGTTTCGCATCCTTCCTTCTCAGAAATTGGGCTGCCTTGGAATAGAAACGGTCCAATGACACAGGAGGTTTTCCGGCCAACCAGTTACCGAACTCAGAATTGGGATCAATCCCCTTAGTCAATGCCATTAGAATGGAGTTAACATTAGGGTTGCTGATCTTAGCGCATGTAGCATGAAATCTCCCTAAATAACGTCTAAGCGTCTCTCCAGGAGCTTGAGTCACACTAGACAAAGTATTAACATCTTTCGGACTTGCGACATGCATGCGAAATTGCTCAATAAACTTTGTTGCCAACTGATCAAAATAAGAGATAGATCGAGGTGGTAAACCGGTAAACCACATAGTTGCTATGCCCCTAGAGAGATCGGGAAGCTTCGGCACTTAACTGCATCATCACCTCGTGCAGCATTCATCAACCATTCATACTTCATGATGTGTTGATTAGGATCAGAGCTCCCTTCGTAAACGGGTAAAGTCGGCATCCTAAATCGCCGAGGTGGTTCAGCATAGAGTATCTCATCAGTAAAAGGGGTATGACTAAGGAAGATTCCCCAGTCGTCATTGGTAAGACCCTGACTTTCACGGATCATTTGACGGATCATCGTTGGAATGTCAAGCATCTGGACATTTCGAACATTTTGGGCCAAGGTGTGGTCGGGTTCCACAATGCGAGGAAGGGCCGGTCGCTATCGACGGTCCATGTCTCGCCTCCTTGGTTCTATGTCTTCGGGGACATAAGGCTCGGGAGTATGGTTGCGTTGGTGGTGAGTCGGATCCGTTCGGTTCTAAGCGTCAACTCCCAAATCGGTGGTAGTGGTAGTGCAGTTGTTAGTAATATGGTATGGGGCAGCGCCTCCTCGGGTGGAGGGTCCAGTCTGATGGCTGGTTGACGGGCTAACTCTCGGTTGCCCAAGATTCAATGTTTGCTGATGCCCAGTGGCCTGTCTGTAACATCCATCCAGTCGCGGGCGCGTGGATCTATAATGGTAGTCAGAGGAGGCTGAACTTTAGGTGGATGAATAGGAAGCCTGATCCCTTCTGAATCTCCTTCGTCTTTGACTTTTTAGTTGGTTGTTCAATTCTGCATTGGCGCGCAGTTGCTGAGTGAGCTGTTGGCAGCTCTGAGTCAGTTCTTGCATTAGCATATATGGAATTCTTCCCTGGTGAGCGGGCCTTGTGGATCTGATGGTCCGACGACATTCTAGTTGGCTAGAGGCAACTGTACGGGGTTCTATCTGTCCCGTCCTTCTAGATCTGCGGCAGTTGAGGTAGTCCTAGTATTAACCATGATGGATAGCGAAGCTCTTTCCTAGACTTGATGCAAATCTGAATAGGATGGAAGAACTTTTAAACTTGAAATCTGGATCTTCTTCTTAGATTTATGCAATCCAATATTGATAGTAGATCCAATGAGCAGGAGAAACTGGGTTTTCTCAATGAAAGCACCAAAGTGTTTGTACCAAAATTGGGCACAACACTCTTCGAAAATGTTTAAAGAGATAAAATGAAGAAAGTAAATGTAAAAAGAGGATTATCTAACAAACACTCCAAACAATAATCAGAAAAACAGCAAAAGAATGCAGAGATTTAGAGTGGTTCGGCGTATTGCCTACGTCCACTATGAAATGAATGACTTTTGTTAACTTTTGCTTGCTAGTTACAGTAGATTACAACGGTAGATTTCGAGTACAACGGTGATTTTTGAGCGCAACAATGGTTTCGGCAGAGTCTGGACATCAAAGAGCCAAAAGATCCCTTTTCTGTAGGTCATGGGCTGCTATTTATAAGCGTAGGCTGCAAATATCTCACTCGGATCTCGGGAGACCTCTTCTTGCACGTGAGTGGGCCCACGCGATCGATCCCATGTGATTTGCACACGATCCGGGATCGATACGAATGAGCTTCGTATCGATCAATACTTCATCCAATTGAGTCGGGATCGATTGTGAGTGTTGTTGTGGATGTACGCAAGCTTCTGTGAAAAATTGGTAGCATTTGGACTTGTAGATTGTGAGTTATTATCGATGCAAACTTGCATTTTCTCTAGGCTGTTGAATTCGTATCAATCTGTTCGTATCGCTTTATGGGCACGTGCTTGCAAGTTGACGTAGCGCTAACTCCTCGGATCGATCCACTTTTCATGCCGAGTGACTAAGTCTTTCATTGGAGTGTATATTGTTCGCATCGATCACCTATGCTTTGTTCATATCGATTGTCATTGTTCTGTTCGTATCGATCGCTTAATGGGTTACTTCGTATCGATAGCTGGGGGCCATTTCGTATCGATCGTTTGATGTTTTATTCGTATCGATCGTTGATCGATCGATACGAGCTGTGCAATTGGGATCGATACGAATTGATAATAATTGATGGATACGAAGTTGGGTGTACGTGATGGATACGAACAACAGATAATTGATGGATACAAAGCGATGTTCATTGATGGATACGAACAACAGGTAACTGATGGATACGAACAGATGAAGCTTGATGGATGTGAACAAGGCCTTTTAGTTGATGGATACGAAGAGTGTGGTTCCAGATGGATGAAAGTGGAATCGATGCGAAGAGAGCGCAATGATGGATTCGAACGAACCAATTTCCTTGGCTTGCATCGATCATATCTTGAGCATACAGACTCGGATTGCCTTGAAATTCGGAACGTTGGTTTCCATAAATTTCCATGTCGTGTCATGTTGATTGTAGCTTGATCCGAACTTGGACAAAATTCGTCGATATTCATTGTGAGCCTGCATATAACCGATCTTCGGGATGGACTGTCCTAAGTTTCTATTCAATTCCTTGATATCACGGCCTTGCCAAAAGGCAGAATAACAACCACATACTTCCTCGACCAATCCATCCCTAAGATAATGCCAAACCCAGTGAAACCTAAAACAACGCAATTACAAATAAAAAAACATCCATGACTCGATAAGACCTAACCATGACAAACCATATAAAGACTAGTTGGGGCTCTAACTAGGTTCATCACTATTAAAAATCGGTCAACTATTTCGGGTCTTAATCCTAGCCTATCTAACAGTCACTAGATATAAAGGAATTTGAAGCCTCGGTATCAAACAAAACACGTATGTAAACACCATAAATAGAAAGAATGCCTTGGATAGTGACACCCTTCCCTTTCTGTTTCACCGAGGGAGCACTCGATAAAGTCGAAATAGTGTCCAAAGTATATAACTTCATTATATGCACCTGCTTCACTGGTTCTAGGAACTTCTTCTGTAGATGTCCTGCCATACCACAGTTATAACACTTCTTTCCTTCCTCGGACTTGCAGTCCTTACTCAGATGACTTCGATCACCATAGTTGCAGCAAACAGGATTCCACTTTGCATTCTTCTGAGCATCCTTCCCTTGGGACCGCTTCCTCTTCCCATTCCATTTCTTCTTGCCTTTACTGCCTTTTATAGATATGGCTCTTCCTTAGTAGCAATAGATGGTTTGGACTTCGCGTACAAACACTCGTGGCAAAGAGCTTTCTCGATAAGTTTCTAAGTAGGCTCATCAATATGACCTACTAGCTTCTCTCCTATATAGTCTTCCAAACCCATAATAAACTTTTCTTTCTTCATCAACGTAGTGTTGATGAAAGACATCTCGAATTAGACAAAGCATCAAATTCAGCCTATACTCGAAGATCGATATATCTCCCTGCTTCAGGTCTACAAACTTTTTGAACAGTATCAACTTTTGGACAGCCGGTATGAACTTCTTCTCAAATCTAGTTTTGCCCTGGTCCCAAGTGTAGTGGTCCTCAAGAGTCGTAACTTTAATAGCGTTCCACCAGTTCATAGCTCAACCTTAGAGCCGTCAAGAAGCAAACCTGCTTCTCAGAACATCATCCAATTTCAGTCATCAAAAATTCTCTAGCAAGTGTCCAACCAGTCCAGCACTTCCATAGTCGATTCCATTCCTTGGAACGGTTTCCATCAAAACTGCCAAAATCCTTATTCAGTTTTGCAAAATCAGCTCTAGGTGCCTACACTTGAGCACCACCACCAACAGCAACATTAGGAACATCCGCTTGGGCATTTTGCAGCATGTTCGCCATCTTCGTATTGAGCATTGCCTACAAGTTAGGGTTAGCATCCCTCGAGCCCACTCCTTCTTCCTCGACTCCAGAGATGAAGTTCCTCGTAGCGTTTCTTGTATGCTGGCTCATTCTTGATTTGTAACAAAAATGACCAGTCTCTCATAAAAAAAACTTCATCAGTGGTACTCGTGTGTGCAATGCAACTTATATACTATATACACGGACTACTATATAGTTTAGAAAGCCTAAATATATATAACTAGTATGCTCTCTCATATATGTATAAATTCTCAATCTAGTTTATGGTGATAACTCCTACTCTATCCCCACTGGACCTTGGTATCAACTCAGGTTTACTATGCAACCTAAGCTCTGATACCAAAGGTGACAACCTCCCTATACCTCTAGCACCCAATATACCTGAAGAGTGCGCTGCTACGGTGCCCGATTAACGTAGGACGATTGTCAAGGGTGAAAAGTAGAGAAAGCAATTGCATAACCTATTTTATATCTCTCAATGCATCGAATAAAATATAATAGTCATCATAAATATAAAATGGACAAGACAGTAATAACTAAATGAACCACGAAATATCGGAGTGGATAGGTTCATAGAGTTATACAAAATAGTAGTAGAGTATATACAATTGGAAATAAACTCAAGATAACCGTCTCTAAATAAAATAGCTAACATTGTCTTGGCACCATAGCGTTGCAAAGCAGAATAAGCAATAGTAAGCCCACATATAATACGAGAAAGCACCATCCCTCGCTCATCCTCCGTATAGCACCATGTATCACCCAAACCTGCTTATCTAATCTACTCATTTAAGAGTATCCGAGATAATAAGAAGCAAAGCATAAAACAATGAGTCGGAAAAAAGTCTAGTGTAAGCGATAAATAATCTCAAACTATTATACAATTCGATATATTAAGAAACAAAGGTATAGAGAATCATATCTGACCTATCTATGCAGTCAAAGAGTTAGCACATAACAATAATAATACGCTAATCTACTATCATCACGTAAAGTATACAGACATCCTGGTATACTATAAGGCATCTAGGCATCGATCTCCTGGATACCTACGTTCGTGACATCCCTAGAACGTCAAACAACAATTATAACAATCATAGCAAGCATAAAATTCATCAAACAATCCTCACTGTCGCTCAATTTGCTTCGAATATATGATAACTCGTATGACCATCAATTACTACGGATTAATGGAAAAATCATGGTTTTCTATGTACTCGAACACCAGCCCATATAGCTGACACCAGATCTCTTCAACAATCTAGGGTATACAGATTCCATCAACGATCCTGGTTAACCATAAAAGTACCCAACGAGCATCCTTAAAATACCCTTGCTTAAGGGTACATCAGCAAACAATTTGAGTATCAATGATCCTTTAGCATGTGTATCTGATCCCTTTATTGCTCCATCCATTTCCATTCATCATCATATAACCATTCAACGTTCCATTGAACATGATAGAACCCTTCAACATTCTATTCACGAGTTTCCTTTAATGAACCCGCCTTGGTAGATTGTCATAATTACGAATCCATCGATTGAGCCGCCATCTTCAAGACACTTCTAGGCATCCACATAGGTCGTAGAATCAACATATCAAATTTTTGAAGCCATCACGTTGAAGTGTCATGCCTTTGCCTCGTCATTTTATCATCGACCTTCATCGTGTTACCTCCATCAAAATCAAATGTCGGACGATTAAACGAACGCATGTGCACACACACCAAGACATCATGTGCATGTACCCTAAAAATGGACCCCACAGGTCACCATCAAAAGTGATCGGCATTGATCACAAAATGATCGGTACCAGTCACATTGGCCTTTAGAAAACTTCTCTAAGGTGAAGTTTTCCTCTTCCCTCACCTTGCGCGATCATCTTGAAGCTCCTTTAACCCAGACTCGAAGATAACACCCTAGAAACATAAGGTGAAAGTGTTAGGGCTTGAGAACATGTTTACTTTAGAATTTTTCTAAGTCCTAAAGCTAGATTTCTCATGCTACTCTAAGCTCAACTCGAAGCAAGCCTTTCAAAACTTCGAAGCCTTTTGCCCATTTTCTTGAAGCTATGAGTGATCGGTACCGAGTTCTTTTCTCTATCAAAATTTTGCGGAGTCCAAAATTTCTCCACTATTCCATTACAAGCCTAACCTGAAACGCATAGCCTAAAAACCTGAAATCTCTGCCTCTTGGGCCCGAAGCATCACCAACCCTGACTGCCTTTGGTTACTACCGATCTAATTTACTACTTACCAATCTGATTTGACGATCAAATTTTGGTCTATCAAATCAACCCTAAATCAATTAAAATTTGCTATATAGACTCCCCAAAGCTTCCAGCATCACATATCCAAATTTCTTTAGGTTTCAACCACTTTTGTGTCATTTGCACCAAACAACGTATCACTTCTCTAACTATCTAAAACAACAAACAAACACATCAAACAATTCAAACAAAAGCCAAATACCATCTAATATCATCTAAGAAATAAATATAAATCATCCGACTACAAATTATATGCATAAATCACTCTAGATCTAGTTCCCTAGAAATGACAATTGTGATCGGTAAATAGTATAAAACTTATCTAAATTAAATGTTATCTTTTTAAATATAGGTACCGGGGATCATTAGATCTAAAAATTTAAAACCATTTAATTTTGAAAATCTTCTTAAAAATCAAGGTTTTTCCATACCAACATCCATAGTAAAGTGAGAGTAGGAATATCACTCCCATAGCACAAAAATTACCCAATAATCCTGTCAAATCCTTGATGAACAGTCGTAGCATGATTCCTTATAAAGCCCAATAGTAGATCTTGAGATTCTCCATGCTAATTACCTTCAATTGATAATTTTTATCTAATTAAAGTATAAAAAAGAGAAGCTTTTTGATGGAAAATGAAATAATGGAGGTATAGATTTGTTTTTGGAAGTGGGAAAAGAGATTAGATTTGTTCCATCATCCCCAATTAGGCACAAATCCTAAAATGGCTTCGTGGGCTTAAGTTTGGGTTTAACTTATTACCCACTAATCTGGTCAACAGCAGACCAAACTTAAAATGACCATATCTCTTAATCGGTAAGTCTGATTTCCTACTATGACCACTCTACAAAAAGAGAAACCATCATCCCAATCTAATGGAAGTGGTTTTAGACTCTAATTCAGCTCATATCAAAAGTTACATACTTTACAAGATTTTTAATGTCAAAACTGTCAACTAAAATTTCTAAGGATGGAAAATGTCCCTAGTAGTCATTTTCCAAAGTTATAGAGTCATACAATCTCAAATGGATTAAATAATGATATTTTATGATCATTCGATACTTAAAAGTCATTACAAGGCACGTACTAACAAAGCGTACTTGTATATATTCAAAACATTACACACACACACACACACACACACACATATATATATATATATATATATATATATATAACACAAACACATCCTTATAATCAAGTAATCTTATCACTATCTAAGGAAAGTTGCTAATGATTCCTAGTTATAGATAGGTGAGAATGAGCAATCAAATTAAAAAGAATTCAAGTGAGGCAATTGAGATTCTAGGCGTGAACATTCCTATATGGTTTGGCCAGTATCTTTAGGGAAGATGCTAGACTTAACTCAACCCTAATGGAGGAACTATAGTGCAAGCATAAGTTGCAGCCCCATCTCTTTTTCCTGATTTAGATTTTCTTAAGTTATCTCGGGATTTCTAGAGTCTAGGTGGAATGAATTATTATGGGACTAAATAATCTGTGGAGGCACAGGCATGGCTAAGGAATTATGATTGGATTTTTGCTATGGTTGGTGTGGAAAGGCCTTAAACTAAGGAGAGATTGTTATTGCTGAGATAGATGAGATAGGTTTGCTTGAACTGATTTATAGAGGCGCTTTGAGAATAAGTTCATTTCTAAGAAGGAATGAGGAGTACATCTAGAGAAGGTCATTGATTTGGAGCATAATTCATTTAGAGCAAGGAGACCACAATGTCAAGGAGAATGTGAATGAGTTTAATCAGTTGATGAAGTATGGCTTGGACCTTATCAATACACCAATGAAAAAGGTAATGGATCTTGCTAAAGGGTTAAATCCGTCTTTAAGAGGTATTGGTTTGAGCAATGTACCAAATAGAGCTACTTTTGGGAGCTTGGTTTAGATGGAGTTATTGAATTCAATTAGGAAGGAGGAACCATAAAAGGCAGAACTGACGCAAGTTCACCAAGACCACTGCAGAAGTGGAATAGGGGCTTATGGCAAGACAAAGAAGCTAAAGTTTAAGTGTAAGAAGTTCCAAGGCAAGGGTCATCTAGTGAAGGATTGTAGGACAGGTATTGCAAAGGTCAAATGCTAAAACTACAACTAATTTGGGCATATGAAGAGAGAGTGTCCAAATGCATCTAAGACTTATACTAAGGTGATACCAACATATGCACTAGATGTTATTCCTAGCTAGAGTGCTACTCTAGCTATGGATAAAGGAAAGAAGGACGTCATAATAGGTGTATTAACTCTTTTTGGTTTTCAATTTCTACTTTATTTGACACGGGATGTAACAACCTAGCTTTCTACGCCATAATGAAGTATAATTTAATTAAAATAAATTTGTTTGAATTCAACATTTGATAATTAATTTAATAAAAGTAAATAAATAAATTTTTAGTTAAATAAGTTCTATTTAATAAAAGTTTTTGATTCAATAAATTAAACTAAATTAATAAATTCTCTTTGAATAATTTAATGAATTGAATCGAATGTTTTAAATTCAATATAAAATATTTTTACACAGTAAATAATTTCATATGATTAAAATAGTGAATAATAAATAGGTATTGAAATGAATTGTAATGACCCAGAATTTTAGTTATTTGAATTTGGAATATTTAATTAATTTTAAATATTGAAAAGTTAAATACATAGATTAAATAACTTGAATTTCGAATATAGCGATTTATTGGATAATTTAATTATTGAATTTAATAATTGAAAATCGTTAAATAATTGAACCTTGTGTTTTAAGTTGGATAAAAATGATTTAAAGGCTTATTTAATTTATATTAATAAGAATGAAGGTAATAAAACTTTCAAATTGGATTTAAAAGTGATTTAACTGACTTTAAAAATATCTCGTCTAATTAACATATAAAAATAGCCTTCCGGGGCACAGTCTTGGATTTTGATGAAAACAGTCACATTGGATCCATAATAATGAATTATAACACGCCGTCAAATTTCATGGCGATCAGATGTATCGTTTTGCCGTGCAAGATCGAAACGCGTAGAATTTAATATAATAATTAGGTTAAAAAAACTATCTTCTGCATACGATCAAATTAGGTCTCGAAACAAGTTCCATTGCGTTCGAAATAGTGGTATAACATATAGAACGCCATGCGGCACGTCTCGATTGCGGTCTGAAATTGTATAGCTAGATATTTTGAATTTAAGTAATATATTTACTTGGATTTGACCATACACTGCCTTGACCCATCATCATCAACCTACACCCTCCTCTACATTATTTCACATCTACCCCTCCATTATATAAGTCTCTATCACTAAAAAGAAAAAGGTTCAAAACTTTAAAAAATGATATTTCAAAAATACTCAATCAGAAAATAAGAAACAAGCTTTAAAATTCTTCATTTGAGGTGATCTTCATTTTCATATACATGTTGATGGGTGTGTTTTCTTTTCTGGCATTGGACAGTGAGATGCTCAAGCTAGGGTTCGGTTTTCTATGAAATTGGGGTGAATTGGTGATAATGGAGTATGAATTTGAGTTCGTAAGGGGAAGGGTCATCGGCGGCCACGAGCAGGAGGGTTCCGATCATGTATTGATCGTTGCAACTTTCGTACGGCCTGGGAGGGATCTTCGTGGTCGCAATTTTCTAGGCGTGTTTGGGCGGCATATGGTTGTAAGGTGGAGGTAGAGGTTGGGAAGGGGAACTCAACAGTGAAGGTGAAATGTCATTCCGTGCATGGACGTGGCTGAAGGACGAGGAGGAAGAGGCGGCTATGGCGTGCACTGATACTTCGTGCACAGGGGTATCGATGGGGAAGATGGGTAAATCTGTTATTAATTTAATTATATAAATTGTTTATTTTATTATTAGTTTAATTATCGAAACATAAAAAATTAACAACTCCTTCATATGAGGTCCATTCGAGATGCGGATTTTTGCGTTGTGCTCGTAATGACGAAAGCTTCACAATGGAACTAGTTTGGACGAATTTGGAGAGAGTTCAAATTTGGACTAAAATCAGAGATCATTCGATTTTAGTTCCAAACCGGAACGCCTCGGTGACGATAGAAAATTTTAGTGAGTTAAACTCACCTTTTTGGTTAACTGGTATGATATATAGTTGATAAAAATTATTGGATGATTTTTTGGATGAATTACTATATTTATATTGGTTGGATTGAATATCCCGCCTATTAGAGCGGATGAGACCCTATTACGTTCCCGTGTAAGGGCAGTTGAACCTTTGTATACAAATCCCGCCTCGTAACGGTTGATTTATATTTTATGATTATATAACATTAGTGATGTAGGGGGAAACAGGTTGGAGGCATTACAAGAAAAACCATTTATAGTTGCAAAAATCGGAGGCGTTTTATTGTAAATGCAACAAAAAATAGATTACCAAATAATATAAACATGGCAAAAAATAATTCACGTTTCCCGGTTCTAAAAAAAAGAGTCCGCGCGAACTAAATAAACGTAACCTATCATTTTACTCTCGTACTTAACAAAATTCTCGTCCCTAATTTGCTTTCTTCTTCAGAAAAAAAATTTCCCCTTTTAATCGTGTTAAAATTTTCATCGCACTCAAGTATCATCGTCAACTCCGTCGTTTCCCCCTTACTCAACATCGAGTCGCGGCAGCCAGCAGATCTAGGTATATTTAGGTATGAATCTTTTAAATCGATTAGGTATATTTAGGTATGAATCTTTTAAATCGACTTTGTGATTCTATTTGGATTTTATATGAATTTGAATGCATCTTATTTTCGTATTTTTTCCTAAACTATTACTGAAATGGTTGATTTAAAGGTGGAAACGATCACTCTATATCATTTGTAGCTTGGAATCCATGGAAATAAAGAGCTCTGTACTCTGATTAATTGAATCGTTGCTAGAGGCAAAGTATCATGATATTAATAAATCACTTATTAATAATTCTGCCAAATAAGGAAATCTTAATTCCAGTTTTCATAGTTTTTGTTAGGATTATATTTTTTGTGAACTGCTATCTTTGTTCGACTGATTTTATATGGTGCATTAATATGTTTGGTATTTGTTTTCTTAAAAGAAATGGGTATATTAGATCATGCATTTTAATGTTGGTCTTTGTTTGTCAACTGATTCAATGGCTGGTGTTGTAATATTAATTTGAGTTTTTGCATTTCTTATTAAGATCTCTATCTATAGTTACAAAACAATTGGACCAAGCATTCAGGACTCTCAATTGTTGTGGGTTCCTAATCCTACTCTCTCTCATGCCTAAGAATCTTACTGTGGTGTAACCATGGACAAGGAATAGGGATATTTTCTCTCAAAAAATCCTTTTTAAAGGTCCATTTAAGATGAACTGTTTAATACAATAAAAATATATCATAAATGAGTATGTGATTCTTATGACTTATTAACTTCTAGCTATTATTTCATATTATAATAAATTATTGGTGAACATACATTTCTAAATAAGTATAATTGTTGAATTTTGATTAAATTAGTTGTGTGGATGTGAGGTAGTGAAGAGGAGGCGGTGAAGTTGATTGTTGGTTTGGTAAGAGGACACTGTTGGTTTGTACATTTTGAGGCTTTGAATTTATATGCAGTAATTCTATAATTTGCTAGACTTAGGCTTTGAATTCATGAATGGATTAATTATAAATACATGTAAATCTGAGGTTAAATGCAAAATATAAGTGTAAAATTTTTATTTTTGGAAAAGTATTCTTTACCTTTGTCTACTAAACCACCATGGTTATATGCGGTAGTGCTACAAGTATTTGTACTTCAACGTCTAGTTATTTTTTTTATTACAACAGATAACCAATTTATACGTCAAAGATTGGAAACTTATTTGCCTTCAAATGTCGATAATGGAAAAAGGCTGGGTTTTTTTAAATAGGTGATAAAACCATGATTAACTTAATATGTATTTTGAGAATTAGAACATATAATCTAATACTAAAGCTCACTTTTTTTTTTAACTTTTTTCATAGAACTAGTATAGAATACCGACAAGGAGCAATGAATTTCGTGCATGCTGCAAAGAGGAATGTAAGAAGTGTAGAAAAAATTTTATGCCCTTGCAAGGATTGTCGGAATCTTAGTCGTCATGATGACCAAATCATCGTTGAACATTTAATTATAAAAGGAATGGATCCTAAATACATTGACGGTGTATGGTTTAACCATGGTGAAGAGATAAATGTAGAGAATAAAACAAATACGTTTGACGTATATGAACTATTCAAGATGATTCACTATGAAGATGAAGATTTTTTGAATCGAGATTTTTTTGATGATGATAAAGACGATGTTGATTCTCGAAGAAAAGAGGATGAGTTAGTCAAGAACTTGGAAGATGCAGAAACTCCATTATATCCTAGTTGCACAGATCACACAAAATTATCCGCCATCACCGTCTTGTATAATCTTAAATGCGAGACTAGCTTGTCCGATAGTGGTTTTGATAAGCTTTTAGCTGTGCAACATCTATTTCTGTCGAAGGATAACGTGCTTCCCAAAACCTTATATGAAGTCAAGAAATTTCTTAAAGCATTCGACATGGGTTTTGAAAAGATACATGCTTGTGAGAATGATTGTTGCCTTTTCAGAAAAGAATACAAAAATTTAGAAAGTTGTCCAAAATGTGGTTCCTCGAGATGGAAGAAAAATCAAGATACTGAAGAGGTTATACAAGGTGTTCCAGTTAAAGTATTGAGATATTTCCCAATCATTCCGAGGTTTAGACGAATGTATAGATCTCAAAAGATGGCTGAAGAATTAAGATGGCATTTTAATAATAAAAGTAACGATGGAAAAATGCGTCATCCCGTGGATTCTATGACATGGAAAATGGTGGATGAAAAGTATAAATCTTTTTCATCTGATCCACGCAATCTTAGGCTTGGTCTTGCTACAGATGGATTCAATCCATTTTCCATGTTGAGTTCGAAATATAGTTGCTGGCCGGTAATGCTTGTGACATACAATCTCTCGCCTATGTTATGTATGAAGAAAGAAAATATTATGTTAACTTTACTTATTCCAGGCCCGAAGCAACCCGGGAATGATATTGATGTATATTTGGCGCCTTTGGTGGAAGACTTGCATCACTTGTGGTCTAATGGAGTTACTGCTTATGATGCATTTAGTACAACTTTATTTAAACTGAATGCAATTTTGTTATGGACGATTAATGATTTTCCGGCTTATGGAAATCTTGCTGGATGTCATGTGAAAGGGCAAAAAGCTTGCCCATTATGTGGTGTCAATACCCATTCTCGTTGGTTGAAACATAGTCGAAAGTTCGCCTACATGGGTCATAGAAGATTTCTACCTCCGTCAGATTCACGGAGGAAACAAAAGGCATTGTTTGATAATACCATAGAGACAGATGGTGCTCCTAGAATGCTTTCTGGGAGAAACATCTATGCATTATTGAAGGATTATCCAAATGATTTTGGAAAAGGAATAGAGGAGAAAAGTAAGAAGAGAAAGCATGTCTATGATAAAGAAGATGAATATGATGATACTAACAGTTCTACAGAAGTAGAGCTATCAAGGTGGAAAAAATGATCAATTTTCTTTGATTTGCCTTATTGGGAGGTTAGTAGTTAATTTATTTATTTTTCATTGTTTTAATACAAGAAAAACCCAATAATGCATTATTGTTTTGGTTTTCATAGGAACTTCCATTACGTCATAATTTAGATGTGATGCATGTGGAGAAGAACATTGGTGAAAGCCTATTAGGCACAATGTTGCATGGAAATAAATCCAAAGATGGAACCAACTGTAGAAAGGATTTAGAGGATTGGGGAATTCGAAGTGAGCTTCATACACAACCTCGTGGGAATAAACATATCTTCCACCGGCTCCATATATGTTGTCAAAATCCGAGAGAAAAATATTTGCAAAAGACTGTATGATTTCAAAGGACCGGATGGCTACTGTTCAAATTTAAAAAATCGGATTTCGTTGTCGGATTACAAAATTAGTGGATTGAAGTCACATGATTACCATGTATTAATGCAACATTTATTGCCAGTAGCATCGAGAGGGTTCATGACAAAGAAGGCAAGAAAAGCGATAATTCGCTTATGTTCTTTTTTCAACAAATTATGTCAACGTGTTCTTGATAGAGAGAAGGTAGAATAAATCAATGTTGAAATTATTGATGTTTTATGTGAGCTTGAAATTTTTTTTCCACCATCTTTCTTTGATATAATGATACATTTATCCATTCATCTTGGAAAAGAAGCACAAATGTGTGGACCTATTCATTTTCGATGGATGTACCCATTCGAAAGAAATATGAAGACACTCAAAGATTATGTCAGAAACTATGCATGACCAGAGGGATGTATTGCTGAATCGTATTTTGCAACAGAATGCATGTTGTTTTTCAATGAATTTTTGAAGAAATCAGGACATATAGAGGAGAAAGGAGCTCGAAATGAAGATTATGAAAGTAGTAGAATATTAGAGGGACGTCCAATTTCAGTATCGAAGACAATTAAATTGCCAGTTAATGAGAAAGAAAGTGCTCATTTAGCTGTGTTAATGAATATGGCCGTGGTGGAACCGTTTATAGAGTAAGTTTATGTTATATTGTTTTAAATATTTTGATGTGTGCGCAATGATATATATATAACTTATAATCAATTGTTCAATACTAGTTTGCATTTGGAGGAATTAGAAAATTCAGACCAACGCATGACAAAAAATGCGACCTTACTTTGGGAAACACATACAAAAAGTTTTGTCGATTGGATTAAAAGGAAGGTTAGTTAGATTTCAAATATATTCTCATTCAACTATCAATATTACTATATAAATTTACATGCTAAATGAAATTTGTTGTAGATACCTATTACCTCCAAGGATCATAATGACATGTTAAAATGGACTGCTTATGGTCCGAAGGATGATGCCATGTCTTTCAAAGGATATATCATCAACGAGCAACGTTTTCATGTAAAAGATTTAGGGAGAGAAACTCAGAATTGTGGGGTGACTTTTGATGCAACTACTATGTGTAGAGCAAGTGCTAAAGATGTGTCCCAAGTGGTTGATGTGGTCACTTATTATGGAATATTGACAGATATAATTTTATTAGATTATCATTTGTTTTATATTCCAGTTTTCAAGTGTTGTTGGACGTATAAAGGAAATGGAGTATAAGTTAATGATGATGGGTTCACTCTTGTTAATTTACATCAAGCATCATTTTCACGAGACCCATACATACTTGCATCTCAAGCAAAACAAGTATTTTATTCAAGAGAGAACGATGTTTCTAATTGGTACGTTGTAATGAAAGCACCATCAAGAAGTTTTAATGATATAGAGGAGCACGATTGCATCGAGGAAGATATTCAAGTGGTGGAAGATGAAATAACTTAAGCGGATGATGAAGATGTTTGCTATGTTAGAGAGGATTGCGAGGGCATAATTGAGTAGATTATATGTTCTACTTGAGCATAGTTTGTTCATTTGCTTTAGTGATGGTTGAACTTATATATTAAATCCGGGCTATTTGGAAATTTCATTGAACTTGTATTGATTTTCTTTAGTGATTGTTGTTCATTTGCTGCACTAATGCTTTGTTTTTTTTAATGTTACGAATGGCTGTTAGTTTGCACCATTTAATTTTCTAATCCATTGCAAATGCATGTACCATTCAATTTTTGTTCTTTGTGTTTTGATCTTTGTATACTTTCATAGACAAAGCATTATATGTTCTTATCAATTCTGTTTGCATATATTGCTTGATAATGAGTAGTGTTCTTATCAATTCTGTTTGCATTACATGTACATTTTCTCATAAAATTACAAATCTGTTCATCATCTCAAGGCTTTTAGGCCTGCTTGTTTTGTTTGCAAACTGCCACATCTCTTTTCAGCTACATGTTGATGATATTTAAGTGTTGTTTGTTAATATTTATCGCTGCTTATTGTTTACATGTGCTTATTGGTTTATACTGTGTTTTCTGTCACTTGCAAAAAAATATGTCTACAACATCTGTACGTACCCGCTTGTAGAGAAAGGCTGAAGAACAAACAGTCAAAGCTAAGAACAAATGGTCAAAGCGAAAACGTAAAGTTCTAGCTAGTATAAATGAAATAGAAGAACAACCAGACAATGCTAAGAAGCAAGCCACTGTTCACAATGAAGAAGACGAACAACCACTAGATGATATCCCCTCTGACCCAAATGAAGGACTCCGCTCAGAAAATGAAACCCGTCCTGAACAAACTGCTGATGCCGAGCTGGAAATTGGGAAACAAAGTGAAGCTGAAATCGGAAGTACATCTCGGAAAAGAGGCGGTAGAGGTCCAGCAAAAGCAAAAAGACTCTCGTCATGCAGTCAGGATCGAATTGAAGTTGAGTTCAATGATCTAGGTATACCAGTAGGGCAAGGGTCGGTATATTTATCCTCTTTTCTTGGACCGCTTGTGCGGGAGCAGGTTCCATACACCATTGATGATTGGAGGAATATTAGTGATGACTTAAAAGAAGTTTTGTGGCAGTCGGTTCTGGTATGAAGCAGGCATCTATTATTTAACATTCCGACTCTAATATGTTTTGAAAATGACTTCTAATATTGCATGGTATTGCCAATTATAAATTGAAATTGCCATCTAATAACTTCTGGATAAATTGAAAAATAGTTCTTGCCAATTATAAATTGAAATCGCCCTCTAATAACTTCAGAAAACCTTTCAGATTTAATTAAATCTGTCGTATTTAAATTAAATAAATTTTACTAATATCATGTTTTGATGTATTGTTGCAGATTAGATTTAAATTGGAAGAGGAATGGCAAAGAAAAGCTATATTTCAACAAATGGGAGTACTTTGGAGATCGTCAAAAAGAAAATTGGTTCAAAATTTGCAAAAAGCGGAGAACGGTGAGGAAAGACTTAAACTGAAACCTACTAACATAAAAAGCATAACCGATTGGAGGAAGTTTGTGAAGGCGAAAACAAGTCCGGAGTTTAAGGTAAATCATTCCTATTGAACTCGTCTGGCATGTTTCTGCAAATCCATCTACATAGTTAGCAACCGATAAATTTCTTTAGAAGTGAAGTCCAAGTGTTGATGGATGCTGAGGGTTCCTGTTTAGGTATTAGCTGCAGGAACCTATGACAGTACAAAATACAAATGCATTATGACAAGCACATGAACATTTTAAATGAAGTAAAAAAAACACTTTGCAAGTTAGTTCAATCTAGAAATATTATTATAGATATGGAATGTTGTATATGTCACTGAGTTATCCAGCATTAATAATACCAAATAAGTATATGACCATGATGAATTGATTTTCAAATAAATTGCAATCCTCACCATACATATTTACCCTGCATTATAAATATTAGATAGTTTTTCTTTTTATGATTTTGGTTGTTAAATTCTAGCATCTTTCAATATTTTCAGCAAAAAAGTGAGAAATATTCAGCCCTTAGGTACACACAACTTCCGCATACAACCGGTCGTAGGGGAATGGCTAGAAAGACCGAAGACATGGTAAGTTAATTAACTATAGCATTATTTAACATTATTTTATACCTGTCAGTTTATTAATTTAATGTTATTCTATTTTTAGAAAAAAGAAAGTGTAGATCCATCGTCCATAAGTAGAGCTGATGTGTGGATTAGATCTCACATTAAAAAAATGGTGAACCAGTGAACATGGAAGCTGCAAATACTATTGTAAAATTGTTTTTAATTTTATTGGTATATTTTTTTGAAACTATGATATTTTTACCATTGTACATTATCTATGTGTATTTATTTATATAGGAGGAGATCAAAAAATATGGTAGCCTATCCCAATCCGGCTCGACACAGAATGATATTGGAAAAGATGCTCTTGTACATGTACTGGGACAAGATAAACCGGGACGGTTAAGGGCATTAGGTAGGGGTTGCACTTTAACCAAGCTAGCTTTGGCCCAGTCCAAAGATAAACAAGTGTCTCGGTGTCGAGAGGAAATAGCAGAATTGAAGGGAATGATACAGACTCTGATGGACCAGAAGGTAAATTTTTGGAAATTAATTTATATTCGTGCTTCGCTGCAGGGTAAAGAAAGTTCGAGAAGGAACTCACCTGATTCGGTAAAAATAATATTTATATTACTCAATAAATGAAATTTATATTTTAATTTTTTAATCCAGTAATTGATTTAATTTTCGGTTGATTAATTGTCGATCGACGACGAAGTATGTTTGCTGTTGAATTGGGATGGAACCTCTGGAGTTGTTGCCCATGGGAGGCTTTTGTCCATGGACCCAGATGACGTTGTCAATGGCATTCGTCTTGGACCAAATGCTGGGAGTGTTGTTATAGATTCAGTGGATAAAGCAGATACTTATTTATGGAGGACTACACCTGAAATGGCAGTCTTAGCAGACGCTAAGAATAAGGTAGTTGCTTGGCCATCAGTTTGCATCAAGGTCCCGCTGCGAACACGGTTGAACTGTAGTGCAGCCAGTACGGTAAATTTTTTCACGTTAAGTATATTAGTGTAATATGCTGCGAGCTTATTGATGTCTAAAATGCAGCGAGCACACCCCCCATCTGAATAAAAATTTAACACATATTCATTGTTTTTGTATAGCATACTAAAGTCTTGAATTTCACTTCTCATTTTTAGAGTACCAGCATCATCGAAGACACTTGCAAGATTTACGGTTGGACTGAGGGTGAAGGTGTAGTTTCCGAAGGAAGAATCCACGCCACTGATCCAAAATATACTGTTAATGGTATTCCACTCGGTCCGTCTGCTGTTGTGATTTGGGTGGACAAAGTAGTAAATAAAGATGCTTATTTGTGGCTACCCACATCTGATATGTCGTGCATTGGAGATGCAGTTGGTAGGAAAGTAGCATGGCCAAGATCAAAAGTAGAAGCTGATCAAGAAAAACTAGATGAGAGTCGTGATGATACTGAAAATGTTGTGAATTCTCCCATGAAATCCGCACATATGGTCATGAATAAATCTCAAAATGTAAGTATTAATTTTCAAATTTGAAGAAGTTAACTGTGTATGAAAGTTTATTTAATGTGCATGTATACATTGTGCATAATAATCTCTTTTCTTTCAGCCGATTGCAACCATGCAAAAGGATGCCAAATGCCAGTTGATCGATTTGGGTAGAGCAGACGTAGTGGCTGAAGGAAGTATTGCATCAACTGATCCAATAATGATGGTCCATTGTCGTCCATTGGGACGTAATGCTGTAAAAGTTTGGATTGAACTGGTGATAGTTCCAGATGTAGAGATATGGAGACCAACATCGGGTCTGACGTGCATGGATGATTGCTTTGGCGTTCCCATAGCTTGGCCAATGGAAAAAATCATTATTAAGTCAAAATGAAAGGTATATAATTTTTTTTATATATACATTAGGAATGCTAGTAGCTAAAGTGTAGATAGATTTTTGGTAAAATGATAAAAGTACATAAGTAGGGGTGTTATATTCGAATTGTGATTGAATGATTGTGATTGGTGGTTCAGGTTCAGGGGAGGGAAAATAATTGATGGTGAGGAGTTATGTATGGATTGTGGTGGAATGTTAGTGATGCAATTTGTAGGAGATGCAATATGGGATTGATGAGAGTTTGGGTGAGCGTGTTTGTGTGGTTGGATGTTTTCAGGTGGATTTTGTTTCAGGCAAGCTGGTCGTTTGTGGAGGTGGATTTTGTTTTAGGAAGGAGTGTATTAGAAGGTGGGGCGGTGCAGGTGCTTTGTTTGGTGATGAAGTTCAGGCTATGGCAGTACAGTGATAGTGTAGGAAGAAGTGGCAAGGTAGTTGAGTGTTGTGGCAGTGCAGAGAAGTGGTCGATTGTCGTCCATATGTTTTGTTTCAGTACATTGCTTATTTAAGCAGTTTTAAGTTCAGGTTTTGTTTTCTCACTCTTTTGTTCTGTTCTTTGTTGACAGGTAGTTCAGGTTTTGAAGACATCAGCAATGATAGGTAGTTTAGGTTTTTATGGTGGTTCAGGTTTTGCTCGGTACTTTGGTTATTTCAGACGTTTATTTCAGATGTATATATACGGTTATGACACTTATGGTAGTTTGGTTATAACACTTATGGTAGTTTGGTTGTGTATGTGTACGGGTAGCTTTTTGTCGACACCTATGTATGTGGATGTATGAATGTCTATGTATCTTGTGGATATGTATGTGGATGTATGAATGTCTATGTATCTTGTGGATCTTCAATGCGTATACGTATTTTGTAGTTGTTTAATATATTGTGTTCAAAAGTGTATGTGCTTGCGTATTATGTTATTATATAATTGGATGCTAGATCAGGGGTAAATCTGGAGTAGCAGGTGGAGGGAAACAAACGCTACTGGATATTATTTATTTTGGTAGCGTTAAAATGTCGCTACAAAAGAGTGATTAAAAACTCAAGTACACTTATGCTGGCGTTTATTAAGCGCTACCAAAAATGTATATAACGCCATGAAAAGGTAACGTGGAGGAGAAAACCCTTTCGGTGGCGTTAAACAGGCGCTACAAAAAAGGAATTCTATGGCGTTATAAAAACGCTATCAAAAAAACAAATTTGGTGGCGTTTAAAAAAGTGCAACTAATACTCGAGGATTTTTAGTGGCATGTTTTCTCGTAACGATTATCGGAACGCCACTAAAAATACGTTGTGGCGGTTTTTGGGCGCTACAAAAAATCAGTTTTCTTGTAGTGAGGGATCCGACAGGATTCCTCGCTATTGTTGAATTGTTTCAATAATATATTTTTGTATGGATTATTGAAAAATAAACCTGGTTGTGGACATTATGGTTATAACATTGTTATATGTTGAAACTAAAACCCAATAGTGATAGAAAATCGATATTGATATTGGTTAAGTGTTGGGTGGCTATTGGCCTCAAATTGGTATTTTAAAAATACTATAAATTGCCATTTAAGTCGGATTTGGTTTTTGAAGGCAAGAAATGATTTTTAAATCCGAAATTGAGTTTCGAAATTTTTTTGTTCTAAGGAATATTTATTTAATTATAGTAATATTGTTTTAAAGTTATTTAATAGCAATATTACTTTCAGATTATATAATTATAGTAATATTATTCTAAGGTTATTTAAATTACTTTAGTATTGATTTTAGTTGTTTGTTTATAGTAATATGGTTTTAAAGAATTTATCAAAATATTAAAGGCTAATTATTTCAAGAATGACCATGGTTTGAAAATAAAAATAAGGGTTTATTAATAAGGTTTTGGAAAATAGATTATTATTATTTATAAAAAGGGTAAAGACTAATTATTATTGTTTCTCAAACAATATTTTGAAATTATTTATTATTATTTTTAAGATGTTTTAAAATTAATAGACTTCATTTATTTATAATGTTATTGTTAAAAATTACTATTAGATAGTAGTGTTTTGAAGTAAAAGATTTTTAATTATTCATTAATGTTTTCGAGACCCCTGAATAGAGCTGAAAGACTTAGATTTTATAATGGAGTCATAAAATGGTTTGAAAACTTAAGGAAGGGTTATATGCAAGGTGAAAGGGTTTATAAATGGTTAGATATTTATAAACAAATTTTAGAAAATGGGTTTATAGATTTATAAAACTAAGTTTTATAGATGGTTTGTGGATTCAGAAAGACTTTATCAGTGATTTTTGAAATGTACAAGAAGCTTATAAGTGATTGAATTTTTATATAGGGATTATAAATGGTTTTTTGGAGATTTATAAAATGGTTTATAAATGGTTTTGGAGAATTATAAGGGAATTATAAATGATTAGAGAATCGAATGAAAAGAACATCTTTTTCAATCTTGTGGATATACTTATACCGTTGAGATAATTATACGAATATTTTCTTCTAAGTATTGATAACATAGGAATTGGCGGATATACCTTGGTAAAGGTATTTTTGTACAAGTAATTTACAAAGTGGCTTTTATTTATAGAGATTTATAAAGGAGGCTAGTGATTGCTAATATGCTGAACCAATGTTAATTTTCCCCTATGGAATAAATCCCTGATTGAATGTTGTTATTCGATAGTTAAATAACCGACTATCGAATTTGGACCCAAACGTAACCTTGGAAATATCGAGGAGAAACACGTGAGTTATATGGCACAGTCATCTCCGATGATGCTGTACTGTGCATATAAATCTCGTTTCGTTCTCCTAGGACAATGATAGGGAAATCCGTCCACTGACGGTTAGGAGGTGATCTCCGATCTTATCTTTGACTGTTTATTTCCTAAAGAATCGGGGTTGGGTTTACTGGAAATTATCGAACGTTGTTTCGAAGAGACCAGGATCGGATATGTTATCCGAAAACCACTTCGATCCAACGAATGCGTGTCAAAACGAAGACATCGTGAAAATCATGGAATCAAAGATAGAGATGTGAAGTGCAAGGGCTAATCGCTACTAATCCTGAGGGTGATTCCAAAATGGATGTAGTAGGAATAGTGCCTTCTGTTTCATTCAGACCCAGAACGGACTTGTATGGGTGAATGCTATCAGTACATTGTCATTAGAGGGCAATGAGCATTCTAAGTGTAAACATTCTTGAAAGGTAATCGTAGCCTCAAGCTTCAACAACTAGGAATGACTAAAATAGGGGAAATGCAGCAAGCTAACTGGGTCGCTCCCAAGTAGGGTATGATCTTCCTAATTTAGAGTCGATATTATCTCTCATGTTTATGCTTCGAGCCCCATTAACGGAGGGGTGATCATATTCGGTACTATCCAGCAAGGGGTAGGTCGGTTCTGTGTTGGAATGGGTCGTTAGGTACGATCTATGTACATTGTTCTTGAGATGTACTATGACGGGCAGTACCCCAGTAGCCCAGTTATTAGTTGGAATCCAATCTCCAATACGTGCCTTACATTTTTGATTGTAGAGCATAGTATGTTGGAATGTGAGATGCAAGCATTTCACCTATATTCATATTTTACTCTGACCCCTAGAAATTATTATAATATAAATGGATTTTCTATAGAAAACTTTTTGGTTATTGTAAGGTAAAAACCTATCGTGTTTTTGTATGGCATGGTCTTACGAGATACCTTTGATTTCAAAGATTTTTATATAATTTCAAATCCAGTTAGGTGTATTTTCTCACGCTTGTTTTCCAGACTGACTCGGGTGTTATTTTATTATAATGCTTGGGTCAGACCGAGCATATTATAGATTAGTTTGGATGCTTGGAGCTTCAGGAGATGAGTTGGAGGCCCAGAGACGTATTCACATAGATGGTTATTTTCCGTTGTATTCATTGTTGTGTTTATCAGCAATTGTGAGGACAGGCTGTTATAACCGTCTAGGTTGAAATAGGTTAGTATACTCTAATTGATGTTTGTATGTGCATATATTATAGTTTGTTTTTGTGTAAAGATTTATTGTATATTATAGATTATTCATTCCGCTGTGAGATTTTGTGTTGTTGAGTTTTCTTCTTATCTTCTTTCTTCTTTCTTTTCTCCTAACAATCAGGTTTTCCGACATTGGATTGCTCGGCATGTAATACAGTGGACATATTAGTGTCGATTTTCGAGGGTCAAAAATCATGTTCGTTACATGAATGAAATTATGTGTTTATCAAAATATATACCTATAGAATGAAGTGTTAATCAAATTAAATTGGATTGAAATTGAAGTTATTAGAAGAAAAGGAAAGAAAATAATACATATTAAGTAATTATATCTAGCCCGAAAACATTTAGCCCAAGCCCATTCTAGATCATTCTTTCAAACCCCCCAAACCTAAGCCCGACCACAACTCAAAGCCCTAATCTCCCTCCAATAATTAGAAATTCTATCGTGACCAAATCTTTTAGAAAAAAGAAGGAATCATGTGACTAGGCGCGAACTCCTAAGGGGCATAGCACAGGTGCATGGTCGAAGGAGGAGACTGCATCCTGGGTGGATGATGGAGACGTGCGTCAGAGCACAACGGTAGCAGCAAGAACGATGGTCGATGCTCGCAATTTGGAGGGTCTGTGCATGACAGATGATGCTGGTGGAGGCGCATGTGCACGCGTGCATGTATGGCTACGGGTTGTGGTATGGATGTGCCGACATTGATGGCTTAGAGGGGCTACTTGGTGAATTCTTCTGGTCAAGGGCTGAATCTATTAGTGAGTTGCACACATCATCGGTGTGTTATCTCTATAACTCAACTTTCATCTAAATCCTCTCTTATAGATGGTTTTACTTGATTGTTGTGTGATGAATATTTGTTGATATGGATTGAATTGGTTTGATGTGTGTTGTGATGACCCACCTTTCAGACCCCTAGGAACGATACTTAACACATCCTCGGCGTTAGTGTGTTGTTGCCCAAGAATCGGAAAGATGAATCATCGTAGGGTAAAATAAAGAAAAAAATAGAAAACATCACTATGGAACTCTAAATAAAACATAACAATCAATAGTACATCTGGTTACTCCTTAACAGGGAGTTATCAGAGTTACACAAAGTACTACAAATCTGCTTAGGTAGTTATAACATCCTGCCTTTACAAATGATGAAACAAAATACACTTACACAAACAAGACAATACAATAGAATAGATAACTAAGAAGATGAAAGCCTTTTGCTCGGACGCCGTCTTCAAAAGAGCCCAATAAGAAACCTACTACTCTTGGACCACTCAAGTAAAATGAGTATCCGAGAGTTTAGGGAAAACAAACAACTCGGGTCAGATGATACGTCTGGTATGAGAAAAACTTTTTAAACAATAAGTGTGAAATTAAACACAAACAAATGAGACCACGCCGCTGAACACGGAACTGGTTTACTCTCACATAAATCAACATCCAAACATAAAGAATGGATAAATAATTAAACACCATGAAGAGTGGTTGACTCTTCCCAATGCAAATAAGGGTATAAATTTGAAGGTTAGAATCAAATAAGAAAAGGAAAATCTCCAACAAATGACTAGGAAGGTACACCACCCTTAAAGTATACCTCTAGTAACATACTTCTAAGAAGCTCATATACTCCATGACACTTCTCGGACAATACCAAGCCGGACCCCGCCAACCTTACCGAGTATCCAATATTTCACCTCTAATAGCGCTACCGAATGCAATCTAGATGAGATGTGAATGTACCCTAGTGGGAGCACCCCCACAAAGCTTGTCTTCCCCTCGCGCTTTGGATTTTGTCATTTCCGACAAAGGATATCAATGCTCAATGGAGCAACACATCATCTTAGAATAATGATAATAAAGAAGCTGAAGTAACCGATAGTTGGGAATCCAACTACCAAGGATATGAAACGATCGTATATGGAAATTAAGTCTTGTTTACTTGTCACCACTCATCGAATTCAAACTTGTACTATTTCTTGGTTAACAATAATACCGGACAAGTCAAGGTAGTGTTATCTCAAAGTCATGTCTCACGATTATTCTTAACTTTTGAAATAACGACAAGTCTACTTCATCGGTGTTTAGTGCTACTTATACAAATAAATTGTTTCCATACAAGTGAACCGCTTTACAGAATTAATTATTTCCATAAACAATTCAAACTTTTCTTTTTAAAAACCTGAATTCGTACTTGGCTTCACATTACTAGTATTAGCTGTAAAACACTTTGTTAAAGAGTTTACTAACTTTGAAACGTCATTAGAAAGGATTCAACAACTTAAAACCTCCTTATTTCATTGATTAATTAAGTTTTAAAACTTTGTTAACTAGGTTGATTAATTTACTTCAATAACCTTTAATTAAAAAGGGTAAATCTCCTTTAGACATCATTAATTCAATTAACTAATAATATAATTAAATAAATTAATTAAATTATAATTAAATATCATTATTTAAAAGTGATTAATTAATTTAAAACTTTATTTGAAAGTTTAATTAAGGTTAAACAGATTTATTAACCTTTAAATATCATTAATTAAAAATGGTTAATTAATTTTAAAAACATCGTTAATTAATGAATTAATAAATCTTAATCCATCATTATCAAAAGATTAATTAGCCTTAGATATCATTAAATAAGCTAATTAGTTAACCTTAATCCTCATTATTTAAATAATTAATTAAATAAAATAATTATTATTAAAATAATTAATTATTTTAGAAAACATCATTAATTAATAACTAGCTTAACTTGTCAAATAATTCCTAATACGATAATAAAACCAAATGGTTTCGATAAATGGTGATTTTCCGAAAGTGCCGATATAGCAACTATCGTTATACGGGCAGTTCGAAATTCAAGCTTATGTCATTTGCAATACAACCAAACATCACATAGTAAGGGAATGAAAATACATACATGATGATTTACAATAATACAACATATATCAAGCATTTATCTATAACGGGATTGATTTAACTACTAGATTTTCATATAACTTCAGATTCACTTACTAACTTTCCGAAGCAACTAAATTTCAAGCAGCAAACCAATCCATCAACCAAACCATTATCACAACTATACAATAAGCATTTAATAGCTACAAATATGAGCATGAAAGTAGTTTAAACTTTATGGTTCGAAGGTGGAAGCTTCACTCACCAAAACACTTACCAACTTACCGAACTTTCACTAACTTCTCAACTGTGACAAGATCCAGGCCCTACTATGCAAATGGCTCGATTTAGTGGATCTTTTGTGGGCTTTTGAGCTTGGCCTAGATCATATGGGGCTCGGCTATGATGGATATGTGGGGGTATACGGTCTTGTTTAGTAGAGAATGATTTTTGGAAGTGAAGTAAGGAGTTTAGCTTGATTTTTGGAAGTGTACTCACTAGTTTTTGACTTTGAAAATAATTTTAGAAGCCATGGAAGTGTTCATGTACATGAAGAGATAAGAAATGAAGATGCAAATGAATACGTAAAGTGGAAAAAGTGTGGAGATGGTGGGTATTTATAGCCAAAGAAGTGGAGTATTAAATTAATTAACTTAAACATTTAAATAATATAAATGTTATCATGTAACATGGTGGACATGCCTCTCCACCATCATAAGCACACACACACCCCCTCCCCTTTAGGTCCACCTACACCATGCCTTATACTAATTTAGGTGTTGGTGGTGCATGAGAGGTTATATTATATTATATTTTTCCTTTTATTTGATCATAATGTATCTTTTCATGTTTGTATTTAAATTATTCATGGTTTATTACCATTAATATTGTACTTAACTCACCATATGACATGTGTACATGTGTGTGCATGTGTGTGCATGTGTATATGAGTGATACAAAAATGTGCACAACGTTTCTGACGACTTTCCGATGCCGAAAGTCGAAATTTTGGGAAACATTTTTCGGTCACATTTTCTATTATTATTTGAACTAATTATTTTGGTAAAAAAAAATTAAATTATTTTAATATCATTAATTAATAATTAAAATATGTTAATTTGGTTATTAAAATCCATTATTTAAATATTTAAAAGTTATTTAAATATTCAAATACAAAGTGATTAACTTACTCGTCGTTACACTCTCCCCCCTTTAGGAGAATTTTGTCCCCGAAATTAATACACAAAAGACAATTCAAAAGGTATATATTATACCAAGAAATTCATATAATAATGCAAAGAAAATATGCCATACAAGGACATACATAATGCATTCAAACAACAAAAACTAACTTGACATTACATAAGGGTAAGTTTCTCTATTATGATCCTCAGTCTCCCAAGTACAATCGTGAGGGTCATCACTCCACTGAAACTTCACAAGCAGAACCACCTTATTCTTCAATCTCCTTTCGTCTCGATCTACAATATGAACTGGGTGTTGGACTACCATCAAATTTGGTTCTATCTCTAAGTCTTCCTGAACAGACGTCTCAACAATCAAAGATGGATCATGAACATGCTTTCTAAGATGAGACACATGGAAAAGATTATGAACTTCTGACAAGTTTTCAGGCAATTCTACTATATAAGCCAACGATCCAATTCTCTTAAGGATTCTAAATGGCCCAATGAATCTGGGTGCTAGCTTTCTTGCTCTTTTGAATCTTACAACTCTTTTATCGGGGAAACTTTCATAAATACCAAATCCCCGACCGCAAACTCTAAGTCCATTCTTCGTTGATCGGCATAACTTTTCTATCAATCCTAGGCTTCTTTCATCCTCTCCTTGATCATAGCCACTTTCTCTTATGCTTCTCAAATTATTTCTGGTCCAAGAACTAAATGGTCTCCGGTCTTTATCCAACATGAAGGTGATTTACATGGCCGTTCATACAAAGCCTCGTAGGGTGCCATGCCAATGCTAGCTTGGTAACTATTATTATAAGAGAACTCTACCAAATGTAGATGATCTTCCCAAGAACCTCCAAAATCCAAAATACATGCTCTCAGGAGATCCTCTAAAAACCGGTTCACCCTTTCGGTTTATCCGTCTGTCTGTGGGTGATAGGTTGTGCTCAAATTCAACTTTGTCCCTAAAGTGGCTTGCAATGCTCCCCAAAAATGACTGGTGAAGATAGGATCTCGATCACTAACTATACTTACTGGAATTCCATGCAGTCGAACAATCTCCCTTAAATAAATCCATGCAAAGAAGCTGCAGTTCTTGAAGACTTCACCGGAATAAATGGGCGCTTTTTGTTAATCGATCTACAATTACCCAAATGCCTTTATTACCTCTTCTTGTTCTAGGCAACCCATCGATAAAGTCCATGGATACTTGCTCCCACTTCCAATTCGGTATCCCCAATGGTTGGAGTAACCCAACAGTCTTCTACTGGTCACTCTTGACCTATTGACAATTTACACACTGGCTCACGAAGATCGAAATGTCTCTCTTCATCCCTTCCCCCAAAAGATCTTCATATTCTGAAACATTTTGGTCACTTCGGGGTGGATAGATAACCTTGACCGATGGCACTCTCTCAGCACGTCTTGTGTAACTCCATTAACATCTGGCATACAAATACATCCTTTCATTCTAAAAATGCCTCGGGAGTCAATCTAAAAACTAGAAATAATTCCATTTTCAACATCCTTCTTAAGCCGAGCTAGAATAGGGTCTTCTTCTTGGAAATATGCAATTCTCTCCATTAATGCTTGCTTAACTTCCAAATTTGCAATCGTTGCCACATTCCTACTTAAAACATCTGCAACGGTGTTTAGTTTCCCTGGGGTATAAAGAATCTCTAGGTCATAAGATGCGTGAAATTCCAACCATCTTTGCTGCCTCAAGTTCAAGTTTTTTGGGTAAAAAGATACTTTAATGACTTGTGATCCGTATATAACTCAAATTATGCACCCAAAAGATAGTGCCTCCACACCTTTAATGCGAAGGCAACTACCGAAAGCTCCAGATCGTGCGTATCGTAATTCTTCTTATAAGGCTTCAATTATCGACTCGCATACGCTATTACTTTACCATTCTGTATCAAAACTGCTCCCAATCTGGTCTTACAAGCATCCGTGTAAACTGTTAATCATCCACACCCATCTGGAATAGTCAAGACAAGAGCGCATGTCAATTTCTCCTTTAACTCATTGAATGCTTGATATCACTTGGGTGTCCAAACAAACTTAGCATCTTTCTTTGTTAGCTTTGTTAGATGTGAAGCAATCTTCATGAAATCTTTAATAAATCTTTTATAGAAACTTGCCAGTCCCAAGAAACTCTTGATCTCAGTCACACTTTCGGGTTTCTTCCAATCTTAAACCACAACTACTTTAGTTGGGTTCACTGATATGCCTTCTCCCGAAACTACATGCCCTAGAAATCTAACTTTGGATTTCTAGAAATGGAACTTAGAAAAATTCTCCTTTAAAGCATGACTTCTTAAAGTACTTAGGACAACATGAAGATGGTATTTATGCTCTTCCTCTGTTTTAGAATAAACAAGGATGTCATCAATGAAGACTAGAACAAACTTGTTTAGAAAATCCCAAAACACTCTATTCATCAAATCTACGAAATAAGTGGATGCATTAGTTAATCCGAATGGCATGACTAACCACCCGTAAAAACTATCAGGGGTTCGAAAAGCTGTTAAGGGTACACTCTCTTCTGCTACCCTTAAGTGGTGCAAACCAGTGGCAAGATCCAACTGAGAAAATACCTGAGCTCCGTGGAGCTGGTCAAGCATGTCGTCAATCCTAGATAAAGGATACTTATTCTTAATAGTCCTCTTATTTAATTCTCGGTAATCCACACATTATCTAAGAGAACCTTCGGCCTTGGTAACGAACACTACTAGCGATCCCCAACTTGATGTGCCGCGTCTGATCAAACCTTTCTGTAACAAATCAAACGTCTACTTCTCCAATTCTCTTCTTTCCTTTGGAACCAACCTTCGAGGAGGTTGTACAATCGTCTGGTTCCTGGAATCAAATCAATATGGAATTCTACTTCGCACTGAGAGGTAAACCTTGCACTTCTTCAAAAATATCTTTGAAATCCCAAACAATTGGTATATTTCTTATCTCCTCTTTGGGTACTTCGAGGGAATACAGAAAACTGCACATCAACCCCAAGGCTCTCCACAACATATATCAATGCTTCTACCTATTACATCTTTTACTATGATCATCCTTATAACACAGTCCAAGATAGCTTTAAACTTAGATAACCAATCCATCTCAAATAATACCCCAAAACCCATGAACCCGAGAACAAACAAGTTAGAAAAGAAAAGCCAATCTTGATAAGAAATGGGCACATTCAAACATATGGTGTCAAGATTGGTCGGATCGCTAATTAGGTTCGACACACAAAGAGAATTATGGAGAATAACATATTAAAGATTCAATTAGTTCATTAGGTCATATTAGATAAAACTATGGGATGCACCGGTGTTAAATAACACTCTAACAGGAATATAAGAAATGGATAGTGTACCTTGTAACACTTGCTTTCCTTTTGGATCCATAGAAGTATATGGTATTTCATTAATAGCAAAAGCTTGTCCTTGTGATCCCTTCTTTGGAAAAGGGCACTGGTTCTTCATATGTCCATGTTTGTTGTAATTGTAGCAGAGTGGTCCACTAGCCGGGTTCGAGAACTGATTTGCAAAGTGACACATTTGGTTGCACTTATAACAAAGGATCTTGGTCAAGTCTAATTACTTATTCTGAGCTGGAGCTCCACCTCTAGGCTTCTTTCCCGACCACTACTTCTTCCCTTTGCACTTGAAAAACAGCTTACTAGCAAGTGGTATCACTGACAAAGGTTGGGCATTGACTGCTGGCACTACCCCTATCTAAAATCCTTGCTCAATATAAAGAGATTCAAACCTCAAAACTATACTAATCAGGTTAGTAAAGGTACCATTGAGATGATCTATCATTTCCTGATGAAATTCTGGTTGCATTCCTTTCACGAACATTTCATTCCTTTTAAGTGGCATATCAATCAATCCTAGTCCAAAGCGAGACAATGAACTGAACCTATGTTCACACTGCACTACTGTCATCTCACCCTATCTCAAATCCATAAAACTTCTGAACAACTAAGTCCTTCCGCCTTTGGGATAAACTAAGCTTCAAAAACTTCTTTAAACTACACCCAAGAGAAATCTTCTTCTGGTGTATTTATGGTGACTAAATCGCACCAACCCATTGCTGCTTTTTGAAGCTGACATGATGCCAACAATCTCTTTCTAGCATCTCCCAACTATAGGTCCCCGAATATCCTTTCACAAGAGCAGAGCCATGTCTGAACTCCCAAAATATATTCAGTTCCATATAAAGTCTTACCACCTAAAGCAATGTAATTCTTGCACAAGGTCGCAAAGTTTTGAAGTGACTGAACTTGCATCACTGCTTCCACTACTGGCTCTACAACTGGCTCATTTCTAGGAGCTCTACCATTTGTAACCATACTGGTTCCAAATTCCCTCCCTCTTCTTCCTCTAGTACTCATTTTCAATAACCTGGATAAGTGAAAGGTATCATTAGAATACAAAGATAGGGTCAAAAATGATAAAAGGGAAACTTTAAAGGATCTAAAAATAGACTTTATGAGGAGAAAAGGAAACGTTCTCTCAAGATTAACTCATTCTAGGGCTCTACTTACCCTATCTCTAATGATTTGTATCCCAATCAGGCTAAGTTGTTCGCTCAACCGAACCTCTGATACCAACTGTGATGAACTACTTTTTGGACACCTAGGAACAACGCTTAACACATCCTTGGTGTTCGAGTGCCGTTGCCCATGAATCGGAAAGATGAATTATTGTGGGGGAAAATAAAGAACAGAATAGAAAACCTCACAAAGAAACTGCTAAATAAAACATAACAGTCAATAGTACATTAGGTTACTCCTTAATAGGGAGTTATTAGAGTTACATAAAGTACTACAAATTAGCTCAGGCGGTTATACCATCTTACCTTTACAAATGCTGAAACAAAATACACTTACAGAAAGAAGGTAATATAGCGGAATAGACAACTAAGAAGATGAAAGCCAACTACTCGGACGTCGTCTTCAAAAGAGCCCAACAAAAAACCTGCTACTCTTGGACTACTCAAACAAAATGAGTGCCGAGAGTTTAGGGAAAACAAACAACTTGGGTAAGACCATGTTTCTAGTATGAATAAAACTTATTAAACAATAGGTGTGAAATTAAACACAAACATGTGAGACCACACCGTTGAAAATGAAACGAGCTTACTCTAACATAAATCATATCCAAACGTAAAGAATGCATAAATAATTAAACACCACAAAGAGTGGTTAGCTCTTCCCAATGCAAATAAGGGAATAAATTTGAAGGTTCAAATCAAATAAGAAAAGGAAAATCTCCAACAAATGACTAGGAAGGTGCACCAACCTTGAAGTATACCTCTAGTAATATACTTCTGACAAGCTCATATACTCTGTGACACATCTCGGACAATACCAAGCTGGACCTTGCTAAACTTTACCAAGTATCCGAATATTTCACATCTAATAGCGCTATCGAATTCAATCTAGATGAGATGTGAAAGTACCCTAATAAGAGCAACCCAACATAGCTTGGCTTCCTCTCGCGCTTTGGATTTAGTCATTTTCGACAAAGGATATTAATGCACAGTGAAATAACACATCATCTTAGAATGACGATAATAAAGAAGCTAAAGTAACCGATAGTTGAGAAACCAACTAACGAGGATATAAAATGATCATATATGGAAATTAAGTCTTGTATACTTACCACCACTCATCAAATTCAAACTTGTTCTATTTCTTGATTAACAATAATACCGGACAAGACAAGGTAGTTTACCTCAAAGTCATCTCTCATGATTATTCTTAACTTTCGAAATAGCAACAAGTCTACTTCTTTGATGTTTAGTGCTAGTTATACAAATAAACCGTTTCCATATAAGTGAATTGCTTTATGGAAATTAATTCATTTCCATAAACAATTCAAACTTTTCTTATTAAAAAGCCAAATCCGTACTTGGCTTCACATTACAAATATTAGCTTTAAAATACTTTGTTAAAGAGTTTACTAACTTTGAAACATCATTAAAAAGGATTCAACAACTTAAAAGATCCTTATTACATTAATTAATTAACTTTTAAAACTTTGTTAACTAAGTTGATTAATTATTTACTTCAATAACCTTTAACTAAAAAGGCTAAATCTCCTTTAGACATCGTTAATTGAACTAATTAATAATATACTTAATTAATTAAAATACTAATTAAATATCATTATGTAATAGTGATTAATTAATTTAAAACTTTATTTAAGGAAAAATTAATTAATGTTAAACAAATTTATTAACAGTTTAAAAGTCATTAATTAAAAAGGGTTAATTAATTTTAAAAACATCACTAGTTAATAAATTAATAAATCTTAATCCGTCATTATCAAAAGATTAATTAGCCTTAGACATCATTAAATAAAATGATTAATTAAATTTAAAACATCATTAACTAAGTAGGTAGTTAAATTTAAAACACATCATTAATAAGTTAATTAGTTAACCTTAATCCTTATTAATTAAATAATTAATATAATTAAATAATTATTATTAAAATAATTAATTATTATTGAAAACATCGTTAATTAATAACTTGCTTAACTTGTAAAATAATTCTAAGCACGATAATGAAACCAAACAGTTTCGATAAAAGGTGATTTTTCGAAAGTGCCGATATAGCGACTATCGCTATACGGGCAGTTCGGAATACAAGCTTATGTCATTTGCAATACAACCAAACATCACATAGCAAGGGTATGAGCATACATACATGATGATTTATAATAATACAACATATATCAAGCATTTATTTACAACGGGATTTATTTAACCACCAGATTTTCATATAACTTAAGATTCACTTACTAACTTTCCGAAGCGACTAACTTTCAAGTAACAAACCAATCCATCAACCAAACCATTATCACAAATATACAATAAGCATTTCATAGCTACAAGTATGAGCATGAACATAGTTTAAGCATTATGGTTCAAAGGTGGAAGCTTCACTCACCAAAATGCTTACTAACTTTACCGAACTTTCACTAACTTCTCAAATGCGACAAGATCCAAGCTCCATTATGCAAATGGCTTGATTTAGTGGATCTTTTGTACGCATTTAGGCTCAGCCAAGAGCATATAGGGCTTGACCATGATGGATATGTGGGGGTATAGGGTCATGCTTAGTAGAGAACGGTTTTTGGAAGTTAAGTAAGGAGTTTAGCTTGATTTTTGGAAGTGTATTCACTAGTTTTGACTTTGAAAATAATTTTAGAAGCCATTGAAGTGTTCATGTACATGAAGAGATAAGATATGAGATGTAAATGAATAGGTAAAGTGGAAAAAGTATGGACATTGTTGGTATTTACAGGCGAAGAAGTGGGGTATTAAATTAATTAACTTATACATTTAATAATATAATTGTTATCATGTAACATGGAGGCCATGCCTCTCCACCATCATAGGCGCACGCACACCCCATTTAGGTCTACCTACACCATGCCTTGTACTAGTTTAGGTGATGGTGGTGCATGAGTGGTTATATTATATTATATTTTTCCTTTTATTTAATCATAATGTGTCTTTTAATGTTTATATTTAAATTAATCATGGTTTATTACCATTAATACTTTACTTAACTCACCATATGACATGTGTACATGTGTGAGCATGTGTATATGAGTGTTACAAAAATGTGCACAACGTTTCCGACGACTTTCCAATACCAAAAGTCAAAATTTCAGGAAACGTTTTTCGGTCACATTTTCTATTTTTATTTGAACTAATTATTCTGGTAAACACAAATTAAAAATGATTTTAATATAGTTAAGTAATATTTAAAATATGTTTATTTGGTTATTAAAATCCATTATTTAAATATTTAAAAATTATTTAAATATTCAAATACAGAGAGATTAATGTATGGTTCGTTACATGTGTAAACCTTTGTTTACTTATTTACTATGATGGTCGATTGGGTTTAATTGCATTGTTTAAGTGAGCTTATTTGGATAACTCACCAATATGATCTTGATCCCGCTTTCTATATTTTATTGATTTTTTGATAACGTGTGTTTTTCGATATGGATTGAATTAAATTATATAGCTTTGACCGATGGTTGTTGTGATGAGATCACATTAATAATTGATTGGAAGGGGAATAAATTGAAATGGATAGTTTATAAAGAAATGAAATATTTTTGGAAATAAATAGTGGATTTTTGAATGATTTTTATTTAAAAATTTGAAATATTAATAGTGATCGAATATTATTTAAGTGAATTGTTTCAAGTATATTACGAATAAAAATTATTTGGAAAGTGATAATTTATGGGATTTGATCGAATAAGTGAATTTTCATAAATTTTTATTAGTTTTATTTAGTTACTTTTTATCATAAATAAATAATTAAATGATTTTTATAAAATAGTTTCTAAATTTTATATTTTTAATGTGATTTGTTAATTTCAATTGAATTTAATAAATGTGAAAGTAAATAATATTTTAATGTTGCAGCAAGTTGAATGTTATCTAATTATCGTATGGAAACTATTAACTAAAAGATTATTTTATATTATTTAGAATAATTTTGGAAGTTTATGCTTAGTATTCAACTATCATTATTTTTAGTAATACAAAGGAAATTTTTAAAAGTCTTTGGGAATATATATATAAATATATAAAAAAGAATTTGAATTATGCTATTATGAAAAGTATAATTATGGAGTTTTGGAATTGAATTTTAATTTTTAGTATTCCTTGTATTTAAATGAGAGGTTTGTAAATATTTATTTTTGGAACTATAAATGGATTCTTAGAAAGAATGAGAATTTTATAATTTTCTTTTTCTTTTGATCGAATATTAATATTTGAAATTGTTTTGAAGATTTTGACAAAAGTGTATTTTAAAACCCCTTTCGAATCATAAATAGTAGATTTTATAGTCTGATTGAATGATATTTTTATGTAACGAGAAACTAAAATAAATAGAGTTATAGTACCTCCTGATATGAGGTTTCGATAATAATTTTTTGTTATTCTTTGGACATGTTATACAGAATACTTGTGCGATGATAAATACATTTTACAAGCATTGAGTAAATGGGCAAGTTACACCAGGCGGTATGGGACGCCTGAGCTGATATTTTTTCGATTGCTTTCTATAAGTAGATTTCACTCTAATAGGGTCAAGTATATGGGATATTATATTTAAGGTGATGCTTGCTGAGAGTGAGTAGACTGGAAGTCATAAGAGTGTCTATTTATTGGGTGTACTACTATTATACGTCGGGAGTAAACTAGATTATCTAATTGCCATCCTAACAGCCTGATCGTGGGGTCACTCTCCGAATTTGTGACACACCCGTTAATGTATTGGTTGAGAGCCATGGTTGAGAGCCACTACCTCTATGTCACTTAGGCCGTAGTCTGCTACCATTTGGGACACTTTGTAGGATCGTGATCAATGCATAGTGTAGTCTTGCACTTGATGGATATTGGTTCACGGTCGTCGGGGCAATTAAGACTATAGGAGTAGCACTGAGAGCATGTGAGGAAGGCTCCTAGAGAAGGATGAGAGCTGTTAATCTCCCATCTAGCTATTATTGATGAGATAGCATAAGATGCTATAGAACTTACTTATTCACCTATATGAGATCATTGTGTTTACGGCTGAGAGCCGGTTTGATCATTTATCGAGACCGATGCCATAATAAATATTGTGATGCTGAGAGCACATAGGATTGAAAGTCCCGATGATTGTCCACGATACTGAAAGTTGAGTGGATTAATAGAGGTCCGAGAGACCACATGATTATTTCATTGGCTGAGAGCCAAGTCGATTGTTATAAGGTTGAATTTCTGGATAATTATTTTGTGGATATCGATCTCTTGGATTATTTATGAAACCAAGAGTCTATGAAGTTGTGTAACCCCGTACGCATTGATGCTATAACTATCGAGGATAGTTAGAGATGCTGAGAGCATAGAGTTAGGCCATGTACATATTTCTTACATGGTTATCTGAGAGATGACTCTAGCTACCGAGGGTGTGCCGAATTTATATTTCTTGTTATGCTTGATTTGGGTGATAGTTATGTGTTATATATATTTATTGAGTAAGATGAACCCCAGGTACGTCTACTTTATGATTATCTGAGAGATAGTCTTGGGCATTGCTGAGAGCATGTCCTGTAGTGTTGATGATTTTATACTTAATAATAGTTAGGTTATTGTTGTTTCACCCACTTGATTATATGCCTGTTAGATGTGTTGATCGGCTTTACTTAGAGATGTGCTATCTTTTGCGTGCACCCTTTTAAGATATGTCATCGCATGAGATATGCATGTGCCACTTGCGTTGCACTTGTTTATATCATGCCATTGTTATTTTATATTTACCTCTACATTTTGGACACATAGTTTAACCCATGTGTTATTTATATAATACTTAGGTTAGTCTAAGATAGACATTACAGGTTTAGGGATAAAGAGACCAGAGTGTGAATGTTAGGCATAAATAGAGGATAGGTTATTATTGTATATCATTGTGTGTTGTATATTGGTGGAACAATGTGTATTTTGTGATCGTGAGAGTTTGACTCATTTTATATCCCACTCAGAGTTGCATATATTTGTATTATATATCATCACTGCATTATTGACTCTCCGCTCTCTGTCATTTATTAATTATATATTATGTATTGTTCTATCCTGAAGGCACACGAGTTTATATCTTTGTACTGGGATTGTGTACATCTGTAGTAGGTTTTTGTGAATTTTGAGAGATGTACTGGTGTTAGTCCAAGGAAATATTCATGTGTATACCCCATACAACTTCATTCTCCATATTATCTGGCAATATTACCCAGTGATACTCTTAGATAGTATGGGTATAAAGGTGGGGTATTACAATTTGGTATCATAGCAGGTTTAGAACAATACAGTATAAGAGACACGAATCTTGGCCTTAGATGAGACTTAAAGTCCCTGTCCTCATGGTCATGTGTTAGATTAATGTTTATATTTCAAGTGATAATATGAGTATACGATGATTGCTAGGGTAACCATCTGGGGATGTATTTGTATTTTTCATATTATACAATATATTTCTTCTACTTATTTTAGAGTATAGTGTTTGTATGAGATACATAGTAGCTGATGAAGGTTTTGAAGGTAGAAATAGTTAGTCTGGCTTATAGTGTCGGTATAGATGATGAATAATAAACCTATGTGTGGCTTGAGTAATATAGAGTTGTTCGGCTAGGGAAGCTATAAAAGACTCTAATTCGAATCTCGCATTAAACACATCACAAATCCAACTTGTGATGAGGTAATAAGAGTAAAAAGGTCTAGTAATGATCAGAGTTGTGCAGTGGAAACTGATTGACAATTTTTCGCTGGAGGCGTTTGTTTGTTTGTTTGAAAGGCGTGTATTTTTGTAAATGCTTGTCTGGTATTATGGATGAATGATTTGTGATGGTTTGTGTTGTTGTTAATGGTTGCTGAACTGAATGTATATACTCGTTTTAAAAATAAATATTTTTATTTAAAACAAGCACATAATTAAATAAAATATCGTATATTTTATAAAGTGATTAAAAATCATATTTTTAAGTGATATTTGAGATTTTTGAAAAAGGAATAGTTTAAGATATGTTGAATATTAATTTGAAAGAAATAGACATTTCAGATGCTAAATATTAGTATTGATTTTGGAAAAGATGGTTTAAAGATAAAATAATATTCTAAAGCAAGCATAATTTTGTGATTGGAACACTTTCGATTAAAGTAAGCATATTTTGGTTTATGCAAACAATAGTTATTTAAGGAAATTTATGAAACTGGTTTCATGTTAATTTGTCCATTGAGTGATTTAAGAATTATGGTCGATGCGTTTGATCAACGTTATCGATAAGGATTCCTAAATACTGGAACAAGACATATGGACACAAAATTTTGGAAAATAATATAGTGTTTTGGGAAGAAGTAATATAATTAAACTATCTTGAAAATTAATATTTTCAAAGAGCTATATTTAAAGTTTTAAAAATATAACAATGTTTTGGAAAGGGAGATTTATTGTTTTGAAAAATTAATAAACATTTCTTCTATGACTAGATTTTGATGTGATGATTGCAGTCATCGAGCAATAGTGGGCCGTTGGAAGTCGATGTCGAGGAAATGTTGATCACAGGGTCAACACTGTAGCTAATCGGTGAAGTGAGCCGCTAGAAATTCATGGCGAGCCATCGTCGATATATTTATATTTATATATTAGAATTTGAAATTATATGGTTTATTTTGTGATTGTATGCCGCTATGTTGTATGTTGATTATCTGCGAGATGTTGTATGTTGATTATCTATGACTTGTTTAAAAGATGTAAATATATTTGTAATATGATGCATTGTGATATAAAAGTGTATACATAAGATTTCAAAAATAAATAATAAAGTAAATAACTAGGGTAATTTTATGGAAACAAAATAAGTAATTTTGGAATGGTATCTCATAGAATTGATTTTGGCCATTTTATGGTAACGTGAAATTTTATAATAAGCAAAGTTATAATATATTATGAATTTAAAATTTGGGTTTTGGAAAAAAATGCTTTGAAAGCGAAAGATATTCTGAAAGTGTGCTTTTTGATTAATGGATTATATTGAAATTATTTTGGATATATATTTGGAAGGAAGTGATTTTTGAATGGCTTTGAAAATATGGTATCAAATGTTCTGTGAAAAGTTTAGAAAGATTCGATAAATATTTTGAAAATTTAGTTTTAAAGTATTAGGAAGTTTTGAAATAATAGTGGCATATTTGGAAATAGAAAATAAAGAGGTTATAGTCCTTATTAAAATGGTCATAACTTGTGAATCTTTTATTAAATTTTATCGATTCTTCTTTCATTGGTTAGGCGATTGCATAAGTAACAATTTTATTATTTAACACTTTCCAAAATTTTGAGGTTCATGATGGTTCAAACAAGAGTTAATATAAGAAGTGCTCGTTGTGCGAAAATGTGAACTATACAAAATGGTGTTGATTGTTTCAATCATAACTTCCAAATTGTTTGTTCGATTTGGATGACCATGCTTATTTCGAAATGCTAAGAACATAAGAAACAACATTCGCTTGAAGTGTTTTGCGAAATTTTGATTTTTTCTAGGCTAAAAATGGGATTTACACAGGTATGCCTACGTATTATCATAAAACCCGAACTGGTTCTATTTGGGAAATCCCCCATAACTCAAGTTACATGTGACGACCGCCCATGACCCCTGCACCGAATCTAAAGATAGTGCGCTGTAAAGTGTGCCAGGCGACCATGGACGATTGTCAAGGTAAGATTAAAACAACAGAATCTATCGTATTACTCACAGCGCATGGACAAAATACAATAGAACATATGTATAGTGAAGCTTTACAGAACAAAATGACATCTTATAAAACTCCATAATAGTTGAATACAAGCATTCATATAGTCAATACATCCAGCCTCACTACATATCTCTCAGAGGAAACAAAACAGCGGAATATCCAGTACATATAATAAGAAGATAATATGCAACCCTCCAGCTCGTCTTCGATATCAGCATCGTGAGGAGAGAACAGCACCTGTCACCTGCTACCTAGTCTGCCCGTCCCAAAATGGACGAACAGCCCAAGGCAATAAGAATTAAAACATAAAGCCTTGAGTCAGACAACAGTCTTAGTGAGCAGTAAATTAACTAACAACATACCAAAAGAGCATAAAGGAAAAGGAATAGGAATACAACCCTCCCACTCCAACCTCATTCTACAGTGATAGCCCCCAGACACACACTAAGCAGAAGCAAACATAGCAGAGCATACAATTTAAAGTAAAACTACTATCACTCGAGTCAAGGGCGATGTTTTCCAAGTACCAAGGCCTAAATCAGATAAGCACCCAGAAGATACCGCTCTTGAGTCCGAATGACGATACAACCAAACATCCATGACTCTGGCTATCACTGTTATCATTGCTTCGATATCACCGTTAATTGAATGACCGGCACATTCTTTCAGCCGTCCGTCAAGGGCTAATGGAAACCCCGGTTCTAGACATAACTCCCGCACGTCGTCGCAGCCCGTGCCTAGGACTATCGAATCTGCCCAGAGTACTCGACCATCAACAGTTGGCCGTTGGGACTATCGAATCTGCCCAAACGTACTCTTGCTTAGAGCATGCTAGAACCTTCAACAACGATGCTATCCAAGCCTCCTAGTCATCCTCCTCGACGACTATTCTCATATCCATTCATTATCTTCAACTCGAATCATATCACCGAGTTATCAACATGCTTGGAATGATCCCGTCTGGATTAGACCAAGTCTTCATCATATGATTGCCTCGCTTCATTACATCCTCGCAAAGCCTCATCTCTACATCACATCGTCAAATCCATGCATAAGAGCTTCATCATCCCGCTACATATGCCACGAGCAACTTTCCCAATTCAAGAGCCTTTCCCTTAGCTTTTGAATCATCTTCGATCTAAATCTAATCATCAATCATCTAGTTCATAACAAGCAATCAAATCAAACATCAATCCAAGCAATCAAGCATTCAAATATGATCTAAGTAGACAATTATAACAATAATGGCATTTTCGTAATTAAAGAGTTGAAAGTCCAATAAGCATGAAAACAGGTATTATATCTCTACAAACTTGATGAATGAACTTGCATAGGTTAACATATGATAAAATGGATGCAACATCACCATGAACAATGGACCTATATGGATCTACACATAGGATGAAGAAAATGCATTGAAATCTCTATTTTAACACCAAAACGAGCCAACAATCCGATATACTCCTTTGGATCCGTGTGAGAGATAATCACCACTCACCAAATCACCTAAACAATCCAAAAGATATCAACTTCAGATCTGGACAGCGAAGAACTAAGCTAGATCCGACAAGATCTCACTTCAAACGAAGAAATCTCTCTTGAAAAGATGAAGATCTTCAATCTAAGCTCTTGAATCTTCAATCTTGATCTTCGATTTGGATGGATGGAAGCACTAGATTAGAGTGGAGAAAAGAAGTGAAGAAGTGTAGAAGTCGAGCTCTCAAAATGGCAGCACTTCGTCGCTTCAAAATCCGGATCCAAAAAGTGAGAACAACCCCTCCTATTTATAGCTGAAAACTGGCCTTAATTCGTAACTCGGCTATCTTCTTAAGTCGGTGCCGACTTAACACCATGCCGACCTAATGCCTTGCCGACCTAGTGCCTTGCCGACCTAAAAACTCATCTGCCTGCCGAGTTAACCAGCCTATACGACCTAACGACTTAACTGCCTCGCCGACCTACGACTTAACCAAATGACCGACTCAACGAAGCAGACTTATCATACTGCCGCAAAACCCAAGTCCTAAGTCGGTTGACGACTCAACAACAAAGCGCAACTGCGACTTAACACATAGGCGCGACTTAACTTAGGTCGTTGCCGACATAAGTGCCTTGCCGACTTAAGACATACGAAGGAATACAACTACGACTTAACTCGTAACTGGGTTACGACTTAACACAAGAGACGTACTGCCGACTCACAACTCAACACACGTTGCCGACTCAACTACCTACCGACTCAATTACCCTGCCGACCTAACACTTAACACCCAAACACTTAGGTCGCTCACAACATGTCCTTAGGTCGTTGCCGACCTAACTCTTAAGTCGGTCAACCCCACTTCCTTAACTCGGCAACGACTTAACAAATAACTGGTCAGACATACTAACTACTAAGTCGTCCAGGTCTTAAGTCGACCACTATCTTGACTCGTCAGCCGACTTAACACTTAACTCACCACTATCCTTAAGTTGGTTAAAACTATAAGTCGGTCACTTCCTTAGGTTGTTATCCCTTAACTCGGCAACGACTTACAACCTACGACTTAACACTTGCCGAGTAAACTTCAACCTACTAACCTAGCCCAGCTACGACTTATCTCCTTGAGTCCTTAACTCGCCCAGAACTCCTCTCCTAAGTCGTATACGACTCACGACTCATGCTAAGTCGTGAACGACTTAGGACTTAGGCAAAATTTGCCTAAAATCTGAAATGACTTTAAAATGCAAAAATTCCAGATTTTGACGAACTTGTCGATCCGTAAAAATACGGGTCGTTACATTCTCTCCCCCTTAGGAATTTCGCCCCCGAAATTCCAAGCAATCAAAAACTATTCTGTACGCCTACCATCCATAGCAATCAACAAACCATGCATCCAATTCTAACTTAGCGTACAGAAATTCTAAAATTAGAACAAGTTACAATATCGCGAGATGACACGACACCTTAGGGCCATACCTCGAAGAGTTCAGGATGAGCTGCTTTCATCCTCTCTTCCACTTCCCACGTACAGTCGTTATCATCATCACTCCATTGTATCTTGAGCAACTTAACTACCTTCCTCCTAAGCTGTTTCGTGTCGGTTTCAACAACACGAAGCGGCTTACGAGGTCTTCTATCAACTGGATCAACTTCTAAGTCTTCACAGCTATCAGCAGAAACCACTGTTCTCGAGTCGTGCACATACTTCCGTAGATACGATACATGAAAAACATTGTGCACACCCGACATCTTCCCCGGTAACTCCAATCTGTAAGCGAGCCTTCCAATTCGCTCGATAATCGGGAATGGTCCGACGAATCTCGGAGTCAATTTTCCTTTCTTTCCGAATCGAATAACATTCTTCAGTGGAGAAATCTTCACAAAAACCATATCTCCTACGTCGAATTCCAAATCCTTCCGACGCTTATCCGCATAACTCTTCTGACGGTCTTGGGCTGCCTTCATTCGTTGCCGAATGATCTCTATGCAATCCGAAGTCTGTCGAATCATCTCTGGCCCAAGCATCAGCTTTTCTCCAGTTTCCAACCAACATGTCGGAGAGTTACACGGTCTTCCATACAACGCCTCATACGGTGCCATACCAATGCTTGACTGGTAACTGTTGTTGTACGCAAACTCCACCAAATGAAGGTGATCTTCCCATGATCCTCCGAAGTCCAAAACACATGCTCTAAGAAGATCTTCCAAAACTCGGTTGACTCTCTCGGTCTGACCATCTGTTTGGGGATGATAAGCTGTACTTAAACACAACTCGGTTCCCAAGACTTCCTGGAAGCTCTTCCAAAATCCACTAGTGAACAATGGGTCTCGATCGCTCACTATGCTCTTCGGAATACCATGGAATCGAACTATCCACTTAATATACAACTCAGCCAACTTTGATGCAGTCCTAGTCGATCGAACAGGAATGAATCGTGCACTCTTAGTCAGACGATCCACAATGACCCAAATTCCTTCATTTCCCGTTCTGGTTCTAGGCAATCCATCAATAAAATCCATCGACACTAGTTCCCACTTCCATGTAGGAACTTCTAAGGGCTGAAGCAATCCACTTGGCTTCTTCTGTTCGGCTTTAACCAACTGACAATTCATACACTTGGAAATGAAATCTCCAACATCCTTCTTCATGCCTTCCCAATAGTAGGTTCTCTTCATATCCCGATACATCTTATTTCCACCTGGATGAATTGTCAACCTCGAGTGATGACTTTCCTTCAGAACTTCACTCCTCAACTCATCTATATCGGGAACAACTAGTCGTCCTTGCTTCCGAAGCCAACCCTCTCGATCGACCTCGAATCCTTTATCCTTTTCTGGATCCAATCCAGATTCCAATTCACGGATAATCTTGACAAGCTTATCATCTCGCTTTTGGCCCTTGCCAATCCTTTCCACAAGAGTGGGTTTTATCGATAAGTTTGCCAACATCTCAGGTTCCAATTCACATCTAGGCCTGAAGTCAAATCCAGCTATATACTCGAGACTCTTCCATTCTGAAAACATGGCTCCCAATCCTGCATGTCTTCGACTTAACGCATCAGCCACTGCGTTACCTTTTCCCGGAGTATAAGCTATACCAAAGTCATATGATGCCAAAAACTCTAGCCAACGTTGCTGCCGAAGATTCAAATCCTTTTGGGAGAAAATATACTTCAACGACTTGTGATCCGTAAACAACTCGAATCGAACTCCCAACAGATAATGCCTCCACATCTTCAGAGCAAATACAATCGCCGCTAACTCCAAGTCATGAGTTGGGTAATTCCTTTCATGCGGCTTCAGTTGTCGACTGGCATACGCAACAACTTTATCCTTCTGCATCAGCACTGCTCCAAGTCCAGTACCACATGCGTCGGTGTAAACCACCATCTCATCATTCCCACTAGGAATAGTCAAAACAGGAGTACTCGTCAATCTCTCTTTCAGGATTCCGAAAGCTTGCTCACACTTAGCATCCCAACTGAACACTTTGTTCTTCTTCGTCAATCCTGTTAACGGTGCAGCTATCTTGGAGAAGTCTTTGATAAACCGTCGATAATATCCTGCTAATCCAAGAAAACTTCTCACATCAGATGCATTCTTAGGTCTAACCCAATCCTGGATTGCTGCCACCTTAGCGGGATCAACCGCTATTCCACTTCCAGAAATCACATGGCCTAAGAACCTCACTTCACTCTTCCAGAAGTGACACTTCGAAAACTTAGCCTTCAGCTGATGTTTCCGTAAGATCTCCAAAACAATACGCAAGTGCGTCTTGTGCTCTTCTTCCGTTCTGGAATAAATCAGAATATCATCCACGAACACAAGTACGAACTTGTTCAACTGATCTCTGAACACTCTATTCATAAGATCCACAAAATATGCTGGCGCGTTGGTCAATCCAAACGGCATTACCAGCCACTCAAAGAAACCGGATGGTGTCCTAAAAGCAGTCTTCGGCACACTATCCTTAGCTACTCTCAACTGGTGAAATCCCGTTGCCAAATCCATCTGAGAAAACACCTTAGCCTCGTGAAGCTGATCAAACAAGTCATCTATTCTCGGCAATGGATACTTGTTCTTCTTTGTCACCTTATTCAGCTCACGATAATCCACACACAATCTCAATGACCCATCTGCCTTGGTTGCAAACACAACTGGTGCACCCCACTCGGACACACTACGCCGAATGAATCCTTTCTGTAAAAGGTCATCAACTTGCACCCTCAACTCCTGCTGTTCTCTAGGCGCCATCCGCCTAAGAGGCATCACAACAGGTCTGGCTCCTTCAACTAGATCTATACGAAACTCGATCTCTCTATGCGGCGGCAACCCTTTGACTTCGTCAAAGACATCCTCGAATCCATTAGCGATTGGCACTGATGACAGTCCATCCCGTGGAACAACTAGCGAATACATGAAGCTCATGAAGACGCCTTCTTCATGCTTACATCGTATCACAATCTTTCGCCCCTCCACATTCTCGACTGTCACTTCCAACCTTTCGCAATCAACCTTAGCCGCATACTTCCTAAGCCAGTCCATACCCAAGATAATTCCGAACCCCGCAAAGTTCAGAACAAAGCAATCACAAACAAAAGAGCAACCATGACTCGACACAACTAGACCACGGCATAACATACACAAACAAGACGAACCCCCAACTGGATTAGTCACAACCAATGGCCTATCAACAATATCCGGCTTCAAATCTAACCGGCCCACTAGTTCATTACAAACAAATGAATGCGACGCTCCAGTATCAAACAGAACTCTAACTGGAACACCACATAGGAAAAGAGTACCTTGAACAACCACACTCTTTCCCTTCTCTTCAGCAGTAGGAGCTTTTGAAGACGACGGAACAGCTCCTAAAGCATAGGCTTGCACAATCTGCCTGTCCTTTCTCGGTTCTGGACAATTCTTCCTGAAATGCCCCGGCTTGTCACAGTTGTGACACTTCATCGGCGCCTTCGGATTCTTACAATCCTTAGAGAAATGGCCCTTCTGTTGACAATTGTAGCAAGTCACCTCGCCTTTCGGCTTCTTCTGGCCATCCTTACCTTTCTGCTGCTGCTGCTTCCTCTTCTGGTTTCCACCCTGCTGTGGTTTAGATTCTCCCTTGGTCACAGCAACAACAGATCCTTCCTTAGGAAACAGACTCTCATGCCTAAGAGCTTTCTCTACAAGCTTCTCAAATGAATCGTCCAAATGATCCACCAATTGTCTCCCAAGATAACTATCCAAGCCGGTCACAAACTTCTCATTCTTCTGATAAGCAGATTCAATATATGACCGGGCATACTTGGACAAAGCTTCGAACTCAGAAACATACTCAAGAACTGATCTTCCACCTTGCTTAAGCTCCACAAACTTCTTGAACAGAACAGACTTCTGAGCTGTAGAAATGAACTTAGCTTCAAATCTAGCTTGGAATTGCTCCCAAGTAATCTCTTCCTCCGCAGTATCGATGGTAATAGAGTTCCACCAATCAGAGGCTCTCCCTTGAAGCTGCCTCGATGCCAACTTCCTTTTAGTTGCATCATCAATTCCCAAATCACCAAAGATCCTTCTACAAGCATCTATCCACCTCTGGACCTCAATAGTAGATTCTGTTCCCAAGAAAACCTTCCCTCCAAGAGCAGTATAATCCTTGCACAACTTAGCAAAATCCACTGGTTTCGGAGTTTGGACTTGAACTCCAACATCAACTGCCGCCCCCGGAACTGGTATCCTTCTCATGATCGAAGTCATCATGGCTTCGAACATGGCTGCATAATCAGCAGTCTCTTCAGTAGCATGGCCTTCCCTAGCAGCTGGTCTCCCTCTTCGACTCATTCTCAATATCTATAAAAAGGAATGATTAGAACATCTAGAGAAACAACTGCATGAAGGACTCAACTCTACTAAGTTACTATGTTATATATAGTATTCATCCATCAAAATACAATTACGTCTCTCATACGTAGTTACTTCAGCGAGCGTTGGGTAAAATCGATTAACCAATGCTCTGATACCAAATGTGACGACCGCCCATGACCCCTGCACCGAATCTAAAGATAGTGCGCTGTAAAGTGTGCCAGGCGACCATGGACGATTGTCAAGGTAAGATTAAAACAACAGAATCTATCGTATTACTCACAGCGCATGGACAAAATACAATAGAACATATGTATAGTGAAGCTTTACAGAACAAAATGACATCTTATAAAACTCCATAATAGTTGAATACAAGCATTCATATAGTCAATACATCCAGCCTCACTACATATCTCTCAGAGGAAACAAAACAGCGGAATATCCAGTACATATAATAAGAAGATAATATGCAACCCTCCAGCTCGTCTTCGATATCAGCATCGTGAGGAGAGAACAGCACCTGTCACCTGCTACCTAGTCTGCCCGTCCCAAAATGGACGAACAGCCCAAGGCAATAAGAATTAAAACATAAAGCCTTGAGTCAGACAACAGTCTTAGTGAGCAGTAAATTAACTAACAACATACCAAAAGAGCATAAAGGAAAAGGAATAGGAATACAACCCTCCCACTCCAACCTCATTCTACAGTGATAGCCCCCAGACACACACTAAGCAGAAGCAAACATAGCAGAGCATACAATTTAAAGTAAAACTACTATCACTCGAGTCAAGGGCGATGTTTTCCAAGTACCAAGGCCTAAATCAGATAAGCACCCAGAAGATACCGCTCTTGAGTCCGAATGACGATACAACCAAACATCCATGACTCTGGCTATCACTGTTATCATTGCTTCGATATCACCGTTAATTGAATGACCGGCACATTCTTTCAGCCGTCCGTCAAGGGCTAATGGAAACCCCGGTTCTAGACATAACTCCCGCACGTCGTCGCAGCCCGTGCCTAGGACTATCGAATCTGCCCAGAGTACTCGACCATCAACAGTTGGCCGTTGGGACTATCGAATCTGCCCAAACGTACTCTTGCTTAGAGCATGCTAGAACCTTCAACAACGATGCTATCCAAGCCTCCTAGTCATCCTCCTCGACGACTATTCTCATATCCATTCATTATCTTCAACTCGAATCATATCACCGAGTTATCAACATGCTTGGAATGATCCCGTCTGGATTAGACCAAGTCTTCATCATATGATTGCCTCGCTTCATTACATCCTCGCAAAGCCTCATCTCTACATCACATCGTCAAATCCATGCATAAGAGCTTCATCATCCCGCTACATATGCCACGAGCAACTTTCCCAATTCAAGAGCCTTTCCCTTAGCTTTTGAATCATCTTCGATCTAAATCTAATCATCAATCATCTAGTTCATAACAAGCAATCAAATCAAACATCAATCCAAGCAATCAAGCATTCAAATATGATCTAAGTAGACAATTATAACAATAATGGCATTTTCGTAATTAAAGAGTTGAAAGTCCAATAAGCATGAAAACAGGTATTATATCTCTACAAACTTGATGAATGAACTTGCATAGGTTAACATATGATAAAATGGATGCAACATCACCATGAACAATGGACCTATATGGATCTACACATAGGATGAAGAAAATGCATTGAAATCTCTATTTTAACACCAAAACGAGCCAACAATCCGATATACTCCTTTGGATCCGTGTGAGAGATAATCACCACTCACCAAATCACCTAAACAATCCAAAAGATATCAACTTCAGATCTGGACAGCGAAGAACTAAGCTAGATCCGACAAGATCTCACTTCAAACGAAGAAATCTCTCTTGAAAAGATGAAGATCTTCAATCTAAGCTCTTGAATCTTCAATCTTGATCTTCGATTTGGATGGATGGAAGCACTAGATTAGAGTGGAGAAAAGAAGTGAAGAAGTGTAGAAGTCGAGCTCTCAAAATGGCAGCACTTCGTCGCTTCAAAATCCGGATCCAAAAAGTGAGAACAACCCCTCCTATTTATAGCTGAAAACTGGCCTTAATTCGTAACTCGGCTATCTTCTTAAGTCGGTGCCGACTTAACACCATGCCGACCTAATGCCTTGCCGACCTAGTGCCTTGCCGACCTAAAAACTCATCTGCCTGCCGAGTTAACCAGCCTATACGACCTAACGACTTAACTGCCTCGCCGACCTACGACTTAACCAAATGACCGACTCAACGAAGCAGACTTATCATACTGCCGCAAAACCCAAGTCCTAAGTCGGTTGACGACTCAACAACAAAGCGCAACTGCGACTTAACACATAGGCGCGACTTAACTTAGGTCGTTGCCGACATAAGTGCCTTGCCGACTTAAGACATACGAAGGAATACAACTACGACTTAACTCGTAACTGGGTTACGACTTAACACAAGAGACGTACTGCCGACTCACAACTCAACACACGTTGCCGACTCAACTACCTACCGACTCAATTACCCTGCCGACCTAACACTTAACACCCAAACACTTAGGTCGCTCACAACATGTCCTTAGGTCGTTGCCGACCTAACTCTTAAGTCGGTCAACCCCACTTCCTTAACTCGGCAACGACTTAACAAATAACTGGTCAGACATACTAACTACTAAGTCGTCCAGGTCTTAAGTCGACCACTATCTTGACTCGTCAGCCGACTTAACACTTAACTCACCACTATCCTTAAGTTGGTTAAAACTATAAGTCGGTCACTTCCTTAGGTTGTTATCCCTTAACTCGGCAACGACTTACAACCTACGACTTAACACTTGCCGAGTAAACTTCAACCTACTAACCTAGCCCAGCTACGACTTATCTCCTTGAGTCCTTAACTCGCCCAGAACTCCTCTCCTAAGTCGTATACGACTCACGACTCATGCTAAGTCGTGAACGACTTAGGACTTAGGCAAAATTTGCCTAAAATCTGAAATGACTTTAAAATGCAAAAATTCCAGATTTTGACGAACTTGTCGATCCGTAAAAATACGGGTCGTTACATTACATGTGACATTTATACAATCTGGGAGTTGTTTTCAAAAGCTAACATATTATACAATAATTCACTTTTTGATGTCATTGCCAAATTTTGTGTTTTTGATTGTTGAAATTTTGTCGGAATGGGGCTAAAAATTTAAATACTATGTTGCCTTGAAACTGAATGAATTTATATTCATCTTATCTCTTCATATGAAGCTAATATGCAAATTAGATTGATTATAAGTACATATGAAGCATGTTTGGACTTATTGGTGATGTTGTCATGCTTTTGCTTGCTTAATAATAAACAAAATTGCTTTAAACTCTAATAAAAATGGTACATTTTTATGATATATAGATATATATATTGTGAAATATATATTGTCTCTCCATGTTTCGGGATGCCCCACTGAATGAGATGTATGTATATTATGTTATATTGTGTTTTTTTTTCGGAACGCTTTTTGTACAAAGGAGACTATGCCGAAATTTTTCAAAAACTCCAACACTTAGAATATTTTCACAAAAATATATCGTATGCAAAAAATAGAAATTCGTTAATTGAATATATTGAAAATCATAACATACAATAAGATGAGTTGCGATGTAGAGCCACATAGAGGATCGAGTAGTTGAGTTTGACAAAAGAGTGTTGGTTAAGATGAAAGTCAGGGTATGGGTTATGTATATCAAATTCCCTATAAGAAATTGTGAGGATGCAATTTTCTTAAGCAAGAAGTATGCAACAACCCCGCTTTCTACGCTGTAATAAAGTGTAAATTTAATTAAAATAATTCTTTTGAAATTTGATAATTAGTTTAATAAAAAATAATAAACTTTAGTTAAATAAGTTCAATTTAATAAAAGATTTTGATTTAATAAATTAAATTAAATTAATAAATTCTTTTAGAATAATGTGTTAAATTGAATAAAATATTTTAAACTGAATATAAAATATTTTAAAGTGTAAATAATTTTATGTGATTAAAAGAGTGAAAAATAAACAGGTATTAAAATGAATGGAATTGTATAGTTATCAGAATATAAACTTGTACAATAAAGTGTTAATCAAATTAATTGGATTGAAATTAAAGTTATTAGAAGAAAAGGAAAGAAAATAATATATATTAAGTTATATCTAGCCCAAAATCATTTAGCCCAAGCCCAAACCCCCTCTTCTAATCGTTCTTTCAACCTCCCCAACCACGAACCCGACCGTATCTCAAAGCCCTAATCCCCGCTACAATAATTTTCTAATTTAATCATGAGAGGTTTTTTTAAGAGAAGGGATGGTGTGACTAAGCCCGAACACCTAGGGGGTACGGTGTTGGCGCACAGTCGAAGGAGGAGGCCACTACTTGGGTGGATGGTGGAGGTACATGACAACAACAGCAAAGATGATGGTCGATGCTTGCAATTTAGAGGGTGTATGCATGACATATGATGTTGGTGGAGGCGTATGTGTACACGTGCATGCATGGCTGCAGGTGGTGGTGCGATGTGCTGACGTTGAAGGCTTGGATGGGCGGCTTGGTGAATTTTTTTGGTCAAGGGCTGAATCTATTAATGAGTTGCTCACATCATTTGGTGATTTATCTTTGTAACTCACAAATTTTGTCTACATCCCCTCTTATCCATTGTTTTACTTGATTGTCATGTGATTAATATTTGTTGATATGCATTGAATTGGTTTGATGTGTGTAAACCATTGTTTACTTATTGATTGTGATGGTCGATTGGGTTCAACTACATTGTTTGAGTTAGTTAATTTAGATAACTCACGAATATGATCTTGATCCTATTTTCTATTTTTTGTTGATTGTTTGGTAATGTGTGTTTGTCGATATGAATTGAATTTGGTGAAATTAAATTGTATAGCTTTGATTGATGGTTGTTGTGATGAGATCACATTAATAATTGATCGAAAGGGGAATAAATTAAAATGAATAGTTTTGAAAGAAATGAAATATTTTTGGAAATAAATAGTGGATTTTTGAATGATTTTTGTTTAAAAATTGGAAATACTATTAGTGAGATAATATTATTTAACTGAATTGTTATGAGTATTTTATGAATGAAAATTATTTGGAAAGTGATGATTTGCGATATTTGATCGAATAAGTAAATTTTCATAAATTTTTATTTTTATTCAATTATTTTTATCATAAAAAAATATTTAAATGATTTTTATAAAATAGTATTTATATTTTTAAACTGATTTGTGATTTCAATTTTGAATTTAATAAATATGAAAGTTAATAAATAATATTTTGATGTTGCAACAAGTTGAATGTTATCTAATTATCATATGGAAACTATTAATTAAAAGCTTATTCTATATCGTTGAGAATAATTTTGGAAGTTTATGCTTAGTATTTAGTTATCATTAATTTTAATAATACAAATGAAATCGTTATAAATTCATTGGGAATATATAGAAATATATATATATATATATATATATATCTTTGTGTGTGTATAAGAATTTGAATTAAGCTATTATGGAAAGTATAATTTTGGAGTTTTAGAATTGAATTTTAACTTTTACAATTCCTTGTACTTAAATGAGAGGTCTGTAAATATTTATTTTTTGGAAATTGTAAATGGATATTTTAGAAAGAATGAGAATTTTATAATTTGATTTTTCTTTTGATCGAATATTAATATTTGAAAATGTTTTGATGATTTTGAGAAAATTGTATTTTAAAACCCCTTATGATAAATAAATAATAGAATTGTATGGTTTGATTGATTTATATTTCTTTGTAATAAGGAATTAGAATAAATTGAGTTATAGTATCGTTAGGTATAGGACTTTCGGTAATATTTCTCTTGTTACTCTTTGGACTTATTATATAGAATAATTGTGCGATGATGAGTACAATTTACAAGCATTGAGTAAATGGGCAAATAACACCAGGTGGTATGGGTGCCTAAGCTGATATTTGTTCGATTACTTTTTGTAAGTGGATGTCACTTTAACAAGGTCGAGTATACAGGGTATTATACTTAAGGTGATGCTTGTTGAGAGCGAGGAGGCTGAGAGCCATAAGAGTGTCTATTTCTGTGTGTGCTACTATTATACGTCGAGGAGTAAACTAGATTGGCTTGTATCCATCCTAGCGGTCTGATTGTGGGGTCATTCCCCGAAACCATGACATACCTACTAATGTTTATGGTTGAGAGCCATGGCTGAGAGCGATTGCCTTTATGTCACGTAGGCCAGTAGTCTGTTACCATTAGGGTCACTGGCAAGGTGATGACCAATGCATAGCGTAGTCTTGCACTTAATGGATATTGGGTGATGATGGTCGTTGAGGTAACTAAGACTGTAGGAGCGGCATTGAGAGCGAGTGAGGACTGCTCCTGGAGTAGGTTGAGAGCAGTCACTCCCATCTGGTTATTGTTGTTTAGATAGCATGAGATGCTATAGGCACATACTTATTCGCTTACATTACATCACCATGTTTGCGACTAAGAGCTGATCTGATCATTTGTCGAGACCGATGTTAAAATGTATATTATGATGCTAAAAGCATATAGGACTGAGAGTCCCAATGATTATCCATGATACTGAGAGTTGAGTGGAATAGTAGAGGTCTGAGAGACCGCATGATTATTTCATTGGCTGAGAGCCAAGTCAATTACTATAAGGTTGAAAGTCTTGATAATTATTTTGTGGATGTTGATCTCTTGGATTATTTATGAGACTGAGAGTCTATGAAGTTGTGTAACCCTATACACATCGATGTTACAGCTAATGAGGATAGCTAGAGATGCTAAAAGCATAGAGTTGGACCCTATACTAATCTTTTACATTGTTATCTAATAAATGACCCTGGCTACCGAGGGTATGCCGTATTTGTATTTCATGTATGTTTGATTTGGGTGATTTTTATGTATTATATATATATATAAATTTAGTAAGATGGACCCTAGGTATGTCTACTTTACGTTTACCAAAGAGATAATCATAGGCATTTCTAAGAGCATGTCATGTGGTGTAGATGAGTTTATACTTGACGATAGTTAGGTTATGGTTATTTCACCGACTTGGTTATATGCCTTTTCAATGTGTTGATCAACTTTACATAGAGATGTGTGATCTTTTATGTGCATAGTTTTGAAATATGTTGTCACATGAGATATGCACGTGCCACTTGCGATGCACTTATTTATATCATTCTCGTTGTTATTTTGTATTGACCTCTACATTGTAGACATAGTCTGACCCGTGTGTTATTTATATAACACTCGGGTCAGTCCAAGACAGACATTACATGTTCAAGGATGAAGAGACCAGCGTGTGGATGTTGGGTATAGATGGATGATTGGTTATTATTGTATATCATTATGTGTTGTATTACCTCATATATGTATAACATTATGTTATATACTAGTGGAACATTGTGTATTTTGTGATCGTGGGAGTTTGACTCATTTTATATCCCACTCAAAATTGCATATATTTGTATTATATATTATTGTTGTTTATTAACTTTGTGCTCTCTGTCGTTTATTTATTATATATTGTGTATTATTCTATTCTAGAGGCACATGAGTTTATTTCTCTGTACTAGGACCATGTACATCTATAGTAGGTTTTTGTATTTTTGAGAGATGTATCGGTGTTAGTCCAAAGAAATATTCATGTGTGTCCCCATATAGCCTCATTCTCCATATTATCTGATAGTATTACCCAGTAATAATCTTAGATGGTATGGGTATAGAGGTGGGGTGTTACATCGGAGTATCACACTCATTTCGAGTAGACAGGTAGGTGAATCGCACTTAGAAACTTGTATGATTATAGACCATGTAGTAGTATCAAACTCTGTTGGAGGATCGATTCATTTATTCATGATTTGTAATGGTTTGAAGTTATATATTTTGGGCATCAAGTTGCAATGCTTTGAGTTGAAATTTTCTGGGTTTGGTTTAATTTGGACTAGATAGCTATGCATGCAATGTGGTTCGGTTATGTACTTGGGGTAGGCATATGATTTGGGTTTACTATGATCCTAAGAGCTCGGTTATCTTGAGTTACCTATATCTTTTAGACCTATCTCATAATGAGTTAGCTTCAGTACCAGTAGTTTATGAAAGCATAGATGCCTTTTCCAAAGTTTTTGGTCTTCCTCCCCATAGGGAGATCGAATTTCGAATTTATCTTGAAAAGAATGCTAGACCTATTGTCTTACCCCTTAGGCATATGACTCCTAGAGAAAGACGCATAACCAAGTAAATGAATTATTGGAGAAGGTCTTCATTTGGAGAAGTATTTTGGAGCGGGGATCACTAGTTGTATTTACTACTAAAGTAGATGGCGCTTTAAAGCTTTGCATCGATTATCACTAGTTGAATAAGCTGACAAAGAAGAATCGTTATCCACTACCTCATATAGATAATATCTTTGATCAGTTAGTTAGAGCAAAGGTATTCTCTCAACTTAACTTAGCTACTAGATTCCATCAGTTGAGTGTAGTTAAGGATATTACTCAGAAAATTTTTCATACATCAGACGGACTTTATGAGTGATTAGTCGTGCTATTTGGACTGACCTATGCACTAGCATATTTCATCGACCTCATGAGTCAAGTCTTTAGAAGGTTGCTAAATAAGTCCATGGTGGTATTCGTTGATGACATACTTATCTATTCAAAAAGCAAAGAAGAGCTCGTGTTTCATTTAGGAGAAGTGCTCAATACTCTCTGTAGGCATAAGCTTAAGGCAAAATTTTCCAAATATCACTTTTGGCAAAAAGATGTTCACTTTCAAGGGCATGTTGTCTTCGACCATGGACTAGCAGTTGATCCTAGTAAAGTGGTTGTAGTATAGGATTGGCATGTACCAAATTATGCCATGGAGGTGAGAAGTTTCCTTGGTTTGGCTGGCGATTATAAGAATTTCATTAAGGACTTCACTAAAATTTCTACACCATCAACATGCCTTAAGGCCTTTGCAGTATATACCAATGCTTGTGGTACAGGATTGGGCGCAGTGTTGATGTAGGAGGGTAGAGTTGTTTGTTATGCTTCTTCGCAATTAAAGGGACACAAGAGAAACTACCTAACCCATGATCTTGAGTTGCCGACTATTGTTTTCTCGCCCTTAAATCATGGAGGAATTATCTTTTAGGAAAGCGATTTGAGCTATTCACGGATCATGATTATCTAAAGTATTTATTCTCCTAAAAAGATTTGAATTTGAGGTAGCAGAGGTGGATGGATTTCATAGCGTCATATGGTTTTAGTATCTCACATACTATAGGAAAGGGCAATGTTTTAGCCAATGCCTTGAGTAGAAAGCATACGATCTTGACACCTGTGTTTTTGGAATGGAAGCATTTGGAGTTTATTTTTACATTTTATTTTTGGCCTTCATCAGACATTACACCAGTATTGTTAGCAACTTTAGATATTTAGCCTTCACTTATGGACCAAATTGGTCCAAGTCAGAAGCATGATAAGGAGTTGTTGGATATTTTTGAAAAGCTAAATAGAGGAGAGCATTCGAGTCATTTGGATTATTATTGCATTGATTTGAAAGGATGGTTGCGAAGAGATGGTAGGTTGTGTGTTCCTCTTATTAAGTAGTTGGTAGACATAGTACTATCCGAGTCCCATCGTTCTAGGATGGTCATTCATCCCAGTAGTGACAGAACGTACCGTGATTGAAGAGAGTCCTTTATTGGCTTAGTATGAAGAGGCATGTAGTGAAATATGTTTCAAAGTGTATGACATGTCAAAGGGTAAAGGTAGCAAAGAATAAGCCTGGTGGATTATTAAATCGCCATTGAATATCCCGTAGTGGAAATGGGAAAGTATCTCTATGGACTTTTTTGATGAGCTGCCTAGGAGTAGAAGAAGTAATGAGAGTATTTGGGTCATAATGATCGACTGACCAAATGCGCTCATTTTATTCCAGTAAAGAGTACGAGAAAAGCGGCATCTTTAGCGACCTTATATGTGAGAGAAATATTTCAGTTGCTTGGAGTTCCTTCTAGCATTGTCAATTGATCAAGATTAGCTTTTCACAAGTGAGTTTTGGAGGATTTTCCAGAAGGCCTTGGGTACTGAACTAAATTTGAGTACCGCATATCGCCTGTAGATGGACGGGCAGAATGAGAGGGTGAATCGTGTATTGGAAGATTTGCTTCGGATGTGTATTCTGGATTTTGGAGGTTCTTATGAGGATACTTGCCATTAGTAGAGTTTGCATATAGTAATAGTTATCAAATAAGTATTGGGATGACACCGTTTGAAGCATTGTACGGAAGGCCGTGTAGATCATCATCTTGTTGGTGGGACACTATAGATAGATACATTATTGGACCAGATATGATAAGGGAGACTTTGGAGAAAGTAGAATTGATCGATTGATGGTTGACTACGTAGGATAGGTAGAAATCTTACATTGACAAGAGACGTATGAAGTTGGAGTTCGCGGTGGATGATATGTTCATTATGAAGGTCTCGCCACTTAGACAAGTTATGAGGTTTGGTAGTTCGGGGAAGTTTGCACTAAGGTTTGTAGGGCCTTTTTCGATCATGGAGAGAGTAGGGAATTTAGCTTATAGAGTGGAGCTTCTTAAAAAGTTAACGGGGGTTTACAATGTTTTATGTATGTCGCACTTACGGTGGTGTCTACATAATCTAGCTACTATAATCGAGTCAATTCGGTTGGAAGAAGTTGAAGTGAGAGAGAGTGACTTATTCGCAATGCGCCTACCCATATTATTGAGCATGTAACAAGATGACTATGCAACAAAGTAGTTAAACTGGTTAGAGTTTGGTGGGGAGACGACCCAATTGAGAGTATGTAAGAGCCCGAGGAAAAAATTTGAGCTACCCATCTAGAGCTTTTTTCTGATATGTTTTCAAGTAAGCTAGTATAATTATTAGTGCACATAGTGTTTAGTTAAAATATTCCATAGGTAGGAATGTTTGGATGTTAGGCATGGTTGTGAATGTAGCCATAAGACATGTTTTGGATGATGGTTGCTAATGGATGAATTTTATTAGCTAGTATTGCGCTATAGGCTAATATGTTCATGTTGGCCTATGACACACATCATATTATCTATTTTCTTTTATCATTTATATGCATAATATTTGTTGCATTTTTTTGCATATCTATTGAGTGGTTTCTCATCCATATAAAATTGCAAGTATAGGCCGTGACGTATATTTTGGACACATGGCATAAGCATTTGCATTTCAGATAATCGACTAGTTCAGAAGACCATCTAATTCTACACTATCTATATGTTCATATGCATACCATACCTATATGTACATACTGCATTAGAATTTTGAATCTAAGGACAATGTTTGTAGATGGTTGATGGTTGAGTAGATAGTTATAGATATTGGTTGTATAATAAAATAACGATATTTCGAGGACGAAATCTTTTTAAGGGGAAGAATGTAACACCCTGGAAATTTTAATAGTAATAATTTAAAATACTTATAAGGGTAAAAATATAATTTTACATAAAAAGGATAATATAATTAATTTTCACAAATGTTGGAAATAGGCCTCAGGATTAATTCAATTGCATCTGGAATGTCGTTTACACAACATATATGACTAGTTAAATTTGATAAAACAGATCAAAATCTGCGAGCACTGTGACCATTAGCTTTTTGGTAATTATTAATTTCTAATTTAAATCAGCTAACCCTAGTTCTTAGCTATAAATTAGACCATAGCCCCCACTATTTGTTATTACCAACCCTAGCCGACACCTCCTTATTTTGTATGTATAGTTCCTCTTTGTCTTCTGTAGAAACTTGTCAAATCTAAAAAAAATCCTGTTATCTTCGAAAAAATTTACACAAAAAACAAAAATAAAAACAAAGAAAAATCAGATTAAAAGGAGAGAATCAAGATCAAAAGGAAAAGAGAACGGAAAAGCGAATTAATCGTATTTGGAGGTCTAGGAGAGGAGATTCAAATCAAGGCTAAAAGGAGTAAAGCATTGAAAGGTGAGCGAATTGACTTCAACGTGATGTTGATTCATAAGTAACTGTATTCCTTTGAAGTTATGCTTGATCTAAATATATAATTTTTAGATTTGGAATGGAAGTTTCAATCCAAAGTTTATTTAAATTGATAAATTACAATTATGAATCTTAAGTGTAGAAAATGGGAAAGATAGACTGAATCAATTCACCCTAGATTCTACGGATATAAACCCTTATTTGATAGATTTGGTGTCATTTGATAAAATTGATTTGATTTGAATAAATAAAGAAATCAAATACCCTTTAATTTCACACTAAAATTGGTTATAACTTGAAATATATGTAGACTTTTCGTTTGAAAGCACATATTTAGTTATATATATATAATCATTGAAATTAACAAGTTGAATTTGTGTAAACAAAGGGACAGACTATACATAAAAATTAGTTAAAGCCGAACCTTAAGTCCATATTTGAATGTACGAAAAAGACAGTTGAATGAATGCATAAACAAATTATAAAAATCTAGAAAAACTAAAATAAGACGTCTAAAAGGACGACTAGACATCTGAATTAGAGGTTAGACGTCTGAATTTCAAAAAATCTAAACCCGAGAGCAACTAGTTTGAATTTGACTCGATTCTGACGTTTGAATCCTTTTTCAAATGTTTGAAATTGAAATCAGATGTCTAAAAAAAGAAGTTAGACGCTTGAATACCCGGAAGTTATTTTTTTATATGGTCTGACGTCTAAGTTATATTTCTAGGCATCTGAATTATTTCAACCAGCCCAGGTTGAACTTAGATATAACACCCCACCTCTATACCCATACTATCAAAGAGTATTATTAGGTAATACTGTTAGATAATATAGAGAATAAGGTGATATTGGGCTATCACACTTGATTATTCCCTTGGGCTAACATCGGTACGTATTTCAAAAATCATAAACTACCCGCATATGCATACCCAGTACCGGCACAAAGCAATAATCACGTGTGTTTCCAAGATAGAACAATACATGCCATAAAAAAAATCAAAGAGAACACAGAGTCATCAATGCAGCGATAACATATAATAGAATATAAATATACAAGTCCAAGTGGGCCTATAAAAAATAGTCAAATGCTCATTATAAATTCAATAAATACAGTGTATATGCCCAATACATACATCTCATCATCATCAACATTTATGAGGCAACCTAAGTAAATAATTATCACTAGTCAACTAATAAACTAGTCTCCAAATATGCCCTCACAATCACAAGCTGGTCACTTCGTCCCTGAACTTGAAATGACTTGGATTGACCCGAGTAGTACATAAATAATAAACATGTCAAACTATGTCTAGAATGTGGATGTCAATATATCATAACAATTGGCAGGATATACAAGTATATCTCAGAATGGTATATGAACATCTCTAATGAAACAATATATCTCAATTCATGCACAAGTATCATCACCCATATAAAAGTAAAGTCAAGCTATATATCAACTAGTATAATATCCAAATGGGTGAAACATCCACACATCCAGTCATCATCAATATATAAGAAGTCGTCAAACACCATATGGCGTGCACACAACAATGCCCAAGATTAACCCTCAGATAATCAAATAGTAGACATACTCGGGATCCATTATACTTAACATACAAAGCAACTAACAATAAAGCATCCTGGCCAAACACAACTAAGGCATGCGCTCAATAGCATGGTTATCCCTTAAATAACCATTTAATAGGTAAATATGAGGTTACACTAATTCATGAACTCTCGGTCTCATAAATCAACACACTAGCTCTTAGCCACACATAATAATAATAGTGCAATGGAGGTATAATCTTGGTATCATATGGACACTATGACTAGACAAGAGACTCATAGCTTTCAGCCTGCTCTAGGAGCCTTCCTTACATGCTCTCAATGCTACTCCTATAGTCTTTAGTTACCTCGACGGCCATCGTGGCCCAATATCCATCAGGTGTAAGTCTACACTATGCAATAGTCACGACCCTACAAGTGCTTCATTGGTAATAGACTGCTGGCCTATGTGACATGGGGGCAGTTACTTCTTGCCAAATAATAGGTGTATACTACTCAATAGATAAATATACATATGGCTCTCGGCCTAACAACTCTCAGTTGGTTACCTTTATATAATAATCTCATATAATACCCTGTATTACCCTATATAAGCGACATTTACTAACAAAAAGTAATCAAATAAATATCAGCTCATGCATCCCATACCACTTGATGTTAATCGCCCATTTACTTGATGCTCGTAAACTACACTCACATTACATTATTCTATACGATGAGTCAAAAGAGTAATCAGATAAATATTACTAAACATCCCATACTTCTTTGTGCTACTAATCCGTTTACTCAAAATTCTTTTTTAGCAAGGCTAGCCGGCTTTAAAGTGGAAAGACCGCTTATATAATAATAAATTTGAAATAGGTGTTCGACACATGCACCAGAATAGCTAAAAAATGGAAAATAATAGGAGTTAGTCAAAACTACCTAAACTGCTAATATAACAATAAACTATTCCCCCTCAAAAGAAGAGGAACCACTACCCTTATCCACTGAATCAGGTCCGGTAACATGAACATACCTTGAAAAAAAGTCGCAAGATTTGGGACAAAAGCCACTGAATCACAATTGTATAGGTATTTCCTATCCCAAGAGATGTCCCCCAAAAGCAACCTCTTGCTGATCCATCATCACCTTCCGAAGTAAGAGAAAGTCCTTCCCAAAAAATCCAATAATATAGCCATATGTTCTCACCATCTTCCCCTATAAACATCTGATAGCTATCACACGAAGTATATCTCATATCAGTATCCTCATGTACACAAGCTTGCCTACACAAGTTCTAAGAAATAACATTTCGCAAAGGACGACCCAGAATAGGAACACCCGCTTCATGGGCATCAAAAGAAACAACAAAAGGAATAGACGGTATCACAGTGACTAGACTATCATCAACAATAAGGGAGACCAAAGGGAGAGGGAGAAAGGGCTTACTCTAGGGATCCATCTCCAAATTGGAGGATGGGGAAGAGGAATTTTAGCGAGAATAGGAAGGAGAAGTCAATATCGGAGTTGGAATCCGATGATATACCATGCTTACAAAATTCTAGTGTATGCCTAAAAGAGTGACAGGTAAAACAAATATCAGGCGCCCAACTGTAGTGAACATCAACTATAGCAACTTGACCTTCTACAGGTCTAACCTTAAGCTTGGTAGGTAAAGGCTCATACATAGCAATCTTGTAACGACCCAGAATTTTGAACAAATTAAATTTGAAAATATTTAATTAATTTTAAATATTTGAACGGTAATTTAATTTGAATCCCCGATTCAACTTTGAAATTTGTGATTTAACTTTAAAATTTAATCTATTGAATGTTGAATAGAAATTCATATCTTCAATTTTAAGTTGAAGAATAATATTTCGAAAGCTTTTAAAATTCATATTGATAATACCGAAGATAATCGAACTTTCAGAATTGAATTTTAAACTGTTCGCTCAGTTTTGAATTTAACTGTTTGAACCGATAATTAAAAATAGTCATTTTTCAAACAGTCTTGGAATTCGACGAAACCAGTTCCATTGGGTCCGTAATATTGAATATTTGCCGGATTTCAAATTTCGTATTTTTCAAAGTTGTTATGTGAGCGTACGGCGTATAAACGCGTTGGAAATAAATCGAAAATTCAAATTTAAAAATCTTATTTATATACATATCTATTCACACGTTCTCCCTTAAATCACGCCGAAGATTCACGAGAATTTATCGTGTAACCCATGCCCTTCTAATTTTTAAATAACCCACTCCCTCACTTCCAAAATCAAATCTCAGAAAGAAAAAGAAAAATCCCTCTCCCTCATATTTTATTCGAAATTCAAATCGCGTTCAAATGGCAGCAACGCGAATGGTGGCTGCGAGTGTACTCGTGCATTCGAGGGAGGCGTCGTGATCGATGGAAGGCTAAGGCAAAGGCTCGAATGAGGAGCGGCGACCGAGGCTAAGGCATGATGGCATTCGCGAGGCCGAGGAGATTGCAGGGAGCTCGTACACGCGAGAGGCGATCGCCAGAGCGACCGTTGGGTTTGGATTTGTTTTCGGCATCACGTTTCGCAATGGAGGGGAGGCGATTGGAATCTGGGGCCTCGTGTCGATGTTGAGCAGTTCGTGGCGGTTCGCGACTGGGGATGCGATGTCGAGATTGGTGTGCGACGCCAGGGAGTAGGGTTCGTGCGATGGGGTCGTTCGCAAGCAAATACGCGATACTGGAGGCGCGCACTCGCGCTTGCAACTAGGGCAGCGGCATCACAAGGGAGGCAGTGCTCGAACTCGGGGATGGAAGCAATCGATTTGGGCAAGAGAAGTTCACAGAGGCGAGCCTGGGTTCGTGAACTCTGTAAGGTAGAATTTACTTTCTTTTTCAAATTCAATGAATATATAAATGCAAATATATATATGTGTATATAAAGTTTTAATATACAGAAAGAAAAAAATGGGAAAAGAAAATGATAAAATGAATTTTTATAAAATTAAATCTGCAGTGAGATGTTTTAAAATGATTTTTTGAAAATGTATATGTACAGGAAATAAAATTTTAAATAACTCACCGTATAGCCTATTTTTTCATCTTCAGTTGAGAAAAATAATAAAATATATATATAGAGTTTAAAGCAGGAGTTTTGTCTGGTTTGTAAAAATATAACTGCAGACATTAAGTTTTAAATTTGTTAAATTTCAAAACAGTGTTGTTTTAAATTTAAAGTATTAGTTTGAAAATCAAAATTTTTAGTTACTTAAATTTATAAGAGAAAATTGGGTTTAAGGAATTTAATTTTTTGTTTAAATTTAATAAAGCTATTAAATGGGAATTTATCATTCGATTTGTTCGAATTTAATTAAATTATATAATTGTTTGTTACAAGGTTTAAAAATGGAGAAAACAAACGAGACTAGAAATAGGATGGCGAAATAAAAGCTAAGGTGAGATTTCTCTCACTCAAATAAAATTTTGTTTTGCAGTTATTTATTGACTGATTGATTGCTATTGGATGTGATATTAGATATAGTAGGATATATATATCTATATATAGCAATATATACATATTGGCATATGTATATATTGGATTGATTGATTTCCCGCCTCGTATAGCGGATGAGACCCTATTGCACCGTTAGTAAGCGGATTATTTTTATAAAACCCATATACCGCGATATTCCACCTCGAAGTGGAATTGGTATTGTGCTAACGTCTGTGGATGCAGGGAAACAGGTTGGAGGGATCCAACTGGATTCCTCACCCGTATTTATTTATTTACAGATATTGATGTATATTCTGTTATCATATTGATATATGATGTTTGCTGTTGTGATTGACGAATTGGTGCTGTTGCATCATCAGATTTAAATTTTGAAATTTAAAAATAACGATGTTGATTTTAAAAGAGAATTTTTAAAAACTGATCTTTGAAAATATACGTTTATTTAAATTGTTGAATTGATTTATTTTAAATAAATAAACGTTAAAACTTTAAAGTTATAAAAGTTAAGATTTTGTGAATTTTAACCAAAAATTTATTTCTTTTGAAATAAAGAATTAAGAAATTTATAATATGGAAACGATGTTAAAATGATTTATAAAGGAATAAACTTTACAGTTGTAAAGTTTTAAAAGAACGATTTTTGAAAATAAATGAATTATAAGTATTAACTTATAATATGGATCGTTGGTATAAAAAAAATTTGAGTTATGAATTGAATGAGTTAATAAAGAAGATTTATAAATTTTAGTTTTTATAAATAGAAATAGAATTTATAAACGTTGTTTTATAAATTCGAAATCGATAGAATTTGATAAATTAAATATAGAAGGTTATCAAAGAAGATATATTCGCGATTTTGGATAGCGAATTTTTATTGAAATAAAATGTGTAGAGATTATTGAAAATGTGGTTAGTGAAGTATATTCACGATTTTGGACAGTGAATATATTGTTAAGTAAAATGGATTTATTTTTGAAAAAGTGATATTAAAAATGAAGTTAAACATTTTAAAGATGTTTTAAAATGTATTATGAATCGAAAGCATAGATTTCAGCGTTCATTGTTGAAATAGGCGTTTTCGAAAATATAAGGAAATGGTGGACTATAACACTATTGTTATAGTAAATGATTTCCGAAAGGAAATGTTTTTATATAGTATTGGGATTTACCTATCTATCTTAATTTCGAATCCCTATACTAGTGATTTTTGAGTCGTCGTAACGATGTTTTACGTAACATTCGTTTTGACTCAAATAAATGTTGTTATAGTAAATGGTTTCCTTAAAGAACGAAATATATACTTAATTTGATTTAAGTATATCGAATATTTTTCAAGTGTTGAAAATAAATGATTTGTGAAATACTTATTATTAAATAAGTAGGGAAATGCATTTCCAAAATGAAATGAAACGTTTTGAGATTTTATCTTCTTAAAGATAAATTGAAATTGAATATTTGAAAACGATTGAAAATCGTATATCAGTAGATATTTTTGAAATATAAATTCACTATGTAATTTATAAAAGAAAGGGAAGTTGTTTAAAAATAAATATTGATTTATTTTTCAAAGTGTGGAAATTTTATATCTAGTAAAGATATTTTGGAAAATAAATAATTGGGAAAATTATTTGGAATCTGATGATGTTGCGCATCTTTATTGATAGTTAAATAACCGACTATCAATAATTACCTTTAGATAGGTATTTGTTGTGAATTGGATGAATTTGAATGCCACACTATTTTTTGAATAAACGCTCACTATTCGGGTTAGCCGGGAAAGGACCATGGGGTCGTATAACCCATTCCGAATATGTGATACGTCGTTATGAATTGCATTCGAAGACCGGTGTTGAAGACCGGATATTTTTGAAAACGGAAGGATTACCGTCGAGTTACTCTACATCGGCTGATCTCCGATTTAGAGGTTTTATCACCCTTAGTGACGGGAAGTCCGGACGTGATTAGAAATTTATCCGGATATGCAAGGGCTTCGTAAGAAGTGCCTTCGGTTCTGTTCGATCCCGGAACAGACTTGTATGGATTGTGTGTCTGACGTTACAATTTGAGATATAAAGCTGATTTCTTTCAAATACATTTCTGTTGGTGGCGGAGAATTTATTCTCTTAGCTTAACACCCTTCTCTGAGACGTACGAGCTCAGAGGTTATGTAGTTGAAATTTATCAGCGATATATTCCCAATTTGGTAACGTGGCATACTGAGTGTTGCTGTGAAATGATCAGTGTTTGATCATTTGTGATATGATCATTTGTTTGATCTTATATCTTTGTGATCATAGGTTGATCATTTTGTTTGACCCGAAGCTTGGCTTTGTAGAAAGCGTAGCTTTGTGGACGAGACTTCGTCGAGCCTCACACCCCGGAAATGGTCAAAACAGGAAGGATGCAGCAAGGTTCTAGGGAGTAGCGCCCCTTAGTGTATGTCATCCCTTCTGGATAGAGGTGGTATCATGGTATGGAGCCCAGATACTTAACCTATGTGGTTGCTGCATTATTATCTATGTGGTTTGTTGGAAATCGGGGATCCTCGGGAAGATCGGTTACGATCGGCGGATGGCATACGCGTGTCAGTAGTTATCTATTTTTGCAGAGGTAACCCGGCCTTGTGTTGGCAGAGATCTAACCGTAATGTTAGGTTATTTCTCGGGTCGTCTATTCCAGGGACGTACCCATCGTGGATAGGAAGTTCCTTAGCCTGACCATTTGTTGGAAATCCAAACTCCAATACGTGACTTGTACGGTATTAGTTGTAGAACCTGCCATTTACGTACGGTGGTCACCACTGTTTAGATGGTAGCTATAGTAGGCATACGATACTGGTCGTATGTTGGCTAAGATTAATATTATACTTTCGAAATGTTTCTACACTATGCACTAATAATAATATCAAAAAGGATTTGATTTTGCGTAGTAAGCATCTTTGACTATCATAAGAAGAAATCTCCTCCAATTCTGCGTTTGCATTGTGTGTGTGGTGGGAGGTCTTATGGTAGTTTCATTTTCCAAAAAGCATTTCGAATTGACTTTAAAAAAAATTATTTTGTTGTTATAAAGAATAACTGTTTTACGATCTCACACCAGTCACCATGACTGACTCGGAGTTTATTGTTTCCCTTCTAAACTCTGGGTGCCCACCAATTTCCACACGGGCAGTCTAGAGTTATGTTATCAGGATATTCTGGATATTCTGGAGCTTTGGAAGCAAGCCGGATGGTGAAACGTATCACCTATATTTTTGTATTATTCCGCTGTGTATTCTGTATGAGGACAAGTTATATAACTGTCCATTGTTGTATATGACTCTGATTGATGTATGTATAAACTGATATAGTTCTTTGTTTTAAAAGACTAGTGTTATCTATTATATATTGTTCCGCTGCGATGTGTGAGATTCTGTTATTGTTTTCTGTTCTGATTGTTGTTCTTTTGTTCTTCTCTTCTTCTTCTACTCTTTTCTTCTTCTTCTACTTTTTTCTTCTATTTAAAACCCTCACTATTGGAGTTTCCGGCAATCGATTGCTCGGCAGTCGATAAAGTGAGTATCGATGTCGAATTTTCGAAAGTCGAAAATTCCGGTACGTGACAGCGTGGTATCAGAGCATATGGTTAAGCGACAACCCTGCTCTGTTGGGTGTTACTCGTTAGAGATAGAGTCAGTAGTACTCTAGAATGAGTTGAGTGTAATAATAGATATGAGCGCGTATTTGTTATTTGAATAAAAAAAATTGTTTTGTATTCTGTTGACTTATCGGTTGATTGTTTATGAATTCTGGTCGGTGCAGTCTAGCTAACTGTAATCGATAGGGGTTTCTAAACTCTTAAACAAGATAAACCGACACAGTATTGTTTTATATAGGGCGAATGAAATAATTTTACCCAAAACTATTTTGTATAGAAAAGAAATGATTTTCTATGAATTATCATAGTATATGGATGCTTGGTTGTTAGGAAAGTGATAATATTGAAATGTTATCATTTTTATATGAAATTGAATAAGAAATTGAAATTGTAACTCCAAAGTTAAGAAATAAATCCATATACAAATGAAATTTGAGAATATAAATTATAAATGTGACTTGTAATTTGAAAACGGAATTCCAGAGAAGTATTTGGAAATGTTTTGAAAAGAATTTGAAAATTTTGGAGATTTGGAAAGTTTAAATCCTTTTGATTTGAAAATGGATTTCGAAGGTTTTGAAAAGTATTTTAGAGAGATGAAAGCTCTAAACTCTTTTCGGTCGCTGGAAAATAACTTCGGTAATGACTGCAGCATCACTGATGTTCATTTTCGGGTTTCCGGAAGAGGAATTGCTGCCAAATTGTTTTAAATGGAAAGTGTTTGGAAAATTTGGGTTTTTGTTTTGGAAATTCAAATGGAATTTGAATTGTTTTCAAAATGGCTTTGAAATGTTGGTAAACTCTGGAATGCTATATAAAGATATTTATGAAATATTATTAAGTTGATAACTTATGGACTTGAGAATTGAAAAGGAATGAATTTGTGAATGAATGAATAAATTTGCAAGTGAATCAATTAAATAAAATGAGATTGAAAAGTGATTCATTTCAAAATTGTAAGAAATGAATTGAATTGAATAATTATAAATGAAAGATGAATAAAAGATAAAATTCATAATGGAATGTGAACAAGTTAATAACTTATAACATTAGAAATTTGATTGGAATGAGAGATTCAAATTTAAAATGAAAGAATTTGTGAACGAATAAATAAATTTGAAATTTCAAGTGCAAGAAAATGAAATGGAATTGTTAAAAAAAATTCATTTTGAATTTATAAGTGAATAAAACATGAATTGAATTTGATTTGTGAAAAATGAAGTGAAGTATTGAACTAAAATTAGTAAGTGAAGCTAATTGAATATAGACTGAATGAATAAGGTTTAACGAATTAAATTCAATAATTACAAAAGAAAAGTAAATTGAATTCGAATTGGAAATCCAGTTTAAATGAAAGTAGGTTTAACCGAAGGGTAAATTGAAAACAAATTTTGGAAATGAGCAAAAGAATAAAACTGGAATTAAAACTGAATCCAAATTGAATTGAATGGTAAATTTAATTCAAATGAGAATTGAAATGTAAAATTGAATGAAAAGAATGTATAACTTCAATAGTAAGCTAAAATGTATAAACAGTTTATATTGGAAAATTTTGTAATAGAATTTGCAAAATGGTTTGAATATATGTGACTAGATATTATGGCTAGTAGGATATACAGGTGTAAAGGAATGGGATTTGATTTTCAAAGATAAATTTGAATTGCTCGAAAAAGGTATGTATTTAAATTTGAATATGAGATTTGATGATTTCTTGTCTAGCCGCTTGGCTTTTTCTTTTTCTTTTTGAAATCTGAGAGTCCGTAGGGACGTTTTGTAGTTGTACCGTATTAGCCGCGCAAAGGAGACGCTGGCGAAATTTTTCGAAAATCTCGAGTGTTAGAAAATTTTTGAGAAATTTTGAAAGTTTAAATTTGAATTTGAATTTAAATTTGAATTTTGAAGTAAAACAATATTGTTTGAAAACTATGAAAGGTTTGGAAAGTTAGTTGAATTGATAATGAATTTTTAGTAGGAAGATTTGTTTTGATAAATTGATAAAACTATTGAATGTTGAAAAATAGTAGACGAGTTAAGGATTTTTTTTCCTGACTTGTAATTTCGAGGACGAAATTCTTTTAAGGGGGGAAGTCTGTAACGACCCAGAATTTTTAACAAATTAAATTTGAAAATATTTAATTAATTTTAAATATTTGAACGGTAATTTAATTTGAATCCCCGATTCAACTTTGAAATTTGTGATTTAACTTTAAAATTTAATCTATTGAATGTTGAATAAAAATTCATATCTTCAATTTTAAGTTGAAGAATAATATTTCGAAAGCTTTTAAAATTCATATTGATAATACCGAAGATAATCGAACTTTCAGAATTGAATTTTAAACTGTTCGCTCAGTTTTGAATTTAACTGTTTGAACCGATAATTAAAAATAGTCATTTTTCAAACAGTCTCGGAATTCGACAAAACCAGTTCCATTGGGTCCGTAATATTGAATTATTGCCGGATTTCAAATTTCGTATTTTTCAAAGTTGTTATGTGAGCGTACGGCGTATAAACGCGTTGGAAATAAATCGAAAATTCAAATTTAAAAATCTTATTTATATACATATCTATTCACACGTTCTCCCTTAAATCACGCCGAAGATTCACGAGAATTTATCGTGTAACCCATGCCCTTCTAATTTTTAAATAACCCACTCCCTCACTTCCAAAATCAAATCTCAGAAAGAAAAAGAAAAATCCCTCTCCCTCATATTTTATTCGAAATTCAAATCACGTTCAAATGGCAGCAACGCGAATGGTGGCTGCGAGTGTACTCGCGCATTCGAGGGAGGCGTCGCGATCGATGGAAGGCTGAGGCAAAGGCTCGAATGAGGAGCGGCGACCGAGGCTAAGGCATGATGGCATTCGCGAGGCCGAGGAGATTGTAGGGAGCTCGTACACGCGAGAGGCGATCGCCAGAGCGACTGTTGGGTTTGGGTTTGTTTTCGGCATCACGTTTCGCAATGGAGGGGAGGCGATTGGAATCTGGGGCCTCGTGTCGATGTTGAGCAGTTCGTGGCGGTTCGCGACTGTGGATGCGATGTCGAGATTGGTGTGCGACGCCAGGGAGTAGGGTTCGTGCGATGGGGTCGTTCGCAAGCAAATACGCGATACTGGAGGCGCGCACTCGCGCTTGCAACTAGGGAGCATCACAAGGGAGGCAGTGCTCGAACTCGGGGATGGAAGCAATCGATTTGGGCAAGAGAAGTTCACAGAGGCGAGCCTGGGTTCGTGAACTCTGTAAGGTAGAATTTACTTTCTTTTTCAAATTCAATGAATATATAAATGCAAATATATATATGTGTAAATAAAGTTTTAATATACAGAAAGAAAAAAATGGGAAAAGAAAATGATAAAATGAATTTTTATAAAATTAAATCTGCAGTGAGATGTTTTAAAATGATTTTTTGAAAATGTATATGTACAGGAAATAAAATTTTAAATAACTCACCGTATAGCCTATTTTTTTCATCTTCAGTTGAGAAAAATAATAAAATATATATAGAGAGTTTAAAGCAGGAGTTTTGTCTGGTTTGTAAAAATATAACTGCAGACATTAAGTTTTAAATTTGTTAAATTTCAAAACAGTGTTGTTTTAAATTTAAAGTATTAGTTTGAAAATCAAAATTTTTAGTTACTTAAATTTATAAGAGAAAATTGGGTTTAAGGAATTTAATTTTTTGTTTAAATTTAATAAAGCTATTAAATGGGAATTTATCATTCGATTTGTTCGAATTTAATTAAATTATATAATTGTATGTTACAAGGTTTAAAAATGGAGAAAACAAACGAGACTGGAAATAGGATGGCGAAATAAAAGCTAAGGTGAGATTTCTCTCACTCAAATAAAATTTTGTTTTGCAGTTATTTATTGACTGATTGATTGCTATTGGATGTGATATTAGATATAGTAGGATATATATCTATATATAGCAATATATACATATTGGCATATGTATATATTGGATTGATTGATTTCCCGCCTCGTATAGCGGATGAGACCCTATTGCGCCGTTAGTAAGCGGATTATTTTTATAAAACCCATATACCGCGATATTCCACCTCGAAGTGGAATTGGTATTGTGCTAACGTCTGTGGATGCAGGGAAACAGGTTGGAGGGATCCAACTGGATTCCTCACCCGTATTTATTTATTTACAGATATTGATGTATATTCTGTTATCATATTGATATATGATGTTTGTTGTTGTGATTGACGAATTGGTGCTGTTGCATCATCAGATTTAAATTTTGAAATTTAAAAATAACGATGTTGATTTTAAAAGAGAATTTTTAAAAAGTGATCTTTGAAAATATACGTTTATTTAAATTGTTGAATTGATTTATTTTAAATAAATAAACGTTAAAACTTTAAAGTTATAAAAGTTAAGATTTTGTGAATTTTAACCAAAAAGTAATTTCTTTTGAAATAAAGAATTAAGAAATTTATAAAATGGAAACGATGTTAAAATGATTTATAAAGGAATAAACTTTACAGTTGTAAAGTTTTAAAAGAACGATTTCTGAAAATAAATGAATTATAAGTATTAACTTATAATATGGATCGTTGGTATAAAAAAAAATTTGAGTTATGAATTGAATGAGTTATTAAAGAAGATTTATAAATTTTAGTTTTTATAAATAGAAATAGAATTTATAAACGTTGTTTTATAAATTCGAAATCGATAGAATTTGATAAATTAAATATAGAAGGTTATCAAAGAAGATATATTCGCGATTTTGGATAGCGAATTTTTATTGAAATAAAATGTTTAGAGATTATTGAAAATGTGGTTAGTGAAGTATATTCACGATTTTGGACAGTGAATATATTGTTAAGTAAAATGGATTTATTTTTGAAAAGGTGATATTAAAAATGAAGTTAAACATTTTAAAGATGTTTTCAAATGTATTATGAATCGAAAGCATAGATTTCAGCGTTCATTGTTGAAATAGGCGTTTTCGAAAATATAAGGAAATGGTGGACTATAACACTGTTGTTATAGTAAATGATTTCCGAAAGGAAATGTTTTTATATAGTATTGGGATTTACCTATCTATCTTAATTTCGAATCCCTATACTAGTGATTTTTGAGTCGTCGTAACGATGTTTTACGTAACATTCGTTTTGACTCAAATAAATGTTGTTATAGTAAATGGTTTCCTTAAAGAACGAAATATATACTTAATTTGATTTAAGTATATCGAATATTTTTCAAGTGTTGAAAATAAATGATTTGTGAAATACTTATTATTAAATAAGTAGGGAAATGCATTTCCAAAATGAAATGAAACGTTTTGAGATTTTATCTTCTTAAAGATAAATTGAAATTGAATATTTGAAAACGATTGAAAATCGTATATCAGTAGATATTTTTGAAATATAAATTCACTATGTAATTTATAAAAGAAAGGGAAGTTGTTTAAAAATAAATATTGATTTATTTTTGAAAGTGTGGAAATTTTATATCTAGTAAAGATATTTTGGAAAATAAATAATTGGGAAAATTATTTGGAATCTGATGATGTTGCGCATCTTTATTGATAGTTAAATAACCGACTATCAATAATTACCTTTAGATAGGTATTTGTTGTGAATTGGATGAATTTGAATGCCACACTATTTTTTGAATAAACGCTCACTATTCGGGTTAGCCGGGAAAGGACCATGGGGTCGTATAACCCATTCCGAATATATGATACGTCGTTATGAATTGCATTCGAAGACCGGTGTTGAAGACCGGATATTTTTGAAAACGGAAGGATTACCGTCGAGTTACTCTACATCGGCTGATCTCCGATTTAGAGGTTTTATCACCCTTAGTGACGGGAAGTCCGGACGTGATTAGAAATTTATCCGGATATGCAAGGGCTTCGTGAGAAATGCCTTCGGTTCTGTTCGATCCCGGAACAGACTTATATGGATTGTGTGTCTGACGTTACAATTTGAGATATAAAGCTGATTTCTTTCAAATACATTTCTGTTGGTGGCGGAGAATTTATTCTCTTAGCTTAACACCCTTCTCTGAGACGTACGAGCTCAGAGGTTATGTAGTTGAAATTTATCAGCGATATATTCCCAATTTGGTAACGTGGCATACTGAGTGTTGCTGTGAAATGATCAGTGTTTGATCATTTATGATATGATCATTTGTTTGATCTTATATCTTTGTGATCATAGGTTGATCATTTTGTTTGACCCGAAGCATGGCTTTGTAGAAAGCGTAGCTTTGTGGACGAGACTTCGTCGAGCCTCACACCCCGGAAATGGTCAAAACAGGAAGGATGCAGCAAGGTTCTAGGGAGTAGCGCCCCTTAGTGTATGTCATTCCTTCTGGATAGAGGTGGTATCATGGTATGGAACCCAGATACTTAACCTATGTGGTTGCTGCATTATTATCTATGTGGTTTGTTGGAAATCGGGGATCCTTGGGAAGATCGGTTATGATCGGGGGATGGCATACGCGTGTCAGTAGTTACCTATTTTTGCAGAAGTAACCCGGCCTTGTGTTGGCAGAGATCTAACCGTAATGTTAGGTTATTTCTCGGGTCGTCTATTCCAGGGACGTACCCATCGTGGATAGGAAGTTCCTTAGCCTGACCATTTGTTGGAAATCCAAACTCCAATACGTGACTTGTACGGTATTAGTTGTAGAACCTGCCATTTACGTACGGTGGTCACCACTGTTTAGATGGTAGCTATAGTAGGCATACGATACTGGTCGTATGTTGGCTAAGATTAATATTATACTTTCGAAATGTTTCTACACTATGCACTAATAATAATATCAAAAAGGATTTGATTTTGCGTAGTAAGCATCTTTGACTATCATAAGAAGAAATCTCCTCCAATTCTGCGTTTGCATTGTGTGTGTGGTGGGAGGTCTTATGGTAGTTTCATTTTCCAAAAAGCATTTCGAATTGACTTTACAAAAAATTATTTTGTTGTTATAAAGAATAACTGTTTTACGATCTCACACCAGTCACCATGACTGACTCGGAGTTTATTGTTTCCCTTCTAAACTCTGGGTGCCCACCAATTTCCACACGGGCAGTCTAGAGTTATGTTATCAGGATATTCTGGATATTCTGGAGCTTTGGAAGCAAGCTGGATGGCGAAACGTATCACCTATATTTTTGTATTATTCCGCTGTGTATTCTGTATGAGGACAAGTTATATAACTGTCCATTGTTGTATATGACTCTGATTGATGTATGTATAAACTGATATAGTTCTTTGTTTTAAAAGACTAGTGTTATCTATTATATATTGTTCCGCTGCGATGTGTGAGATTCTGTTATTGTTTTCTGTTCTGATTGTTGTTCTTTTGTTCTTCTCTTCTTCTTCTACTCTTTTCTTCTTCTTCTACCTTTTTCTTCTATTTAAAACCCTCACTATTGGAGTTTCCGGCAATCGATTGCTCGGCAGTCGATAAAGTGAGTGTCGATGTCGAATTTTCGAAAGTCGAAAATTCCGGTACGTGACAAATCTCATTCAAAGCTTTACACACACAAGCCTCTTCCTAGCCACAGTGTTTACATCAAAACACTTAAGCTTGTCAACTAGACTAGCTAACCAATTTAACCCAACCATAGGTTACAATACAGAAGGAATTTAAGAGCAGTGGGCCCAAATAGGAATGGATAATATCTCGACTGATGGACTCTACGAAGTTATATTATAAGGCTTCCTCTGGATAAAGGACGTTTCGACTTCCAAAATACACTATCTCCCAACAAAGATAGAGAACTTGAAAAAGAACACTGAATCGTCAAAGGGAACATGTAGTTGTGTAGTTAATGTCCCGCTATTACCCTGCTATAACCCCGCTATATCTCATAGCGGATTTCTACCGCTACGATATTTCCATATAGCCCCAAAATATAGCCTTTTCGCTTTAAGCCCCGCTATTTCCGATATATCCCGTTATTTCCGCTATATTCCGCTATTTCCGCTATATCTTCTTTAATAAAATGAATTGAAAATTTGCATTTATACATTATAAAAATTAATAAACTAATTTATTTGATTTAATTTTTAATATATTTTCAGAAATGAAAATACTCTAATATTCTACTAAATTCAATTATGTTATATAACAGTTTTACGTTTATTTAAAGTATATTCGCACATGTTTTTATTTAAAATTATTTATGTATTAATTATAATTCAATTGAATGATAATTTTTCATTTAATTACCATTTATATATTTGTAAAAACATTAAGTACGAGTTTTATATGCTATTTTAGAGTCATCCGCTTTATTCCGCTATATCCTCGCTGTATCCCCGCTATGACATTTTGCACCTCCACCGCTTTGAATCTGCCGAGCGCTTTAACTGCACAGACATGTAGGCCTTCTTTTGGTTTCCAAGCATTTCTGCAATGCTCTTTAACAATTATAAGGGGAGTTTGAATCAAGAAAAAACCTCACCAGGGACTCAGACCAAAAAATCATTCCAGCATGAACAACCTCATCGGGAGGCACCATCACTCCATCAATTTCATTGGTTTCAAAAGTGCACAAAGTATACACACCTGCATTACATGGCAGTGAAGTGAATAGAGAGGACCATTTGTTATGAGAAGGAACAACCAGAGAATCGTTACTAGAAGACAGCTGAATTGGGATGTCATTGCTAATAACATTTGAAGAAGGAGCATTAACATTTGCAGGGAGCAAAGGGATTGAAGTAACAGATACATTCTTGGGTGAAACAATTCGTCGAGCATCATGTGGGGAAACAGGAATAGCTACACCAGTAGCACCATCTAACACAGGCAATACAGGTAACAAAGGCAAAACCGTGGTATAAGACACATTCTCACAGCCAATAATGTTGGCACACCCAACGTCAACATCACGCCAAGGCTCAGATGTAGCAGCTAACAGGCGGGATGACAGAAAAACATAGCTAGGGATTGCAATTCTAGACACAGGCAGCTCAGAGGAATTGTGGTCGATAGACGTTACCAAGTCAACTAGATTATTACCCAAAACACATTCAGATACAAGGTCACAGCTTAATTCAGAAATCAATGGAGGAATGCTAGAAGATTCAGACACATGAGGAATAAGCTAAGGCTTAACATCAACATATGCTAAACAGCGGAGCAACTCGTGACTGGATTAGGGCAGTAGATACAGAAGCATAAGAACGGCCAGATCTAGTCGACGATGTCGACTCTTCAATCAAACTCAATGGAAACTTAGGTTTCTTAGCGTGCATCATGGGAGGAATGAGCGATGGAGAGTGATGAGAATGAACAGGAATGGAGGCAGCAAGGGCACGCTCGAAATTGCAAGAGAAGATGTTATTTTTAAATTTGTTACGAAGAGGAATGAAATAAGAATATGTATGTTTACTCAGAATTCTCATGCCATATAAATCACCCACTTCAATTATTTATTGATTCAAAAGGATTTTATGATATAATCTCCATTTTAAGACCTATAAATTAATTTTGGAAAGAACAATATTAATTTCCATAGAGGTTTAATTAATAAAATCATGTTGCTTCTTTAAGTTCTTTATTTAAAAACCTCTTATGCAGTTACAAGGAAATCTATATTTTAAATATTCATTTAATTTCAAATCTGTTAAACTCCTTTCAAAAATAATTCATAAACTTTAAAATTCTTCTTTAATAATTTTAAAGTGATAATACCAAAGAAGTTTTATAATTTATAATTTCCTTTAAACAACAAATTTAAATAATTCCATATTTCCAATAAGGATTTTCAATTAAAATAATTTTGTAAAGGCATAACATAAAATTCCATAACGAATGAGTTTAAGACCCGCATTTACCTTCCACATCCTTTACCTTTCATATCCTTCTAAAACTATTATAATTGAGAAGTAATTCATCAAATCAAAATTCTATCATATATAATACCTTCCCAAAATAATTCAGTTCCTTTTACATAAAAATAATCAAACATAAAAATATATTGCTTTCAAAAATTCACTTTACAATATATATACTAAAACACTAAAAATGATAATTCCATTTAGTAAATAAATTTGCATTCAACTTACTATTACTTTAAAATAATATTTTTTGAACTTCCAATTTATTAAATTCAAATAAAATTAACTTGGCACTTAAAAATAGAAATTATAAATACCATTGTTTTCTAATCCTTTAAATATTTTTATAATGATTGATAAATAAATATAAATATTCAAAATTCACTTATTTAATCAAATCCCGAAAATCGTTATTTTCAAGTAATTTCTATTTGCACAATTCTCAAAATTATTCCATTTTTATATTTGATGTCAACAATAATATTTTCAATATTAAATGAATATATAAAACTTAGTCAAAAATCACTCTTTATGTCCAAAATATTTTTATTTCTTTTAAAACTTCAAATACCCATTCTTTTATTCTCTTTCAATCAATTTCACGAGTCGTTCCAACTATTTACAAACACCTATTTATCATACAAACAACGTACAATGTGTGTACTCGACAATCAACTAATTTTCTTATCACACCAACGATTAGTTAAGGATTTGCAACACAAATGCAACAAATTCAATCCAAATTAACCAAGAATTCATTACCAAAAATCAACGTAAATCAAAGAAAATGAGATTTAGACTACAGTTGTGAGCTTTAAAAATTACCCACCGAATTGATGCGTTTACACCTAACACAGCCTCTATGTCCATAAGCGTTCCTTACCTCAACTTGTCGCCTGCCCTTGCATCACACTGCCCTTCCTACCGAACCATGCACAACCTCGCACTTTGCCGGTTTCACCTTGTCATGTCGTACATCACCTACCGGGTTGCACCAACATATGTGTGTTCATCTAAGTCGTCGCCAGGCTCGTACCATTGCTAACATCAACTCCTTTAGGTTGTGTGCATCACTGTTTCGTTCCTCTTTCCTTTTCTTTAATATATGATGTGTTTTTTCCTGAATTCATGAAATCTAGGGTCGGAGAAAAATGGATCGGGCATAGACCCGTCAAACGAGTTGGGTCAAAATGGGTTGGGTTGATTTTAACCCAACCCATTTATGACCCATTTAATATAGGCCAGTTTGACCCAACCCATTTAATAAGCAGGTTACCCATTTAATGATTTAAATTTGATTTGACTAATAAAAAATAGATATAAAATAATTACAATTTTGATTTTTGCATTTTGAATTTCGATAAAAATCAAAATTTCAAAATTTGAAATTTAAAATTTAAAGTTTAAATTTTAATTTTCATCAAAATTCAAATATGGGGACATAGTCTGTTATTTGCTAAGTGCAACCGTTAGTCACCATGAAGAACTACAACATGCATTCACAAGATGAAGTATCCGAGTGTTCCATATTTTTTGTAATTTTGGTGGGAGTTCATCGGTCGAAGTCTCGTCTGATTTCGAGTTAGTATGAAGAAGTTATTGCAGTCTGAACAAAAAAATAGCAGCTTCTGCCAAGGTGGAGTTCAAATATGGGGATGTAGCCTATTATTTTTTATGTACAACTGTCAGTCATCATGAAGAACTACAGTGTGCGTTCATAAGACTAAGTATCCAAGTGTTCCATATTGTCCATAATTTAGGTATGAGTTCATCAATCGAAGTCTCGTCTGATTTCAAGTTAGTATAAAGAAGTTATTGCAGTTCAAACAAAAAAATAGCGGCTTCTGCGTAGGTGGAGTTCAAATATGGGGATGTAGCATGTTATTTTCTAAGTAAAACTATTAGTCACCATGGAGAACTACAGTGTGCTTTCACAAGATAAAGTATATGAGTGTTTCATATTGTCCTTAATTTAGGTGGGAGTTCATCGATCGAAGACCCGCTTGATTCCGAGTTAGTATGAAGAAGTTACTGCAGTCCGAACGAAAAAATAGCGACTTTTGCCTAGGCGGATTTAAAATATGGAGATGTAGTTTGTTATTTGTTAAGTACAACTATTATTCACAATGGAGAACTATAATGTGCATTCATAAGATGAAGTATCCGAGTTAAAATTTTCAAATTTTCAAAAATTTCATTTTATATTTTTGAATTTTAAATTTTTGATAATTGAGTAGATGAGTTACCCATTTATAACCCTTTAAAAATGGATCAACCCATTTATGACCCATTTAATAAAGATTAATAAATTGGTTGATCCAACCCATTTATAAGTAGGATAAATGGATTTGGTCATATTTTGACAGGTCTAATCAGGCATTGGAGAGGGATGAGTGAACAGTTTTGGCTGGGAGAGAAAAAAAATGAGAGTGTCAAAGCGATTGCAGAAAGGGAGATTTATCTAGAATTAAGGAGAGAGGAATTTGGGCTTCTTTTATTTGTTATCATTTCTCCTTCCTTCATTTTTCCAATCAAGTCCTTCAAATTAAATAAATTTCAAATTGCATCTATAATTGCAAATTGAAATATATAAAACTCCATTATTTAATTATAATTGCATTCTCAGTTTAAACTGATCCACCATAGAATACTAAGTACATTTGATAATTTTTATACAATATTTAAATTCATAAATTATTTATTCATGTTGATTTGTTCATTTTTGTCAATGTCAAGTAAAATTTCCTTCTCCTATTTCAATTCTATAACAATCATTTTCAATATAAAAAAAATTATATTCACTGTAAATTTTTTATTTGGGTTTAATATATTATTATGATTATTTTGAAACGAATTATTCACTAATTCAATTTACTAAAACAAACCTCTTTACCAAATAATTTGAACTCAATAAAATTATTTTCAAAAGTAAAATTATCCAAAAATTAAACTTGAATGTTTTATTTTAATTAAAAATATTTTATTACAAAAGCATAGAAGGTCAGGTTGTTATAACGTCTGAATCCTTTTCAAATGTCTGGAATCGAAATCAGATGTCTGAAAAAGGAAGTTAGATGCTTGAATGCCTGGAGGTTATTTATTTAGTATATGGTCAGACGTTTGAATTATATTTCCAGACATCTGAACTTTTTCAGCATGCCCAGGTTGAACCTAGACCTAGCGTAGGCCTATTAGTCCAAATTCGAATCAATTCAAACTTCTGAATCCTTTTTAGATGTCTAGAATCAAAATCAGATGTCTGAAAAAGGAAGTCAGATGTCTGAATGCTTGGAAGTTATCTTTTTTATATGGTCATACTTCTGTTTCAGCAAGCTCGGGTTGAACCTAGACTTGATGCAGGCCAAGTAGGGTGAGTAAGTGGACTTGTTCCCACTTTCTCGACTTTCATGTAGCTGCCTGGAGAAGGTGTAACTAGTAGTATAAGTTCTACACAAGATGACGTACCTAGGCTTACACTTTATGGCTGGCGTAGAATGGAACTTGACAAGGCGTGCGATAGCAGTGCACCCAGAAGCTCTTATTATTACTAAATCACAACCAATCACATGTTAAACATGTTGGGATGGGGGAAGAGAGATGAAGGCATTCGCAAAAGTTGGGTTACATGGCCGGGCAATGGCTTGACCTACGGGGGAATCACTATAGTAATTTCTTTATCTTCAGGTTGAGTGATAAAGAGAATAATACATGTTCACCATTGAGAAGGTGACACAAATGCTTAGGTAGGCCATAAATCGTTAAGGTAGTATACTCGATGCAAGCCCATACATTGCATTGTTCGCTCAATGTGTATTGTGATATACGTAGTTCATTATTGAAAAGGTTAACTCAGCGTTGGTTAGGAAATTCTTTATCGGGACCATATACTAGGAATTAACCTGGAGTTATTAGATGTTGGTTATTCGACTCCTGATTGGAAACCTTTATAAGTTATTTATATGTGTAGGTGTAATTAGAATTATATCCTTGATTTGTAAAGTGACCAATCCTTTATAAGTAATACACTAACATAAGTAGACACTCTAGGTTGTGTAGATTATAGATGAAGTTAGTTTCTTGTGAACACCATAAACTAGTAATATAATTCATTCACTGGACTTTGTCTGATCCACTCCTTTTCTCCCCCTTCTATACCCACTACAGGAGGATAAACTAGTAGGTTATTTGGCCCAGATACTGTTCATGATAAAGGAGACTAGGTGCCCAGAGTTATATTATTTACAGTTATTCTCCATGTACTATTTATTATATTATATTATCAATCAGACATCATGTTGTTATTTGGGATTTTTAATATGTAAATTATTGTATGGACTAGGTTTTGTGGAGACTATTACCTAATTTTCTTATTTTCATTATTTATATTTTGTTTCATTTCACTATGAGATCTGAAAGTGTAGAATGCTTTAAATTTTATATTAGTCTCTATATCATGTAATGTAATAAAAACTCATCAACTCGTACTTCTTAGCATGACATGAGTTCGAAAGTCACTTTAGGCTTTGAATTGGTGTGTCCGGAGGTGTGGGTTGTCATAGAAGATGATGAATACATAGATGCTTATCGTCCCAGATTAGGTGCGGTACTGATGCAAAGAGGTAAGGTATTGCTTATGCTAGTCAATAGCTAACGTCGCATGAGAGGAAGTACTCAAACCATGATTTAGAATTGGCGGCAATAGTGTCTGCTTTGAAGATTTGAAGGCACCATTTTGCTTGGAGTGAGATTCGATAGACCATAAATCATTGAAATACCTCTTCTTCCAGAAGGATCTCAACCTTCACTGATAGCAATGGTTGGAATTATTGGCTTCGTATGACTTTGGCATTTCCTGCACACCAGGTAAGGGAAATGCAGTCATAGATGCTCTGAGTAAAAGAAATGCCAATTTGGGAGCGATTTTCCTATAGTGTATACAATTAGAGTTTATACTGGCTATGAATTCAGACCTCGTTGTAAGCTAGAGCCAGAGGTGTTGGCAAGTTTGACTATCAGACATACTTTGATTGAGTGGATTTGCACTAGTCATAAGCATGATTCTGGACTAGCAGGGATCATAGTGAAGATAGGAAGGAGTAGAGTCTAATGAGATGAAGCAGTACGAACTCAACCAAGATGGTTAGCTTCGTAAGGATGGGAGACCATTTGTACCTGACGTTGTTGAATTAAGGGATGAGGTCCTACGAGAGTGATATCATTCGAAGTTGGCTATACATCCCAGCAGTAGGAAGATATACCATGATATAAAGCAAACATATTATTTGGAAGAGATGAAAAAGGATGTTGGGGCATTCATCTTAAGGTATATGAACTGTCAGTTTTGTAAAGGCAGAACAGAAGAAGCCAAGTGGGTTAATGCAGCCACATGAGATTCCCGAATGAAGGAATGAATATCGATGGATTACTGAGGATCAGAAGGTGGTTTAATGGCATTTGGGCATGGTTGATAGATTGATGAAGAATGCTCGATTCATACCGATTAAGTCTAATAGAACATCATCCAAGTTGGTCGAGTTGTATGTGAAATGGATTGTGTAATTCCATGGTGTGCCGAAGAGCACTAAGAGTGACCGAGACCCTTTATTCACTAGCAAGTTTTGAAAGATCTTACAAGAGGTGTTAGGGATAGAGCTGCATCTCAATACAGCTTATCATCCACAAACTGATTGGCAAATCGAGAGGGTAAATCGTATTTGTAGAGGATATCTTACGAGCTTGAATACTTAACTTTAGAGGCCCATGGGACGATTACTTTGTTGGAACCATGCCATTCAAAAGCTGGTTCAATGGGTGAATTTTAAAAAAAACTCCATTTTGATCTTAGTTAAGTCTACGAAGCCTAAATGGACTTTAGAACCAATTTATATGTTTTGAATAAAATCTTCATTTTATTCAATTATGCTTAAAAGGATTTTTTTAGCTCACAAGTATATCAAATATACTTGTTTATGTGAAGCGCAGAAGCTATATATAAGAAGTGTACATAGTTAATGGGAACATATGTAGGTGGTCGGATTTAAACCGAGACGGACTTATTCCCTTTTACATATATCATTATTGTCTAAAGTTTTGGTTTGAAATAATTTATGTATGTATATATAACAAAGGAGTATAAGTGTATGCGCACGTGTGTGTATATGTATGCGTGTATATATGTATGCATGTATGTATACAATAAAACCTATTAGATAATCTGATATTATTTGAAATATAAATTACCAATAGTGAATTTGGTTTTAATTAAAGAAAAGTTTGATGTTGAATATGACATTTACTACACAAGATCCATCCTGATTTCAAATTAGAGCAACAGGGGTATGTTGCTATATACATACATACACATAGATATATATATGTATGTATATATATATATATGTGTGTGTGTGTGTATGTATAATAAAATCAATGTTTTAGATTTAAAACAATTGTTGATATGTAAACATTTTTAATTATTTATATATATAGAAATATTAGAATATAAAGTTAACATCTAAGTCAAGCTTTCACTTTAGAAAGGAAATACACAAAACTTTAAAGTTAGAAAAGAAATAAAAGATTTAGAATTTGCATAAAAGTCCATTCATAAATTTAAAAATAATAATTAAACAATGATACATACTCAAATATAAACCATACAACAAAAGGAAATAATTTCATGGCGAACGTTAATTAATTAACATGAATAGTTTAATTATATTATGTATATAGATATTACAAAATTCAAAATTAGATCTCAAACAAAAATTTGTTTTTTATTAACAAAATGTCAATACAATAGAAAAGGAATTGGAGAAGTTAGAAATATTTAAATTCTTGACAATAACATAGAAATCTAAACAACATGGAAGAAAACAACAATTAACTAAGGAGAAAAGGGGGCTAAATCAAATTAATAATAATGAGCATATTTTGAGATCAAATGATGAGCAAAAACAGATCTAAATTAAATTCGCATAATTAACATACTTTCAACAGAGATGGACATAAAAGGGTTTGAATTACTTATAGCAAGATAAACCATAAAACATCATCCGAATCATATGGGATCCAAACACATGACTAACATAAATAAATTAAATTAGGTAATTACCTTGAGATGTTACCAAAAAATCACACCTTAAACGATGAATTAGTGCTCCTAGACTCAGTTGAATCGATTTTCGAATATTGCAGTAATCAAGGGATGAGAACCACCCTTTATTTATTTTGATTTTGAAAATTTTTAAGCTTTGAAAGCCGCTATTTTTGGGTAGGATGGAAAAGGAGAGGAACAAACATAAATTGTCTAAAGTGTCTTCTGAAATTAATGAGAGAGAGTGTGTTTTAAAGGAAACATTGAAACCTTTCAATTCCCTCCTTTAAAACTTTCTCTATTTAATTCCAAATTAAATCTCATCAAATCCTCTCCCTTTCTTTATTGTCTTTGGCTGGCCATAATTAGTGCCACATGGCCCTTAAAATTTTTCAAATGCACTGAGCATTTAACCTATTTAAATCCAATTTAAACATTCTATCGATATTGTATATCGATATGTGCACTTATAACTTTTATATATGTACTTATTAAACACTAAACAAATCAAATAATATCTAATAATAGTTAGTACTTCACAAATATTGATTAACTTAAGAACACACTTAGTATATTTCTATTCAAATCTAATTTCCATATTTACCGACATCATATATCAATACAAACGTTTATAACTTTTATATATGGACATTGCTAAATACTATTGACATTTGAACAAATCAAATAAAATTTAATAATTAATATTTCATAAATATTAATTAATTTCACAATGATTATAAATTATTTAAACAATGTGGTTCATTTAGAATATTCATCATTTTGATTGTGCGGCTCAAAGATGTAAATTTAGTCAACAATTAATATCAAACAATTTGAATATTAACGTCCATACGTCAACTTAACTAGTAGAGTGACATTTTGGCTTAATTTATCGCTTACACATCTTATTAGAAAATCTAATTTTACTTATTATAGGCGGTACTTGCTAGTGAAGATTATTTACACCAATTCTCTTCATCAAAATTATTTCACATTAGGACATGAATTCTCTATTGAATAGTGTTTCCATTCCAATGTTTTAACTGAGACCCATCTATAGTCCTTTGATGGATGCTATGCCACGATTTAACTATTATTAAAGTTGTAACAACTCTAGTTTGGAGATTACCTATATATATTAAATTATAACGGAAGTTATAATTTAATATTGTAAATTAAAATATAATTGGAAATTTTTTATTGTTTATTTGGAATAAACAATGAATTTTGTAAATAAAATAGGAAATATAAAGTTTGAAACTTTATTTTGTTTATATGGGAATAAATATGGGATTAAATATTGATTGGATAAGTATTTGGTTTAAATAAATTGAAATATTGGGTATTTATTAGTTAGAGCTAATAAATTAACTAAGTGATGTATTTCAATGTTAAATTGTTGAAATAAATCTAGAATAATGGAAATAAAGTTTTAAAAACTTTATTTTGAGAATTTGGAGTGAAAATAATCAATTTGTAATGTTATTCGGTAAATGCAACAATATTGGAAATTAATGCCAATATTAACCATTTATTGATTTTAAAAAGGGGAAAATGAAGTAAATTTGTATTTTATAAATATAAAAGTGTGAAATATTGTTTGAAAATAATATTTTGATGATTAAAAAGAGTTAAAATGATTTATGGTAATTTATTTTACAAGAAAACAATTTTTGTACAAATTGTTGGATTGAAAATAATGTTTTTGTAATAAAATAGTGTAAATTGTAAAATATTGTTGAAAATAAGGTTTTATTTGGAAAATTGACTTTTTATTGTTAAAATAAATTTTATCTTGTTAAAATAACAATTTTATTTTCAAACAAATAGATGTATACATTTGATTTGGCCTTAAAATGAAGAAAAGTGTGTATATGTTGATTATATAGGTTATAATTGTGCATAACTCAATTTTCTCTAAGTATTATAAGGTTTGGGCTTTATGGGTTTAGTATTTGGATCCATCTAATACTTCTGGATACTTCTGGTGAGATAGAAAACTAACAGCACGTTAGTTTTCTCATCTTCTTTCTCCAATACAATTTACAGTAAGTGAAAATAAGAAAAACAATAGCTGCCTTCTACTAAAAATCAATTTCCACTCAAATTTGCTGCAAATTAAAGAAGAAATCAAGATTGTACAGGGTAATCTCTATCCAATACCAAAAGTTTTCATCAAAAATCCTTGAACTAAGATATGAATTATCTGTAATTTGTTCTGTTGTTTTGCATGTCTGTTTTCAAGCTTCTACATGTTCTTAGGGCTTCTATCTTCACCAAAGTTCACTGCTTGCATTCTAAATTGCTGCTAAATCATCAAGGTGAGTAAAAACTCACAATTTCTAGCTAGAAAAATGCTGCCTGTAAATAAATCGTTCTGTAAAAGTTTACTGTATAAGTTGATCTTTATGTCAGTTGTTTTATTGAATTCCTTGTTTCTGGTTGCCACTTTGAGTGGCCATAACTCTTTGATTTTCACTCGAATTGCTGCCGGACCTTTTCCAGAGTGTTGTTGTTTAGATGTTAAACTATGTGCATGTCGAATTTCAATCCATAATTCAATCGTTCGCTATGTCAAATGTTCTCTGGAAAATCAATACGGGGCAGGAAAAACAACCTAGGAAGAGTCCGTAGCCTGGGTCGACAGGCGGGTTGACCAAGCACCTTCCAGGTCGACCAGGTGGTGGACCTAGTGGTCGACCAGGCGGTCGACCCCCTGTTGCCCCAAGAACGAGTTGTTGTGGGCTTTTGTTCGTTTGCTTTCCATAGTTTATTTCGTGATGTTTTGCTTTTGAATTGCAATGATTTTGTCATCTGTTTTGATGCAAATTTTGAGATGATTTTGATGATGATTATGGGCTATGATATCCATCAATGGATTAGCAAGATTTGGAGGAATTTGGAATATAAAAATTTAACTTAAATTCGAATTGAATTCAAATATCGATTTGGAGTAATCTCTTTGTTTTTCCTCGATTTCAAGCAATACTTCTTCCAAATAAATTTTGAGAAAATTTCTAAATAATTTTGGTTTTTGAAATCTTTATTATAAAAAATTTTCAGATTATTTTTAAATTATTATTAAATTATTTTAAAGTATTCAAGCTGAATTTTCGATAAAATGTCTATAAAATGATTTCAGAAAATTATTTTAAAATCCCGTTTTCTCAAGGAAATTATTTTATAAATATATACCTTATTTTTACACTTTTCGGACGTATGTAAAAGAGAATTAAACGGTTTAGTAAAACACGTGGTATGAGACACGTGAGTTTACTTTATCGGTTAATGCCGAACTTGTATGATCAAAACTATTTGGGTTATTGATTTCTGAGTTATTTAGCCAATTTATGGTGAGTTTTTGAGATTTTAATTCCTATCTTTAGGAATTATCTGAGAAGGCCGATATTGGGTGGGTTGTGGTTCGAGATCTCCTATTCTAGGAGTATGATCTATGAGAACCCGTTATAGTGTTTTACTTGCCAATGAGATGAGGCGAGACTGAGTTTTCCAAGTTTTGAGATTTTATGATGATTTCTATTTTCTAATGTGACATTGACTAGCGGTTAGTAAACCGTTCAGTGCAAACGTGTGATATGGGACACACGTTAATACTTTTCGGGTTCATATCTGGGAGTTTGTGACACATTCTGGGATTGCCAGTACTATAGACCTTCGGGTCGTCTGGGATTTACGATTTTGGTCGTCTAGGAAAGGTACCTAATATATATATAATACTGGGGGGATGACATGTGCAGCATCGCTTCGGCATGCAAATGGGATTTGGCCAATCCGGGGAATATTTATGAGTTTTGATTTCGATTTCACCAATTTGGGATGATGAATTTACTTATAGCCTTGAGTTAGAGAAAGGCTTATATATATTTGTTTTACGGTGATTTCGATATTGGGATTATGAACTCTTATTGGGTTTCGTGAGTTTTGATTTGGAGATCTTGAGGATTTCACTTATGGCTTATATATTGTTTATGTTCACTTACATTGTATAGCCCTTGAATGTGAAACATTTATGCCATGTTAAACCTTAGCATGTGATTAAATTTGAGCCTTTATGGAATACCTATTCTTAGTTGTATAAATAGACTTCCTTATATCATTCCTTTATCTTTAAAGGAACATTTCCCTTATGCACATGTATTCCTTTATCTTTTGCTAATATTAAGTTCTAGTTAGCCTGACCTGTGTATTTATTACTCGGGTCAGACCGAGTTGCAGGTTAGCTTTTGGACCTATGCTAGCTTTACCTTTTTGGGCTTCTTCACCGACTTTGCTTATGGCATTGTTTTTGTGTAGTAGTCTTTTTTTTGGGAACCTTATGATGTATCTATTCTTTTGTGTGTATGTATGTATATATTGTGGTTGAATACCACTTATGGCATGTTGTATTACAATTAATGTATGTGTATGTATATATATTGTCAATATTGCTATTCTGTGACTTGAGATTATTATAGTTATCATATTTGTTTCTGAATCGATCCTGTAGCCACCATAGTAGTGTATTAGATGGAATAAAGTATGTCGAATACTCGAGATGAAATGAAAAAAAATAAGTGCCAAAATCGACATACTTAGCTCTTATCTAATGCAAGACTATGATGGTCGCCCTTAACCAGCTCTATTCTCCACATTAGCAGACATAATTACCTAGTAATTCCCTTTGTTAATGTGGGTCTTGGGGTGGGGCGTTACAGCTTGGTATCAGAGTTGGATTAAGAACAAAATGTAATAAACGCAGAACAGTATACACGATTACCATACATCAGGTATAATACAAGTGTAAACATCATCCCCAAAATCATAGTGAACCCAACCTTGTCTTTAATCTTTTGAATCCTTTGGGGGTAGATAGGAAGGAATATGTCTAGGAATGTTAATTTTAAATTCCATAGTATTCCTTATTCAATGAATTCAAATTGCTAATATCTACCCCTATGAATAATCCTAGCTTATCTTAACTTTCAGCAAATGGCTGGAAGAGGTAGAGGTGGCACTTCGGAGGCGGGACCGTCCAGTGGTTCTCGTCCCGAAGGGGTTTATATGTCGACGGACCAGATTCTTGAGCTTCTTAGTAGCACCCAGCCTCCTTCTCCTACTCCTTCCTCTCCTCCGTGCATATCTGCATTTGCGCGTATGTGCAGCGACTTCACCCAGCTCGGAGGCAAGCCATTCAAAGGCTCCGAGACAGTTTTAGAGGTTCAGGTTTGGCTCCGATCATGCAAGCGCATCTTCACTTGCATGGAGATTTCTGATCATCACCGTGTTCTTGTGACATCGAGTATGCTGCAAGAACGAGCTTTAGACTGGTACGAGCTCCTTATAGCTGAGATATATGAGTCTACTCTTACATGGCAGCATTTCCGAGAATGTATTGAGCTTAAGTTCATGCGAGAATCCAAGAAGGCTTTCCTTGCCCGTCGCTTCCTCGAGTTGAAGCAGGGCAAATCCTCTATGTCAGGTTATGTATCCTCCTTCAAGTCTCTATCTAAGTATGGGCTTGAATTCATCGGTACCCCATACAATAAGAATCTTAAGTTTGTATCTGGACTTAAGAAATATTTGAAGATGTCGCTCATGCTTCAGCTTAAGCTCTCATTTGAGGAGCTTGTGGATTCGGCGCTTCACCTCAAAGTCGTCGAAAAATAAAGGGATAGTAGTGATGAGGCTGAGGTTCGAATGAACCCAAATAAGAAGAGATTTCCCTTTCAAAGATCCCAATCATTTCCTCCTAAGAAGAAGAAGCAAAGCAATTTTGGTTCTCATTTCAGTGCAGCACCTCCTTCGGCTAGAGTGTTGGCTTGCTTCAATTGTGGTTCTAGAGACCATCTAGTTAGAGAATGTCCTCAAACCCCCAAGTGCCATTATTGCAAGAAGGAAGGACATATAGTTTCAGCATGTCCTAAGAAGGGGAAGAGTTCATGTTCGGGGAATCTGAATGTGGCTCAGGCTTCTGGTAGTGCATCTCAGTCATGAGGTATATCTCCTACTATTTTGGAAGGTTCTATTCTTTTTCATGATCGTTCTATTCGAATCCTCTTCGATATGGGTGCTTGGAATTTATCCGTATCGTAGAAATTTGTTAATTCTATTAGATGTTCTAGTCTTGTTACTTACTTAAGGATTGCGAATCCTTTTGAGGGGACCGCAATACTTGACGTGAGAATTTTAGGATTGTTCCTTGTAGCTTATCTTTGCATGCATATTAGCACGCTATTTTCTAACTTGAGTTTGGAGTAATCTGAGAGGAAGTGGCTTGCACTTTATCAAGCCATATTCTGTGATTTGAAGGGTCCTATAGTTAGGTATCCTAATTCAGTTGGTTGGTTAATTCTTGTCTTCGAAATATTGATTATGATTCTGAAGTCTCTGTATTCACTCTTGAGTATCGAGATGTTGATGATATATCTCGAATTCTCATCATTGTGACTCTGTTGATTTCTGTAAGTCCGTTCAGGTATGACACCCAATCGGGAAATCGAATATTGTATTGATCTCATTTCCGGTTCTTAGCCTTTCGATCATCCTTCCATAAGGGTTCCCAATAAGGAAATGAGGTGATCCTTGGAATTTAATTGATATTTCCATTCTTACCTCTTTTGAGATAACCTTTTTAGATACTCATTTATAGGCTTAGTAATATTACTTCACCCGAAGTAATGATTTGCCGTTTATGTTGTTCTTCTCATTCGAGAATATATTTTACCCTTACCCTTATATCTCGCTGATTTCTTATTCGATCTATTGGTGGTGCTATGGTCTTTCTTCAGCTTGACCCTACATCGATTCTCATTAGCTACAAGTTGCGGAGGATAGTGTTCTTTTACTGCATTACGCACTCGTTACGAGTTTCTGAGTAGTTCGTTATACCATTAGGAATTACGAACACTCCAATTTATTCCCTCAATCTTGTGAATCGAGTATATTTAGGGAACATCTCGATGAGTCTCTTTTTGTGTTTTTGATTTTGGGTATATGTAATGAATTGTGTTTTCAAATTTTTCAAAAATTGATATATATTTCTAAGAGGAATTGGATTTGGTTTTTGGGATAAATAAAGAACATTTTGAGAACTAAATATGAGATACTTCTTTTAATAGAAGATGATTTTTGTGTTGGGTTGTCCATCAAGTGCTTTAAGAATTCTGGTCGATATGTCTGATCATTGTTATCGATAGGAATTTCCTAAACGTTGTGATGAGATAATCGGACACGATAAATTGAGTTTTAACGATACTAAATTTGGAAATAAATTAAAAAGATTTGAGAACTAAATTTTATTCTAGATGACATATGTAGTCATTGAACCATAGTGGGATTGGATGAGTGGCGAGTTGGTTTTGATCAGTTGGTCAAAGCTGCAGCCAATAAATAGGGTTATTTATTATAAATCAATGGCGGGGCAATGCCATTATGATAATTGAAATGTATGAGTTTGAATATAGTTATGTTTTATTGTTGAAATGGAATTATAAAAATTCTTTCAAAAATTTAATTTTGGAATAAAAAGGGGAATATGAGTTTGAAATTATTTGTCATTTTATAAGAACTATGGGAAGGAGTTTGGAAAATTTCCATGTATTGAAAATTGAGATTTTGAATTTAAAGGCAATGAGTTTTGGAACTTTAAGAAGTTTGATTGTAAACTAAAATTTAGATTATGGTTTTGGAGATAATGAATTTCGAACTCTAATAAATTTTGATTGTAAATTAAAATTATATCTATTATGTTCCTTGTGATTGTCTTGCCTTAGAGCGATAGTCTAACGACTAGCTTTTTACGGTCGTTTGAGTAAGGTGATCTTTGAAGTAATCATCTCTCATCAGGTCTTCTTACCTCAATGGTTGTTATCTTAGTATCAGTAGGTTCTTTCCGTAGTGACATACGGAAGATCATCAGTTGCGGTTGGAGTTCGGATAAAGCGATGCTAAATCCTAACTCTATTCGAGAAACTTTTGTGAACTCAATCTCCTTCGATAGTTTTTTTGAGTAACACCCCATTGTGTTTTTGTTTCGAAAGTGAGATGCTTTCGAAATCATGATGTATAGCTTAAAGAAATTCAATGGTCCGTAAATCCTAGTATTTATACTTAGGAAAATCATTGAATTTACTAAGCAATTTTATCTTGGTCTTCTTTCTTCTTTAGTAGAAAGTGAGGAATTTTGATCTCATGCTTGTCTATCCTTCGTTTGAATGATGAAATAAACATATTGAATACAAACTCTTTTCTAGAAGTTGCGAGGACGCAATTTTGTTAAGGGGGGAGTCTATAACAACCCTGGTTTGGAGATTACCTATATATATTAAATTATAACGGAAGTTATAATTTAATATTGTAAATTAAAATATAACTGGAAATTTTATATTGTTTATTTGGAATAAACAATGAATTTTGTAAATAAAATGGGAAAAATAAAGTTTGAACTTTATTTTATTTATATGGGAATATATATAGGATTAAATATTGATTGGATAAGTATTTGGTTTAAATAAATTGAAATATTGGGTATTTATTAGTTGGAGCTAATAAATTAATTAAGTGGTGTATTTCAATGTTAAATTGTTGAAATAAATCTAGAGTAATGGAAATAAAGTTTGAAAAACTTTATTTTGAGAATTTGGAGTGAAAATAATCAATGTGTAATGTTATTCGGTAAATGCAACAATATTGGAAATTAATGCCAATATTAACCATTTATTGATTTTAAAAAGGGGTAAATGAAGTAAATTTGTATCTTATAAATATAAAAGTGTAATATTGTTTGAAAATTATATTTTTATGATTAAAAGAGTTAAAATGATTTATGGTAATTTATTCGACAAGAAAATAATTTTTGTACAAATTGTTGGATTGAAATTAGTGTTTTTGTAATAAAATAGTGTAAATTGTGTAAATTGTAAAATATTGTTGAAAATAAGGTTTTATTGTGAAAATGACTTTTTATTGTTAAAATAAAATTTATCTTGTTAAAATAACAATTTTATTTGCAACCAAATAGATGTATACATTTGATTTGGCCTTAAAATGAAGAAAAGTGTGTATATGTTGATTATATAGGTTAGAATTGTGCATAACTCAATTTTCTCTGAGTATTATAAGGTTTGGGATTTATGGGTTTGGCAGTTGGATCCATCTAATACTTCTACTGAGATAGGAAACTAACAGCACGTTAGTTTACTCATCTTCTTTCTCAAATACGATTTACACTAAGTGAAAATAAGAAAAACAATGGCTGCCTTCTACTAAAAATCAATTTCCACTCCAATTTTCTGCAAATTATAGAAGGAATCCACCAAAATAAGATTGTACAAGGTAATCTCTATCCAATACCAAAAGTTTTCATCAAAAATCCTTGAACCAAGATATGAATTGTCTGTAATTTGTTCTGTTGTTTTGCATGACTGTTTTCAAGCTTCTACGGGTTCTTAGGGCTTCTATCTTCACCAAAGTTCACTGCTTGTATTCTAAATTGCAGCTAAATCATCAAGGTGAGTAAAAACTCACAATTTTTTGCTATAAAAATGCTACCTGTAAAGAAATCATTTTGTAAAAGTTTACTGTATAAGTTGATCTTTCTGTCAGTTGTTTTATTGAATTCCTTGTATCTGGTTGCCACTTTGAGTGGCCATAACTCTTTGATTTTCACTCGAATTGCTGCCGGATCTTTTCTACAGTGTTGTTTAGATGTTAAACTATGTGCATGCCAAATTTCAATCCATAATTCAATCGTTTTCTATGTAAAATATTCTGTGGAAAATCAATATGGAGCAGGAAAAACAACCTGGGAAGAGTCCGTAGCCTGGGTCGATAGGCAGGTCGACCAAGTACCTTCCAGGTCGACCAGGCGGTCGACCAGGCTGGGTCAACCCCCTATTGCCCTAAGCACGAGTTGTTGTGGGCTTTTGTTCATTTGCTTTCCATAGTTTATTTCGTGATGTTTTGCTTTTGAATTGTAATGATTTTGTCATCTCCGTTGATGCAAATTTTGAGATGATTTTGATGATGATTATGGGCTATGATATCCATCAATGAATTAGCCAAGATTTGGAGGAATTTGGAATATAAAATTTAAATTTAAATTCGAATTGAATTCAAATATTGATTTGGAGTAATTTCTTCGTTTTTCCTCGATTTCAAGCACTATTTCTTCCAAATAAATTTTGAGAAAATTTCTAAATAATTTGAGTTTTTGTAATCTTTATTATAAAATATTTTCAGATTATTTTTAAATTATTATTAAATTATTTTAAAGTATTCAAGCTGAATTTTCAATAAAATGTCTACAAAATGATTTCAGAAAATTACTTTAGAATCCCATTTTCTCAAGGAAATTATTTTATAAATAATATACATTATTTTTACACTTTTCGAACATATGAGAAAGAGAATTAAACGGTTTAGTAAAACACGTGGTATGGGACACGTGAGTTTACTTTATCGGTTAATTCCAGACTTGTATGATCGAAACTATCTTGGTTATTGATTTCTGAGTTATTTAGCCAATTTATGGCGAGTTTTGGAGATTTTAATTCCTATCTTTAGGAATTCTCTAGGAAGACCAATATTTGGCGGGTTGGGGTTCGAGATCTCCGATTCTAGGAGTATGATCTATGAGAACCCGTTATAGTGTTTTACTTGCCAATGAGATAAGGCGAGTCTGAGTTTTCCAAGTTTTGAGATTTTATGATGATTTCTGTTTTCTAATGTGATAATGACTAGCGGTTAGTAATTCGTTCAGTGCGAACGTGTGGTATGGAACGCATGTTAACACTTTTCGGGTTCCTATTTGGGAGTTTGTGACACATTCTGGCATTGCCAGCACTATAGACCTTCGGGTCATCTGGGATTTACGACTTCGGTCGACTGGGAGAGGTACCTAATCTTTAATAATATTTGTAATACCTTTTGTGTCACACTTTTTTGGTGTCAGCGTGAACTACCAACAATGCCCCTCTACGGTATTAATTTTTTTTAATATTCCTTAAAAATAGGATCTAACAGTTAAACTTGCTCGATATTAACAAATCTTAATATCCCATAAAAATAGGATATAACAGTTAAACTTCTTTACACATTCAAAACGTCCGCCTACACTTAAAAATAGTATCTAATAAATAAACATTTTTTATTTAATTAACTACAAATTCGTTGTTTACTAATTAATAATACAAATAAAATTCAAACTGACAAAAAGAATTAGATGTTGAAACTTAGAAATAATAGTTTAAATTAACTACACATTATTTCAATGTAAATGGATAAATATTTGTTCAAACCATTTTTTCTTGAAAGTATTAATCATATATAATCTGTAGAAAAATAATTTATGCGCCAGGCACATGCCATTATCACGCGCGAAGCGCGTGCCCTAAGGCTCGTATGTATATGTGTGTATATATATATAGTACTGGGGATGGCACGTGCAGCATCGCTTCGGCATGCAAATGGGATTTAGCCAATCCGGGGAATATTTATGAGTTTTGATTTCGATTTCACCAATTTGGGATGATGAATTTACTTATAGCCTTGAGTTAGAGAAAGGCTTATATATATGTTGTTTTACGGTGATTTCGATATTGGGATTATGAACTATTATTGAGTTTCATGAGTTTTGATTTGGAGATCTTGAGGATTTCACTTATGGCTTATATATTGTTTATGTTCACTTACATTGTATAGCCCTTGAATGTGAAACATCTATGCCATGTTAAACCTTAGCATGTGATTAACTTTGAGCCTTTATGGAATAACAATTCTTAGTTGTATAAATAGACTTCCTTATATCATTCCTTTATCTTTAAAGGAATGTTTCCCTTATGCACATGTATTACTTTATCTTTTTCTAATATCAAGTTCTAATTAGCCTGACCCGTGTATTTATTACTCGGGTTAGACCGATTTGCAGGTTAGCTTTTGGACTATGCTAGCTTTACCTTTTTGGGCTTCTTCATCGACTTTGGTTATGACATAATTTTTGTGTAGTAGTCTTTTGTTTGGGAACCTTATGATGCATTTATTCTTTTGTAGGGATGTATGTATATATAGTGGTTGAATACCACTTGTGGCATGTTGTATTACATTTGATGTATGTGTATGTATATATTATCTATGTTGCTGTTATGTGACTTGAGATTATTGTAGTTATCATATTTTGTTTCTGAATCGAACCTGTAGCAACCATAGTAGTGTATTAGATAGGAATTAAGTATGTCGATTACTCGAGATGAAATGAAAAAAAATAAGTGGCAAAATTGACATACTTAGCTCTTATCTAATGCAAGACTATGATGGTCGCCCTTAACCAGCCCTATTCTCCGCATTAGCAGAAATAATTACCTAGTAATTCCCTTTGTTAATGTGGGTCTCGGGGTGGGGTGTTACAAAAGTGGAGTGTCCAAATTGAAGTTCCATATTATTCTCAAGTCGAGGGAACTTGTAACACCGTCATTTTGAGATTGTCTGTTTGACCTTAGTTATATTAACCAACAGAGAACTCTCAAGTGAGTCATTCCATGGTTATCCTATAACTATCAGTCTGTAACCTTTTGGTGCCCCCAACGTTCATGATTAAAACACTGTCCAACTTATAGACAGCATTACATACTATAGTCTCAACGAATGAATCGGTATTCTTTCTCAGAACATCACGACTAGGATTATTTAAAACAATATGTTATTTTTTAATGTGATAAAGTTACCACGATTATCACATATTGTAATTACTATCACATAGCATACTGTTTGAGGACTTTCTATTTAATATACCTTAAATTAATTACTTAATTAATTTATAATACTATAATAAGTATATAATTGAAAGAAAATATCTTTTATTTTTTAGAAAAGATTGGTTATCTAGATAAACATACGAAACAGATTACATAGTTGCCCCTAAGGTATACTCCTGACTCTATCAATCTCCTACTTGCACTTAGGGTCAATTATGGAATTTTATTCCAAGTTCTTCAATCAATTTTCTCAAAAAATAATCGGCTTAGTCCGTTAGTAAACAATTATGTTATTTTGCTTTAATTATCTACTTTGTCAATTAACTCTCTCTGATGTTGATTAACTGTCTTTATCATGTGGAACTATTAGGAGTATGTCCTATCTTTCAGTGAGCTCTTGGTCCTTTTACGAATTGTATCGTCACATTTTTACCATATAACAATGTCATAGGATTCTCAACATTTGGAATCACCCCTAGCATAGATATAAATTTGTGCATTTATTTATACTTATTTTATTAGAGTGCTTATTCAAAGCAATGTACTTAGCCTATGGTTGAACCAGCCACTAATTATTATTCGGTGCATTTCCAACATAAAGTTCGTAACTTAAGACTGAATATGAACTTACTTGATATCACTTGTGAAGTTCAAGTCCGCGCACTCTTCATAAGGAGTTTGTTGTTTCTATAAAAAATTCACTAGTATTTTTCAAATATTGGAGAACACTCTAAACTGTTAGATAGTGAACTTAACTAGGATTTGATACTTGCTCTATGTATTAAATGCATAAGCAAAGTGTAATATTGTAGGCAATATCGCATGTATGATAATTCCCGTTGAAATGCGTGAGGAACCCATCTTACGTGCTCCATACTAAACAATTTAATATAGTGTCCATGTATATCATTTTGGGATATTCTCAATATCCTTTTGTACCAATTGTAAAAGATGTATTTCAAATCCTATACCGAGAATTAAACACCAAATCGAAATGATTTTAACATGAATACATCGTTATCAATCATAATTTTTTTATTTACTTATAGTCGTAGAAATATTTCAACACCTATTAATATTCTTTCTTACAGACACACGCTTCCTCTACATTTGGACTAAAACTCAAACGATATGATTTCACTATCAAAATACTTGCTTAACTTTAATGCTTATCGAATAATACTTTCATGTCACTTCTTGGATCATATGCAGTGCTCACAAACTCAGTTTTCTCTCACACCGACTTTAAGACATTTTGGTTGTTATATGCGGATAGCCTATTTTAAAACATTATTTAGAATTTTTGTTTCAACATATATTTACCAAAACATGAAGTCATATCGGGCGATAAATTTTGTGAGTAAAATCTGAATTAATTTAAGTGTGTTTAATGATGAATATGTTACATTAATTTCAATAATTGAAATTTACAATGTTATTCTATCAACATAGCTTCCATATTCCAACTGCATTGGTCTTCTTCTCGAAGACAGATTTGCGGCTGATGGATCATATCCCTTTAGGTACAACCACCAAAATCATATTTTGATAACATACTTAGAATCCATTCCAGATTTACATGCCATATGGTAAAGTCAATACTCTTAATGACTTAATTACAACCAAGGAAATTATTTTCTCGACATCGACAAGAACATCATAGTTTCCTTTTAATATATAAGAGTTCTTATTGGACATTCTAATTTTTCATGTTCATTTGAGCTTGGTCAATTTCATTTTATCCTTCGTAATCAGTTTTATCTTTGAATTGTATCTAAATCCATTTTACTATCAGTAATTTCTAAAAGAAATCCCTTCGTTATGAAATTGGCGTTTCTTGAAACAATAATTATTTTTCAGTGCAACGAGATACGATTCATAAAATTTTTATGGATTGCCATATATATATATAACTTGGTTTTTAGTTTACAAAAATTGTTCATAACATAAATTGGTCCATCAATATTGATTGGTCTCAAAATTCTATGGAGTGGTCCACACAAGATCCCTCATGAACGAGTATTACGTGTAGTCTCTTGACTCACACTACTTGTCAACCCCTTAACCTAGAATATGTAGGAGTTTCTTATAAACTTTTATCTTATATGATCTTCTCAGCTTTATCCCAGATGAAATTAATTTTGATCTTATGTACTTACTCATAGGTACACGACCTTATAGAAAGAAGTTAGCATAAATTCACTCACCATTAATCGTACTTTGTCCAACAAAGCCCAATTACTCTTTATCGAGACATCATTATGTGTCATAGGAAGGAATGACTTTTAAGATTGAATCTTATTCATTTTTATGTACTTTTGGAACCCTTTCCAACACACTTACCTATTCGATCAAATCAAGTTACCGTTGCATGTTATGTTTTTTAATTTCATATTGAATTTTATGAAATTATCATAGACATACTACTTGTGTATCAAATGCACATGTTCATTTCTGTGATAATTCATCAGTGAATTTTAAGGTAGCACGTGGAACCGTTTTGGTATTATCAGACGTTAAATTGCATATATATGTATATATTTGAAGAGTTCACCAAATCTTTTGTCGCTCCCACTTAATGGGCTCTCTGCCCTTAATCATCTGAGATATAATTCATTCATGCCAAATTATTCATAATCATATGATTAGTGAATTATTCCTCAAAGATATGGCTTAGTCCATAATTCCGAAATTAATTGTTAAAATTTTAGATACCTATGTATTGTGTAGCTAATGCAACAAATACAGTTATCTTATAGATTTATTTCAAATGAATATTCAAAAAATATTCATAACAAAATAAAACTACATTTATTTTCAATCAATGTCGAATATAGTTATTATTACATAAATAATACTTGGTATATTTGCGAAAATAAATTTTCATATTTTGATGTATCCACTAATAACTATTATATGACATGCTTCCACTATTTCCGCCATTACTATAATAGCATATGAAATATGAAGCTTCATTTAATTGCTTATTATGGGTTATTTATTTCTTTTGCTATAACTAGTTTACAGTCGAGAGTTTCTAATCAAATATGTTAACTCATAGAAATAACCTTTATTGAAAACAATTTTCTATATTATAACAAAATTAGAATAGAAAATACATTTCCTATTCCATATTAAGTATCTTCTAGTATTTTATACAATTCATGTTTCCATTTTCTCTTTATGAAGTAGAGGTGACCATTCATTCCCCTCATCCCGACTATGCCTAAAATACATCAACTCTTGCACATTCGCTTTCCTTTCCAAAATGATCGAACCATTCAAAGGAGATCCTTACACTACAACAAAAACAACCAACGATAGCGCAGGAAAAATGCTATAAAAGCCTATTATAGCGGTTCGGAAACGCTGTATATCGACACGTTATAAAAAAATAATGACTTATTTTAGCGTAAAATAAACCGCTATAAAAAATCGTCTTTTATAGTGAATTTTATCCGCTATTGTAATTTTTTTACAGTGGTTTAACAAACGTTGTATATCGACGTATTGTAAAAGATACTGAAATATTTATAACACAAAATATGCTATAATTTTTTATTACCGATAACGCTATTTTTGTAAGCTTTCTATAGCGTTTTCTAAGTGCTATGGTTTATTTTTTTTCATTTTTGAAATATGTTGCATCCTTATAAATCACGATAGTCAATCATATCAAAATGCTACATTATGAATATTTCTAAACTATAAATCCATCCAAATAATGAAAAATCATAGAAGATATTAAACATAAGGATATAATGCAGTGTATTAAGTATAACAAAATATTCATACACATAATATCTTATAGTTTTAACCACATTATATTATATTCTGTATGTAAGCACAAACCACAAAGTAATAACTAATGATACAACAAAAACAAATAGCTAGTTGTTTGCATTAAAAAGAAGAAATACACCAAATCTTTCATTCTCTTACCTACAAATGAAACGAACATCTATATTAAAAATGAATACAAATATGAATATGAATAAAATAGAAAAATGAAGTATCTACATTAAAAAAAATTTGCTAAAGATTCTTATCAAAGATTTCTAAGTATCTAAATTTCTACAAAATTTGACAAAGTCTCCTTTGCGCGACTAGCACCGAGAAAAATCCTAAACACAAGAGGTATATATACACGATCGAAACATGACTGGAATCACAATATATCAATCATAGACACCCGCATGGTTAAAATATCCAAATATTTACTTATATATACCTTATAAAATGTGTACGTTACATAGCATACACACTTATTAAGCATTAAAACACACTTTTTAGCAATATTAACGAGTTTGCTAATATTCCCAAAGAAACATGAGCCTGAAAAGAACCAAAAGCGAGTCAAGAGCCATCAAATACCTACATTTAACTCAAGCAAGCCTATGTGTGCGTATATTTATGAATTTATACAACTAATCCGGTAGAAGGAAAACTTGCCTTTTAAACAACATTAATTTTGTTCGTAAAGAACAAAAATTCTAAACAAGAGCTAGTTTCTAATAAAAAGCAGTAACCGGAATGGTCGTATGCATTATCATCTATTATGACAAGAGTTAAGGCATTATTATTTCTATTATTAACAACAATTCTCTCCCTTAAGTCATCGATAGAAGATTTTACCCTTTTAAGGATTTTTAAATTGTTGACAGTTAGGGTTCGAAATCCAATTGAAATAAAATAAAGTGGCTACACATGTCAAAATATATGTTATAGTAGTAGTATTATTATTGAAGAATCTTTGATTTTGGGTGAACTTAGTTAATATTCATAAACTTATTTAATGTTTATAAAAATTAATTAACAAAGTTAGTCTCTATAAACTTAGTCAATTTATTATTTTTATTATTATATAAAGTTAGTTAATTTTTATAAAACTTGGTTGATTTGGCTAAAATTTTATAATTTATTATAAATATTAGTATTATTATTATTATTTTTATAAACTTAGTTAATTTTATAAAACTTAGTTTATTTATTGTTATTATTACTATTAAGGTTGTTGTTGTCATTAGTGTTATTATTATAAACATAGTTAATTTTCATAAACATTAGTTAAATTATTTTTATTATTATTATTATCAACATAGTTCATTTTTATTAGCTTATTTAATTTGTATATAACTTAATAAATGAAGTTAATTTTTATAATCTTAGTTAATTTATTATTATTATACAAATTTAGTTAACTTTTATAAAACTTGGTTAATTTGGTTAATATTTTATAACTTAGTATTATTATTATAACCTTAGTTAATTTTTATAAAACCTATAGTTAATTTAAAGTTATCATTATTATGAACATAGTTATATAAACTTAAATCTTAAAACTTAGTTAACTTAAAAAATATAAATTTTTATAAACGAAGTTAAATTTATAAACATATATGATTTTTATAAAACTTACTGTTGTTGTTCTATATATGTATATGTATATGTATATATGTATATGTATATATATGCATATGTATATGTATATGTATATATATAGATTTTACAAAATTTAGTTAACTTGGTTAATATTTTATGATTTATTATTAATATTATTATTATTATAAACTTAGTTAATTTATATAAAACTTATAAATAATTTACTATTATTATAAACTCGGTTAACTTTATACACTTAGTTAATTTATTATTATTATTATATAAACTTAGTTATTTTTACAAAAATTAGTTAACTTGGTTAATATTTTATATTTTATTATTATTATAAACTTAGTTAATTTTCATAAACATCAGTTAAATTATCATCATTATTATAAACTTAGTTAATTTTTATAAACTTAATTAATTTTTATAAAACTTAATTAACGAAGTTAATTTTTATTATCTTAGTTTTTTTCATTTCGATTATTATTATTATATATATTTGGTTAATTTATTATTATTATTACATTTTTTAATTTATTATTATTACAAGTATTATTATTATTATAAATTTAGTTAATTTATCATTATTATTATTATTATAAATTTATTTAATTTTTATGAACTTATTCAATTTTTATAGAACTTAATTTTTATAAAATTTAATATTATAAACTTATTTAATTTTTATAAATTTCTTGTAACTTTTTATCGCATTCTCTTTGAAAGCAAATATTATTATTACTTAAAAACATATTAACTTATCTTGTTTTTTTTTTCAAATGTAGTGTCCATATTTTGATATTGTATCCTGCTTTCCAAGAATAAGAGAGAATTTCAATAACATATCTCTGCTAATTGTTTTCCTTCTCTTCTTGTTCCTCCGCAATTAACAAACTCTTTGTATCCATTATTTGACATGTTGGGATCAATTCTTCTGTAGATACCTATAAAATGAATCTATTATTTGATCCGCATGCAGTTATTTATGAAATATATAGACCAAGTATCAGTCTACAAACCAAGTTTCTTATGCTCTAAACTGGTTGCATGGGAAGGCCAAGATTTCAAGACATATGCATATAACCACAATTCATTTACAAGTGAAACAAAGAAAAAACTTCTAGCAACTACAGACATTTTAAAATGCTATAATTTTGGAAAAAGTGCTACATAACCGACTATGATTTTCGACGGTCATAGGTAGTCAATTGTTTTTTTCATGTGATTAACTACTTACTAGTATGTTACCTTCAATCTAATGGGATACAAATTGTGATCAAATTAACTAAACATATTAAAGACCCTTGGAAGAAGAATTAGAATGTTATAAAGGCCCTTAGGAGAACAAAATCAGTAGTTTAATAAAAATACATAAATAACATAAGGGGGTATGTATGTTTACATCTACAAATATGACTGCTGAGTCAAAAGCGGATGAAATTTTTTTATATGTTTTGCTTTACCACTAACTACATATCACTGTTATTAATTTTGCAATTTTTGTTCCAACCCATAATAAAAAAAAATGTGACATCTAAGAAAAAGGGGAAACTGGAGCAGGTTTGTGCACTGCAAAATGGCTATAAAAAACTATACACTCAGTTGAATCAAATACTCAAAGTAATCAAACTTCATACTTGCAGGAGGAAAATGAATTTGAAGACAAAGTAAGTGAAATAAAATACTCTATGTGAACTAAATCTTGAACTAGGGGTGGAATAATTATAGAGGTAATGTCTTAATGTAAATTTATTATGATTGATCTTAGAAAATCAGCTAACTTATCGATCTTTTCTACAAGATGATGCGAAAAAGGATCATTTAAAGAAAAAGAGTCATGGAAGAAACAAGGAGAAAAAACGGAAGATGTAGGTATGATGACCAGCAATAATATTGCCCTACTCCTACTACATAAATAATTCCCTACTACAAAGCCTCGATGTCCTTGCAATTTTGTACCTTTTTTCTGTCTGCTACCATCTGTACTATAATTACAATATCTTCTTATAACCAAATTTATAGATTTCCTTATGTTTAAACTCTATTCATTTCCACGTACAAACTTTCAGTCCACTTAGTTCTGTACTCGAATGTTTCGATCTGCCATGTACCATTTCTTCAGTTGCTAATAGATTTTGTTTGTTGTTTTTGCTTTATACATTCACAGTGTACCTTGCTTGAACAAATGAGTACCTTTTTATACTTTATGTTTAAAAGAAGGATGTATTGTGAGTATTTTAAATTTGTACATTTATTTCAATTTATAAATATTATACAATCTCATGTACATGTACTTATCTCTTGAATCAGCCCTACTTAATTCTTTAACACATTGCTAGTAGGACCAACAAATGTCGATGAGTAATTTGAAAACCATTCAAATTTACATCCCCTAACCACAAAACATCTGTGAATCCATATTCGCAAGTATTACATATTAAGCCTAAATTTTTTTGATAAGGTAAAGCTTCTATATGGTTCAGCGTTTCTTAATTTTCATTAGAAGTACTCTCGACAATCATTTCCAGATATAAATTCGGTGTTTTTTTGCTTAATAATTTTATGATACAAAAACTGTTCTTGGTGAATTGCAACGCCTTATTTCTACTGAATAGTGCATTAAGTTTGTACCGCCAAGTGGGATAAGAATATGTTAAGCTTTGTCAATGTTTCCAACTGTTCAAAAGGAATAGCTGTAACTCATATTTTACTGCTCTTCACATACAATTTTTTTGTTTGACATATTGGAAACCACTCACATTTTTTTTTCTTACTAACATAATTTTTCCAACTACGTACTGTAATCAACAAGCTAACTCTATACATGTTTTTTCCTGAATGATTTAATTGCTGAATCGATTTGAATATCGTGTTACCAAAATATATTGATTAAGTACTATAAGTTCTCCAAAATTATTAAGTAAAACATCACAACTTTAAGTTTTCATAGGTAAAGTAATTGAACACCCGGTCTAAACCCAAATCATGAAAATTTAAACCCTTCAAAGAATTTTATGTCCATTAGTATTTTTCCATGTAAATTACATGCTTCAGCACAATTTGAAAAGATAAGTGTACTAAATTCTACACGATATTCGAATATAACTACTTCATCATCATGGAGTACAGTAATGAATCCCTCACCACTAATCCTATAATCATCATCCCTATAAGTACATTCAAACTATACTTTGGTACTTAACTTCAACAAACAAATAAAATAAAATGATAAAAATGACATATTTTGACCATACTACCTGAGACGATAGCATATGCACAATCAAATCAATAGCACAACAACATAAGGGATTCAGCAATAACTCCTTGTAAAGCTTCACCCATTTTTCCTTAGGTAAAAAGCTACCCAGACTAATCATAATTACTATATATATTAGTATAACATATTTTATCAAACTCTTAATTATTATGTATTCTCTTACGGTTTCTGTTTGTTAATCTCTCAGATGTCATATTTTATCAAACTCTGAATGATATGCATTCAAATTTATGCTCAGTCGTATCACTACTAGAAAAATGCTAAATACCGACGGATGGAGGCGACGGCTTCCGACGGTCTATTTCCAACGGCTTCCGACGGACCGTTGACGGCCGTCGGAAATTTGCGAGATGGAGGCGACGGCTTTCGACGGTCTATTTCCAACGGCTTCCGACGGGCCGTTGGCGGCCGTCGGAAATTTGCGAAATACAGGCTCAGCCGAGCCTTCTTCCTCCTCACTTTTCATACGAAAATAATTCACCCTAAATCCCCAAATCTCTTCCCCAAGCTTCCAATCATCAATTTCGAGCTTTCGGATCCTCCCCGGCTGCATAATCAACGTCTATTGCTCTCTAAGTCAGGTATAATATCTTATTTTTGCCAAAAATCTAATTTTTACCCTAAATCTAGATTTGCATAAGTTGTTAAATTAGGGCTAATTGGTGATTGAAATTGTTTCCAATAGTGTTATAATAGTTTCTAGCATTTCATCTTTTATCGTGAAATTGTGAAAAACATGTATAATTTGTGGTTGTTCGTGTATATGTAAATCGTTGTGTATGCCTTGATTCTACGATTGTATATGTGTGTAGCGCTGCTATCATTGTATTGTGTTAGTTGGAATAAGATAAAATGAATGCACGAGCTAGGAATATTATATTGTGCACGTATTGACTTATGCAAAAAAAAAATGCGTCGAACGAACCTTAAGTTGATGTAATACGTCGAATAAATGGGTTAAATTAAAATATATTTTTGTAAATATGAACAGTTAGTAAAACTGTATTTTTTCGTAAAATGCGCACATTTAATTAACTAATGTCCTTTAGACAATTTTTGGCCCCGTCTGACGAGTGTTGTACATGATCGTTATATAAATAGTCGTTTTTTTTTCAAAAAACGACCATTTATATTCATCTGGTACAATATTTGTTGGATTTGTCCCTGTATTGGACAAGTTATGAACACAGTAAGCATTTACATTTTGTATACTATTTCGTTTCAAACGGTTCATAAAAGTTCGATTTAACTTTTCTTTTTTGTTTCCTGCGTACACGCATTTGTGTACAATGCAGGGAACAAAAGGGAAATGCTGCCGAAATTTTGTTGAATCGTTTGAGGCGAAGTAATATACGAAATGTAAATGCTTACTGTGTTTGTAATGGGAAGTAGGATGCCTGACCATGGAAAAAAAATTTATACAATTTTTTATATCGATACGTTAAAAAATAAAATATGCCCTATTTGAAAATATTTTTAAATTTGTGAAGTGGTTCTTTAAATTCAAATATTATACGACCATGAAAATGATTGATTATTTTGTTGATCGGAGGAGATGGATGTACCAAAGAAAAGGACTGAGGAGCTCAATAAAAGAAGATTTTTATAATGGTATAAACGTGTTTGTTGAATTCGCTTTAAGTAATAACGAAAACGATCCAGAAATTCGTTGTCCGTGTAGTAGGTGTAGACATTTGAAGTATTTGTTACCAGATATTGTGAAAGTTCATTTGTGCAAAAACGGTTTCGTACCCGAGTATTATGTTTGGGATCGGCATGGAGAAGTTGTAGCAAATACTTTTGTAGAGTCTGAAAGTGTCGTTAACGAAATAGTTAGGACGACCCGTATAGAAAATATGGTCGAAGATGCAGCACGATCAATGTTTCCTATGGTTGAAGTTGACGACGATGATGGAAATGTTGAAGAACCAAATATTGAAGCAAATTTTTTTTATGATTTACTGGATGCTGCTAAGAAACCTATTTGGGATGGTTGTAAAAGCAGCACACAGCTGTCAGTAATCGTAGAATACATTGCGATGAAGTCAAAATACAACATCACTGAAGCTGGGTTTACGGCTATTGTACAAGCTGCAAAAAGACATATGTCGCCCGATAATCTAATGTAGAAGCATCACTGAAGAAGGGGAAGGAAGTTCCGTACAAGCGTATGCATTACTTACCCATAACTCCAAGACTTCAAAGATTATATGCATCTTCTGTAACTTCATCTAATATGAGATGGCATAGTGTGAGAACGGAGGAAGAGGGTACGTTGACACATCCGGCCGATGGAGAAGCATGGATGCATTTCGATAAAACGTATCCAAATTTTGCAACGGAGAGTCGAAATGTTAGATTAGGATTATGTACGGACGGTTTTTCTCCATTTTATCAATTTGGTTCTAAATATTCATCCTGGCCCATTATCGTCACACCATATAATTTACCTCCATGGATGTGTATGAAAACGCAATATATGTTTCTTACTGTTGTCGTTCCTAGCCCCGACGATCCGACACAAGGAATCGATGTATATTTACAACCGTTGATTGAAGAGTTAAAAATACTGTGGAACGAAGGAGTAGAAACATACGATGTGTCCAAGAAGAAAAAATTTCGTATGTTTGCTTCTTTGTTGTGGACTATAAGTGATTTTCCTGCCTATGCAATGCTTTCAGGATGGAGTACCACTGGTCGTCTAGCATGTCCATATTGCATGGATGAAACACGAGCGTTTTCTTTACCTCATGGTAAGAAAATTTCATGGTTTGACTGTCATCGATATTTTCTCCATGTAAATCATCCCTTCAGAGAAGACAAGAAAAACTTTGTAGCTAATATAGTAGAAACCAGACAACCACCGACGATATGGTCAAGCGAAGACATATATGAACTTGTTAGGGACTATCCAAAGATATATGAAACTGGAGAGCAAACAGAAATTGAAGGCAAATCAGTTGTTCATAACTGGTGCAAACAAACTATTTTTTGGGAGTTGCCGTATTGGAAACATCTTCTGCTTCGTCATAATATAGATGTGATGCACAATGAGAAAAATGTATTTGATAATGTTTTTAACACAATTTTGAATGTGAAAGGGAAGACGAAGGATGATTTGAAATCAAGACGTGATATAGAAGAATTATGCAAACGTCCTGAGCTTCATATGAAACCAAATGACAGTAAAAAACCCAAAGCATGTTACGAATTAGATAATAATCAAGTTAAAGCTGTGTTAAAATGGGTGGAAGGGTTAAGATTTCCTGATGGGATATCATCAAATCTTCGTTGATGTGTTGACTTTAAAAATGGTAGATTGAGCGGAATGAAAAGTCACGACTGTCACATAATGATGGAAAATTTATTTTCCGTTATGTTCAAAGAACTACTGCCGTTAAAAGTTTGGAAGGTAGTAACGGAGCTTAGTATGTTTTACAAAGAGCTTTGTTCGACTACTTGAAAAGTGCAACGTTTACGTAAACTTGAAGTGGATATTCCTATATTGCTTTGCAAATTAGAGAAAATATTTCCGCCAGGTTTTTTTAATGTAATGGAACATTTACCTGTTCATCTCCCATCTGAAGCACGACTTCGAGGTCCTGTCCAATATGGATGGATGTATCCATTTGAGAGGTATGTAATATGTTATCACGTAATTTAATTGCATTTGAAAGATGAAGTTAATATGAATTAATTTTGCATAGATATTTGAATCATCTGAAGAAAAAAGTGAGGCAAAAAGCACGAGTTGAAGGTTCGATATGTAAATCTTACATCGAAGAAGAAGCTTCGTTCTTTTTCTCTCACTATTTCAGTGACCATGTGAATATTTCATTCGAAAGTGTTCCTCGTAATGACGAAGGCGACGAACAAGAGTCCTCTCAAGCAATGTTATCTATTTTTAGACAACATGGTCGGCCTTTTGGAAAATGTGTAGAAATATGGCTAGACGATAGAGATCTTCATGTAGCACACACTTATATTCTTCTAAATTGTGCCGAGGTTGCACCGTTTGTTAGGTAATCTGAAATAATAATTTGTGTTTTTATTCTTTTCTATAATGCATGCGCGTGTATAACCTAATGTAATAATTTGTTTATATAAACAGTGTTTAGGAATGTGAACATCCGAACGGAGATCTCAGTAAAGAATTTTCCGATTGGTTTTCAAATTACATTTATGAGCCGAGAAATTGTGTTGTTAACGAAGGGTTGAAACATCTTGCGATGGGACCAAAAAGAGTGGTCAAGACATAACCAATATATTTCGTCAATGGATATAAATTTAACACCAAAGAATACGGTGCAGAAAAATTAACAAATAATACGGGTGTATTTGTTAAAGGTAGTGACGATCCAGAAAATCACTTAAATGATTTTTATGACGTTCTAACACAAATTTTGCAACTGACATATTTCTCACGACTTGCGGAGGAGGCGTTTCTATTTAGATGCACTTGGTTTAGCAATGTTCCAGGTTCTGGAATTAATGTGCACAAGGATTATAATCTTATCGAAATAAAGCATACATCGCACTATCACAAGTATGATCCTTTTGTACTAGCCAAACAAGCATTGCAAGTTTATTACGCTCCTTATCCATCCCTAAAAAGAGATAAAGCAGATTGGTCTGCAGTTTTTAAAACAAAGGCCAGATTCACATTCGATGGGAAGAATATTCCGGACGAACAAGCTTATCAGGCAAATCTTGAGCAAAATAACGAAATAATAATTACAGACGATCATGCAGATTTTGGTCCGTTGATCGATGAATCAAATATTTTGGTAGAAGCGTTTGACAGTGCAGAGGAAAATATCGTAGAAAACGAGATCGAATCTGAATCAGAAGACGATGATGGCTGATATAAATCTGAATCTGATTTTTTTGCAATTGATGTAACTATGTTGAATTCTTGATGTATTATGAAATTGATGTGACTATGAAACCAAATCTGTTTACCATTGTTTACATCTTTTATGTCATTTCAATTTGTCATTTATTTAGCAATTTTAATTAAAAATGCAATGAAATCTGCTTATCGTCGGAACAGTACACCCATTATGAATCAGGTATAACACACTTCCATTTCTATTTCTATTTCAGTCATTAATTAAGCAATTTATACCGTTGATGTCATTTACATATGAAATATATTTCATTATCATGTTATTATTCTCTTATATAATGATGTGTATATATGTCACAGGTTTATCACAATGTCATATAGAGGTAGGAGCTCTTCACATTCATTAGGAGGCGATGGCAGTGGCCCATCGCAAGAGTCACAGCGTCCAACAGTTTCGTTAGTCCCTAGAGCAGTGGGGTAAGAATTAAGTTTTCTTCAGCATCTTATTTTTTTATGATATACGTATGTACTTATCTGTATCGTATTTAAAAACAGGGGGTTCGACCTACTTCCCTCGAAGGTTGTGCTGGATGTCTCTAGAGCTTCTTATCGCAGTAGGATGAGTACTTGCTGGCCGAAGTGGGATAACATCCCTCCTCACATCATAGAGTGCATATGGCAGGATGTCCTAGTATGTATATTTTTCTGTTTTCCATTTTTAATTCATTTTTGTCGGTTTTCTACTATTTATCGTTTATAGTGTAATCTTTTTTTTTACTTTTTATCGTGAAACACAGGCTGAGATAGACATCCAGACAGACGATATGCTGCTGGCACGAGGATAATGGATGAAGAAGATGCGCAAGAACTATAGGGACACGATATCTGAAATTAAGAAATCAGGTAAGAAACCACGGTGGATGGAGGAGAGCGTATGGCAAGCATGGTTGGGATACTGGAAAACGGACGAGGCGAAGGCAAGTATACTAAAATTTTTTGAATTATTAATTTGACGTGATCGAAAAATAATGTATCAAATTTTGAATGTACAGGCAGAGTCGGATAGAAACTCTGCAAACAGAAATAAAAATCCCGTCACTCATCGCGGAGGGTCGAAGTCATTTTAGCAGTATCGGCAGGAGTTGGTAAATTTACTGAATGATAATTGTAAATAGTTTATGCTATATAATTTTATATGTATAATAATTGTATGTAAAAATCAACTTCAGGAAGCTGAGGCGCATGGTCCCGTGGGCTATATGGACATGTTCACTCGTACGCATGCTGTCGAGCATGTAAATCTAGACGGAACTCTTCCGATTACATGGCAGGACGATAAATCCAACAAGAGCCATGTAAGCATATTTCATTTTATGCAGTATTAGTAATTGTTCTGCTTGTTAAACTATAATTAAATAAGATATGATGTTATTTATTTGTTAATGCAGGAAAAGTTTATGGAGCAGCGCCAGAAACTCCTTGCTGATACGGGTCGAGAACAGCTGACGACTGATGAGGAGGATGTTATTTTTGAGTCCGTTATGGATCCAGCAGAGCATGGCAGACGATACGAATTTGGCAATCAAGTGGTAAATAATTTATTTTACTGCTAATTTGATATTTAAGTCAAAATTCTATGTTGGAATATATAATTTTATCTTGAATACTTCAAATATGCTATTTGGACCTTTTTAAAACAATAAACTTGAATTTTATTCATTTACAAAGATATGCACATACACTTACAGAGATCACACAGCTAAATTTAATATTTATTGCAGGCTAGCAGTCAGAGACGGGGTCGGTGGAATAGAGCTTAGAGCGATCTAGTCGATATAGAAGAATTGCGGACTAGAGTGTCCCAACTGGAGGAGCAGAACCGCCAACAGGCCATGCAGACCACACAGTTGTTAGAGTACATGCAGTAGTTTGGTGGCCGCTTCCCTTCCTCGGCTGGCTCTGGATCTGGAGGAGATTGATTCATTGCTTTCTTGCTTTTTCAGGTATTATTTTTTTAGTTCTGTATGATTATTTTTGATACACTTGGTTGTGTGGTTATATAATGATGTGGATGTTAATGATTTTGTGTATGTATAACATGGTATAACACTTATTGTTGGGGTTGTTGGAATGGTTATATATATTATGTATTTTATTTTGATGTAATTTGATAAATTTGTGTGTTTACTTAATTTTGTGTAGTTTGGGTTTTGATATTTGGTTGGTATATTGTATATTGGATTGTGCAGTATTGGTGTAATAGTTTTTGGAAGAGAAATGTGGATGGAAGGCTATATTTGCAGCAGTAATAAAAAAAACAGCAGATTTCCGACGGTTTCCGACGGCTTCCGACAGTTTACAGGTAGCCAATTTCCGACGGCTTCCGACAGCCTGTAGGACATTTTTTCCGATGAATCCCGACACATGTCGGGATCCGTCGGAAACCGTTGGAAGCCGTCGGGAATAAGTATGGCGACCTCTGTCGGAAGCCGTCGGAAGTACTGCTCCCCGACGACGTATGTTCCGACGGCTTTTTCCAACGGCCGCCGACGGTTTCCGACGGCCGCCGACGGTTTCCGAGGGCCGTCGACGGTTTTCAGCCGTCGGAAATCACTGTTCCCCTTGTAGTGTATACACACACACATACATATATGTATGTATGTATATGTACACACACATGTGTGTGTTGTTTTTAACATAGCTAAATCCAGTTTCCAAGGAAACAAAATTGAGTTCAATTGGTACTTGAAGATAGGAATAAAGCTCCACTTCGACTGGGATAAGCTTTTACTGTTCAGACCATTTTGAATCATTTGATTACTAGCATAAATTTTAGGTTCCTGTTCAATATCCCAATATGGATAATACATGGGTAAAAAATAAAATAAAAATCAAACACATGGTACACAAAAAAACCAGGTAGATTACTATTGTAAGTCTAAAAAAGTTTTATCAGCTACCTCCAATAAAAAATAAGCAGAAAGAACAAAGGCAAAGTAGGATAGAAATTGCAGTGAGTCTAAATGAAATATAAAGAGAAGCATCCTGAATCTAATTTTTCACATGTATAAAACTTAAAGATAAGCAAATTCAGAAAGCATGCCTTTTGTTTAATTTGTACCAATGTTATCAAATTTAGGAAGCATACTTGAAAATAATTCCAAAAAGTATCGTTTGAGATGCAGACTCTCAACTGCCAAATTCTCTGAGCCGCATCACATAGAGCAAGAATCCCAGTCATGTCGCCTTGCCAACTCAACCACTCGCACATCACCAATCGTGACTTCCTTCGATCGCATGTGCCCTCCTTCCTCCCTTGTCGTGCACCCCTCCATGCTCTACATTCAACGGGCAACCTTTAAGTTGCACTTTTAATTTGGGAAGAAGAATGTAGGGTTAGGGATTTGGAAGTGAACAATTTGAGAGAGAGCAGCCACAGAAATAATTGAGGAGCCCACCTCGTGGAAGCGTTACATAATCAATCCCCATGTTGAATAACAAATTTAAAACAAACAATAACATTATCGAATATAGTGTTATCTATAGGCATTAAAAAAAACTTTTCTTGTACTGTTATTTTAGTCAATCATATTGAATACATGGTTTTACATTATGGTTTATTTTGTTATATCTAATGAACTAATTTCGTTGAAGTTTCGTGCACTACGAACCGCGACTGTTCCCTATATAACATTTATATATGATTGATTTTGGATCCAATATCCATATTCTGGTATTTCTATTAGGGTTCGACACTCATAGAAGACAATACATAACCTTGTAGAAATAAACAATTAAGTGACCGAGACATAAATGTTTTAATGGTTGTATAAATTGGCCCCTGCATGGGTCTTGAAACAATAGCAAGCTAAAGGATTTAAGGTAGGTATATTTAATATTTCTTTGTCAACCTTTAAATTAGTTCATTTGTATATCTTAATTGATAAACACTTTACCAATATTTATTAGTTACACAAACTTATCAATGTAGGTTATTTTAACTTTATATAGCAAATCTTCTTACAATATTAGAAACGTTAAATGTCACCATTCCATTTTTCTAATAAGACTCTCATTAGATTTTTTATGTTTCTCAAAACCCTAGGAAAAACATAGAATTTTTTCTGAATTCTATAGTAGGCGTTAGGACTCGCTTGCTTTGGGATTCTGACCTTAAGTTCGCTCAATAAATCGTAGTCCCTTAAACTATGGATAAGACTTTATCAATTGTATCATATGCAAATCCTAATCCATGGTCCTTCTCTTAATCTCAACCTTGATCTTGATTTTCTCAACAAATTGGAAAAGATTATTCATTCACATCAAATATTTCATGATGGCATAAGTATAGATGTACGTACCTTGAGTTTGCTCAACAAATACGTACATGTACCTTACCACATCTATCAATATATTAATAATACTACACATAATATATCTAGCTTGAATTTGCTCAATAACTAGAGATTATGAAACTAATTTACTAATATATAAATAGTAGAGGACAACCTTTATATTATAGGTTCATAATCTTTAATACGTTTAATTGAGTGACATCGATTTTAAGAATAATGTATTTCTTATGAAATACCCTACCCTCTAGATTCAAGTGTCAGACGCATCTGGAATTATGGTATACGTACAATACATATGTATTTACTCCTCAAACCTAATTTGGATTTCCATCCAGGTCCACTTAATTTTATACATATATAGTTATATAAGTATTGGTTTATTTATAACTTTTATAATTAAATTTACTTATACAATATATACATGTGTCTTAATAATTAAATCTTATTTGATTAGTTTTAATTGTTTAATTATACCATACTTAATTAATTAGAATTATATATTTAATTAACATTTTAATTAAATGAATTTAAATTTCAACTATTGAATTTCATTTCATTCATCCTTAATAATTTAAAGGTGGGCATGAACTATAACATTTATAGTAATTATGCACACTTATCAATATACATGTAGATTATATTTTAATTAACTTTTAATCATTTTAATTAATTAAAATAAATTCAATTAAAATAACATTAATTAAATTCAAAATTTTATCTTCATTTACATAAACATATTAAGAAGATAAATATACACATATCATTATATATATTTGTTTGTGCCAAAATTGGTCACAAACCTCGAATGTTGTGAAAGCACCAGTGTATGAATATAAATCAACAATATTCACACACAAATCTCAAATCTAAGCAAACAGAGTATCACAATTCAGAAATAATGAACATAAACACGAGATTTATAGTGGTTCGGCGATCTTGCCTATGTCCACTCTAAAGTTGATGATTTTATTGATGTTTACTTGATGATTACAATTTCTTCTGAGGTAGTACAACTGATTATATGATTACAATCTGAATCTAAGGAAGCAGTGGTGATTCTGAGTAAATCTGGCAGAGTATGAGTGCTCTTTAGCTCCTAGAATTATCCGACCCCTTTTCTTAATGACCAGGGGCTCTATTTATAGGTGTAGGAGGCTGATATTTCGCCTAAAATGAGGGGAGACCAGTTCTGGTATGTCAGGGGGCCCACATGGCCGAAATCTGGAGATCTGGGCCCACTTTGGGATCGATTCGACCCTTGGTTCGAATCGATCAAGAAATCATCCAATCGAGCTGAAATTTGGCGTGGACATTCTTCATCATGTGCTCAAGCTTCTGTGAAAATTTCATGGCATTTGGACTTGTAGAACTTGAGTTATGATCGATTCAAGATTGCACTTTCGGTGAAGATGGTGGTTCGAATCGACCCCTTCGAATCGATAGGGTCGAATCGATGCCAGGTGTATGTGCGCGGTGATGTGGCGTGCGCTTTTCTCGAGTTGATCCGGTTTTTCCTCCGAGTTTTACTGGGTCGACTCCTGAGTTTTAGCCGCGTTTACTTGGTGGACTCGAGACGTTGGATTCGAAGGCTCTCCTCCTTCGAATCGATGGAACAGGAGCTTGTTCGAATCGATCTGGATATGCTACTGTGGATCGATTCGAAGCTGTCCCAATATGGGGGATTCGAAGGATACTTCCTTTGTGGACTCGAAGTAGGGAGCCAGTCTGATGGATTCGAACCAAGGGCATTTGGATGGAGTCGAACTGAGGGCCGAAGTGAGGCTAGGTTTCCATGGATTCGAACTATCGCATTTCGAGGATGGATTCGAGGCGAGGCCCAGTGGGATGGATTCGAAGCATGGTCTGTGGATGGATTCGAATCACTATGTGGCTGATGGATTCGAACATTGGAGGTTAAAGCACTTTCATGGATTCGAAGTCATCAGGGGAACTTCGTTGGAATCTAGTTTGATGGATTTGACCCTAGGGGATTCGAACCATTGGGAGACGAACTCAAGGCTATGTCCTTCACTTGCGTCGATGATATCTTGGGCGTATGAACTCGGATTGACTTGATATTTGGAACGTTGACTTTCACGGCTCTGCTCGAAGTGTCTTGTCAATTGTAGCCCGATCTGGACTCGGACAAAATTCATCGATATCCATGGTGAACCTGCGATGCACAATCGTTGTTCATGACTAGTAGTCATTGATTTTCAGTTAACTTTTTGGTGTCACGGCCTTGCCAAAAGGCGGGATAACATTTGCCCCCCAAAACATGCCTTGCGATAGGAAGGTGTGTTTTGTAATGCCATAAGTTGGATGTTCATATCCAGTTGATGACCTGCAAAGAAATTGATAGTTTTATGTGACCACGAATGACGATCGTTCGCGACCGTATGTCATTTGAGGTAATATTGGACCGTTCGAGGTCGGATGCCGTTTGCGGCAAGTAGCGAAATGGGACCGTTCGTGGTCGGATGCCGTTCACGGCGGAGAAATAAAGGGGACCGTTCGCGTTTGGATGTCGTTCTAGACGAGTTATGACCGTTCGCGATCAAGTGTCGTTCTAGATGAATTATGACCGTTCGCGATCAGGTGTCGTTCTAGACGAATTATGACCGTTCGTAGTCGGGTAACGTGGAAAGAAGAATGTGATCGTTCGCGATCGTGTGTCGTACGAGGCAAAAATGTGATCGTTCGCGATCGAATGTCATATTAGGTGAATTGTGACCGTTCATGGTCGGGCGCCGTTCGAGGCAAATGGTGACCGTTCGAGGTCGGGTGGCGTTCGTGGCGATTTGTGACCGTTCGTGGTCGGGTGCCGTTCGTGGAGAGTTGTGACCGTTCGTGGTCGGGTGCCGTTCATGGCGAATTGTGACCGTTCGAGGTCGGGTGCCGTTCGTGGCGAATTGAGTGTACCCGGGGAGGGACTTAGTATCATCAATACCAGGTTTCACGTTCGGGTGAATTCCCGGATTGTTTGTTGCAACGGTTTATCGCCATCTCAGAGCATGCCTAGGGACCGTTCGCGATCCCGTACATGTGTAAGTGGCTTAGGCGTTATGAAATCACAAGTAGCATTTTTTCATTGAAAATATGTCTTTAGCAAAAATGTTAAACAAAATCAAGTTCAAATATTCAAATCAAGATGAAACAAAAGCAAAGCAAGGATGTCAAAGTGTAAACTCTCACAACGATAGGGTTAATAGTCATTCAGAGCATGCCTATGGACCGCTCGTGATCTCGCACATGTGTAAATGACTTACCCGTGTTGGTGAGAGGTTTACGACTTGTTCATCGTTATTTCAACTAATTGATAATCATACGATGTCCCGGCTCGGGGGCACCCCTGGCTGATGTAGACGGTGGTCGCTCTGGCTCCACTGTTGGAGCTCGCCTTCTCACATACTGAAGCAGCATACCGTTCCTGATGTGCCCTTCCACCTCATCCTTCAGATGTCTGCAGTCGTTAGTGTTATGTCCATTCAGCTCGTGGAATAAGCAATATTTTTCTGATTTCCTCTCGTCAACAGTGGGATCCCTTCGTATTGGCTTACGGTAGGGAACTTGCTCTCCTGTATCTTGGTAGATTCGCTCCAAACTCTCATCCAGCTTTGAATAAGTGGTGAATCGTGGCTCTCTCTGCAGTCGCTTTGACCTGTCACTATTGTCCTCAGCTTTTCGTTTTCCTTTATCCTTGCCTGAATCATTTTCGAGAGGCTTTTTGTCTTTAAGTGCATAAACTTTTATTCCTTCTCCTTCTTCTCTTTCAGCATTAGCGTCTTCCAATCGCAAAAACTTTTCTGCCTCGTGATAGAATTCTCCCAGATCCATAGGCGGATCCTTAGTTAATGAATTCTTGAATTCTGTGCCGTCAGCTACTCCGGACACAGCTGCCATCATAACCATGGATGGATCTGGCCGATACACCGATGCTGCTGCCGCATTGAACCGCGTTAAGAAATTCCTCAAAGACTCCCCAGCTTTCTGCTTTAGCGTTGCCAAACTCATCACATTCTTGGGTCTTGAAATATGAACCCTGAATTGCCTCATAAATTTCTCAATCAAATCGGTCCATGTCCCAATGGAGCCGCTCTCTAGCTGTCTGAACCATAAAGCTGCTATGTCTGTCAAATACAATGGGAAGCACCGGGCCATGACTTCCTGTGATGCCCCCAGCACTTCCATGTGCCTTATATACCTCGTTAGATGGACCGTAGGGTCCGTCCTCCCATCATACCTCTCTACTGTTGGCAGTTTGAATTCTGGTGGGTTCCTAGCCAATCTAATCGCAGGAGAAAAGGGACTCTTGTTCACGTCTTCAAGATCTCTGTTTACTAATCCACCTCTCATGGCTCGCCTGACCATCTCTGCCAATATATCATTATCTCCAAGCTGTAGTCCTTGTTCACTACCTTCGATCTGCCCCCCCCGAGTCCATGTGAGCTTTCGGGTGTCTGCCCCCCTGGCTGAGCATTCATCCCTCTATCGCTGCCAGGTTGCTCGGATGTCCTTGTCTCTCTTCCCAGGTTCGGATCAACATGTCCTAAGTGTGTGCCCCCCAGCTCCGGCGCTGCGTTAGATGGTCCTGCTCCGTTCTGGATTCTGGTTGCTCCTTGATTTTGTGCTCCAAGTTGTCCGATCTGTTGAAGCAAATTCTGGATCATTTCCTCTTGTCTCTTCATCATTGTCTCCATCTCTTCCCTAATGATGAAAACTGAAGCTTGGTTTGCTCCTGAGGAAGCCTCTTGACTCCCTTCATGCTGACTTCGCTCTGGCCTCTGCCTTTTACTTGTTTGTCTTGTCGTGATTCCTCGGATCTGAATCTCTTAGCCTTCTGATTCAACTTTCAAATGATAGAACTCCTGAGTTCAATTCTCAGTGAAAGCAACAAAGTGTTTGTGCCAAAATTGGTCACAAACCCCGAATGTTGTGAAAGCACCAGTGTACGAATATAAATCAACAATATTCACACACAAATCTCAAATCTAAGCAAACAGAGTATCACAATTCAGAAATAATGAACATAAACACGAGATTTATAGTGGTTCGGCGATCTTGCCTACGTCCACTCTGAAGTTGATGTATTTATTGATGTTTACTTGATGATTACAATTTCTTCTGAGGTAGTACAACTGATTATATGATTACAATCTGAATCTAAGGAAGCAGTGGTGATTCTGAGTAAATCTGGCAGAGTATGAGTGCTCTTTAGCTCCTAGAATTATCCGACCCCTTTTCTGAATGACCAGGGGCTCTATTTATAGGTGTAGGAGGCTGATATTTCGCCTAAAATGAGGGGAGACCAGTTCTGGTACGTCAGGGGGCCCACATGGCCGAAATCTGGAGATCCGGGCCCACTTTGGGATCGATTCGACCCTTGGTTCGAATCGATCAAGAAATCATCCAATCGAGCTGAAATTTGGCGTGGACATTCTTCATCATGTGCTCAAGCTTCTGTGAAAATTTCATGGCATTTGGACTTGTAGAACTTGAGTTATGATCGATTCAAGATTGCACTTTCGGTGAAGATGGTGGTTCGAATCGACCCCTTCGAATCGATAGGGTCGAATCGATGCCAGGTGTATGTGCGCGGTGATGTGGCGCGCGCTTTTCTCGAGTTGATCCGGTTTTTCCTCCGAGTTTTACTGGGTCGACTCCTGAGTTTTAGCCGCGTTTACTTGGTGGACTCGAGACGTTGGATTCGAAGGCTCTCCTCCTTCGAATCGATGGAACAGGAGCTTGTTCGAATCGATCTGGATATGCTACTGTGGATCGATTCGAAGCTGTCCCAATATGGGGGATTCGAAGGATACTTCCTTTGTGGACTCGAAGTAGGGAGCCAGTCTAATGGATTCGAACCAAGGGCATTTGGATGGAGTCGAACTGAGGGCCGAAGTGAGGCTAGGTTTCCATGGATTTGAACTATCGCATTTTGAGGATGGATTCGAGGCGAGGCCCAGTGGGATGGATTCGAAGCATGGTCTGTGGATGGATTCGAATCACTATGTGGCTGATGGATTCGAACGTTGGAGGTTAAAGCACTTTCATGGATTCGAAGTCATCAGGGGAACTTCGTTGGAATCTAGTTTGATGGATTCGACCCTAGGGGATTCGAACCATTGGGAGACGAACTCAAGGCTATGTCCTTCACTTGCGTCGATGATATCTTGGGCGTACGAACTCGGATTGACTTGATATTTGGAATGTTGACTTTCACGGCTCTGCTCGACGTGTCTTGTCAATTGTAGCCCGATCCGGACTCGGACAAAATTCATCGATATCCATGGTAAACCTGCGATGCACAATCGTTGTTCATGACTAGTAGTCATTGATTTTCAGTTAACTTTTTGGTGTCACGGCCTTGCCAAAAGGCGGGATAACAATATTTTAACATAATTAATTAAGTTTTATTTATTTATTTATTTATTTAACCTAATTAAATAAATAATTAAGATAAAATAATTTTGAAATTAATATATTAATTTTCAAAACCAATTTTGAAAATTTTACACTTACATCATGTCATATTTTAATCTTAACCTTTAAATTTAAAATATAATTTTTTAATTTTCAGAACATGATCTGAAAAATTAGCCCAAGGCCCAATCAATTTGGGCCTTTATATTAGGGATAACCTTTGGTCTTCCCTTCGAGCCAGGCCAGTAGCCAGGTATGACAGATTATTTGATCATCCAAACTCACTCCTTTGACGCTATCTTTCTAAACACCCTACTAAATAAATATGCTTTGATCAATTAACCCTAACATTGCTAATTTAGAACGCATAGACTATTTGATTCTAATACCATTATTGAAACCATGCCAGTTGGAAGCGGGTTGAGTGGGTGAATTTAAAAAAAAATTCCATTATAGTCTTAGTTAAGTCTGTAGGATCGAATTAACCCTAGAGGGGGGTGAATAGGGTTTATAACAAAATTCACAAGTAAATAGAAATTGCAACACATATAATAACAGTATAAATGCAAAAATAGAACGACAAAATAGATTTACCCAGCTTCGACAAAACCCCCTTACTGCTGCCCCCAAGATTTCTACTAGAAATTAAACAATCTGACGCTTACAGATCTTGTAAACTTGTGAACCTTGCTAACCTGATTGTTCTAACCCTATGCTTAAAATCCTGCCATAACTCAGCCATTGAGTTACGAATTCTTGAACTATGACCCATAGCTCGTAACCTAGTTAACACTAGAGTTTTTAAATTTAAAAGACAAAAATACAAAAGAAATAAAATTAGAACCCCTAATACAATATAAACTTTTGCCCAAATAAAATAACGACTCAAATCAAATTAAGTAGAGAATGTAGTGTATTCCTTTTATTTTGCCAGTGCAATTTATTTCTTCATCCGATCCTCTTTTGTCTTTGTTCTGATTTAGGGTTCCAAAAATTAAAGCCACCAATTAAATTGTTCTGTCGATCGAAGAGGAATTGTCGCCTTGAAGCTTTGTCGATCGCTGCTTGCTTGCTTCCTCCCGGTTGCTTTATTGTCAAGTTGGATGATATGAAAATTGGTACGTATTTTTATGCTCTTCAGATTTTTCTCAAACTCAATCAATTTAATGCCGATGATGACAAGGGTTTATGTAGGGATTGAGTTCATATATATCCTTATATATCAGTTTGCTTTGAATTTTTCAATTGTTTTTCTCGGCCATGGATTTTGATCGAATGCCTTAGTATCTTCTGACCTATTCATTGTTTTCTGATCTATGCATATATATTCAAATATGTCCTAAATGAATTTGACTTGGTTGATTTCCATTGATCGAACTGTTCATAAAAAACTCGACTTGTTATCTTTAAATTCTCTATAATCTTCTCGAATATATTTTACATTGTTAATCTTGGCCTTTGATCGAATTGCCTTGACTTGTTTAACTTTTGCTTCACTCCACTGAGACCATGCTTGTTTGCTTTTCTGTTGTTCCATTTTTATGACGCACATGTATATGTATACATGTATATGCTTAATATGCTTTTACTTGTTCTTGTGAGTTTCATGCCTGAGGTGTGTTGTATCTGATACACTGTGCATGCCTTGATTTGTTTGTGTGCACTAGTATTTGTTGAACTTGTCCACTTTTGCCTTGCTGCACTCTTGCACCCTTGTACCCTTGTTTCACTATTGTATTCTTACTATGTTTGCACCCTACTTTGATCTGGTCTTGTCTTGAACTTGCTTTAATGCATGTTGAACTGCCTAGTTGTGATGCTTTGTTGCTCTTAAGCATGTTTGTAACGACCACAAATTTATCAATTTGATTAATTATATTTATTTTTAAATATTTAAGTATAAGCTTTTTTAAAACATAGATTATGATGTTTTGAACAATAAATAATATTGGTAATCTAATTTTGAATAAGTATTTACAAAAAATATACACTTTGGAGAAAATATCGATAAAATGACCGAAAACCATTTTATCAATAAACAGCTCTATAATTATCAGAAGTCACGCTTGAAGCTGGATACATACACTTATTTATCCATTGAAACAAGATTATGAAATAAAATTATTTATTTTATTTTTGGGAAATAAAATATATTTATGACATCATTAGTAATGGAATCATATTTAATAATTAATTTAGTAATTTAATTGAGATTTAATTGTTTAATAATTATAATTATTCAAATAATTTTTTTAGAATAATAGTAATTCATTTTAATTATTTATATAGTGATAATAAATCATTTATAATAGTTTTATAAAGATATATATTTGATTTGAAAATATAAGAAAATTCGTAATGTTTTATCGATATAACAGCACTTTTTGAAAACAATTGTTTAATATTAATTTATATGATTTTATAAATCAAATGTGATCATTTTAATTAATTGAAAATGATAAGAAACTAGTTTTCAAATTTTGTTTACAAATATATGTATGTTAACTAAGAAGTAAAAATATACCGGAGTTCAGGATCGGAATTCGTAACGGTTTAACGAATAGAAGTTGTTTTATGTCGTTGCAACCTTATAAGATAAATATGCACACATATATACATACATATGCATGTCATACATGCATATACACATAGAAATAAACATACATACATGTATACAAATGAAACAAATATCATGATATTTCTCTTAATACTTCACCTTTAAGCATGCAAAAGTCAATGCACATGCTATGATTTGATGGTGCTGATGGAAGGGGGTATGGGCTGAGCACATGGAGGGTGATGGGAGGTAGAAATCATTCCCAAAAAAGTGATGGAGAGGATGTGAAATATTTTGGCTAAGCTGCTTAAGAACTAAAACTTGAAAAATCTATAAATACCCACCTACATTCACACATTCATTCACATGATTCTCTTCTTCTTCCTCCTTTATAAAGCTCTAAAAGTTCTTATTTCATGGATTCTAGTTCATAGAAAAAAATGTGGCAAAGTTATGGCAAAATATTCCAAAATAAAGTAAAATATATACACATGTATATACTATGTCAATCCACTTCAAAACCAAGTGCAATCACCTCCATTCCTCCTTCACAACACACGGCCACCACCCTTCATCACCAAGGCCGAGCCTATCTCCACTTGCAAGCTTAGGCCATGGCTATCCCAAGGTCCTGGGGTCGACTCCACAGACTTTGGTTCGATCGTAGCGAATTTATAGTCCGTTTTCCTAAGTTTGATATCCAATAAAGGTGAGAAAACTCTATAAAACTATATAAATATATATGTATGTATGTATGTATGTATGATAATGATGATGTGGTATGTTTTCCATGGATGTTTATTATGCTTTGATCATCAAGTATTTGTTGTTTTAATATAGTGTTTAATTGTGTAAACAAGTCAAGTTAAATACACGTCGAGGAAATCATTTATCAAATCATAAAAGTGATATGGAATCATTAAACCCCTTTGAAATGATTTAAAATGGTTTATAAATGTTTTATATACACTAAAATTCAATTTGGTGAAGTTTGGACAAGTTATAAAAATAGATTCAAAAATAGGTGCGTCGCATAACGGAAGTTTGCGATTTCGCGCCGTAAAAGTTTAAATCCATTTATACGATGGATTCGAAAGCGGAATTCTTTGAAATAAGAATTTTCCGAACCCTTATAATCATAGATTTCAAACAAAAGAAAAAATCATGATTTTTTTAGTAGATTTTGAAATATAAGCAAATCAAATTTTCAAAATAGTCGCGCTTTGGCTGTTCGGAAACCAAAGCGACAAATTCTTTATAAATGATATTCTTAATTCTTTAAAAATATGGAATAAATTTTATAAACCTTTTAAAATGTTTTAAAAATTATTTAAGTTATAAAATTGGATTTCTAAATGGCAGAAAAGTTGTTTTAAACAAATAAGCCTTAAAAGCACTATTCGCAGCATTTTTTGTGCACTTCTAATAACTTTTAAAATATGACTTTAAACTTAAGTATTATTTTTCAAATATTTTATAAATATTTTCAAATAAATAATTAAGTATTTTAAAGTTGACTTGGAAGCTTTATAATTTATTTCAAAAGAGTTTAAATAATTTAAGGAAAAGCTGTTATAATCAAGTGATTTAATCTTGGCTTTAAAAAGCCGATGAGTAGACTGGATTATTCTGTTCATGAGATCTTGATGTAAGGTGCTTAAACTAAGAAGATGTTCAGGAGCAACCAGTGCCCTGGCTCACCTGGCCTCTTTCTTGGACGAGGAATAGATAAGGTCGAAATGTTAGAAACGAGACAGGTATGAATATTCAAATTTACAAATTTAATTTCGTACAACTTGGATTGTATAGAAATAATCTTCTTATACTTGGTATTAAATTCTAAGAAGGGAAACCATACTATTAGTGTGAATTAAAAAGATGATTTCATCGTTATTCGAAGATAGTAAAGGTTGGATATGGAAATTGATATCGAGTACAATTAGTATAATTTCTATGAATCCATTTTACTCGAATACTAACTAATTTGAATTTACCATCTTAGATAATATGGTTTCAACCCATTAAAATGTTATGATTTATAAATAAGAAATCTTTTGTTAAGATTTAAATAAATGATTTGGAAATATTTTAATCCCTATGGATCCTTTACTTTAAAAAAATTTGTTTTGGGTTTACAATAAACGATGTCTTAAATAACATTATTTCCGACCTGTTTAAAAGTTATGATTTGGAAATAAGAAATCTTTGTTAAGATTTAAATAAATAATTTGGAGATATTTTTCTAAGTAAAGGGTGAAATGATTTGGAATTACTCCAAGATTTTAAAAGTTTTTAATTAAACAAAGATTTGATAAATGAGGTTTAATGATCCCGTATATACCGAAAAGAAATGTTTTAAAGATATATATATCTAGAAGATATTTTTGATAAAGAGAAAGTATTTAATAAAATTATAAGCACCTATTTACTTAACATCTTTTTATTGATGATTGGTTTGGAGAAATCGGAGTTGGATTTGGGCGATTCCTTTACAAAAACCACTTCGAACCTATTTACGAGTTCGAAAGTGAAGATATGTTGAAGATATTGAAGTTGACGATGGGGATCTTCATAATGGAAGACTAGTTATATATAATTTTGGAGTAGCTCCCGAGATAAATAAATAGCAGTGGTTCCATTATTCTGGGATCTTCGTATGCAAGGACTACTCGCAACTAATCCTAAGGTTGATACCGGTAGGATGTGGTATGAGAGTGCCTTCGGTTTGTCCTATTCCTGGACAAATTGTATGGATGGATGTTTGATATTGCATTTCTAAGATCACAGTGCATTGATCTCTACAAGCATACATTTGTTTGGTGGTGTAGGAGGAAACCCCTCTTACGCTTAACACCCATCTCTAAGACGTATGAGCTCAGAGGTTGTACTTTTGTTGAAACCAATAGTGTGTTGTTGGAAATGGCACTGTGGCATTTTAAGTGAAAATATTCTTAGAAAGGTAAACGTTACCTCAAGCCTCACACATGGTGAATTGTGAAACAAGGATTGCTTTAAGGTTCAGTTGATTGCAACCATATGATATCACCTTTCTAGATTTATTTATTTCTACCCGCTATAACATCGGGTTTAAATTTTGTGGTGATATCATATTCGGTTTTATCCACCACCATATAGGTCTGCAGGTAGGCCGATTTTAATTCGCAGAGGTTTCGAATATGTCGATCCCCGATACATTTCTCTAGAAATGTACTATACGAGAGGTAGTCCCTTACCTCGATATTCATTGGAAATCCATTCTCCAATAAGTGCCCTCAGACTTAGTTGTAAACCTATTATGCCATCAAATTTAACCGATGTAACAATTTTGGCTATTTAAATATGTTTATTTGAAAGGTTTTTCAAAGAATGTCATTGAAAATAATATTACTGGAATTTACAAAGAAATGATTTGATTATTATAAGGTAAAAACCAGTTCCGTATTTATGTACGGCATGGTCTTATGAGATACCCTTTGTTTTCAAATACTCGTATTTTGAGTTTCTCACACCAGTTCCATGACTAACCCAGAGTTTATTTTATTTCCCTTAAACTCTCGGTGCCCTATTTTTTCAAGCAGCCTAATAGTCAGGTTTTGTTTGGTGCCTTTTGAAAGAGCTCGGAGCATGGAGGTGGAAGATTCTTCTGAAGATTGTTATCCATTTCCACCACACTTATGTACTATAGTATTCTCCATTTGTAGGGACAGAGATTTATAACTGTCCATGTTGATGTTAAGTTAAACTATGATAAATATATTTAGAATTTTTCGTTGTAAAGATTATATGTTGAAATAATATATGTTATTCCATTCGTGTAAGATTCTCTTCTATGTCTTTATTTTTTCTTTCCCTTATAGGTCTAGTTTTCCGGTACTTGAATTTGTGGTACGTGAATATCGTGGATGTATTAGTGTCGATTTTCGAGGGTCAAAAATCTCGTTCACTACATTTGGAATCAGAGCTTAGGTTGAGTGAATACCTGATCCTTATTAGGGTGTGTCTCATCAGAGATAGGGTTATTAATATCCTAGGATGAGTAACTCATTAGAGATAGGGTAAGTGACACACTAGAATGAGTTTAGAGTATTATATATGAGCGTGTATTTGTTAATGCTAAAAATGATTTTGTTTTGAAAAATTTGGATAAACGAAATAATTTTACCTAAGATGATATTTTATATATATAGAGAAATAAAATTTGAAAATGTGTAGTTATGTGTAGTGTGATAGTTTGCAATTAAGGGAAAAATAATTTTCAATTATTATCATTGATTGATTGATTGTTTGAAAAACACGAGCACCTAGTGAATTAAGTTTCATGATTTGACTATATGGTGTTTGGCAATAATATTGGTTTAAAGTTAAGAAATTTATTTATGATAAATAAATGCTTAAAAATGTAAAAATAAGATGATTCTAAGAAATGAATGTATAAATCAAGTTTTATAAATAAAGGAATTGAAAAGAAGAATCTTATGATAACTAGTTCGAGTGGCTCGGAAGTAACTAAAAATGGGCAGGAGATATGTCAGGATGGTAAATGCTTCTCTTAAGTATTACGCTTCTAGTTAAGGGGATATATGATAATATTGGTAGTACCCAATTCCTTGGTATCAAATTGGAGTTACTTAATCTATAAAAAAAAATTAAGTTAAAAGATAATGCTAATCATCAATTGATAAATTGATTAGTAATTATAAACATATTTATAGAAGTGTTAAACCAAAGATAATTTGGATCAGTAATTGTAAAATAAAAAAGGAATTTTCAGCGATTTTGAATAGTCGAAAAATTCTGAATCACACCTAACTTGGAACTAAGAAAGTTTTGTAAGAGTTAATTCAATAATGATTTAGTATGAAGTGAAATGGTTCATAAATTGATAATGTTGTAAAATTGATTGTGATTTGGTGTAGATAAGAAAATCAATTGGAATAAGTATGTAAGTTATATATAGATCATTTTTTTCGCGTAACTATTTGACCTAAGATTCGAGTACAGAACTTTGAGGTATTTACACCGGTCTGAAAAAGGATTTATCACTCGATTCTTGACAACGAACATTAATGAAGGTTTGTGGTAGGATACTTAGGTTTTCTATCATAATTGAGAGCTATGAAAGGAAAACTAAAGTTCAGATTAGAAAGTCTGATCAGAGTATGCACTAGAGAATCGAAGGATCAATACTAGTTCAGAACTAAAGTTGTGGATTCGAATAGTAGATCAAATCATATATTGCGTACAGATGATCTATATACATCGTATGGGTGTAAGTTTAAAAATAAACATTTTGGGCAAACACCTTTGGGTTTTGCATTGTAATTTCGAGGACGAAATTCTTTTAAGGAGGGTAGTCTGTAACGACCCACAAATTTATCAATTTGATAAATTATACTTATTTTTTAATATTCAAATATAAGCTTTTTTAAAATATGGATTATGATGTTTTGAGCAATAAATAATATTGGTAATCTTATTTTGAATAAGTATTTACAAAAATATATACTTTGGAAAATATCGATAAAATAACCGAAAACCATTTTTCCAATAAATAGCTCTATAATTATCTAAAGTCGGGCACGAAGCTGGATATATACACTTTTTTATCCATTTAAACAAGATTATGAAACAAAATTATTTATTTTGTTTTTGGAAAATAAAATATATTTATGACATCATCGATAATGGAATCATATTTAATAATTGATTTATGAATCTAAATTGAGATTTAATGATTTAATAATTATTATAATTATTCATATAACTGTTTTAAAATGATAATAATTAATTTTAATTAGTTATATAGTGATAATAAATCATTTATAATAGTTTTATAAAGACATATACTTGATTTGAAAATATAAGAAAATTCGTATCGCATTATCGATATAATAGCACTTTTTGTAAACAATTGTTTAATATTAATTTATATGGTGTTATAAATCAAATATGATCATTTTAATTAATTGAAAATGATAAGAAATTAATTTTCAAATTTTGTTTACAAATATATGTATGTTAACAAAGAAGTAAAATTATGATCGGAGAACGGAATCGGAATTTGTAACGATTTTAATGAATAGAAGTTGTTTTAAGTCGTTGCAACCTTATAAGAACAATATGCACACATATATACATACATATGCATGTCATACATGCACACACATATAAATAAACATGCATACATACATGTATACAAATGAAACAAATATCATGATATTTCTCTTAACACTTCACCTTTAAGCATAAAAAAGTCAAGACACAAGCTATGATAAGACGGTGATGATGGAAGGGGGTGTGGGCCGAGCACATGGAGGGTGATGGGAGGTAGAAATCACAGCCAAGTGATGGAGAGGATGTGAGACATTTTGGCCAAGTTGCTTAAGAACTAAGGCTTGAAAAATCTATAAATACCCACTTACATTCACACATTGATTCACACAATTCTCTTCTTATTCCTCCTTCTTCTTAAAGCTCTAAGTGCTCTTCTTTAATGGCTTCTAGTTTATAGAAAAAAATGTAGCAAAACTATGGCAAAATATTCCAAAATAAAGTAAATATATACATATGTATATACCACGTCAATCCACTTCAAAACCAAGTGCAATCACCTCCTTTCCTCCTTCACAACATACGGCCACCACCCTCCATCACCAAGGCCGAGCCCATCTCCACTTGCAAGCTTAGGCCGTAGCTATCCCAAGGTCTCGGGCTTGACTCCATAGACTTTGGTTCGATCGTAGTGAAGCTATAATCCATTTTATAAAGTTTGATATTCAATAAAGGTGAGAAAACTCAATAAAACTTTATATACATATATATATATGATAATTATGATGTGATATGTTTGCGATGGATGTTTACTATGCTTTGATTATCAAGTACAGGTTGTTTTAATGTAGTGTTTAATTGTGCAAACAAGTCACGTTAAATACACGTCGATATTATACAAGGAAGTCACTTTTCGAATTAAGTTATAAAAGTGATATGGAATCATTAAATTGCTTTGAAATAATTTATTATGGTTTATAAATGTTTTTTAAACACTAAAACCCAATTTGGTGAAGTTTGGACAAGTTACGAAAATAAAGTCAAAAATAGGTGCGTCGCGTAACAACTGTTCGCGATTTCCCACCGTAAAAGTTTAAATCCATTTATACGATGGATTCAGAGTCGGAATTCTTTGGAATAAGAATTTCTGAACCCTTGTAATCATAGTTTTCAAACAAAAGGAAAAAAATTGAGATTTCACTTAGTAGATTTTGAAATATGAGCAAATCAAGTTTTCAAAATAGTCGCCCTTTGGTAGTTTGGAAACCAAAGCGACAAATTCTTTATAAATGATATTTTTAATTCTTTAAAAATATGGAATAAATTATATAAATATTTTAAAATGTTTTAAAAGAGATTTGAGTTATAAATATGTATTTCTAAATGGCAGAAAATTTGATTTGATCAAATAAGCCTTAAAAGCACTATTCGCAGCACTATTCGCAGCACTTTTAATAACTTTTGAAATATGGCTTTAAACTTAAGCATTCTTTTCCAAATCTTTTATAAATATTTTCAAATAAATAATTAATTATTTTAAAAATGATTTGAAGGCTTTATAATTTATTTCAAAAGAGTTTAAATAAATGATTTTAAGAAAAGTTGTTATAATCAAGTGATAATCTTGGCTCTAAAAAGCCGATGAGTAGACAAGATTTCTCCATTCATGATATCCGGATGTGAGGTTCTTAAACTAAGGAGATGTTTAGGAGCAACTAGTGCCCTGTCTCACCTGCCCTCTTTCCGGGGCGAGGAATAGATAAGGTCGAAATGTCGGAAACGAGACAAATATAAAAGATTCACATTTTCAAATTTAATTTCATACAACTTGGATTGTATCGAAATAATCTTTTTATACTTGGTATTAAATTCCGAGGAGGGAACTCGTACTATCTGTGTGAATTTAAAAGGTGATTTTACCGTTATTCGATGGATAGTAAAGGTTGAATACGGAAATTGATATCGAGTAGAATTAGTATAATTTATATAGATACCTTTTACTCGAATACTAACTAATTTGGACTTACCATCTTAGATAACATGGTTTCAACTTATTAAAAAGTTATGATTTGGAAATAAGAAATCATTTGTTAAGATTTAATAAATTATTTGGAATTATTTTAATTCCTATAGATCCTTTTACTTAAAATTTATTGTTTTGGGTTTAAAGTAAATGATGTCTTAAATAACATTATTTTTGACCCATTTAAAAGTTATTATTTAGAAATAAGAAATCATTGTTAAGATTTAAATAAATGATTTGGAGATATTTTCCTAAGTAAAGGATGAAATAATTTGGAATTGCTCCAAGATTTAAAAAGGTTCTAATTAAACAAAGATTTGATAAATGAATTTTAATGATTCTGTATATATTGAAAAGAAATGTTTTAAAGGTATATATCTCTAGAAGATATTTTTAATAAAAAGAAATTAATTAATCAAATGATAAGAACCTATTTACTTAACATCTTTTTTATCGATGATTGGTTCGAAAAAATCATGGACGGATTTGGGCGATTCCTATCTGAAACCCATTTCGAACAAATTTACGAGTTCAAAAGTGAAGATATATTGAAGACAATGAAGTTGAAGGCGGGGAACTTCCTATTGCTTGTTGTAATTTCGGAGTAGTTCCCGAGATAAATAAATAGCAGTGGTCCCTTCGTTCTAGGATCTTCGTATGCAAGGATTACTCACTACTAATCCTAGGGTTAATACCGACAGGATATGGTAAGAGAGTGCCTTCGGTTTGTTCTGTTCTTGGACAGCTTGTATGGATGGATGTCTGACATTGCATTTCTAAGATTACAGTGCATTGATCTCTATAAACATATATCTATTTGATGGTGTAGTAGGTAACCCATTTTATGCTTAACTCCCTTCTTTGAGAAATACGAGCTCAAAGGTTGTACTTCTGTTGAAATCAATAATGTGTTGTTAGAAATGGCAATGTGGCATTTTAAGTAAAAATGTTCTAAGAAAGGTAAAAGTTACTTCAAGCCTCATATCCGAGGAATTGTGAAACGGGGGTTGCTTTAAGGCTATGTGGATCGCAACCATTAGGGTATGATATCACCTTTCTAGATTTATTTATTTCTACCCGCCATAACATCGGGTTTGAATTTTGTGGTGTATGCTATGAGACATCTTGGAGAGGTCAAGAATGGCCGAGGTGATATCATATTTGGTTCTATCCGCCACCAGCTGGGTCTTTAGGTAGGCTGGTCTTGATTCGTAGAGGTTTTGAAGATGTCGATCCTCGATACATTCCTCTAGAAATGTACTATACGGGAGGTAGTCCCTTACCTCGCTATTCACTGGAAATCCATTCTCCAATAAGTGCCTTCGGACTTAGTTATATACCTATTATGCCGTCAAATTTAACCAATGTAACAATTTCAGCTATTTGAATATGTTTATTTGAAAGGTTTTCCAAAATATGTCATTAAAAATAATATCATTAGATTTTACGTAAAAATGATTTGATTATCATAAGGTAAAAACCAATTCCATGTTTATGTGTGGAGTGCTCTTATGAGATACCCTTTGTTTTCAAATACTCGTATTTTGAGTTTCTCACACCAGTCCAATGACTGACCTAGAGTTTGTTTTCTTTCCCTTAAACTCTGGGTACCCTATTTTTCCGAACAGCCTAGTGGTCAGGTTTAGTTTGAAGCCTTTTTAAAGAGATCGGAGCATGGAGCTGGAAGATTCTTCTGAAGATTGTTATCCATTCCACCACACTTATGTACTATTGTATTCCGCATTTGTAGGGACAAAGATTTATAATTGTCTATGTTGATGTTAAGTTAAACTACAACAAATGTATTTAGAATTTTTCGCTGTAAAGATTATATGTTGAAATAATAGATGTTATTCCATTCGTGTAAGATTTTGTTCTATGTCTTTATTTTCTTCTTTTCCTTAACGGTCGGGTTTTCCGACACTTGAATTTGCGGCACGTGAATACCGAGGATGTATTAGTGTCAATTTTCAAGGGTCAAAATCCTGTTCGTTTCATTGGGTATCAAAGCTTAGGTTGAGCGAACACCTGAGCCTAGTTGGGGTCTGTCCCATCAGAGATAGAGTTAGTAATACCTTAGGATGGTAACTCATTAGAGATAGGGTAAGTGACACCCTAGAATGAGTTGAGAGTATTATATATGAGCGCGTATTTGTTAATGCTAAAAATGATTTTGCTTTTGAAAATTTGGATAAACGAAATAATTTTACCTAAGATGATATTTTATATATAAAGAAATAACTTTTTAAAATGTATAGTTATTTATAGTGTGATAGTTTGCAATTAAGGGAATAAAAATATTCAGTGTTATCATTGATTTATTGATTGTTTGAAAAACATGAATACCTAGTGAATTAAGTTTCATGATTTGACTATATGGTTTTTGGTAATAATATTGTTTTAAATTTAAGAAATTTATTTAAGATAAATAAATTTATGACCCTAAAAATGTAAAAATAAGGCCTAAGAAAGAATGTATAAAGTAAGTTCTATAAATAAAGAAATGAAAAGAAGAATCGTATGATGACTAGTTCGAGTGGCTCAGAACTAACAAGAAATGGGCAGGAGTTATATTCGGATGGTAAACACTTTCCTTAAGTATTACCCTTCTAGTTAAAGGGATATATGATACTATTGGTAGTACCCAGTTCCTTGGTATCAATTTTTAGTTACTCTATCTATAAAAAAAATTTAAGTTAGAAGATAATGTGAATCATCAATTGATAAATTGATTAGTAATTATAAACATCTTTATAAAAGTGTTTAAAGAAAGATAATTTGGATCACTAACTGATAAAATAAAACGGAATTTTCGATGATTTTGGACAGTCGAAAATTTCCGAATCACACCTAACTCAGAACTAAGAAATTTTGAAACTATAAAAGATAAACAATTGTGAAATGTTTTGAGTAAATAAAATTATATAAGTATAATTTATAGATGTGATTTATAAATAAAAAGGATTTAAAAGCGGATAATTTGAGAATTTAAACCATGGTGATTTTGAAAATTGTTCTTCAAAATTAAGAAAATAATAATGGTATTATTTGGAAGTATTTTGAATAAAATATAAGAGATAAGTTTTATAACCTATGAATTTGAGATGATAGTAAATTACAACAAGTTTTAAATTTGTCAAACACCTTGATGTAAGTAAAACTGATCAGAAATTTAGGATTTGTGTATATACTCTTAGGATGTAATGGAGTATTATACAAATATAGACTTAGGTCGTGAACTATTTATACACTTAAGTAATGTTGTAAAAGGTAATTCAATAATGGATTTAGTATGAACTAAATGGTTAGAAACTTAAAAATGTTAATTAAACATAAGTTGTGTGCAGAAGATATAATAAACTTAAGTTATAGTTTTATGAAATGGTTCATAACTTGATAGTGGTATAAAATTGATTGTGATTTGGTATAATTAAGAAAACCAATTGGAATAAGTACGTAAGTTATACATAAATCATTTTATTCTCGTAACTGTTTGACCTAGGATTCGAGTACATAAATTTGAGGTATTTACACCAGTCCGAAAAAGGATTTATCACTCGATTCTTAAAGATGAACATTGATGATGGTTTATGTTATATACTTAGGTTTCAGCTATGCAAGGAATACTAAAGTTTTGATCAGTGAGTCTGATCAGAGTCTACACTAGAGAATCGAAGGATAAATAAACGTTCGGAAGTAAAGTTATGGATTCGAACAGTAGATCGAATCAGATATTGCGTACGAATGATCTATATACATCATACGGGTGTGAGTTTAAAAATAATTATTTTAGGCAAACACCTTTCAGTTTTGCGTTGTAATTTCAAGGACGAAGTTCTTTTAAGGAGGAAAGTCTATAACGACCCGCAAATTTATCAATTTGATAAATTATATTTATTTTCAAATATTCAAATATAAACTTTTTTAAAACATAGATTATGATGCTTTGAATGATAAATAATATTGCTAATCTTATTTTGAATAAGTATTCACAAAAAATATATGCTTTAGAAAAAATATCGATAAAATGACCGAAAACCATTTTATCAATAAATAGCTCTATAATTATCAGAAGTCGCGCACGGAGCTGGATACGTACACTTATTTATCCATTAAAACAAGATTATGAAATAAAATTGTTTATTTATTTTGGGGAAATAAAATATATTTATGACATCATCAATAATGGCATCATATTTAATAATTGATTTGTAACAACCTTGTATTTTGTGATTATTTTAATTATTTATTTTGGTTATTTTAATTGATTTCCTGATTTAAAAACTTTATTTTATTTATTAAAATGAATAAATTTTGTTATTTTAAATATAAATTTTGATTTTGATGTGAATTAGAATTCCAAACATGACTAAAAAGGATATTTTCCAGAAAAGTGAATTTTGGTCAATATGGTCAAACTTTGACTTTTAATTTAGAAATTTTAAAGTTTGAAAATTTGAATTTTATCTTTTATTATGAAAGTAAATAAAATTTTAAGAATAATGCTTTTCGTTTCGTTGAAATCTGATTTATAATGTGAATGTTATGTCTTTTTCAATATTGTGTGTAATTTGCTGTATTTAACAATTTTTATTTTAAATTGTATAAATAATATTTTATTTGGTCATGTAATGTTCTAATTTATATTTATATGGGTAAAATAACATGTTATGCATATATTTTGGTTTTAAAACATTTTTAAAAGTATAATTGACATTTTCCAGTGTCAGTTGTATTTTGCTTACAATTTCTAATTTCCAGTTTCAATTAATTAAAGTAATTCTTTATTTATTTTTTATTTTTTTCTTAAAATCTTATTTTATTCTCATTCCCACTTTATTTTTTTCCTCATTTATTTTATTTATTTGACCTTTTATTTGTTTTAAAGTGAAATAGAAATTTTCTAAAACTAGTGATATTCTATTTGTAAATTTTAAGTCCTGTTTTGAATTTTTAAACAATTTCTTTAGTTCTTTTTCTAATTTCTCTAAATTTAATTAATTATTTCATTTTTAAAATATAAATGAATTATTTTACTACACATTTTTTTAAATATTTTTAAAATGAAGTTTTAATTTTCCAAAGTCAATAGTGATTTATTTGTAATTTCTGGACCCTGTTTTCAATTTTTAAGCAATTTCTTATATTCTTTTTCCATTTTCTGTAATATTAATTAATTATTTTTATTTTATATTACTTTTTTTCGGTTTTAAAGTCAATTTACTGATTTTATTTTTGTTTTATTTGAATTTAAAGAAAAAGAAATATGAAGAGTTTTAAAAGCTTATTTACCTTAAGTCCTTTCATCTCCTTTGTCCTTTCATTTGCCATAACTCCTCAATTACTATCTTGGCTGTGCATTTTTGGTTTGTAGCCGTGATTTTTCAGCCTCCATTCACCCAAAAACATTTTACCTTCTCATTCATTCATGGCTTCAAGAAAATCTATGGGTAATGGCTACTTTTTTTACACTTTTCTTCTCATTTTTTATGTATTTTGCCTTGTTTTCTTTGCTTCTTTGAATGGCCTCCACTCCATATCCACGGCCACCACCCCCTACATCTCTTCCCTGCCATCACCACCAGCTACTCCTCTAGTCTTGACCAAGGCCGAGCCACCATGATGCCAAAACTCCACAAAAAATTGCAAAACAAGCCATAAAAACATGATTGTTTACCACTATTGCTTCACCACTCCATTTTCCACCACCACCACCACCTTAGGCCGCCTCCACCACCTCTGGCCAGACCACCACACACCTTTCCTTCCACTGACCTGATCCATACCCCTCTGACCTGACCACACAAGCCCATGGCCGAGCCATTTTTGTGAACAAAACCCACTTATTTTGCCTTAAACTCTTCATATTCCTTTGTATAAACTTCCTCCTCATATTCTACTACCTAGGCCATGCATACACATGACCAAACCTGAGCCAAACTTGTTCAAACCAGAGCCAAAAACATCCCTAGGCCATGACAAAAGAATAGAGAAAGCAAGGCAAACGATTTGGCATTCGTATCTCTTTTTATTTAAAAGTTATGTCATTTCTAGTGTATTGAAATTTATGGTTTGCTTTGATTTTTGTTTGGGTTGTAACACAAGATCTATATCATTGGATTTGCTCTCCACACTCAAATTGTATTAGAGTTGTCGTGCCTTCATAATCTTTGTGTTGTGAGCTTTGTTGGCAAATCTCCAGCTTAACAGGTGAGTTATTCTCACCAGACAATATGTACATATATAACTAGTGAATTGACCCCTTTTGAATCTGTAAAATGCATTATCATGTTACACTTGCTATGTTATGATTATATGATGTTCACCCATGCTTAAACACCTGTTATATCATATGTTACTGTTATATTATGTTGTTCTTTTATTTTTATCAGTTTATCACACTCAAGTTCCCTTTAGATTAGAATCACTATGGGTTGAAATGATACATACCCGAACGGACTTTAGAATAGGAGAAAATCATTATGGGCTGAAATGATATGCCTGAATGATTTTCAATTATTTTCATTTACTTGGGATTGCGGGTTTGAAATGATCAAACCCGGGTATCTTTGTAAATTACGGGTTGAAATGATAAATTACCCGTATCACTTTACCTAGGCTAGAAAATGAAATATAGACCCGTTGTTAAAATATGTTTTATAATTTTTTTTTAATATTTTAGAAATGTAAATATTATAATATTTTGATTTAAACTAAATAAAAATGATTTTTGTAAAGCATTATTGATTTTCTGAAAATTTATAAGTGAAATAAATTAATGGTAAAATTAGAAAATTTGAAATGTAAGTTATTTTGGGAAATTTTAATTTGGTGATAATTGGAATTTAAATTAAATATGAAATGTGATAAATTCATGATAATTTGGATTAAAGTGAATTTAAATGATTTTATAATATATTAATGTTTTTTTTAATAAAGTTAAAATGTGAAATGAATGAATATTTAAGTTGAAATTTTGAAATATATCTAAAATTGGAAATTTGTGAATTTGGCTTAAAAGTGAATTTTTAAGTTAAGTAAATAAAAATGGAATTAAGTTATATTTGAAAATTTAAACTTAAGTGTTAATTTAATTTAATTTAATGAATTTATAACTTAATATTGGAATTTAATAAGTGAATTATTATTAAATTTTGATTTTTGAATGGAGTTTTAACTTTATAAAATCATGAATATAAGGGTATTTGGATAATTGTTTTAAAAGTGAAATTATATGATTTTATAAGTAAAAAAATGATTTATATAAAAATATAATTGTTTGTGAAATTATACTGAATATTTGAAGTTAGTTAACTGCATTTCTGAAACGCTATTAAATTCTAATGTAAATGATAATACAACATTTGTAAATGTTGTAGTTGATAATAATGAACCAAATGGCTAAATTTAATTAAAGGCTATTATAGCATTTTTGTAAATGTTATAATGGTTGAATTTAACTAAGTTTATTTGAAACTAATGTAACCATATTACAGAATTTTAAATGCTGTCTTTTGTTAAATTGAACTATTTTAAATGTGACTTTCCGTAGCATTTTCTAAATGCTGCAAAAGTTGAAATTTCATTGTTTTAATTAATTTAAGTGAACGAATGAAATTTGAAAAGTTAAATTTTTGGAAATTTAAAATTTTAATTATTAAATATACTAACTTCATTTTTATGATTTAAAATGAAGTAATTTGTTTCGAAATATAAATTATTTTGAAATATGATATTTTGATATTTTGAAATGGATTTTATAAGGATATTGAATTTTGAAATGATATTTGATTTCGAAGTATAAAATACCATTTTGAAATTTTAACCACGGGATGTATTTAATTTATAGTTTAACTGATCCTTGAAGGATGGGCGATCCCAAGCATCCTTCGAGTTATTGTGCATTTCTACTACAGTTCACTTGAGTTGGTTTACATTATATAAGTATATATTGTCCTGAATCGAGTGTTTTGTGTTTTACTTTACGCTCGGGTCAGCCTGAGTATTTACAGCTTAGCTTTGGATCTCATTCTGGAGCTAGGAATCGCTGGAGATTCTGCTTGTCTAGTTATCTGTTCCTTTCAGTTCAGTTGTTCTATTCTAGTTCTGGTATTTATAAACTTCTATGTATTTGGGATTTCTATTGTATATGTTTTCAGAATGATATTATGTATTTTGTTTTGAGAGTTTGTTATAGTAGCTTCATGAACTACTATGGGTTTTATATTCCGCTGCGAGTTATTCTGATATTCTGTGTCTGTGATTCTGTATTTGATTTTATTTGCTCCAAATTTTATTACAATCTGTTATTTTGAATTATTCAAGTCATACATGCGTGGATTATTGTCGATTTGAATGGTCCAAAATAGTGGGTCGTTACAGTTGGTATCAGAGCTTTGGTTTTAGGCAAACCTTAGCCTACGGAGCAAAAACTCATTAGAGATAGGGTAGAAATACCCTAGAATGAGTGAAATCAATCTCAGAATCATTTCTTTGTGAGAGAACGTATTTTCAAAGTATAAAATGATTTTCAAATGATTTTTAAAGAATTTTCAAAGATTATTTTGATATAAATTTTCTTGCTTTGAAAGTAAAATTTTCTAAACTTCTTTTTTTTCGTATCCACCTTGTTAGCAATTTCTTTGATTAGGATCCTCTAAAATTTTGAACTTCTCTCTTGATTGATCTAGATCCATTGTTGATAGGAATCTATTTTAGGTATGGCAAAATCAGTAGTTTGTTAGGTTGCTTTGAGTAAACTCTGTTGTATCTTTTGCTTAGCTAAAGTTGTCCAACTAAAGATATTTATGCTTCTGTTTTCGTATGTTATGAATTCGAGTCTTTCCAAATTTTGAATGGGAATTTTTCTGTATCGATATAGGTTATATATCTCTAATCTTCGTTTGGATTCTTATAGAATAGGATTCCTTTGAATTTTGGAACGCTCCCACTTGTTCTGAAATCCATTCCTGTCTCCCATAATTGTATTCTTTTGATTTTGGAGCATTGCATCACTCCACTTTGTATGACCTTTATAGGGTGGCGATTCCGCCAATCTTTGAATGATTATAATTGGCATTGATTCATCAGATATTTCTGTATCCTCGGTTTACGATGTTTTCTATCTTCTGCTATATTTAGATTCTATCTCTGGCAATCGAAGGTCGATTTGCCTTAGATTTTCGCATCGATTATATTCCTGAAGTCACGGTTGACCGGTTAAGGTCGCCCGCGATTCATATAGGCTTATCCATCTTCTATTTGGTAATTTAATTATCTTATCTTCGTTTGAGCCTATCTTTGAATTAAAATTCTATTTGATTAGAGTCCTTCTAAATTTGAATCTCTGTTTTGCTTTGAAATCCATCCTTGAATCGTCCCTTGGAAAGTTTGTGGTTGATTGTCTTTTGAAAATTGTGTATTCATCATAGTTTTTATTTTGATAAGGATGGCCATATTTTTATATAAAGATGAAATGTTTTTGATAAGGATTATATACTTTTAAAAAAAATGATAATTTGAGGTTTTGAAAGGATTTGTAATTTTGAAAAAAAAACTATATAAGAAATTTGATTTATAACTGAAGGATTTTAAATTTGAAATTCGAGAATTGAACTCCGGTATTTTGAAATTGGTTTTAAGATTTTGAAATATATAATAATATGATTTAAAAGTATTTTCCGAATAAGAAATGTTTCAAATGATTTTAATAAGTTGTTGATGAGTTTCGAAGAAATTTCAAAAGAAGTTTGAGTAAATAGAAGTCCAGAACTCACTTATGTCGCTGGAAAATAATTTCGGTGATGAGTGCACGCATCATCGACATTGATTTTCGAGTTTCAGAGTGAGGGAAAGGCCACTTTAATAGCATTGCTATGCGAGTGATTTTGTGAAACCATTTTGATTTCAAATTTCGAAGTAAGATTTGATACTCGAAAGATATATGTATATTTGAAATGATTTGAAGTAAGCCGGTGTTCGTTCCTCGAGTTTTGGATTTGATATAACGCTATCTATTAAAATTAATTTACTAATTTGAGCTGATTTCCAACTCTTGAAATTGAAAATGATTTCTTCAACTATTTTGAAGGTTCGAGCACTTCCAAATCAAGGTTAACTTTTCAAAGCTAAGAAATTTCGAAAAGTATAAAGTATATAAGTTTGGTGTGTATGTTTGAAGTATGTAGTAATATGATTTAAATAAGTGGAAACTGTTTTGTTAAGTAAATGAATAAGGAAATTTTAATTTTTTCTAATATGAAATTTAGATTTTTGAAATGTTTCGAAAAGAATTTGGTCTTCAAAATATTTTGAATAAAGTTTAGTTTAAATGTTTTAACTTAGTAACATCTTTATGAAACTATATTTAACAAGTTGGAATAAATATATAAGTTGTATGTATGCTGTTTTATTCGCATAATTACTTTGATCCAGGTTTGAGTACACAAGTTCGAGGTGAATTACACCATTTCGCGTTAGGATTGTTCATTCGATTCTTGATGGCGAATATTTGATATGGATTTTGGGCTTGATTCTAGAATTCTCTATCATAGTATATGGCTATGCAAGGAGACTGATGGCTTCTAGTCGAGAAACCATATCGAAAATCCGCATTAGGGAAGTCGAATGGACAATACTAGTTCGAAAGCGAACTTGTGTGATCGAGCGAGCGATCAAATGTGATTCTTCGAAATGATGACGTATGTACATCTTATATTCTAATATCATTGATATATTTTGACGCTGAAATTGAAGCTGTCGAGTTAGAATATCTTTGCTTACTAAAAGAAAATTCCAATTTAAATTACAAAGATATATAACCCATAAAAGCAAAGATATTCAAATCCCATAGGGCTCTTCATACAGCGAAATTTATTTTGAAAAATTTGATCCTTATATAAGATAGACCTTACGTAAGTATAAGATGGTTTTGAAAACATTTGATTTTGAAAATAAATTGGTTGACTTAAATTATATTGATTTGGAAATTTGGATTTATTTTCTAAATCTATTATTTTGGAAACTTTGAAACTAAAGATATTTAATTTGAGAAGAAGTAATTTGGTGAAATTGTATATGATTTTTGAAATTGAATTGATATTGAAACAAATTGAAATTTGAGAACCTTGTTTTACTAAACACTTGATTTGGGAGTTGTCGAACTTATATAAAATTGATTTGTATGAGTATGAAATTGATTCGAAAACTATAGATTTGAAAAGGTACTCAATTTGAAAGTGAAATCTTATATATAATGGATATTATATCAGTACGATATTTGAAAGTGATTTGAAAAGGTAATATACGATACATATTTTCGAAGTAAAGATATGGAAAGTGCCTTCTGCTTGATATCCGATTTGTGGCCACATCTTGGATTCATTCTATCGATATTATTCTCTCTGATTTTTGGTTTTCCGGATATGATACTCGAGTGTCCTTCGAATTCCATGGCGTTACCCATGGTCTTACGAACTCGACTGCATAGCGTAATTCGTAAGGCAGTGATTGCTTAAAAGGTACGGATGTTTCCTGGGGGATCCAGGCGTAACCATTGTGTATCTGCGATCTATGGTCGTGTTAGTGGCGTAATCCGCAAGGCAGAGATTGCTTAAGGGGTATGGATGTTTCCTGGGGGATCCAGGCGTAACCATTTTTATGTATCCTGCGGTCCACCGTTTTGTTGCATGGCGAAATTCGCAAGGCAGTGAATGCTTAAAAGGTACGGATGTTTCCTGGGGGACCCAGGCGTAACCATTGTGTATCAGCGATCCATGATTTGATTCGTTTTTGTTTGGATTGTACTTTCCATATTTGTTTTTAAAGGTTTTCCCAGTATTTTCACTAGGTGTTGAAACAGGTCTACTAAGTACCTGGAGAATTCCAGTTTTGCGCCTGATCAACGCACTACCAGAGTCTACAGGAACAAGGATAAACTTGTTAAGACATCGAGTTATAAAAGTATTTTGATAAAATATTATATAAATGATACTTTGATTAGTTATTTCCTTTTTAAACGATTTTAAAGTGTTTTAAATATTTTACCTCTTCAACCAACAATTTTAAATTAATGGCTCATCCTTGTCTTTCGTCCTATTTTCCCTTCTAGCTATTCCTATTCTCCACCTTATTAAACTTACCCATAACAATAGTTATCAGGTATAATTTTAATCTTCTTGTCATCTTGTCTTAATCCTATTCCATTTTATCTTTTCTGTGTTTTCCGTACCTCATTCCTTTTCGAGGACGAAAAGATTTGAGTGGGGGAGAGTGTAACAACCCTGTATTTTGTGATTATTTTAATTATTTATTTTGGTTATTTTAATTGATTTCCTGATTTAAAAACTTTATTTTATTTATTAAAATGAATAAATTTTGTTATTTTAAATATAAATTTTGATTTTGATGTGAATTAGAATTCCAAACATGACTAAAAAGGATATTTTCCAGAAAAGTGAATTTTGGTCAATATGGTCAAACTTTGACTTTTAATTTAGAAATTTTAAAGTTTGAAAATTTGAATTTTATCTTTTGTTATGAAAGTAAATAAAATTTTAAGAATAATGCTTTTCGTTTCGTTGAAATCTGATTTATAATGTGAATGTTATGTCTTTTTCAATATTGTGTGTAATTTGCTGTATTTAACAATTTTTTTTTTTAAATTGTATAAATAATATTTTATTTGGTCATGTAATGTTCTAATTTATATTTATATGGGTAAAATAACATGTTATGCATATATTTTGGTTTTAAAACATTTTTAAAAGTATAATTGACATTTTCCAGTGTCAGTTGTATTTTGCTTACAATTTCTAATTTCCAGTTTCAATTAATTAAAGTAATTCTTTATTTATTTTTTATTTTTTTCTTAAAATCTTATTTTATTCTCATTCCCACTTTATTTTGTTCCTCATTTATTTTATTTATTTGACCTTTTATTTGTTTTAAAGTGAAATAGAAATTTTCTAAAACTAGTGATATTCTATTTGTAAATTTTAAGTCCTGTTTTGAATTTTTAAACAATTTCTTTAGTTCTTTTTCTAATTTCTCTAAATTTAATTAATTATTTCATTTTTAAAATATAAATGAATTATTTTACTACACATTTTTTTAAATATTTTTAAAATGAAGTTTTAATTTTCCAAAGTCAATAGTGATTTATTTGTAATTTCTGGACCCTGTTTTCAATTTTTAAGCAATTTCTTATATTCTTTTTCCATTTTCTGTAATATTAATTAATTATTTTTATTTTATATTACTTTTTTTCGGTTTTAAAGTCAATTTACTGATTTTATTTTTGTTTTATTTGAATTTAAAGAAAAAGAAATATGAAGAGTTTTAAAAGCTTATTTACCTTAAGTCCTTTCATCTCCTTTGTCCTTTCATTTGCCATAACTCCTCAATTACTATCTTGGCTGTGCATTTTTGGTTTGTAGCCATGATTTTTCAGCCTCCATTCACCCAAAAACATTTTACCTTCTCATTCATTCATGGCTTCAAGAAAATCTATGGGTAATGGCTACTTTTTTTACACTTTTCTTCTCATTTTTTATGTATTTTGCCTTGTTTTCTTTGCTTCTTTGAATGGCCTCCACTCCATATCCACGGCCACCACCCCCTACATCTCTTCCCTGCCATCACCACCAGCTACTCCTCTAGTCTTGACCAAGGCCGAGCCACCATGATGCCAAAACTCCACAAAAAATTGCAAAACAAGCCATAAAAACATGATTGTTTACCACTATTGCTTCACCACTCCATTTTCCACCACCACCACCACCTTAGGCCGCCTCCACCACCTCTGGCCAGACCACCACACACCTTTCCTTCCACTGACCTGATCCATACCCCTCTGACCTGACCACACAAGCCCATGGCCGAGCCATTTTTGTGAACAAAACCCACTTATTTTGCCTTAAACTCTTCATATTCCTTTGTATAAACTTCCTCCTCATATTCTACTACCTAGGCCATGCATACACATGACCAAACCTGAGCCAAACTTGTTCAAACCAGAGCCAAAAACATCCCTAGGCCATGACAAAAGAATAGAGAAAGCAAGGCAAACGATTTGGCATTCGTATCTCTTTTTATTTAAAAGTTATGTCATGTCTAGTGTATTGAAATTTATGGTTTGCTTTGATTTTTGTTTGGGTTGTAACACAAGATCTATATCATTGGATTTGCTCTCCACACTCAAATTGTATTAGAGTTGTCGTGCCTTCATAATCTTTGTGTTGTGAGCTTTGTTGGCAAATCTCCAGCTTAACAGGTGAGTTATTCTCACCAGACAATATGTACATATATAACTAGTGAATTGACCCCTTTTGAATCTGTAAAATGCATTATCATGTTACACTTGCTATGTTATGATTATATGATGTTCACCCATGCTTAAACACCTGTTATATCATATGTTACTGTTATATTATGTTGTTCTTTTATTTTTATCAGTTTATCACACTCAAGTTCCCTTTAGATTAGAATCACTATGGGTTGAAATGATACATACCCGAACGGACTTTAGAATAGGAGAAAATCATTATGGGCTGAAATGATATGCCTGAATGATTTTCAATTATTTTCATTTACTTGGGATTGCGGGTTTGAAATGATCAAACCCGGGTATCTTTGTAAATTACGGGTTGAAATGATAAATTACCCGTATCACTTTACCTAGGCTAGAAAATGAAATATAGACCCGTTGTTAAAATATGTTTTATAATTTTTTTTTAATATTTTAGAAATGTAAATATTATAATATTTTGATTTAAACTAAATAAAAATGATTTTTGTAAAGCATTATTGATTTTCTGAAAATTTATAAGTGAAATAAATTAATGGTAAAATTAGAAAATTTGAAATGTAAGTTATTTTGGGAAATTTTAATTTGGTGATAATTGGAATTTAAATTAAATATGAAATGTGATAAATTCATGATAATTTGGATTAAAGTGAATTTAAATGATTTTATAATATATTAATGTTTTTTTTAATAAAGTTAAAATGTGAAATGAATGAATATTTAAGTTGAAATTTTGAAATATATCTAAAATTGGAAATTTGTGAATTTGGCTTAAAAGTGAATTTTTAAGTTAAGTAAATAAAAATGGAATTAAGTTATATTTGAAAATTTAAACTTAAGTGTTAATTTAATTTAATTTAATGAATTTATAACTTAATATTGGAATTTAATAAGTGAATTATTATTAAATTTTGATTTTTGAATGGAGTTTTAACTTTATAAAATCATGAATATAAGGGTATTTGGATAATTGTTTTAAAAGTGAAATTATATGATTTTATAAGTAAAAAAATGATTTATATAAAAATATAATTGTTTGTGAAATTATACTGAATATTTGAAGTTAGTTAACTGCATTTCTGAAACGCTATTAAATTCTAATGTAAATGATAATACAACATTTGTAAATGTTGTAGTTGATAATAATGAACCAAATGGCTAAATTTAATTAAAGGCTATTATAGCATTTTTGTAAATGTTATAATGGTTGAATTTAACTAAGTTTATTTGAAACTAATGTAACCATATTACAGAATTTTAAATGCTGTCTTTTGTTAAATTGAACTATTTTAAATGTGACTTTCCGTAGCATTTTCTAAATGCTGCAAAAGTTGAAATTTCATTGTTTTAATTAATTTAAGTGAACGAATGAAATTTGAAAAGTTAAATTTTTGGAAATTTAAAATTTTAATTATTAAATATACTAACTTCATTTTTATGATTTAAAATGAAGTAATTTGTTTCGAAATATAAATTATTTTGAAATATGATATTTTGATATTTTGAAATGGATTTTATAAGGATATTGAATTTTGAAATGATATTTGATTTCGAAGTATAAAATACCATTTTGAAATTTTAACCACGGGATGTATTTAATTTATAGTTTAACTGATCCTTGAAGGATGGGCGATCCCAAGCATCCTTCGAGTTATTGTGCATTTCTACTACAGTTCACTTGAGTTGGTTTACATTATATAAGTATATATTGTCCTGAATCGAGTGTTTTGTGTTTTACTTTACGCTCGGGTCAGCCTGAGTATTTACAGCTTAGCTTTGGATCTCATTCTGGAGCTAGGAATCGCTGGAGATTCTGCTTGTCTAGTTATCTGTTCCTTTCAGTTCAGTTGTTCTATTCTAGTTCTGGTATTTATAAACTTCTATGTATTTGGGATTTCTATTGTATATGTTTTCAGAATGATATTATGTATTTTGTTTTGAGAGTTTGTTATAGTAGCTTCATGAACTACTATGGGTTTTATATTCCGCTGCGAGTTATTCTGATATTCTGTGTCTGTGATTCTGTATTTGATTTTATTTGCTCCAAATTTTATTACAATCTGTTATTTTGAATTATTCAAGTCATACATGCGTGGATTATTGTCGATTTGAATGGTCCAAAATAGTGGGTCGTTACATGATTTATGAATTTAAATTGAGGTTTAATGATTTAATAATTATTATAATTATTCAAATAATTGTTTTAGAATGACAATAATTCATTTTAATTAGTTATATAGTGATAATAAATCGTTTATAATAGTTTTATAAAGATATATACTTGATTTCAAATTATAAGAAAATTCGTATGGCTTTATCGATATAACATCACTTTTTGTAAACAATTGTTTAATATTAATTTATATGGTTTTATAAATCAAATTTGATCATCTTAATTAATTGAAAATAATAAGAAATTAGTTTTCAAATTTTTTTACAAATATATATCTGTTAACTAAGAAGTAAAAATATGAACGGAGATCAGGATCGGAATTCGTAACGGTTTAACGAATAGAAGTTGTTTTAAGTCGTTGCAACCTTATAAGATAAATATGCACACATATATACATACATATGCATGTCATACATGCACATACACATACAAATAAACATACATACATACATGTATATGAATGAAAAAAATATCATGATATTTCTCTTAATACTTCACCTTTAAGCATACAAAAGTCAATGCACATGCTATGATATGATGGTGATGATGGAAGGGGGTGTGGGCCGAGCACATCGAGGGTGATGGGAGGTAGAAATCATGGCCAAAATAGTAATGGAAAGGATGTGAGATATTTTGGCCAAGTTGCTTAAGAACTAATGCTTGAAAAATCTATAAATACCCACCTACATTCACACATTCGTTCACACAATTCTCTTCTTCTTCTCCTTCTTCTTAAAGCTCTAAGAGCTCTTCTTTAATGGCTTCTAGTTCATAGAAAAAATTGTAGCATAGCTATGGAAATTTTTTCTAAAATAAAGTAAAATATACAAACATGTATATACCATGTCAATCCACTTCAAAACCAAGCGCAATCACCTCCTTTCCTCCTTCACAACACATGGCCACCACCCTCCATCACTAAAGCCGAGCCCATCTCCACTTGCAAGCTTAGGCCATGGCCATCACTTTGAAATAAGAATTTATGTATCCTTATAATCATAATTTTCAAAGAAAAGAAAAAAAATTGAGATTTCGTTTCGTAGATTTTGAAATATGAGCAAATCAAGTTTTCAAAATAGTCGCGCTTTGGCAGTTCGAAAACCAAAGCGATAAATTCTTTATAAATGATATTTTTAATTCTTTAAAAATATGTAATAAATTCTATAAATATTTTAAAATGATTTAAAAGAGATTTAGTCATAAAAATGGGTTTCTAAATGATAAAAAAGTTGTTTTGATCAAATAAGCCTTAAAAGCATTATTCGCATCGCTTTTTGCAACACTTTTAATAACTTTTGAAATATGGCTTTAAACTTAAGTATTCTTTTCCAAATCTTTTACAAATGTTTTCAAATAAATAATTAAGAATTTTAAAGATGATTTGGAGGCTTTATAATTTATTTCAAAAGAGTTTAAATAAATGATTTAAAGAAGAGCTGTTATAATCAAGTGATTTAATCTTGGCCCTAAAAAGTGGATGAGTAGACAAGATTTTTCTATTCATGAGATCCAGATGTGAGGTGCTTAAACTAAGGAGATGTTCAGGAGCAACCAATGCCCTGGCTCACTTGGCCTCTTTCCTGGGCAAGGAATAGATAAGGTCGAAATCTTGGAAACGTGACAAGTATAAAAGATTCAAATTTACAAATTTAATTTCATACAAATTGGATTGTATAGAAATAATCTTCTTATACCTGGTATTAAATTCCAAGGAGGGAACCCGTACTATCCGTGTGAATTTAAAAGGTGATTTCACCGTTATTCGATGGATAGTAAAGGTTGAATAAGGAAATTGATATCGAGCAGAATTAGTATAATTTCTATTGATTTGTTTTACTCTAACAATAACTAATTTGGATTTACCATCTTAGATAACATGATTTCAACCTATTAAAAATTTATGAGTTGGAAATAAGAAATATTTTGTTAAGATTTAAATAAATGATTTTGGAATTATTTTAATTCCTATGGATCCTTTTAGTTAAAATTTATTGTTTTGAGTTATAGTAAACGATGTCTTAAATAACATTATTTTTGACCCGTTTAAAAGTTATGACATGGAAATAAGAAATCTTTGTTAAGATTTAAAAAAATTATTTGGAGATATTTTCCTATGTAGAGAATGAAATGATTTGGAATTACTCCAAGATTTAAAAAGGTTTTAATTAAACAAAGATTTGATAAATGAGGTTTAATAATTCCGTATATACCAGAAAGAAATGTTTTAAAGATATATATCTCTAGAAGATATTTTTGATGAAGAGAAGGTAATTAATCAAATGGTAAGCACCTATAGTTAACATCTTTTTATCGATGATTGCTTCAGAGAAACCGGTGTCGGATTTGGGTGATTCCTTTCTAAAAACCACTTCTAGCCAATTTACGAGTTCGAAAGTAAAGATATGTCGAAGACAATGAAGTTGAAGGTGGGGAGCATCATAACGGAAGGAGTGCTTGTTGGTAATTTCAGTGTAGCTCCCGAGATAAATAAATATTAGTGGTCCCTTTGTTCCAGGATCTTCGTATGCAAGGATTACCCGCTACTAATCCTAGGGTTGATGCCGACAGGATGTGGTAGGAGAGTGCCTTTGGTTTGTCCTGTTTCTGGACAACTTGCATGGATGGATGTCTAACATTGCATTTCTAATATCATTGTGCATTGATCTCTACAAACATATATTTGTTTGGTGGTATAGGAGGTAACCTCTCTTATGCTTAACACCCTTATCTGAGACGCACGAGCTCAGAGGTTGTACTTTTGTTGAAACCAATAGTTTGTTGTTGGAAATGGCAATGTGGCATTTTAGGTAAAAATGTTCTAAAAAAGGTAAACATTACCTCAAGCCTCACGTCCAGGGAATTATGAAACATGGGTTGCTTTAAGGCTAAGTGGATCGCAACCATTAGGGTATGATATCACCTTTCTAGATTTGTTTATTTCTACCTGCTACAACGTCGGGTTTAAATTTTTTGGTGTATGCTATGAGATGTCTTGGAGAGGTCGGGAACGGTCGGGGTGATATCATATTGGTTCTATCCACCACCAAATGGGTCCGCGGATAAGCCGGTCTTAATTCACAGAGTTTTCGAAGATGTCGATCCTCCAAACATTCCTCTAGAAATATACTGTGTGGGAGGTAGTCCCTTACCTCGTTATTCATTGGAAATCCATTCTCCAATAAGTGCCTTCGGACTTAGTTGTAAACCTATTATGCCCACAAATTTAACAAATGTAATAAATTCTGCTATTTGAATATGTTTATTTGAAAGGCCTTTCAAAGAATGTCATTAAAAATAATATCCTTAGATTTTACGTAGAAATGATTTGGTTATCATAAGGTAAAAACCCATTCCGTGTTTATGTGCGGTGTGGTCTTATGAGATACCCTTTGTTTTAAAATACTCATATTTTGAGTTTCTCACACCAGTGTCATGATTAATCCGGAGTTTATTTTATTTCCTTTAAACTCTGGGTGCCTTATTTTTCCGGGCAGCTTAGTAGTCAAGTTTAGTTTGGAGCCTTTTGAAAGAGCTCAAAGCATGGAACTAGAAGATTCTTCTGAAGATTGTTATCTGATTCCACTACACTTATGTACTATTGTATTCCGCATTTGTAGGGATAGAGATTTATAACTGTCAATGTTGAGTTAAACCCTAATAATTGTATTTAGAATTTTCCGCGGTAAATATTATATGTTGAAATAATATATGTTATTCCATTCGTGTAAAATTCTGTTCTATGTCTTTATTTTCTTCTTTCCCTTAACGGTCAGGTTTTCCGACACTTGAATTTGCGACACGTGTACCAAGGATGTATTAGTGTCGATTTTCGAGGGTCGGAAATCCCATTCGTTACAGTGTTGGTGTGCATGTCTTGTTTTTTACTATGTTTCATATGTGCACAATCCTTATGTATGCACTGATCCATTACTGCACGTGTTCTTGACCCTGGTTATACCACGTTTGTATGTGTGTTGCTTACACTTCCTTTTGTTCCTGACCCTGCACATCCATTACTGCATTGCCCTTATGTACGTTTGCCTTGCCTCTTGTACATATGCACCGATTTTCTTGTATATACATACATACATATGTATGTATGTATGTATGTATGAAATTTCTAATGCTTTGTACTCGTTTCTTTATTTTTGGTTTGTTGGTCTTGCCTTGCACACGAGTTGCAATCCACTGTTATCTCAAGTATATTTATACATATACACATGTATGTGTATATGTGTACTTGTATGTATGGTGGCTTACGGTTATGTTGCCTGAACCTGAGTTCCATCTTGTTTCATTGTTGTTCATCTAGGTGCTGACCCTATGTGCTCTACCTTTGTGTTGCATATTCTTGTTTTTCACTATGTACGTATATACGTGTATATATGTATGTATATATATGTATATTAGTGTGCTTTCTTTTGCTGCTTCTGATAAGTGCACTTAAGTTGACTCTTAAACATGGTTGACCTGACGTTGTGCACACTTGCACTGTGTTGAGCCTTCGGACTTGACCTTTGCATTTGTCCCTGAAATTTTGAACGACACTAGCACGTTTTGCATATATGCATGACCCTATGGCATGTGCAGTGATACACTGTACATGTCATATGCTGCTCGTACAAATTTATTTGTGATCTCTATCTAAAATATGAAAAGAAACAACCCAAATAACTTAGGCAACATTAAATCACAAATTCAAATTTATTTTTCCAATTTAGGTTCGTTTCTTTTTAAGTTTATTGTGTTGTTTATTTGACAGGTATAGCAAATAATAGGACATAAGCTGGAGCAAGAAAATCAAGATCAAAATCTAATGTGCGTGAGTGAGGAAACAGAGTGTTATATATGATTTTGTAGAGAAATTGTGTATATTTGTGTGGAAATTTGTATAGTGACAAATTGTATTGTAATTGGAAATTGTAAGTATAGTGGAAGCAAATAATGTGTACTATTTGAAATTGAAATAAAATATTTGTTTGAAAAAAATATTTATTCAAATAAAATTGCAGTTTATTTATTTCATTTTGCAAATATTTATTTCATTATGTGAAATTGCAATAGTACTATAACAAACACATTTAACGTATATATATATGTGTTTGTTATCATCAGACAAAAATCATAATTCTGTATTCTATAATCTCCCCCTTTTAATGATAACAAACATATATTAAGATTTTGAATTAAATAAATATGTATAGTGTGATGTGTTCAAGCTCCCCCTATTTAGATGCCCCCCTACAACTAAACTCCCCCTATGCAGATGCGTGCAATTGAAAATGACAAATTGATTTTTCAAAAATAATTTCAAAACAACTCTTGAATAATAAACACTCTCGAATATTGGTAATGTTATTACTCAGTCAACAAAATCTTAACCTTTCTCCGCCTTTTGTTATCATCAAAAATAATAATAGTAATTGAAATAGTAATGAATTTTGTTTAAAATTGTAAAATCAAATCAAGAGGGAAACATATATCGCAAATTCCAATTAATCAAACAAAAATCATGATATTTTATTTATTAGAAACAAACTCCACTTTAGAGAATGATAAGATTATGGTTTAGGAAAATTTTTATGCAGTGACACCAGTTTGGTATTTTCAACAAAGAAAAAATTTGAGAATTTTCCTTTTAAATATTATACAAAAAAATATTAAGCACTTTCTAACCATGCATAACAGTTAGGATTTTTAAATGAGGTTAGTAGTTACTTAAAAATGAATGTCATGTATTTTCTAACCATGCATAACCATGAGGGCTTTTAAATGAGATTAGAATTTACTTGAATATTTATCCCTTTCTTATATGAGTCTCATCCATGCATAACCGTAAGGACTTTTAAATGAGAATGGAAGCACATATGTAGAAATTAAAGTGATTCACCCATGCGTAACCATGAGGACTTTTAAATGAGAGTGAATACTTTGGGATATGATTATTTTACAAAGAAAATTTCTTTGTTTTGAAATACCAACTTCTACACACTATATTAAATTTTGGTGTATGAATTGAAAGAAAGGTGATAGTGATAGAAATGATCGTGGAATAAGTACTAACTTAAAATATTATATAATTTGTTTAATTTTCATGAAATTTTAAATTATACTTCCTCTTGTTATGAAATATAATTCAATCGCTATCCATCACTTTCTCAAACACTATTAATAATTTTGATAAGTTTCAAAAAGGTTCAATTAGGCAACAATTGTCTTTTCTAGAGTAAATCCTTATCAAAATAAACAAGAGTATTTTCATTAAAGCAAAAACCCGAGTTATTTAAAAAATCAAAATATGTTAAAATCAATTTTCTACGGGTGGTTTTGTAAAAATGTGTGCTAGTTGAAAATCAGTTGAAAATAATCAATCAAATGCAAATATGATTTCAACATGATGTTTGTCACCACTTTTATTTGGATTGACCAAGGTGACATATAGTGGTATATAAGAACACTAGCAAAACTTTTACCTAAAAATCACTTGAATTGATTTTCAAAATTTTCAGCAAGACCATTTATATCAACCAAAGGCAAAGGCATCTATATTGAAGTAAAAACACAAACATTTCTCTAACCATTACTTTGTTAGTAGTGAACAAGACAATGAGAGATAACAATTCTACCAAAGCAATTGAAAATTCCTGTTTTGAAAATTCAGTCCATTTGAAACCACTATTTGAAAGCTTTAAGTCCGTAATTTTATTTAGCACAAAACATGAAAGTTTTATATACTCAGAAATGTCACATAACAAAATTGGTTTCATGTCAAAAAGATAAATCGATCAAAATTTATTAATGAAATACTGCAACTTGTTTGTGTAAATCAAAAATACTTTTCAAGTAATATGCTGAAAAGATTGTTGGTTTTCAATATTTTCCAAAATGAATCAGCGAAAACTCAAAACAGTAAAGTTGTACTAATATCAATTAGATTTTTAGAACTTCAAAATTTTACAAAATCGAAGTAACAGTTTTAGTTATGATCGAAATACTATAGTTGTGTCAAGAAGTTCTGAAACTGTTTTCAAACAATACTCCAAATGATTTGTAGTTTTTCACCAATTTAAATTCAGATTCTAGAAAAACACCAAAAAAAACTTATAGAGTTTTCCGCCTATTTTCCAGAACATCTTAAATTTTGCAAATTGGAGTTAAGAACCTCAAGATATGCCAAATTTACTATAGAAGTGTCAACAAAAATAGAATTGGCGATAAGAAGAGAAAATCAGATTTAGAGATCATACCTCTAATTACTTCGATGTCGTAATATTGAAAATGTGTAGAACTCCACCTTATCTTTCTAGGCAAAGGAAAATTTGAATTTTTGCTCATCAATCATATAGAACAACTCAAAATCTGTCTCTATCGAAGCTGTTCCTTAGCTCGCTTTTGTACCTAATGTTAGAAGAGTCGAGTGGTCTAACAAATGATATAGGACCACTCTTATATTCGTTCGTAGCCTTTGGTACCCAAACTCGTCTATATAAAAAACCATTAGCATCTTCAATTGTTCCCTTGGGAACCCAAACCTGTTTAAATTTCACAACATTTGCATTTTTACCTTTTGGAACCCAAAAATGTTTAAAAGTTTTATTTTTGTTTCTATTCCAAAATTTATTTTGATTATATCCTCTTTTTCCACAGATTAAGCATTTTGAAAAATCTTTGACATTATCAGAATTTCTTTTCTTGATTGGTTCAACTTTATCAAATCCAAGTCCTTTTCTATTTTTAACAAAAGTTTGATTTCTTAGCAACATATTCAATGATTTTTCTTCCTTTGAAAATTTCTTTATTGTTGATTCAAGTTGTTGAACCTTATCTCTAAGGAAATTATTTTTATTCAAAAGTAAGGTACATCTTTTAATGGAATTCTCTCCTTTTGTGTTGTCTTTATTTTTCAAAATCAAAATTTCGTTTTTGAGGGTTTCAAATTTAGTTTTGATCCTATTAGTTTCTTCTTCTAAAAATTAACACTTTTCACGGTTTAAGTTAAACTTTTTAATGTGTTCAATCATACATTCTAACTCATTACTTATCCCAAGTAGATTATTTTTCTCTGATTCAAGTTTATTATATCTTTCTTTAAGTCTATCATAGCTCTTGCTTACCTCATGATATAATAATAATAAATCAGTATGTGATAATTTTGATATCTCACTTGGTTTATCATTGTTGTCGCTAAATTCTCCCAACATAAGACACTTGTTTGCTTCTTCTTTCTCACTATCGGTGTTCTCTTCTCCTTCACTATCATTCCAAGTGGCTATGAAACTCCTTTGCTTCTTCTTCTTTCCTTTGTCAAATCAATTCTGCGAACAGTTTGGCTTAATGTGACCCGGCTTCTTACATTTGTGGCATATAATCTCATCCTCTTCAGAATTATCCAGAACTTTGACAATTTTAGTTTTTATCCGTTGATTTATTGCTGGATTTCCCTACTTTCAGGTCCATTTCTTGAAGTGCTTCATCAATAGTGCTAGCTCAACAACGACATCGTCATCATCACCACTATCGGTTGTACTTTTTAGAGAAGTTGATTTCTTTTTCAAGTCTTCGCTTTCACATAATTCCCTGACCTTCAATTCCATCTCGTAAGTGATGAGATTTCCTATTAGCTCCTCTAATTTAAGCATTTTCAAATCTTTGGATCCTGAATTACAATCACTTTCGCTTCGAAATTTCTAGGGAGGTTCTCAGAATTTTGCGAACATCTCCAATTCTGTATAAACTTTTCCCAGAGTTTTGGATTTGAATACTATATTTTGAGAACGTCCATACGTCTCTTTTATATTTTCGTCTTTCATCATCATGAAATTCTCGTATTCATTGTTGAGCACTGCTAGAAGAGATTCCTTAACCTAATATATTCCTTCATTAGTAACTTCAAATGTATGCCAAATTTCCTACGCAGTTTCATAGTGAGAAACACTACTGTATTCAATTTATCTAAGTCACAAATAATAGAATTCATAGCCTTAGCATTAGAACGATGTAAACTAAGCTCATTTTCATTCCACTTATCTTTTGGCTTAGGAAATTCATGACCATCTATAGTTACCATAAGTAGATTATATCCAGTTTCAATTATATCCCATGCATCTATAGTATCTAGAAAAATTTTCATCCTAGTTTTCCAAAACGAACAATCAGTACCACTAAACATGGGTGGCCTAGCAATAGATTGACCTTCAGAAAACGCATTATTAAAACTAGCTATAGTTAAAAAGGTGAATTTTTCTACCTAGCTCTGATACCACTTGTAGATCGAATTAACCCTAGAGGGGGATGAATAGGGTTTATAAAAAAATGCACAAGTAAATAAAAATTGCAGCACAAATAATAATAGAACAAATATGGAAATAGAACGACAAAACAGATATACCTAGCTTCGGCAAAACACACCTACTGCTACCCCCAAGGTTTCTACAAGGAATTAAATAATTTGATGCCTACAGACCCTGTAAACTTGCGACCCTTACTAACCTGATTGTTCTAACCCCACGCTCAAAACTCTGCCACAACTCAGCCACTGAGTTGCGAATTCACGAACTATGCCATGTAGCTCGCAACCTAATTAACACTAGAGTTTGTAAATTTAAAAAACAAAAATACAAAAGAAATAAAATTAGAACCCCTGATACAATATAAACTTTAGCCCAAATAAAACAACGGCCCAATCAAATTAATTAGAGAATGTAGTGTATCCCTTTTATTTTGCCAGTGCACTTTATTTCTTCGGCCGATCCCCTTTTGTCTTTATTCCGATTTAGGGTTCCAAAAATTAAAGCCGCCGATTCAATTGTTCTATTGATCGAAGAGGAATTGTCGCCTAAAAGCTTTGTCGATCACTGCTTGCTTGATTCCTCTCGGTTTCTTTGTTGTCGAGTTGGATGATATGAAAATTGGTACGTGACTTTTATGCTCTTCGGATTTTGCTCAAACCCGATCAATTTAATGCTGATGATGACATGGGTTTGTATAGGGATTGATTTCGTATATATCCATATATATTAGCTTGCTTTGAACATTTCAATTTCTTTTGTTGACCATGGATTTTTGATCGAATGCCTTAGTATTTTCTGACCCGTTCATTGATTTCTGTTATATGCATATATATATTCGAATATGTTTTTAACGAATTTGACTTGGTTGATTTCCTTTGATCGAACGGTTCATAAAAAATTTGACTTGTCATCTTTAAATTCTCTACTATATTCTTGAATATATTTTGACACTGTTAATCTTGGCCTTTGATCGAATTGCCTTGACTTGTTCAAATTTTGCTTCACTCCACTGAGACCATGCTTTTTTGCTTTTCTATTATTCCATTTTTCTTATACATATGTATATGTATACATGTATATGCTTAACCTGCTTTTACTTGTACTTGTGAGTTTCATGCCTAAAGTGTGTTGTATCTGAAACATATGTGCATGCTTTGATATGTTTGTGTGCACTAGTATTTGTGAAACTTGTCCACTTCTACCTTGATACACTCTTGCACCCGTATACCCTTGTTGCACTGTTGTATTCTTGCTATGTTTGCACCCTTCTTTGATCTGGTCTTGTCTTGAACTTACTTTGATGCATGTTGAACTGCTTGGTTGTGATGCTTTGTTGCTCTTAAGCATGTTGGTGTGCATGTCTTGGTTTTCACTATGTTGCATATGTGCACTACCCTTATGTATGCACTGATCCATTACTGCACATGTTCTTGACCCTAGTTATGCCATGTCTGTATGTGTGTTGCTTACACTTTCTTTTGTTTTTGACCCTGCACATCCATTACTGCATTGCCCTTATATATGTTTGCCTTGCCTCTTGTACATATGCACTGATTTTCATGTATATACATACATACATATGTATGTATATATGTATGAAATATCTAATGTTTTGTACTCCTTTCCTTATTGGTTTGCTGTTCTTGCCTTGCACACAAGTTGCACTCCACTATTGTCTCAAGTATATGTATACATATACACATGTATGTTTATATATGTACTTGTATGTATGGTGGCTTCTGGTTATGTTGCCTGAACCTGAGTTCCATCTTTTTGCATTGTTGTTCATCTAGGTTCTGACCCTATGTGCTCTACCTTTGCGTTTCATATTCTTTTTTTCACTGTGTATATATACACATGCATATACGTATGTGTACATATGTATATTAGTGTGCTTTCTTTTGGTGCTTCTGATAAGTGCACTTAAGTTGAGTCTGAAACATGGTTGACCTGACCTTGTGCACACTTGCACTGTGTTGAGCCTTTAGACTTGAACTTTGCATTTGTCCCTGAAATTTTAAATGACACAAGCACGTTTTGCATATATGCATGACCCTATGGCATGTGCAGTGATATACTGTATATGTCATATGTTGCTCATGCACATTTATTTTTGATCTCTGTATAAAATATGAAAAGAAATAACCTAACTAATAGAGGCAATATTAAATCACAAATTCAATTTTATTTTTTCAATTTAGGTTCATTTCTTTTTCAAGTTTACTGCACTATTTATTTGACAGGTATAGGAGAAAATTAAACACAAGCTGGAGCAAGAAAATCAAGATCAAAATTGAGTGTGAGTGAGTGAGGAAACAGAGTGTTGTATCTGAGTGTGTAGAGAAATCGTGTATATGAGTGTGGAAATTTGTATAGTGATAAATTGTATTGTGATTGAAAATTGTAAATATAGTGGAAGCAAAAAATGTGTGCTATTTGAAATTGAAATAAATACTTGTTTGAATAAAATATTTGTTCAAATAAAATTGTGATTTATTTATTTCATTTTGCAAATATTTATTTCATTATGTGAAATTGCAATAATACTATAACAAACACATTTAACGAATATATGTTTGTTATCATCAAACAAAAGTCATAAATCATTATATTCTACAAAGTCTATGAAGCCTAAATGAATTTTAGATCCAATCAAGATGTTTTAAATAAAATCTTCGTTTTGTTCAATTATGTTTAAAAGGATTTTTTAGTTCACAAGTATACCAAATATACTTGTTTGTGTAAAGTGCACCTGCTATAGATAAGAAGTGCACATAGTTTTAATTAAAGAAACATTTGATATCAAATATGACATTTAGTACACAAGATCCATACTATGATTTCAAAATAGAGCAACACATATGTGTGTGTAAATTAAAATCATTCTTTAGATTTAAAATAATTATTGACATGCAAACATTTGAAATTGAAAAAAAAATATTAAGTTAATATTTAAGTCAAGCTTTTAGTTTAGAAAGTAAATACACAAAACTTTAAATTTATAAAAGAAATAAAGGATTTAGAATTTACACAAAAGTATATTCATAAATATTAATTTTTTTTCAAATAATGAGAAAAAAAATATTTATATTCAAATGTAAACCAAAAAAAAAGAATTGATTTTCAAGGTGAAAGCTAATTAATTAACATGAACTGTTTATTTATATTTGTATATATAAACATTGTAAAATTCTAAAATAGAACTCAAACAAAATTTAGTTTATTTTATTAACAAAATTTCAATACAACAAAAAAGGAATTGGATAGGTTAGGCATATGTAAATTCATGATAGTAACATAAAATTAAAACAACACAGAAGAAAATAATAGTTAACAAAGGAGAACTGAATCATATCAATAATAATTAACATATTTTGAGGAGATGAAGAATAAAAGCATATATGAATTAAATCAGCATAATTACCATACTTTTTACAGAGATTGTAGCAAGATACACTATAAAACAATAGATGAATCATATGAGATTCCAACATGTGAGTAACATAAATAAATTAAACTAGATAATTATCTTAAGTTGTTGCCACCTTGTAAAAATGAACCAATGCTCCTAAACTCAGTTGAATCGATCTCTGGATTTTGTAGAAATCAAAAGACGAGAAAAACCCTTTTTTATTTTCATTTGATTTTGATGTTTTTTAGGCTATGTAAGCCATTATTTTTGACAGGGATGGAAGATGATAGGAATAAACATGAATTCTTTGAAGAGACTTCTGAAATGAATGAGAGAGATCATGTTTTAAAGTAAACATTCAAGCCTTTCAATTCCCTCCATTAAACTTTCTCTATTTAATTCCCAATTAAATCTCATTAATTACACTCCCTTTCTTTATTATCTACGGTCAGCCATAAAAGGTGCCACATGGCCTTTAGAAATTTCCAAAATCACTTCGCATTTAATCTATTTCATTCCAATTTAAATATTATGAAGCGTATATCGATACGTGTGTTTATAACTTTTATATACGCGGTCTATTAAATACTAATAGTATTCAAGCAAATAAAATAAAATATAACAATAATTAATATTTCATAGATATATTAATTAATTTAAAAACATACTTGTATTTATTCTATATAAATCCAATTCAAATAGGCTACGGACATCGTATATTGATACGCACGTTTATAAATTTTATATACGTGCATTATTAAATACTAATGTTATTTAAACAAATCAAATAAAACTTAATAATTAATTTTTCATAAATATTAAATAATTTATAACAATTATAAATTAACTAAATTGCATTGTTCATTTGTAGTATTCATCCTTTCGGTCGTGTGACTCAAAGGTGTAAATTCAGTTAGTAATAAATATCGAAAACATATATATGTCACCTTAACTCGTTGTGTGACATTTTGATTGAATTTATAGCTTACAAATCTTTTGGTAAAATCCAATGTTACTTATTATAAGCGGTACCTGGTAGTAACGATTTTTTACATCAATTCTCTTCGTCAAAACTATATCACATTTAAACTTATGGAATTTTGTTTTGGTCAAAATTCCAAAATTGTCCACATTAAATTTGTAACTCCAAACACAAAATCCTTGATTTAATAATAACAATTATTATTAATCATATTGCTTTGGCCAGAAACTTTGACTTTGAGTTGGACCGTGATACTATCCTCATATAATGAGGAGACGAATTCTTTACTGAATAGGTTTCACTTCCAATGCTTTAACTCAGACCCAACTATAGTAATTTAATGGATGTCATGCCATGATTTGACTATAATCAAAGTTAACTATCCACATTTAAGCTCCATGGTATTCTCTAGTCTAGCAAACTATGTAACACCGTTACTTTGAGATTGTCTATTTGCCCTTAGTTATATTAACCAATAGAGAATTCTTGAGTTAGTCATTCCATAGTTATCTAATGACAATTAGTATGTAACCCATTAGTTCCCTCAAACAACCATGTGTAAAAAACTACTCAACATTTGGAGAGTGTTGCGCACTTCAGTCTCAATGGATGAATCGATATCCTTTCTCGAAACATCTCGACTAGGAATATTTTAAATAATATGTTATTTTTCAACGTGATAAAGTTCTCATGATGATAACATATTGTGATTACTATCACATAAATATTATTTAAGGATTTTATACTTAATATACTTTAAATTAATTACTTAATTAATTTATTATAATATAACAAATATATAATAGAAAGAAAATACCTTTTTGAACAAGATTAGTTATCAAGCTAGATATGTAAAAAATTACATAATTTCCCTTAGGGTGTACTCCTAACTCTATCACACTTGCATTTCATGGAGTTCACATACAAAAACAGTTATCAGTCTAGCTTTGGTATATGGTGTCATTCGAAGCATTACATAACCTACCATGTAATGCTCCTTCCTTTTAGTAGGAAGCAGGCGAGAGCTGATACTTGGGCCATATATAATCAGAGAAACTTTAGAGAAAATCAAGATCATTCGGCGATGATTGAGAGCTTCTCAAGATAGGAAAAAGAGCTATGATTATAAGAGATGTAGATATTTGGAGTTCTTTGTCGACAAAATGGTATTTGTGAAGATATCTCTATTGAAGAATGTAGTTCAATTCAGTAGAAAAGAAAAGTTGGCGCCAAGGTTCGTAGGTCCTTTTTGATACTCGAGAGGATTAGGAACATATCTTACAAAGTCGACATTCCCTAGAAAATGGCAAGTATGCATAATGTGTTTCACGTTTCTCATTTGCAAAAGTGTTCGCACAGCTCAAGCGTGATTGTTTCATGATACCGAGATTGAACTAGATTTTTCAGGACCTATTCATATTGTCAGACATGATACGAAGCAGGTTAGGAGGAAGATAGTGGAGTTAGTGAAGGTTCAATGAAGTAAAAGTGATTACACGTGGGAAACTGAGTGCATAAAGACTACTTATCCGGAGCTCTTTACTTGGTAAGGCTTCTTATTTATCGATTTTACTTTCACTTTTTGATATCATGTAAGATAGTTTAGAATCTCGCATGCTAGCATAGGCATATATATTGTTTGATTGCTTATGACAGCATGGTTGGATGCTTGATGGTTGAGATGATTGTTTATGGTTGTTAAGCATGCAGGTAACTATGGTCGACTTTTCCTTGTTTGGTTTGGGGATTTCGGGATGAAATTCCTAAGGGGAGTAGAGAGTGTAATGACCTGTATTTTACGTAATAAAGGATCAAAAAATATTATTTCTAAAACCATATTGATCTTATGATTCTATAACTTTGAGAAATGTTAACTAGTGGCATTTTTCATCCTTAGAATTTTTATTGGATGATTTCGAATCTAAAAACTTATAGAGCCTATAACTTTTGATATGTGCCAAATTAGGGGTTGGGGCCAATTCCATTGGAAAGATATAATGGTTTCTTTTTAATAAAGCACCATTTAGGAGATATGGACATTTGAAGTTTAGACAGTTTTTGACAGTAAAATAGGTAATTGGTGAGGTTTATGTTAAGCTCAAAAGCCCATTTTGGGATTAGAGCCATATGGGGCTGATGAGACATCCCCTTCCCATTACAAACTATCCAAAAATAAAAAATTCCTCCATTATTCTCCTCTTTAACCTTTTACCTTGCTTTAATTAGCTTAAAATGTCATTACGGAGTAATTAGGAAGAGATTAGCTTATTGCTGAATTGGGCACTTTAAGATTCGTGTATCTACTGTTCAACCTCTGATTTGCCTTGAAATTTGGGTAATTTTGTTTAAGGTGAGTGATTTTACTTCTCTCGCTATACTGTGCTTAGGATATAGTAAAAATGTGACTTTTAATATGAATTTCAATTTTTAAACATTTTAAAACTTATAAAACTAGATCTAAGAGAATATATACATTTGAATCATGTTTAGATTGATTATATGTGATGTGTGAATGTATGTGATGATTGTATGAATTGTTTTACATGTTTGTTAATTGTTTAGGGTAGTTAGTAAATAGGTCATTGTTTTAAGCAAGTCGATATCAAAGATGTTCAAAACATAATATGACTGAATTACGTTATTGTTTGAAGGCTAGTGAGTCCCCAAAATAGGTCTCAAGGAATTTTGGGAGGGGGAGGGGATTTAAGGGGTTAAAATCATGTCGGTATGGGTGATCAATCAGTTTGGTGGCAAACAGGTCCGTGTAAGAAGATGGTAGAACTCGATATCTTGCTTCAGGCTAAGGCATAAATGACTTTAGGAATAGATGCTGGTGCTTCGGGATGGACTCGTAAAGTGAAGTGGTGGAATTTTAGGGACTTAGAAATTTTCGGCTATGGAAAGTGGTTGGCACCGACATGATGGGTCCGAGACGATTTTGCAACAACTTCGAACATAGGGGATAAAAACTTTGGGCCAAGATAAGAAGAGGAGTACTTAGCCATTTTTAGCTAAGTAAATCATGTCGATGCCTACTTGTCCAATCATGTCGGTACAACAAAATATAATGTATACATGACCAAACTTCCTACAGATGAAGGTAATCTTAGAAGAAGACCAGCCTGCAGCGGAAGTAATTGGTAAATTTCAATTTTTTTTTACCATTTTGGATCTTTTTTGAGCATATGCAGTCTAATTTATTTAGAACATTTCCAAATTTCTTTTAAATAGAATCATTATTTTATAAAAATTTATAGTATAGTTTTATATTATATCATTTGTGTGTGTGTGTATATGCGTATGTGTATCATATACACATATATCTGTGTATGCACGTGCAACAAAATATAATGTATACATGGTTGAACATGCCCGTGTTTTACATCGTAATGGACATGTTCGCCGCTTGTGTATAGAAGTATGTTGTCTAAATGTTTACATATGTATGCATCAAATATAATAAGATATATATATTATAAAATACTGGATGTAACTGATTAAATATAGTGTAACAACCCATAATTTTAATAAATATTTTTAAATTAATTTTTATTTTGAAACTTTGATTTTTAAATAATTTTAAATTGAAGTTTGGAAATTTTCCAATGTATTTGGGATTTTTGTTTCTATTTTATTTTTCCAAATACAATTAAATATTGATTTTTTTGGAAATATTATATTTTGTCAAACTGTGAGTTTTAAATTGAAATTTTTAAATTTTAAATTTTAATCTTTTTCTTTGAAACAATAATTGGTTCTGATATCCGTTCTGCTTTTCGTTTCGTCGAATTCCGTTTTAAACCTTTTAAATTTTGATAAATTCAGCATTTTACACACAGAATTGTATCTGCATTTTATTATTCATTTTCTATTTTATTTGCCATCTTTAATTTTGTTTTGGGTTTGAATTAAATTGTGTGAATTTTGTTGTGTTTGGAATTTTCCTATATTAGTTGTATTTTGTTTACAGTTTTTAATTCTAGTTTCAATAAATTAAACTATTTTCTTTATTTATTTTCTTATTTTCCTAAGACAAATTATTTATTTCCATTTCCACTTTATTTTGTTTTGATTTTTATTTTATTTACTTGATTTTTATTTTGTTTATTTTGTGTAAATGAAATTGGAAATTCAAAGAGACAAAAGCTTTTAAAACTTGTGACTTTTCCTTTGCTAGCCTCTTCACTTTCTTGGCCGTTCTTTCTTTTATTGTAGCCGTGCATTTCTTTTTACTTTTCATGTGAAAAACTTCTCAACATCCTCAACTCTCGGCCATTCCAATTCTGAAAATTTTTGTAAGTAATGGCTTCCTCTTTTTCTACTTTTCTTCTTCATTTTTCATTGATTTTTGCCTTTGATCTCTCATGCTTTGCTCGGCCATAACCCACCATCTCCTCCACCGACCACCACCATCATCTCCTCCTTATCATCCAAGGCCTACAACCACCATACTCCTCTGTCTAGACCTGGCCGTGACTTTGGTTGAGGCAATCACCACAAAAACTCCACAAACCCTTTGCAATTTTGCCCAACCGAGCATGTTTGCCCATCACCACCCCATAGTTGCCTCGGCCACCACCCTAGCACCACCACCACTTGCTTCCATGACCCCTAGCCATCACCATCATCTCTGACCTGACCTGAAGATGCACCAGGCCGAGCCCCATAGGACCATAGGCCGAGCCTAGTTGTTGCACCAAAACCTTCCTTTTAGGCCTTATCCCTTTGCCTTCCTTCATTTGTAACCCCACACTCTTCACATTCTCTTGGTAGCTGTGCATTGTGAGGCCAAACCTGAGCCTTGTTCCTCAAAAATTGAACCATGGCCGAGCCTATAGCATGTATGGCCGAGCCCATATTGAGAGAATGTCAAGCAATTTTGATTTCAAAGCTTGGTGATGTCTTTTGTTAATTCTATTTCAAATGTTCAATTTATATTTTGTGTTGAATATATATATTTATATTTGCTTTGTTTATTGTTGTATACAAGATCATAATCTTGGCTCTCTCTCCACTTGAATCTTAGTTGTGCTGTATCATGCTTTCTGGAATTTATTTGTGTGTTTTGATTTGCTAACTCCAGCTTAAAAAGGTGAGTTATTCACGCTTGACATTCATACTTATAGAATTGTGAAATGATAACAAGTGAATGTGTAGAACTGTTATATTATGTTATACCTGCCTGTGATATGAATTATATGATGTTAAACTTTGTTATAAACTTGTCACATCATCTGATATGTTATATTTTGTTATATTGTTTGTTTATTTCTGTTTCTCACACTGCAAGTTCCCTGTAGAATAGAATCACTATGGGTTGAAATGATACATACCCGAACGGACTTTAGAATAGGGAAAAATCGTTATGGGCTGAAATGATAGGCATGAGCGATTTTTATTTATTTTATTTAACTTGGGATTGCGGGTTTGAAATGATAAAACCCGGATATTTTTCTTTGTAAATTACGGATTGAAATGATATATTATCCGTATCACTTGACCTAGGTTAGAAAATATTATACAGACCCGTTGTTATTTTATATATTTTTCTGGAAAATTTTAAGTATTTTAAAATGTAAAAATATGATAATTTGATTTAAATAGAATTTAAAATGATTTAATAAAGGGTTAGTGATTTTTCTATAAGTGAAAAATGTTAAATAAATAAATGATTAAATTGTAATTTGAAATATAACTTAATTTGGAAATTTGTGATTTGGTTTAAAATGAAAGTTTAAGTAAAAAAAATGGAAATTAAGTTTTATTTATGAAATGGAAATTTAAATTTAAGTGTTAAGTTAATTGTTAAAAATGAAAAGAATAAGAAAATTGTACACTTGGATTTAATAAGTAAATTATTGAAAATTTGGATTTAATTATGAAAATTTTACTTTATAAAAATCATAAGTTAAAGGGTTTTCAAATGAACATTTTGAGTGGAAAAATATGATTTTTATAAGTTAAAATGGTTAAAATCGAAGTTTATTGGTTTCTGAAATTTTATTATAAATCTGTAAATTGAATTAGTAGCACTTCAGAAATGCTATCATTTCTGAAATTAACTTAAAATATGAAGTAAAAGATACTGCAGCACTCTATAAGTGCTGTGGTTGATGCAAATGAACTAAAGGCTACTGCAGCACTTGGTAAGTGCTCTGGTTGCAGAAAGAAAATCTAAAATTGAAACTAATAAAAGAGCCACAGTAGCACTTGATAAGTGCTGCAGTTGACTGGAATGAGGTTTTCAAATGTAACTGAACTACTACAGCAGTTTTTAAATGTTATCTTTGCTGAAATGAATTGTTTCAAATATAACTTACCGCAACATTTTTCTAAACGCTGCAAAAGCTGAAATTTTAATGTTTTGAAGTATTTAATTGAATAAATGAGTTCAGAAAAGGCTAAAATTTTGGGAATTTAATATTTGATTTGAAGGTATAATGACTTCATCTTTTAATGGTTTAAATGAATGATTTTAAATTCGAAATTATAAACCATTTTTGAATTATAACCACGGGTACACTTCTTTGTGTGCCATTTGACTTCCTTGTGATTGTTTTGATGCACACCTTGATTTGAGAGTGTGGCTAGAGGTGAGCGGTTACTGCAGCTCTGCGCTACCCTAGTCACATTAACACTGTTATTTGCATTGTTTACTTTAATATGGATATTTCTATGATAGCGTTTATTACTGCTTAATTGATGGTTTAATGGATCCTTAAAGGATGGGCGATCCCAAGCATCCTTTATGTTATTGTGCATTGCTATTACAGTTCACTTGAGTTGGTTTACATTGTATAAGTATGTATGTCCTGACTCGAGTGTTTGTGTTTTACCTGACGCTCGGGTCAGCCTGAGTAACACAGCTTTGGATTCATCTTCTGGGGCTAGAGATTTGTTGGAGCTTGTTTATCTATCTGTCATCTGTTTCTATTCCAGTTATTTCCTATTCAGTATTGTCTCTATATTATTGACTTATGTATCCTGACTTCTATTGTATCTATTTTGACTATGAGATTTTGTATATGTTTTGAGAGTATGTATATAGTAGCTTCATGAACTGCTATGTTATTTTATTTCCGCTACGAGTTATTCTGATATTCTGTGTTCGTGATTCTGTGTTTGATTTTATTTGCTCCAAATTTTCTTGACAATCCACTGTTTTGAAGTATTCAAGTCTGACATGTGTGGATTTATTGTCGATTTGAATGGTCCAAAATAGTGGGATGTTACATAAAACGTCGTAAATTTATACATATATATACACATACATACATACACATGTATACATATATGTTTTTTTACATTTATGAATATAATTAAATTATAAAATTATTTTAAATATATATATATATATGTATGTATGTATGTATTTATAAAATACTTTGACATTTATAATATTTATAAAATCTAGAAAAATTAAATAGTAAATAAATATACATAAATATATTATGAATTATATATTTATATATCTCTGTGTATGTGTGTATAACAAATAATAAAACATATACATAAACAATTTTCGATCCAGATCTACATTTATAATTTTCTTTATTTATTTTCAGTTTTAATTATTTAATTGAAAAAACAATTACTAAATTATAAAATCACATGAAAATATTATTTAAAATAAATAAAAAATTAGTTTCTGAAAGGAAATATGTTATAATATTGAATGTAAAATTTTGACCAAAATTATTATTATTTGTAAATTTATATAATTATTTTTTATTTTATAAATGATTTAAATCAAATAAATATTACATATGATAAAAGTTTTATGCCGAAAGTTATCACATAAATGATTTTTTTTTTAAATTAAAATGTGAAGTATATATTTGTAATCATATTAAATTAAGACCTAGATATTTAAATCAGTTAAATAATATTATTTTAAAAAAATTATTCTATGGTAGAAACTTATTTTTATCATAAATAAATTTTTTCAATATTTAAAATATGCATTATATATAATTATATTAAATTAAAACTAAGGTAATTAAATCATTTAAATAATATTATTTAATAAAAAAAATTATTATTATTATTATCTAATTCATGGCCATGAGCACTATAATATTTGCAAATGTAAAAACAAAATTTATTATTAGTGCATATATACACAAACAACCATCATATGTGATAAAACAATTATCTACCGATTTGTAGTATATCTGATAAGCTGATATATAAGACCATCACTAAATAAACATTAATAAGAATTGGTAAATCAGATAATTACCTTTCACAAATGCCAAAAAATCACACCTCAAAGCGTTGAAATGAACTTCTGAATTAAATTTTGATTTTGAAGGTGTTGTCTCCCGAATATTAACCACTAACTATTGAATAGCTTTGAATTTGAAGTGAATTTATGTTTGAATATTTGAGGTTGGGATAGTATGTTAATATCCAAAAATTTGCAGCTAAAAGAAGAGCATAAAGTTATGATAAGAAAGGGATAGGATCTTAATAAAAGGAGAGGTTAAAGAGTGAAAAGAGGATCATGATCCTAAAACCTGTCTTACTTTTCTTTTTCTTTTTCAAATCAAAATCCCTCCCTATCTTGCCCTCTAATGGCTAGCCACAGGCCCACAACAAGTCCATACAAGGCCGGGTACTACATGGTCCATTCTGGGCCTCAAAATGTTTCAAACCCAAACAATGTTCGTTGCATTCAAATTTAAATGCATACCGATATCATATATTGATCAACATATTTATAACTATTATATACATTGTTTAACATTGTTCTATACATCAAATTAAATTTTATAATTAGTATTTCATAAATATTAATTAATTTAATTAATTTATAATAATTAAAACTTAATTAATTCGAGTGGTGAAAAGGAGTATTTAACGTTTTGGTTGTGTGACTCATAGGTGTAAATTTGGTCAGTGATTAATATTGAACAATTCGAATATTAACATTCACATGTCACTCAGATGGTGGTGTGACATTATGGTCAAATTTATTGCTTACTTGGTTTGTGTAAAATCTAATTTTACTTTGTGAAGTGTTACCTAGTAGTGACTATTATTTACACTAATTCTCTTCGCCAAAACTACATTACTTTGGACTTATGGAATTTGGTAATGGTCAAAATTCCAATATCGTCCATATTCAACTCTATAAACCAAACACAAAGTCCTTGGTTCAATAATAAATTTTTAATCGAACTGCTCTGCTAGAGACTTTGACTTTAAGTTGACTTTAGTTGACCGTGATGCTAACCTCATATAGTTGAGGAGACAGATCCTCCCTTGAATAGTGTTTCACTTCCACTGCTTCCACTTGACCCAAATATAGTCGTTCAATGGACATTGTGCTATGTTTTAACTATAATTAAAGTGGAGTTTCCATATTGAAGATCAATAGTATTATCAAGTTAAAAGAACTGTGTAATTTTATCACATCGATATTTTCAGTTTGACCTTAGTTATATTAACCAACAGAAAACTATAGAGTGAGTCACTCCATAGTTACCCAAAACTATTGGTACATAATCCCTTAGTGCCCCCAATTTTCATGAGTAATACACTACCCAACACTTAGAAAACGTTACATACCATAGTCTCAACGGATGTATTGATATCCAGTCTCGATACATCTTGACTGGGAATATTTAAAACAGTATATTTAATTTCATTGTAATAAATTACTCATGGTTACCACACCTTGTAACTACTATCAAAAAATAGACCATTTGTGGATATTCTATTAAATATGCTTTTAATTTAACTAATTAATTAATATAAGTCATTAATATATCAAGTATATAATAGAAAGTAAACACCTTTTATTTCGAACAAGGCTGGCTATCAAGTTAGATATATGTAACAAATTACATAATTCCCCTAGGGCATACCCCTAACTCTATCAGGTGATGCCTTGGAAATCGTGTTGTGTGCGTCATTCATTCGACGTTCGATTTCGACACTGTGGCGTGGAGGAATGATGATTGACAATGGAACGATGATGTAATGCTTCGACATGTTGACTTCAGAATTTTGAGAAGAGGATTCTACGAAAGGGATTTCAAGAGGTGTTTCGAAAATGAGACTTGACTATGGGAGTCAAGATGATGATCCATAAGGTTGAGTTGGAGGAAGGGTGCTCGTGGGTAGAACAAGGAAGGGTTCTACCATGGAAAATGGAATGGCGAAGGGTTATACTATGGAAAATGGAACGAGAAAGGGTTCTATTATGGAAAATGAAAAAATTTGGAGTGGTGAAGGGCTCAAGGATGCGTGCAAAGAGATCATAGATACTCGGAGTATTTTGAAGTGTGCTTATAAAGTAAGGGTATGTGAGGATGTTCACTTGGGTATTAGGACGTGTACCCTGGATCGAGGAATGGATTCTTGCACTCTGGATCGAGGAGGCGATCTAGTTTCCTAATAGTCTGAGTAGTAGAGATTCGAGCACCGAGAAATAGAGACTTTTCCATTAGTCTCTGGAATAGGATCGATGTCATATGAGTTATCATATATCCAACGCACACGAGTGGTTGTGAGGATTGTTTGATGGATGTTATGCTTGCCATGTTTGTTTATTGTTCTAGGGATGTCACATGACGTAGATATTATGGATATGGATACATAGACACCCGATATTGTACTTACGATGTAGTACACCTTTATGATGAGAGTAGATTAGCATATATATTGTTATGTGCTAATTCTTTGGATGTAGGATAAGTCAGATATGATTCTTCATACTATATATCCTTTAATATATCAATTTTCATAGTATTTTGAGATTGTTTATTGCTCACACAAAACTGTTGTCTGACTCGAGATTTTATGTTTATTTCTTATTAGGTACTCTTAAATGAGTAGACTAGATAGCATGTATAGCATAACATGCAGCGTAGTGTAAATGGACTAGTAGGAGGTGTAACGACCCGAAATTTCACTGCTTTGATTAGTGAATATTTAATTAATTTTTAATATTCAATATATAGGTTTTATGATGTAAATAAACTCATTTTCATTAATTAATAATGTTGGTAAAATCGTTTTCAAAATTTGTTACCAAATTAAATAGTTCGTAGAAAATAGAAAATATGATCGAAGAACGATTTTCGAAATTTCGACCTTTCAACTCTGGAAAGTTGTCGGGAACGTTGTTCGTCTTTGTGCACTATATGTACACATATATAAGAGTTAGTTAACTAAATAATAATATAGAAATAAATTATCTTATATTAATTTGGATTAGTAAGTGATGTGACAAAACATAGTTTTAAAAATAATAAACTTATATATATAAATATATATATTAAGTATTGTCACATCTTAGATTTGTAATCTTTAACCATAATTCTCTTATCACATCTTAGTTAATTAATAATTAAACTTATATATATATATATATATAAAAGAAAGTGATGTGACTAAACATTATAATTAATTATATATATATAACAAAGTGATGTGACTAAACATAAATATATATAAATAGAGTGATGTGACTAAATATAATTATATATATATATATATTATAAAAGATTTGTGATGTGACTAGATATAATTATGACAAGTTATATTATTTAATTCATTTTGCGCCTATATATATATATCTGATTATTCTCTTTCTTTTCTCCTTGCTTTCATTTCCTTCTTCTTCCTTGTTAAAATTTTCATGGCTTTTTCTTTCATCCTTGAGAGAAGAGAGGGAAAAAAATAAAAATCCTTAGAAAACTTGTTTAAATCACTTCATCTTCCTTCCTACCTCTTCTCCTTTCATTATCAAGCTCACACACTTCCTAAAACATGCCATGGCCGAGCTCACTTAGTAAGGCCGAACCTACTTTGGCCTTTAAGGCCACCAAAAACTTCATCTTTCTAGAAGGGAAAGCATAGTTCTAGCTTAGATTCAAGTGGTAGCTTTGTTTGGTCTTGTTTGGATGGCATTTGGTGAGTAAACTTAGTTTAAACTAAAAGGTTTTAAACTTTTCTATGTTGATTATATTGTTGAATGATATATGCAAATTTGTGTTGGATTATTGCATGTTTGGTTGCTTATGATATGGTTGACATGAGATGACGTTGTTTATATTATTGTTTTCGAAAGTTGTAATTTTGTTTATATGATGTAATCTTGCCTATGGTTGGTTTGTGGCATGTATATATTGTATAGACATTTGTTAGGAAGTAAACTAGTTGTGAACTAGTAAGAGAAACTAGTAAGTTAAACCAGTAAGTGAAAGGGTAGTAAGTGAAATAAGTAAGAAAGTGGGTAACTTAAGTTAGTAAGTTAAGTAAGTCAAGTTAGTAAGTAACTTGTTAAGTCAAGTTAATACGTAACTTGTCAAGCTAAGTTAGAAAACTAAAATGAAAAAGTTAAGTTAGTAAGCTTGAAGTTAGCACTTTGAGTTGGATTGTCGATAAAGATCCTTATGTGAAACTATGAGCTTGGATTTTGAAATCAAATCGTTTTTTAAAGTTAGAAACTTTGTTTTTTTTTAATACTTACTTTATATTTTCAAAAAGCTAGAATGTTTTAAAGTGATAAGTTATCAAAGTAGAAAGAAAGAAAACAAAGTCAAGATTACGGGTATCCATAGCGATGGTCCCTATGGATGCAGTTTCACATAAAAATCCAATTTTTGCAAAATTTGATTTGATGATTAATAATTAATTAAGTATTCAACAAGGTTTATTAATTTTAATTAACCGAGGATTGGATACTAATTAATTATCTTTCAAAGGTAAGATTAATTTTAATTAATTATTAATTAAAGCAAGATTAAATTTTTTTTAATTAATTATGAGTTAAGTATATGATTTATTTTTAATTAATTATTAATTTAATATAGGGTTAATTATTAAGGTAATGCTTAATTATTTTTAATTATAAATTAATTAAGGTTTTAATTTAAAATAATTATTTATTAAAGGTTTAATTTATTATTTAAGTTTTAATTAAAAGATTAATTAATTAATTAATTGAGATTAATTAGTAGTTAATTATTAATGAAGGTTTAAATTATTATTTAATAATTAATAAAGGATTAATTGAGGGTTTAATTTATAAATAAATTATTTATTAAAGGGTTAATTATTTATTAATTTATAATTAAATTAAGTTCAAATTTAATAAAGATTAATTATGATTTAATAAAGAGCTTAACTTGTAATTAATCATTTTAAAAGGGAGTTTTATGTTTCAAATTCTTTGTTTCGAGAATCAAATTGTTTTAAAGGTACTTCTTTTCCAAAAATGGTTTTGAACACAAGGGATTCAAATATAGATAACATTAAGTAAACAAAACAATTGTGAATGAGTTATGTAAATGGTATGATTGTGTGGACATGTGTTAGAGGAATAAATCTCCTTTCTACTATGAATTGATTGAATTGTTTGGACATCTGTTTAGCAGGACAAATCTTCCTCCTGCTATTATGTTATTTGGACATGTATATGATAGTTACTTCATATTGATATGTTATTCCCTGATTTGGATATGAGTTGTATTTACATACTTGTTGCTTATATAAATAACTATTAAGTGAATTGGAATTGAAAGTGAATGGTAACTTAAACTAGTTCTATTGGGATTGCTAAGCCTCTCTTTGAAATTGTAAAGTGTGTTTTGAATTAACTTAAATTCTTTAATCAATTTAGAGTTTAAAGTTTATAAATGATTTCCAAGTTAATCTATTATGTTGTAAAGTTATTTATAAGTAATAACGTGTTTACAAAGGGATTTTACTGAAGGTTTACTTAAAGTGTTTTACAAAAGATAATTTGTAGATGATATTTTATAAAGGAAATTTATAAAGGTTTTATAAAGAAGTTTTATAAAGAGTTTTAAATTAGAAAGAGATTTATAAATCATTTTAGAGATTTCAAAGGAAGTTTAAATCTAGTTTGGAAATTTATAAAGAGGCTTGGAATGTGAAGTAAATGGGTTTAATTGTAGGTAATGTGTTTAAAAGAGAGTTGTTGGCCATTTAATATGGAATTTTGAAGAGGGAATTTCCAAAATGTTTTTGGTAAATAATGTGAATTGTTTCCAAGTTAAAAGGGAACATTAAGGGCATAGAAATAGTGTTTTGAAAAGATCTTTTGATCAAGTTTTATAAAGTATCTTTTTAATTAAAGAGAATTAATAAAGGCTTAGTGGATCCCATATGGAAATTAAACCATGATTGGATGTTTGTTTATTAGTAGTTAAATAACCAACTATCAAGTTTGACCCAATTTGACTTAGGAAGTATGAATGTAAATTCGAGTTCCCCGATAAGGTCTCGAATACTTACTTCCAAAAGAACCGGGAATGAGTCAACCGAAAATTATCGGTTGTTGGTATGGAGAGATCGGGATCAGATTTATATATCCGAAAACCACTCCAAACCGATATGTATGTTCGAGTGGAAGACATCTTGTTGATGATTGAAGATGGTGCTCTTTGAAGTGCAAGGGCTACTACTACTGAGGGTGATTCCAAAATGGATGTAGTAGAGTTAGTGCCTTCGGTTTCGTTTAGACCTAGAACGAACTTGTATGGATGAATGCTGGCATGGAATTGACGCCTGGAGGGCACTGTTAGCATTCCAAGATAGATTGCTATTCAGAAAGGTAAAACGTAGCGTCAAGCCTCACAACCGGGAGGAATGGCAAAAATATGGCATGTGGCAGAGCTATGTGGTTAGCTACCATTAGGAGCTGTCAACCCATTCTAGATGTCCTTTTTAGAGTTGGTTTGCATGCAAATATCGTGTTAGTATAAGGCCTCGGTGTCAAGGGGGTGAGGTAATCCGGTTTATCATGTTAAAGGGGCAGTCGGCTTTGTGTTAGCATTAGTGCATTTTCTAGAGGTGTATCATCGGAAGGTAGTCCCCTACCTTGCCATTGTTGGGATCGAATCTCTAATACGTGCCTTACGTTTTCGATTGTAGAACCTAGTATGTTGGAATATGAGATGCAAGCATTTCGGGTATTTTATCTATTTACTTTAAACCTAGACACTAAGATATCACTGGATTTTGATATAAAATGTTTTGGTTATCGTAAGGTAAAAACCCATATGTTTTTATATGCAGTGTGGTCTTACGAGATACCTTTTGTTTGAAAAAATTTCAAATGTAGAAATCTGTTTGGTTGTTACTTGTTATCAAGTTTTACTCACACTAGTTTACCAGACTAACCCGGGCATTATTCCATGTAATGCTCGGGTCAGACCGAGCATGTTTTCCCAAGTTTAGCTGGATACTTTGGAGTTGGAGAGGAGCTGGATGGTTAAGACGTATTCATGTATATTTTTCTTCCGTTGTATTATAGAGTCTATACGGTTCTCAAAATAAGGACAGGTTTCTATAACTGTCCAAATTTAGGATATGTCTAGTTTACTCTGATGTTGTATATATGAATAAAGATGTTTTCTTTTTGTAAAGATCATTGTTGTATTATATATTATTTGCTGCGTTGTGATATTCTATATTGTTTAGTTTTAATCTATCTTCTACCGTCTTTTTTCACCCTAACAAATTGGTATTTCCGGCACTTGAATGTTCGGCATGTAATATAGTGGACGTATAAGTGTTGATTTTCGAGGGTCGAAAATTTGGTTCATTACATTTGGTATCAGAGCTGAAGGTTAAGCGAGAACCTTGGCTTTGGTGGGGTTAACTCATTAGAGATAGGGTAAGTGACACCCTAGAATGAGTTTGAGTGTATATATATGAGAGTGCGTATTTGCTAGTGATATAAAAATGTTTTATATTGTGTTGTTTGATCTGTTGAGTGGCTTAAGAATTCTGGTCGATGCGTTTGGCCAACGCTATCGATAAGGATTTCCTAAACACTTAAACAAGTTTAATCGACATAGTATTATTTTGAAATTGGGTAAATGAAATAAATTTAACTAGAATATATTTTATATATAAAAAAGAATGATTTTCAAAAATAGTATAGCATAGTTGGTTGAGGTATTAGGAGATAATAATATGTTATTATTATCATTTAAGGCTTGTTTAGTCATGTTCGTCGAGTTGAGCATTGACTATGGTTAGTGGGTGTAGGAAGTTTCCTTTTTAAGATGTGGGATGGGTAGATAAGGATTGGGAAAAATATGGCAACGAACACCATGTGAATTAAGTTTCACAGTTTGACTATATGGTGATCGATGTTAATGTTGAAGTAGAATTTGATTTAAAAGTATGGATATTTTGAGATAACTATTTAAAATGGTTTAATAGAAGTGATTTATAAAATGGGTTTATAAAAATGTATCATTTAAGTTAGAAGAATTTAGGTTGAAAACTTGAGAACCTAAACCCGGTGCTTTTGGTAATTTTCAAGATTTTAGGAAAATAATAATAATAATATTTGAAACCAATTTGGTTTAAGTATAAAAATTTTGGGAATAAAAGTGTAAGTAAGAAGTGTTATCTTTGGATTGGTGCGGGGAACAAGTCTTGATTGTTTTGTGACGATCGGAATAATCTTCTAAGTAATGATTAGATGTTTTCCTAGGCGAACGTTGTAGTGCACTTAGTTAATTATTCCTTTTATCATTGTACGATTGAAACAAGCTCAACCCGAACGAACCCAAAGTAAGTTGGAAATATATGTTTTGTTGGAAAATTTAAAGTATTGTTCCAAAAATGAGATTTTGAAATTAAAATAGAAATATTTTTAAGTTAACCAGTTCAAGTGGCTCGAAAATAACTTAAAATTGGGGAAGAGATGTGTTCGGATGGTAAACGTTTGTCCTAAGTATTACTCTTCTTTGTAAGGGAATGTATAGTACTGTTTGGTAGTACCCAATTCCTTAGTATCATTTTGGAGTTACTCGAGCTATATCTATATATTTGTATGATTTAAAGTATAGAGTTCCATTTCAAAAAGTTTTGAAAATAAAAGCCGAGTATTTGGACCTTGAATTTCCTTAGGGAAGTAAATAAAAAATGAAATAGTGGAATCAAATAGAGGTATATACTCTTAGGCTGTAGTGGAGTATTATCTAAGTTGAACCAGTGTAGTTTATGAAATGTTTTCATAAATGATTTATTGGAAATTGAATTGGTATTAGGAAGAACTAATTAGTAAGTGTGTGGGGTGGACGTAGATCATTTCTCCTTTTCATATAGTTTTGATCCAAGATTCGAGTACATGACATTGAGGTGTTTGCACCATTCCGAATAAGGATCTATTACTCGACTTTTGATGGCGAGCACTTGATGAGGGTTCTTGGTGTGGGACCAAAGTTTTCTATCATAGTTACAACTATGTGAGGAGATTAGAGGTTCCAAATCAAGAAGCCTGATAGGAGTCCATACTAGAGAATGGGGTGAGCGATACTAGTTCAAATGTTAGGTATTCGAGTTGAGATCGATTCAGATTTTGCATAAGAATGATCAATGTACATCATAAGAGCGGATGTATAGTGTAACAACCCGCATATTTATCGATTTTATATTTTTATATTTAAAATCGTTAATCGGATGTTTGTCCGAAAAGCTACTTTTTGCAAACAGTCGAATTAGGACTCGAGACCACCTCCATTGAGTTCAAAATGTCGTTTGCGATCTTTTTGAGTGTAAGCTTCGATATGTTTGGAGTTAGTGGAATTTTTGCTACTTTTCTCTTTGGACTTGGGTTTGGGTTCAGCCCTTAACCCCACTTAACCCCCTAGCTCTCTAACTCTTCATCCATTCACTCCCATTTCATTTCATTTCCTCAAGCAAACTGAAAATGGTGGAGAGGAAGAGGAATTAGAAACTACAAAACCCTAGTTCCATTTGCAAATTCTTGTTCTAGCTCTAAATTCAAAGAGAACCCATTGGTAAGCTTCATCTCCTTCTTCTCCAACACATTCTCTCTTTGATTTCAGAAAATTCCTAAACCTAACTTTGGGAATGTTCTTCTTTTTAAGCTTTGAATTCAAGCTTGTTGAGTTGGAATTGAAGAGTAATTGCTCTTGCCATTGCTCCATAGCATCTTCTTCATTTGTTTGGGTTCAAAGGTGAGATTTTTATCTCACATCTTAAACTATAATTATCTTCGATTGTTAGGTATGAATTCCTAACACTTATTCTTGTGCAATTGCTTTTGGTTTGGATTGATTTGGTGAATATTCCAATTTTTAGTGTTTTGAGTTCAATTCTTTGAAAATCCTAACTTTGATGTTTTGATCATGTTTTTGGTGATGAATCGAAGAGCGTATATGGCCGGGTAGTCGATTGGCGTAAACCCTTAGCGTCGTTGCTCGACCGATTGCATTCCAGAAGGAATTGGTATTCATTTGATTGGCATGGGAGTGCTGGAAACAGGCTCCGGTCGACCGACCTCAGTGTCCGGTCGACCGACCTGCTACTCTAGCATCTCCCTGCCTCTGTTTGGAAGTGCAGGTTACAGGCTTCGGTCGACCGACCTCAGGGTCCGGTCGACCGACCTGCTACCCGAGCACTTCTATCTCTGGTCCGGTCAACCGACTCAGGGAGTCCGGTTGACCGACCTGCTCCTATTTGCCAGTTTTTCCTATATTGCTTATTTCTTTGAATTTCCAACTTTAATCGATTTGTGTGGTCTCCTATTTGTTGTTATCATTTCTTAAGACTTTGATGACTCCTCTTTCGGGATGGTACCTCGTTAGGTCGCTCGACCCTATCTCCCTTAGGTCGTTAGACCTCATTTTGTCCTCTCTAGGTCGTACCGTTTAGACGGGGCGCTGCCCCGCACCCCGCCGTGGGCGCTGCCCCCTGGACCCCCGCCGTGTCCTCTCTAGGTCGAACCCCGTACAACTCTGCGTAGGCAAATCTTATCTGAAAAACATTCATCAGAATTTCTACTATGATGGTTTTGGGATTGATTTCTTTGGACTTTACTCACGTCTTTGAACGTGAATTTATGTGATTCGATTTGTTTCAACAATTGTTTTGTGACTTGTCACTTTAAAGATATGAAGGTTTCAAAACTAGTAGTAAATATCAAAACTCTTTCATCAAAGAGATTTCAACACTATTTTAAATATCAAAAGTTCGTTTTCTCAAACCGATTTCCAATCTACTAGTATATACAAGCCTTTACTTCACTCGGATGAGAAATCGACTTAAACGACTTAGTAAAACGAGTGGTATGAAACGCTTGCGTTCACTTCATCGGTTAGCTCTTGGACTTGTTCGATTGAACCCTTTTTGTGACAATTTCCTAGTGGAGATCTACAGTTTGTTTGTAAATATTTGAGTTAAGCAAGTGGTTATGGGACATGAAGCTAAACTCTTATATTTACTAGCTTAGTGTAATCGACACTTCCTAATGATCATGACGATCATTTTTGCGATTTAGACTAGCGAATGAGCGATGTCTCTTTGATTCTCTTGTGACAATTTTCTAGTGCAGATCTATAATCTGTTCGTAAATATTTGAGTTAAGCAAGTGGTTATGGGACATGAAGCTAAACTCTTATATTTACTAGCTTAGTGTAATCGACACTTCACTTCCTAATGATCATGACGATCATTTTTATGGTTTAGACTAGCAATGTGCGATGTCTCTTCATCCGTGTGTTCGGACTTGCCTTCGGGCCATCCGTGTGTTCGGAAAATTAAATAGATAGCTTCTCGTCCGTGTGTTCGGACTTGCCTTCGGGCCATCCGTGTGTTCGGAAAATTAAATAGATAGCTTCTCATCCGTGTGTTCGGAAAATTAAATGGATAGCTTCCATTAGATAGCTTCTCGTCCGTGTGCTCGGACTTTCCCCTTTTTGTGATTTCTAGATTTCGTGTGTTGATTTCTGGATTTAATGTTTCACCAACTTTTACAATTGGCATTAATATGTATGTCATTTATTGTGGCTTGGTGAATTAAATAAAGAATATGACATTCTTTTTAATCTTTGAGAAGATTCTTGTGGTATTGATTAATCTCTTGTTGATTTTCAATTACGTACTTATCACAGTACGGTATTATGGTTATGATACGTTTTTGTCATATCTCTTATTCTATATCACTTTATCTGATATTTATAGCTAGACTGATCCGTTTATTATTTTCTTCTTAAATAATACTCGGGTCAGACTGAGATTTTACAGGTGCTTCCTCATGACTTCCTATCTGGAGCCATCATCTGACTTTTGGCTAACTACTCTAGTTTAGTAGTTTTTGTCGTATACATTTGAGATTGAGACTCCCTGATGTATACATATTCTATTGTCTTGCACTTGTATCTATTCTTTTGTGTTATTGTGGATCTTATTTGACCACTACTGTAACGACCCGGGTTTTTCGATCCCGAAAATCCCGAATTGTTAAGGAAAGAAAAAGAAAGAGATAGAAGAAAGAAGAACAGAGAACACAACATCTCACATTCGCAGCGGATTAAATATAATAACAAATAATAATATCATTTATACAAAGAAAAACTGTATTTGTTAATTACATTTTAATACATCAGAGTTACAACATTCACAAATGTACTAGACAGTTAAAATTAACATGTCTCAGACAACTATAATATCACAACGGAATATACTCCATACGTTCCTGCCATCCAGCTCGCCTCCTGAGCTTTCGAGTCAATATTTAATATAAATTCCAGTGATGAATTTTAGTAGGTATGTTTTACAATTTCAAACATTTTTCATTTACAAACCAAAAGCTAATAGTGATTCAAAAGTGGGATACTGGATTTATAAAGTAATTTAAACCTGTTATCACCAACAGAGCCTATACTAGACAATATTCAGACATTAAATACTTATATACATACATGCATTCATTTCAAATCAAGTATTCAGACAAGCAACATAAGTTTCATACATATATTAATGTAGAATTCCAGAATTAAAACTGTTTTTAAAAATATGTTTACTCACCTTATATCCTGAAACAGAGAACAGAGGATTAAATTGAATTTAACTTAAAAGAAGTTAAATAAGTTTGGAATGAACAACTTGAATTAGAAAATTTCAAGATGAAATTAAAATTTAACTTGGGAAGTTAAATGATTGATTTTAAATGGGATCGGATTTGCTACAGTACAGCATGATAGGGGGTTCTCGCTTCGCGGTTTGGTGATGAACGGGAGACTCTTACCCGTACATGTCCCTAAGAGGTAAAGGCCTTGTGAGGGTTGGTTGCGAGTCGAGAGGCTGGCCGTAAAAGCAAATTCGAGGTATCACTGTGTGCCACGGTGGGTCTGGGATGGTTGCAAAGCCTATCGGTCGCCACTGCCTTGGGTCGTTACAACTACTCTGATTTACACTTTCATGTGTTATATTCATATCTATTTCCGCCTCTGTGATATGAATTGTCTGTGACTGATTTATGTTACGTTTATTTCTATGTTTGTTTCCGAAGATTATATATAGCCACCGTGTGATAGCTTTGTGTTTGTATCGGTATGTCGGATTTCCTCCTTAAAAGATATGCATTCTATTCTATCTGACATATCGGTGCTCGCACAAAGAAGTTACATGGATGGTCGCTCCTCAACAGCCTTATTCTCCGTGCTAATTGACAGCACTACACCGTAGTGTTCTTGGTTAGCGTGGGTATAGAGGTGGGGCATCACATATAGTGTTAAGTGTTTTCTGGGATAGGTCGAGGTATGATTTCGGGGATGAAATTCTTTTAAGGGGGAAGAATGTAACGACTCGAAATTTCACTTCTTTGATTAGTGAATATGTAATTAATTTTTAATATTCAATATATAGGTTTTATAACGAAAATAAACTCATTTTCATTAATTAATAATGATGGTAAAATCGTTTTCAAAATTTGTTTCCCAAATTAAATAGTTCGTAGAAAAATAGAAAATGTGACCGAAGAACGATTTTCGAAATTTCGACCTTTCGACTCCGGAAAGTTGTCGGGAACGTTATTCGTATTTGTGCACTATATATACACATATATAAGAGTTAATTAACTAAATAATAATACACTTAGAAATAAATTATCTTATGTTAATATGGATTAGTAAGTGATGTGACATGACATAGTTTTAAAAATAATACACTTATATATATAAATATATATATATATTAAGTATTGTCACATCTTAGATTTGTAATCATTAACCATAATTATCTCTTGTCACATCTTAGTTAATTAATAATTAAACTTATATATATATAAACGAAATTGATGTGACTAAACATAATAATTATATATATAAAGTGTTGTGACTAAACATAATAATTATATATATTTAAAACAAAGTGATGTAACGAAACATAATAATTATATATCTAAAAGAAAGTGATGTGATTAAACATTATAATTATATATATATATATATAAGTTATGTGACTAAACATAATTATATATAAAAAAGAGTGATGTGACTAAACATAATTATATATATATTATAAAAGATTTGTGATGTGACTAGATATAATTATGACAAGTTATATTATTTAATTCATTTTGCGACTATATATACCCACATATTCTCTTTCTTTTCTCCTTGCTTTCATTTCCTCCTTCTTCTTCCTTGTTAAAATTTTCATGGCTTCATCTTTTAGCCTTGAGAGAAGAAAGGAAAAAATAAAAATCCTTGGAAAACTTGTTTAAATCACTTCTTCTTCCTTCCTACCTTTTCTCCTTTCATTATCAAGCTCACACACCTCCTAAAACATATCATGGTCGAGCTCACTTAGTAAGGCCGGACCTATTTTGGCCTTTAAAGCCACCAAGAACTTCATCTTTCTAGAAGGGAAAGCATAGTTCTAGCTTAGATTCAAGTGGTAGCTTTGTTTGGTCTTGTTTGGATGGCTTTTAGTGAGTAAACTTAGTTTAAACTAAAAAGTTTTAAACTTTTCTATGTTGATTATATTATTGAATGATATATGCAAATTTGTGTTGGATTATTACATGTTTGGTTGCTTATGATATGGTTGACATGAGATGACATTGTTTATATTATTGTTTTCGAAAGTTTTAAACTTGTTTATATGATATAATCTTGCTTATGGTTGGTTTATGGCATGTATATGTTGTATAGACATTTGTTAGTAAGTAAACTAGTTGTGAACTAGTAAGGGAAACTAGTAAGTTAAACTAGTAAGTGGAAGGGTAGTAAGTGAAATGTGAAGACCCAAATTATTGAGATAAGAATAATTTTAATAAAATCAGTGAAAGGAGAATTTTCAAGGAAAAATATAGTTTGAAAATAAATATTGAGAATGAGTTAAATATATAATGAAGGGGATAGTTGTTTTCAGTCAAATAATAATGAGAAGAAAATAACTAAGTATGAGTAAGTCTTATATTCATATGTATATATATATTGAATATAAATAGTCAGAAAGGGATAAAATGATAAAAGTAGACTTTTATAGTAATTAAAAATAAATAATCAGAAGGAAATGGTATTTCAGAGAGAAGGAATGAGGAAATGTGACTGAGTGTATATATGGATTATACATTACCATATGTTATATTTTTACAACCAGGAAAAATATAAAGTAATAAGGAAAACACTATGGTAATTAAATATATGAATACATTTTATATATCAAGAGGAAAACAAATAGCTTGAAACATTAACAAGGAATTAATTGATAAAAGGATATACATGTATACATTACAGATTAGCCTTAAGAAAATAAATAATGTAAGAAAGTCACATGAAAATAAGGTGTGTGTATGAAACATGCAAATAGCATGCAAACCAGAAAAAAAAAGCTAAAGCAACTGAAAATACCCGTAATGGAAATCAAAATGAAATGACATTTCTAGCCATAACATCATATGTAGAATTCTCTCATTTGTGTGGGGATAAGATGGGTTTTTCACTCTACTAAAACCCTAAACAATGTTTTAAAAATTAAAGGGGGTAGCAACAGCCTCATTTCAGAAAATAGAAAATATTAAGAAAAGAAAGAAGAGCAAACCAAAGCCATTTTCAAGTTAAAGTATTCTCGGGGAAAAGAGGAAGGAAGGTGAGTGATTAATCAATCTTATGAGGTTTAAGGCATTAAGACCCAAGTTAAGGGCAGCCATATTATTTTATAAAAACCATATCATGTTTGTGCTTGATCTATTTTTCTAAATGAATGAATGCTGAGAATGGTTGGTGTTTTGATAAATCTTTGGTTGATGCTTTGATTTGTTTTGATTGATTGTTTGATAAGAAAAATACCCTGATCACTGATATGGATCTAGTACCTTAAAACATCAGTTTATAAATATGTTTAGTAAGATAAATACATTTTATTGAGAAGTAGGGTATTACTGGGAAATAAACTAGGCAGTGTGAATAAAGGAGATTCATGCTTATGTCTAGATTGTTTTAAAAATGAGATGAACAATGCAATAAATTATTTATGTGCTGATTTGTTCATATCTTAAGCTAAAATGTTTTATGGGTTTTTCTCAAAAACCTTACCCTATGTTCACAGTAGAATTGAGTATAAGGATTTTATATGATTTCACTAGATTTGTTTAAGTGATCATGATATTCCTGAATATAGGAGACATGCAAGTGTTAAAACATATTTTGAATAAAATAACTGGAAAATGAGATATGGTATTCTTTTCATGAATGTTTAGTATGGTTGGCTGAAATCCCTGAGTGAGTTTAACTCTCTTTGATTTATGAAAAAGAAGAAAAGAATATAAAAGCATTTCAAGAGTTAATAAATTTTTCTGAAAGAAAATGAGAATGGTCACTAGATTATAAAGCTAATCTAGGAGTAGAGCCTTGATCTATTCATCATAAGGGGGATGATGGGTATGTGCATGACTTGTTTAAGTCCTGTAGGCCTCTGTGCAGGGGTTAACAGAATTGAGTCCCTTGCAATGCACACATGGTGTTCAGTGGCAAAGAGTTAAGACCAAATTAAATTGATAAATTGAGATTGAGAGTTGAGCTATGGTATTAAAATGAGTTAATCCATAGGAGTATGTATACACGTGTACTGAATTGAATGGATGAATGGATGCTTGTGTGCATGAGTGTTAGTAGGGGCTTATATATATACCTAGTTTACATTATAAATCCAAATAAGCATCAAGTATATGAATTCTCTGCACAATAATTAGAAAATGACAAGTTATTATATTTTGATTTCACTCATACCAGAATTTATTTCTGACCCTATTTGTTGCCTTTGCAAACTATGGGGTGTCTCATTATCATTGAGGCAGTTCCAGGTATTGCTGCAGGGAAAGAGGCATAGTAGCTCTGCTTGCATGGGTGTTTGAAGAGCTTGCTGTTTTAAAATACTTTAGAGAAGTAGAAGTTTTTATTTGTAATAAATAATCTGGGCAAAAACTTTCTTAAGGATTATGTGTGTCCAGCATTCTTAGTGCTTTGTTTCCTTGTAATGAATATGTAAGACTTATGCATTTATATGTGCCTGTGAGTGGTTGATCAAAGTAATATGCTCTGGAATTAAATCCAGTAAGCTATGATGAATGAGAAGTATGCCATATAATCTGATATATGGACATATTCTCCTTGCTATTATTGATTAAGTTTCAGATAGGATTATGGGTTGTTTATGAATGAATGTTAGTCAAAGTAATGAGTTGATGGGTTTAAATTTGGTCTTGGCTAGCCAGTAAGATTTTTACATGTCTTGTAACTAATACAAGTTCATGTGTAAGCTTGAAATCACTGAAGCAAACAAGACCATAGTATAAGTTACTTTGAATTGCAACTAAACCTTGTATTAGTAGTTAAGTTGCGTTAAAAGAGAATGTACAAGAGTTACAGTAGAGGAGTTTGAGCTTGACCATGGCTAACCAGAAGGGCCTATACATGGCTTGTAATTGATACAAGTGCATGCATATGTCTGAAGCCATATGCTCCAACTTTCTGAAGCAAGTAAATCCATAGTGTAATGCTAATTTGAAAAGAAATCAAGTCATAAGTTGAATCCAGAATAAGACTAAGAATATGATGTTATAGAACCTGGAAATCATAGGTAGCTAAGGTTTTAGGATTTGAATTTTGATAAAATCTAGAAATGACATCAAACATAAGATTGAAGTAGCAAGTTCAGTAAAAGAAGCAGATCAAAAGATTCAATGCATCAAGTAAGAAAATAGAGTAATTTGGTTAAGTATTTAGAAATCCAGAACATTACTTTTGCTCACTTATCATTCAGAATATGCAAAGATCTTTCGAAACCAAGTTCAATATGTTTTCCAGTTTTATTAGCAAAGTTTGTTTGATTTCTAAATCAGCACACAACCCTATCACTTACATGATCATTACATGTTTTATAAACCTGAATATATGCATTTTGATTGAACTGAATTCCTTGTGCATGTTTTGTGCATGTTTGTGCATGTTTGTCTGTAAACCATGAATCTGGGCTAGATATACCCTTGAATCATTAATCAAATTATGTTTTGACATCTTCTATCATTTCTAAATAACAAGTATGAATTACTGAAACCCCAGAATCAAACCCATGGGATATTAGACTACAAATCAAATAATTTGGTTTAATGAAAACTCTGGAAAACAATACAAATGAAAATATGAGGAACTAATACTTTATTTTTGTATTAGTCAATCTTGAGTCAGTGAAGAGATATAAGTGTAGAAACAAGCTATGTGACACAAGACATTTCAACTATGAAAAATATTGTGTGAATTAAAATTCTTTGCTACTTTAAAACACTCTGATTTGCAAAGAAACATTTATATATCCTCATATATATAAATGATAGGAATTGATTTAAATACTGATATATTTATATTAGTAAAATTCAGGATCTTGGGTAATTAATTAAAAGAAATAAAAGGAGCAAGAAGAGAAGTGATCCCTTAGTAAAAAAATTCCTAACTAAAATTCACTAAAAATTAAAGAGGAAGAAAAGTGGGTCACTTCATTTGGTATCAGAGCTATGTTATTAAACGTAGCAGAAATAAAGATCAAATTCTCTTATAGGAATAAAATCTTATGAGACCAAATACATAACTATATTTTCAGTGTAAATAAAACCACTGAAACAATTAAATTACAAATTAAACTAACTAGTTATGTAAATTGTATAGCAAATCATGGTAGGAAGACCACCAAATCATGGAGCAGGACCCTCCAATGCAACACCATTAGTCAATTTGCAAGGTTTGGTGAGGGCATTTAGGGAAGGAGCAGTGCAAAGGGAAGAGAATCCTCATGAGGAGTTGTCTAAGCGACTGAAAACATTCTCAAACTTATGGGGCAAGGATTTTGAAGGTACTGAAGGAGTCATGGGTGTGCAAACATGGCTAAGAACTTTGGATAGGATATTTGCATACATGCAAATAAATGATCAAAGGAAAAGGCAAATTGCTTCCAGAAGACTCAAAGGAGCAGCACTTGATTGGTGGGAGGTTATTATCACAGGAAGGCCAGAAAATGAGATAACATGGGATCAATTTAAGGACATGCTTGAGGCTAGATTTGTCCCAGCAACAGCTAAGGCATCATTGCTTGAGGAGTTCATAAGATTGAGGCAAGGATCAATGAGTGTGACTGAATACACTTAAAAATTTGAGAGTTTATCTAAGTATGGAACCATGCTCATAGGGAATGAAGAATCAAAGAATTCCATATTTATTCAAGGACTTAATGCTAATTTAAGTAGAGCAATGCTACCATACAATGACAAAACATTTGATCAAGTCATAGACCTCACTCTCTCTTTTGAACAACATGATAATGCCAGAGAAAAATTCAGGAGCATGAGGGTTAACAACAACAATAAGAAGGGGAAAAATAGAGCTCACCCTTATGACAAGAAGAATTCAAATCAGAAGGTTGAAGGAGCAACCAGTGGAGAAGTCAAGAAGAAGATCATTTGCTATAATTGTGGCAAGGAAGGACACATGAGTAATAGGTGTCAAGCAGCTAAGAAAACCCCATTCAGTTTCTACAACTGTGGGAAAGAAGGTCATATTAAAAAGAATTGCCCAGAATTCAAAAAAGGAGCAAAGGTAGGATCACTTGAGGGCAAAGCCAAAGCAAATGCAGTGGGAAATTCTGGACAATTGGAAGGTATACTTCTAATTAAAGATCACCCCATCTCAGTTATATATGACACTGGAGCAACACATTCACTAATATCCCAAGACATAGTGAATAAATTGACTCTCACATGCTATTTAGTTGATAATCCCTTGTTTATTCAAAGCCCACTAGGTAGTTCTTGCATGTTAGGGATTAAATGTTTGGGAGTAGAGTTAAACATATGTGTAAATATGTTTAATTCTGATTTGTTTGTGCTAAAATATCCTGGAATAGGAATTATTCTAGGAGTAGATTGGCTAAGAAAATACAAAGCAATTTTAAACTTAGAAAATTTTATTATTTCTCTGAAAACAGAAAATGGTAAAAATATTATATTCATGAGTGAAATTGCTAAAATCAATTACCTTAACCAAATATGTAGCATGACTGAGAAAGAACTAACACTGGAAGACATAAAAATTATAAATGAATACCCAGATGTCTTTGGTGAAGTCATAGGTGTTCCAGAAAATAGGCAAGTAGAATTTCAAATAAGGCTAATCCCAGGAGCAAGCCCAATCATCAAGAAGCCTACTAGAATGGGTCCTAAAGAATTAGTGGAATTGAAACATCAGTTGGAAGAATCGGAGCAGAAAGGCTTCATAAGGCCTAGTAGTTAAAACTGGGGTTCTCCAGTTGTATTTGTGAAGAAGCATGATGATACTTTGAGAATGTGCATTGATTATAGAGAATTAAACAAAGCCACCATTAAAAATAAATATCCACTTCCCAGAATTGATGATTTGTTTGATCAATTGAATGGAGCAAGAATTTTCTCAAGGCTAGACTTAGCCTCTGGATTTCACCAAATGAAGGTTGAAGAGGAGAGTATTAAATACACAGCATTCAACACAAGGTATGGGTATGAATATTTAGTAATGCCTTTTGGGTTGACAAATGCACCATCTTATTTTGTAGATATAATGAATAGGACATTTAGAGATTATTTAGACAAATTTGTAGTAGTTTTCATTGATGAAATATTAGTGTATTCAAAATCAGAGGAAGAACATACAAAACATTTACATCTGGTTTTGTCTAGACTAAGAGCACATGATTTAAAGGCCAAATTTTCTAAATGCACATTTTGGCAGAATGAAGTAAAATTTTTGGGACACATTATATCACAACAAGGAGTTAGTGTAGACCCAACTAAGGTGATGGAAGTGCAATCTTGGAGTAGGCCAAAATCAGTGACTGAAGTAAGATCATTTCTAGGGATGGCAGGTTACTATAGAAGGTTTATAAAGGACTTTGCAAGAATAGCTATTCCACTAACCAAGTTAACCAGAAAAGAGCAACCTTATGTGTGGACAGAGAAGTGTGAGCAAGCTTTTGAATCATTGAAGAAAGCATTGATGGAAGCTCCAGTCTTGCATGTGCCAGAAGGAAGTGAAGGCTTAGTGGTGTACACTGATGCTAGTGGGACTGGTTTAGGGGCAGTACTCATGCAACATGGGAGGGTTATAGCCTATGCATCAAGGCAACTCAAGCCAAATGAAACCAGATATGCCACACATGATTTAGAGTTAGCTGCCATAGTTTATGCATTGAAGCTATGGAGACACTACGTATTGGGTACTAAATTTGAATTGTTTACAGACCATAAATCACTCAAGTATTTGTTTAGATAAAAAGACTTGAATATGAGACAACATAGGTGGGTGGAATTTCTAGCTTCCTATGATTTAGATATATTGTATACTCTTGGAAAGGCTAATAGAGTGGCAGATGCATTGAGTAGACATCAAGCAAGATTAGCAAGCTTAATGATGACTGAGTTTAAGGATTTAACAACCCTTAGTGAAGTGGAGATGAAGGAAGAAATTAGTGCAGCATACAATGTGCATAATGATATGATTGAATATGGAAGATTGAGTCTTATCTCCTTAAGGTCAACACTGGTTGATAAAATAGGAAATATGCAAGATCAAGACTCAAATTTAAAGGAAAAGAAAGACATGATTTTACAAGGAATATCAGTGGAAAATTATGAAGTAGATGATAGAGGCTACCTAAGGAAGAAAGGGAGACTCTTAGTACCAAGTGTAGAAGAACTGAAGCAAGAAGTTATGGATGAACATCATAAGACAAAATACACTATACATCCAGGTGGTACTAAAATGTATCATGATCTCAAAAGAAGCTATTGGTGGCCAGGAATGAAAGGGGCAGTGGCAAGATATGTGGCAAAGTGTTTAACATGCCAACAAGTCAAGGCAGATTATCAAAGACCTTCAGGCCTACTACAACCTTTGGAAGTGCCTACCTGGAAATGGGAAAGCATTTCAATGGATTTTGTGGATGGTTTGCCAAGAACAAGAAGAGGCAATGATAGTATTTGGGTAGTAGTTGATAGACTCACAAAGTCAGCCCACTTTATTCCAGTGAACTCAAACAGAAATGCTCACAAATTAGCACAATTATTTGTGAAGGAGATAGTAAAATTACATGGAATCCCCAAGACTATCATTAGTGATAGAGATACATTGTTTACCTCAAGGTTTTGGGGAAGCTTTCAAGAGGCAATGGGGACAGAATTGTGTCTAAGCACATCATACCACCCCCAAACAGATGGTCAAACAGAGATTGTTAACAAGATTTTGGAGGATTTGCTTAGAGAATGTATACTTGATTTTGGTGGCAACTGGGAAGATCATCTTCATTTAGCTGAGTTTGCTTACAACAATAGCTACCAATCCACTATAAGTATGGCTCCATATGAGGCTTTATATGGAAGGCCTTGTTTGTCTCCTGCATGTTGGATGGAGGCAGGTGAAAGAGTGTTGCTAGGACCAGATCACATCAAAGAAACCTCTGCAAGAATTGAACTGGTGAGGCAGAGAATGAAGGCAGCACAAGAAAGGCAAAAGGCATATGCAGACAGAGGAAGGAGGCCATTGGAGTATGAAGTGGGAAATTATGTATTTCTCAAAGTTTCACCAATGAGAAAAATATTAAGGTTTGGCAAGGTAGGAAAATTGTCTCCAAGATTTATAGGGCCATATGAGATAATTCAAAGAGTAGAAAATTTGGCTTATAAGCTGAAGTTGCCAGAGGAATTGAGTAATATCCATGATGTATTTCATGTATCTCAATTGAGAAAATGGGTACATGATAAGGAAGCAATTCTAGAATCACCTACACAAGTTGAAATTCAAGAAAATCTGGTTTATAGGAAGGAACCATTGGGTATTGTGGCTAGAGAAGAAAAGAAATTGAGGAATAAAATAATTAAATTGGTAAAAATTTAGTGGAGTCTGGATGAGAATGATTGTACATGGGAGGCTGAAGATAGGATGAAGGATAAATATCCTAATCTATTTTCTGCTTAAAGGTATGTTTAAAATTATGATGAAACCTTAATATTATTTATGTGTGTTTGATCGATATTGAATGAATGAGTTTCTGAAATTTCATTCAATTGAAATTATGCTTTGTATACATTTGGATGGAAATGTATGAGAGAATAATTGTGGGACACAATTCCTTTTAGGAGGAGAGTATGTGAAGACCCAAATTATTGAGATAAGAATAATTTTAATAAAATCAGTGAAAGGAGAATTTTCAAGGAAATATATAGTTTGAAAATAAATATTGAGAATGAGTTAAATATATAATAAAGGGGATAGTTGTTTTCAGTAAAATAATAATGAGAAGAAAATAACTATGTATGAGTAAGTCTTATATTCATATGTATATATATATTGAATATAAATAGTCAGAAAGGAATAAAATGATAAAAGTATACTTTTATAGTAATTAAAAATAAATAATAAGAAGAAAATGGTATTTCAGAGAGAAGAAATGAGGAAATGTGACTGAGTGTATATATGGATTATACATTACCATATGTTATATTTTTACAACCAGGAAAAATATAAAGTAATAAGGAAAACACTATGGTAATTAAATATATGAATACATTTTATATATCAAGAGAAAACAAATAGCTTGAAACATTAACAAGGAATTAATTGATAAAAGGATATACATGTATACATTACAGATTAGCCTTAAGAAAATAAATAATGTAAGAAAGTCGCATGAAAATAAGGTGTGTGTATGAAACATGCAAATAGCATGCAAACCAGAAAAAAAGGCTAAAGCAACTGAAAATACCCGAAATGGAAATCAAAAAGGAAATGGCATTTCTAGCCATAACATCATATGCAGAATTCTCTCATTTGTGTGGGGATAAGATGGGTTTTTCACTCTACTAAAACCCTAAACAATGTTTTAAAAATTAAAGGGGGTAGCAGCAGCCTCATTTCAGAAAATAGAAAATATTAAGAAAAGAAAGAAGAGCAAACCAAAGCCATTTTCAAGTTAAAGTATTCTCGGGGAAAAGAGGAAGGAAGGTGAGTGATTAATCAATCTTATGAGGTTTAAGGCATTAAGACCCAAGTTAAGGGCAGCCATATTATTTTATAAAAACCATATCATGTTTGTGCTTGATCTAATTTTCTGAATAAATGAATGCTGAGAATGGTTGGTGTTTTGATAAATCTTTGGTTGATGCTTTGATTTGTTTTGATTGATTGTTTGATAAGAAAAATACCCTGATCACTGATATGGATCTAGTACCTTAAAACATCAGTTTATAAATATGTTTAGTAAGATAAATACATTTTATTGAGAAGTAGGGTATTACTGGGAAATAAACTAGGCAGTGTGAATAAAGGAGATTCATGCTTATGTCTAGATTGTTTTAAAAATGAGATGAACAATGCAATAAATTATTTATGTGCTGATTTGTTCAGATCTTAAGCTAAAATGTTTTATGGGGTTTTCTCAAAAACCTTAGCCTATGTTCACAGTAGAATTGAGTATAAGGATTTTATATGATTTCACTAGATTTGTTTAAGTGATCATGATATTCCTGAATATAGGAGACATGCAAGTGTTAAAACATGTTTTGAATAAAATAACTGGAAAATGAGATATGGTATTCTTTTCATGAATGTTTAGTATGGTTGGCTGAAATCCTTGAGTGAGTTTAACTCTCTTTGATTTATGAAAAAGAAGAAAAGAATATAAAAGCATTTCAAGAGTTAATAAATTTTTCTGAAAGAAAATGAGAATGGTCACTAGATTATAAAGCTAATCTAGGAGTAGAGCCTTGATCTATTCATCATAAGGGGGATGATGGGTATGTGCATGACTTGTTTAAGTCCTGTAGGCCTCTGTGCAGGGGTTAACAGAATTGAGTCCCTTGCAATGCACACATGGTGTTCAATGGCAAAGAGTTAAGACCAAATTAAATTGATAAATTGAGGTTGAGAGTTGAGCTATGGTATTAAAATGAGTTAATCCATAAGAGTATGTATACATGTGTACTGAATTAAATGGATGAATGGATGCTTGTGTGCATGAGTGTTAGTAGGGGCTTATATATTTATATATATATATATATATATACCCAGTTTACATTATAAATCCAAATAAGCATCAAGTATATGAATTCTCTGCACAATAATTAGAAAATGACAAGTTATTATATTTTGATTTCACTCATACCAGAATTTATTTCTAACCCTATTTGTTGCCTTTGCAAACTATGGGGTGTCTCATTATCATTGAGGCAGTTCCATGTATTGCTGTAGGGAAAGAGGCATAGTAGCTCTGCTTGCATGGGTGTTTGAAGAGCTTGCTGTTTTAAAATACTTTAGAGAAGTAGAAGTTTTTATTTGTAATAAATAATCTGGGCAAAAACTTTCTTAAGGATTATGTGTGTCCAGAATTCTTAGTGCTTTGTTTCCTTGTAATGAATATGTAAGACTTATGCATTTATATGTGCTTGTGAGTGGTTGATCAAAGTAATATGCTCTGGAATTAAATCCAGTAAGCTATGATGAATGATAAGTATGCCATATAATCTGATATATGGACATATTCTCCTTGCTATTATTGATTAAGTTTCAGATAGGATTATGGGTTGTTTTTGAATGAATGTTAGTCAAAGTAATGAGTTGGTGGGTTTAAATTTGGTCTTGGCTAGCTAGCAAGATTTTTACATGTCTTGTAACTAATACAAGTTCATGTGTAAGCTTGAAATCACTGAAGCAAACAAGACCATAGTACAAGTTAATTTGAATTGCAACTAAACCTTGTATTAGTAGTTAAGTTGCATTAAAAGAGAATGTACAAGAGTTACAGTAGAGGAGTTTGAGCTTGACCATGGCTAACCAGAAGGGCCTATACATGGCTTGTAATTGATACTAGTGCATGCATATGTCTGAAGCCATATGCTCCAACTTTCTGAAGCAAGTAAATCCATAGTGTAATGCTAATTTGAAAAGAAATCAAGTCATAAGTTGAATCCAGAATAAGACTAAGAATATGATGTTATAGAACCTGGAAATCATAGGTAGCTAAGGTTTTAGGATTTGAATTTTGATAAAATCTAGAAATGACATCAAACATAAGATTGAAGTAGCAAGTTCAGTAAAAGAAGCAGATCAAAAGATTCAATGCATCAAGTAAGAAAATAGAGTAATTTGGTTAAGTATTTAGAAATCCAGAACATTACTTTTGCTCACTTATCATTCAGAATATGCAAAGATCTTTCAAAACCAAGTTCAATATGTTTTCCAGTTTTATTAGCAAAGTTTGTATGATTTCTAAATCAGCACACAACCCTATCACTTACATGATCATTACATGTTTTATAAACCTGAATATATGCATTTTGATTGAACTGAATTCCTTGTGCATGTTTTGTGCATGTTTGGTGCATGTTTGTGTGTAAACCATGAATCTAGGCTAGATAAACCCTAGAATCATTAATCAAATTATGTTTTGACATCTTCTATCATTTCTAAATAACAGGTATGAATTACTGAAACCCCAGAATCAAACCCATGGGATATTAGACCACAAATCAAATAATTTGGTTTAATGAAAACTCTGGAAAACAATACAAATGAAAATATGAGGAACTAATACTTTATTTTTGTATTAGTCAATCTTGAGTCAGTGAAGAGATATAAGTGTAGAAACAAGCTATGTGACACAAGACATTTCAACTATGAAAAATATTGTGTGAATTAAAATTCTTTGCTACTTTAAAACACTCTGATTTGAAAAGAAACGTTTATATATCCTCATATATATAAATGATAGGAATTGATTTAAACACTGATATATTTATATTAGTAAAATTCAGGATCTTGGGTAATTAATTAAAAGAAATAAAAGGAGCAAGAAGAGAGGTGATCCCTTAGTAAAAAAAAATTCCTAACTAAAATTCACTAAAAATTAAAGAGGAAGAAAAGTGGGTCACTTCATGAAATAAGTAAGAAAGCGGGTAACTTAAGTTAGTAAGTTAAGTTAAGTTAGTAAGTAACTTGTTAAGTCAAGTTAATAAGTAACTTGTCAAGTTAAGTTAGCAAACTAAAATAAAAAAGTTAAGTTAGTAAGCTAGATGTTAGCGATTTGAGTTGGATTGTCGACAAAGATCCTTATGCAAAAATATGAGTTTGGATTTTGAAATCAAATCATTTTTAAAGTTAGAAACTTCGTTTTGTTTTTAAAATACTTACTTTAATTTTCAAAAAGCTAGAAAGTTTTAGAGTGATAAGTTATCAAAGTAGAAAGTAAGAAAACAAAGTCAAGATTATGGGTATCCATAGCAATAGTCGATATGGATACAGTTTCGCTTAAAAATCCGATTTTTGCAAAATTTGTTTTTTTTCTTTTTCAATTAAAAGTTTTTTAAAATGTTTTACAAACTTAACAATGATGTCTAAAGAAAGTTAATTAAGAATTTAATACTTATTTATTTATCAATTAGTTTTGATAATTAATAATTAATTAAGTATTAAACAAGGTTTATTAATATTAATTAACTGAGGATTGGATACTGATTAATTATCTTTCAAAGGTAAGATTAATTTTAATTAATTATTAATTAAAGCAAGATTAATTTTTTTAATTAATTATGAGTTAAGTATATGATTTATTTTTAATTAATTATTAATTAAATATAGGGTTAATTATTAAGGTAATGTTTAATTATTTTTAATTATAAATTAATTAAGATTTTAATTTAAAATAATTATTTATTAAAGGTTTAATTTATTATATAAGTTTTAATTAAAATATTATTTAGTTAAATAATTGAGATTAATTAATAGTAACGTTTAAATTATTATTTAGTAATTAATAAAGGATTAATTGAGGGTTTAATTTATAAATAAATTATGTATTAGAGGTTTAATTATTTATTAATTTATAATTAAATTAATTTCAAATTTAATAAAGGTTAATTATGATTTAATAAAGAGATTAACTAGTAATTAATCATTTTAAAAGGGAGTTAAGTTTTAAATCCTTTGTTTCGAGAATCAAATTATTTTAAAGGTACTTCTTTTCCAAAGATGGTTTTGAACACAAGGGATTCAAATATCGATACCATTAAGTAGACAAAATAGTTGTGAATGAGTTATGTAAATGATTTGATTGTATGGACATGTGTTAGCGGAATAAATCCCCATTCTGCTATGAATAGATTGAATTGTTTGGACATCTGTTTAGCAGGACAAATCACCCTCCAGCTATTATGTTATTTGGACATGTATATGATAGTTACTTCATATTGATATGTTATTCTCTGATTTAGATATGAGTTGTATTTACATACTTGTTGCTTATATAAATAATTGTTAAGTGAATTGGAATTGAAAGTGAATGGTAACTTAAACTAGTACCATTGAGATTGCTAAGCCTCTTTTTGAAATTTTAAAGTGTGTTTTGAATTAACTTAAATTCTTTAATCAATTGAGAGTTTAAATTTATAAATGATTTCCAAGTTGTGCTATTATGTTGTAAAGTTATTTATAAGTAATAATTTGTTTATAAAGGGAATTTACTGAAGGTTTACTTAAAGTGTTTTACAAAAGATAATTTGTAAATGATATTTTATAAAGGAAATTTTATAAAGGTTTTATAAAGAAATTTTATAAAGAGTTTTAAATTAGAAAGAGATTTATAAATGATCATTTTAGAGATTTCAAAGGAAGTTTAAATCTAGTTTGGAAATTTATAAAGAGGTTTGGAATGTGAAGTAAATGGGTTTAATTATAGGTGATGTTTTTAAAAGAGAATTGTTGGCTATTTAATATGGAATTTTGAAGAGGGAATTTCCAAAATGTTTTTGGTAAATAATTTGAATTCACCGAATTGTTTCCAAGTTAAAAGGGAACGTTAGGGGTTTAGAAATAGTGTTTTGAAAAGACTTTCGATCAAGTTTTGTAAAGTATATTTTTAATTAAAGAAAATTAATAAAGGATTAGTGGATCTCATATGGAAATTAAACCATGATTGGATGTTTGTTTATTGGTAGTTAAATAACCAACTATCAAGTTTGACCCAATTTGACTTAGGAAGTATGAATGTAAATTCGAGTTCCCAATAAGGTCTCAAAAACTTACTTCCAAAAGAACCAAGAGTGAGTCAACTGAAAATTATCAGTTGTTGGTACGGAGAGATTGGGATCGGATTTATATATCCGATAACCACTCCAAACAACATGTAAGTTCGAGTGGAAGACATCTTGACGATGATTGAAGATGGTGCTCTTTGAAGTACAAGGGCTACTACTACTAATCCTGAGGGTGATTCCAAAATGAATGTAGTAGAGTTAGTGCCTTTGGTTTTATTCAGACCCAGAACGAACTTGTATGGATGAATGCTGGCATTGCATTGACGTTTGGAGGGCACTGTTAGCAATCCAAGATGCATTGCTATTCAAAAAGGTAAAACGTAGCGTCAAGCCTCACAACCGAGAGGAATGGCAAAAATAAGGCATGCGGCAGAGCTATGTGGTTAGCTACCATTAGGAGCGGTCAACCCATTCTAGATGTCCCTTTCAGAGTTGGTTTGCGTGCAAATACCACGGTAGTATAAGGCCTCGGTGTCAAGGGGGTGAGGTAATCCGGTCTATCATGTTAAAGGGGCAGCCGACTCTGTGTTAGCATCAGTGCATTTTCTAGACATGTGTCATCGGAAGGTAGTCCCTTACCTTGCCATTGTTGGGAACAAATCTCCAATACATACCTTACGTTTTCGATTGTAGAACCTAGTATGTTGGAATGTGAGATGCAAGCATTTCAGCTATTTTATCTATTTACTTTAAACCTAGACACTATGATAATATCAGTGGATTTTGATATAAAATGTTTTGGTTATCGTAAGGTAAAAACCCATCCGTTTTTATGTGCAGTGGGTCTTACGAGATACCCTTTGTTTGAAAAAATTTCAAATGTAGAAATCAGTTTGGTTGTTACTTGTTATCAAGTTTTACTCACGCTAGTTTACCAGACTGACCCGGGCGTTATTCCATGTAATGCTCGGGTCAGATCGAGCATGTTTTCCTAGGTTTAGTTAGATACTTTGGAGTTGGAGAGGAGCTGGATGGTCAAGACGTATTAACGTTTATTTTTCTTCCGTTGTATTATAGAGTCTGTATGGTTGTCAAAATAAGGACAAGTTTCTATAACTGTCCAAATTTAGGATATGTCTAGTGTACTCTGATGTTGTATATATATGAATAAAGATGTTTCCTTTTTGTAAAGATCATTGTTGTATTATATATTATTTGTTGCGTTGTGAGATTCTTTGTTGTTTAGTTTTCTTCTATCTTCTACCTTCTTCTTTCACCCTAACAAATCGGTATTTCTGGCACTTGAATGTTCAGCATGTGATACAGTGGACATATTAGTATCGATTTTCGAGGGTCGAAAATCTGGTTCGTTATAGGAGGCTATACTTTCACGTATACTATATTTTGGAGCTCTTTACTATTTCCACTATACAACACTGTCTAGCTTTAGCGGTGTCTGTTTTTTTAGAGATAGATATCTTGGGGTTTATTTATCAACTGTATAAACTCTATTTTTGGTTTGTATAACTTTATTTAACCTATCCTCTGATCTATCATGGTTCATTTAGTTATATATTTGCCTTGCCCATTTTATATCTATGTTGATATTATATTTTATTTGATGACCAGTGAGATATACGGTATGTTCTGTGACTATTTTATTTACTTTATAACTGTTGACAATCATCCTACATCGGTTGGATACTATTGCAGCTCAGTTCACAAGTATGTTAGGTGCCGGAGGTGTAGAGCGGTTGTCAAATGAGAGGATAAAGGTATGATAATGGTTCAAATATGAAAGGTAAACATCAAGCTGTACAAAAAGGCTACTTGATGCAAGCGTAGAGCTTTCTACATTTCATGTGAATGTTATAGTTGAAATCTTGCTTTATGTGATATGGCAAAATTATGTATGAAAACTCTTTTTTTGCATTTGTGCAAAAGATTTATACTTTATTTTCTAGCTTAACTCATTGGTGGGAAATACTTTGAATTTATTTGAAGGGTTTGACTCCAATACCATTATTGGCAACTCGTTGGAAAGCCACACTGAAAGCGATAAAGCAATAAGAACTCAAACATCGAGTCAAGAGGTAGTTTGATTGATATTACAAATAATTATAAACACTATGTTTTGATGATGGAAGACAAAGGATTATGCAAAAATGCTTTGTGTATTTGGTACACAATATTAATTGAGTAAGTAAATCACTTCAATGAGAAGATGCCATCGAAGATGCAATTACAAAAATTAAAGATCTTGTTACATTTTGTAAAAGATTTAGAGAAGATGGAATTGAAACATGGTGGAGGAGGCTAAATAACTTGCAAATGCTGTTTGTAATGATCCTAAATTTATTGAAAAGAGAACTGCATGAAGAAAAACAATTCGATGAAGATATCATAGAGGATAACGATACACAATCTCCCAAGAATTTTTTTAAAGTTACATATTTTCTTCTATAGTATATCAAGCTTTAAACTCACCTAGAGACCGATTTGAGAAATTTAAACTTTATGAAGAAACTTTTGGAGTTTTTTAAATTTGAGATTTAAAAATATCGAAAATTAGGAATTGAAGGATCATTGCATGAATCTAAAAAGTTTTTCAAACACAATAAAGAGCAAGATATTTGTGGTAAAAAGTTATTCTTTGAGCTTCGACAACTAAAAAGAATTCTACAATCAAAAGTAACTACATCAACTGATATTCTTAATTTCTTGAGGCCTTGGATGCAAGTGGAATATATTGCTTATCGAAATTTATTGACTATTTCGGTTATGGTTGCTTCGGCGGGATGAAGTTTTTCGAAATTGAAATTGATTAAGAAATATCTTTGGATGACTATATCGCAAGAGAGATTAATTGGGCTAACTATGATTTCAGTTTAAAATGAGTATTTAGATAAGCTTCACTATAAAGATATAATAGACAAGTTTTCTTCCAAAAATGCAAGAAGAAGTTTTTTCCATAAATATGTATTGATATGTTAGTGTATTATGTTCACATTTATATTTTTCATAAACTAAATGACTTAGTTGATCAATATATTGTGATAGATATTAAATCTTATAATAGAATTTACATTTGTCTTGTACACACAATTGTAGGATATTACCATCTACATACATATAAACTATCCATAACACCATTTATATAGGTATTAAAATTAACTGAGATAAAATACTGCGAAAACCCATGTAACGATTCTTATTTTATATATCAGATGATCGTAAAATATTTTTATTTTATTTAAATAAGGTCGTATGATTCTATAATTTTGAGATATAAGTCTTAAGGGCATTTTACATGATTTTTTCTGAATTTCGATGTGACCATTTTGACCTTGGAAACCTTGTATTAGTTATAACTTTTGATAGGAATTGAATTAGGCTCTCAAACTAGTTCCATTGCTTCGGGATGATGGTTACTCATTTCGTAGAGTGGTCATAATAGGAATACAAACTTATGGTGAGGAAGTTATGTTAGTTTTAAGGTTAGAGAGCTATTGGCCAGTTTTAGTGTATAATTAATTAAGTCCATAAGTCTAATTTGAGATAAGTATAAATAGGGGGTTGTAGGAGCCAAATTAAAACTTTTTCCACTTTCCCAAATTAGATATAAACCCCATTAACCCTAGATTCATCCAAAATCACACAATTTACTCTCTAAATCTAGCTAAATCATTAATTAGAGAGAAGATTATCAATTAAAAGATAGAGATCATACTTTTGGTTGATTTGCATTGCTTTCTACTGCTGTCCACATTGGATCTAGGCGAGAATTGGTTGATTTTGGTAATTGGTGAGTGGTTTATGCCTTCTCACTATCCTATGTATGTTTATATAGTAGAATTGCATGTTTTAACATGATTTTTGGCATTAAAACCTTTTTTTAAACTTTAATTACATATTATCATATGTTTATGATCTAAATTTATGAATTTTTGAAATGGTTTTCAAAAATGATTTAGTAATTCTCATTGTTCATATTCATATGTGCATGTAATAGTAGATCTAGATTAGAATTTGCTTGTTTATCACATTCTTGTGTATTGCTTGTATGAATGGATGCATATGCATGTTATTCTATGATTGCATGTTGTACTTTAATGTTGTTTTCTAGTGTTGTGGATGCTTAGGAAGATATGTTGGAGAATTTGGCAAATCAGAGGTAAGGTTGGTTAGAATTGGACGAAACTTGGAGGGAAGGCTCTAGAACATGGGAGGAGCTTGCAAAATAAGTCACACCTAAAGATTCACTAAGGAATCAACTCAGCACCAAGTTGAAGGGTTGGTACCGAGTTATTTTGAAGGCTTGGATGGATCAGTCAACTTGATGGATGGGTAGAGCATGGCTAGTGGAGGTTGTCCATAGAAAGATGCAGGAGATTGGCTAGGTATTGGATACTATGTCGAGTTGTTTCTAAAACTTGGAGTTGAATGCTTTGGATTGGGGGTCGAGTTGTTTTGATAAATGGGTTAAGGTCTAAAGCACTTAAGAAGGAAATACTAGAGGAGAGTGATTTACTTAGCCAAAATTGGCTAAGTAAACGACTCGTTGCCGATCATTTTGACTCGGTACCGAGTTATTTTAGTGATAGCTATGGGGTTAGGCTTTTATTGCATTTCGTACGCCATCAGGTTTGGTTGATGATGCCGTTCGGGTTGACTAACACTTCAGCATACTTTATGGATCTCATGAATCAGGATTTTAAAGACCAGTTGCTCAAGTTCGTGCTTGTGTTCATGGATGATATTCTGATCTATTCCAAAACTTAAGAGGAGCATAAGACACACTTGAAGATTGTGCTAAAGGTGTTGAGGAAGCTCAAGTTGAGAGCGAAGTTCTCTAAGTATCACTTCTGGACAAAAGAAGTGAGGTTCTTGAGTCACGTCATTTCTAAACAGCTTATAGCACTAGATCCGGCGAAGGTAGCAGTGGTTCAAGATTGGAACCAGCCCAAGAATACTATGGATGTGAGGAGATTCCTAGGATTGGTAGGATACTGTGGGCGTTTTATCAAGGACTTCTCAAAGATAGCAGCACCGTTGACCAATTTGACGAAGAAGAATCGGATTTCTATTTGTAACGCGAAGTGTGAGCATGCGTTTGTGAGTCTGAAAAAGAGGTTGACAAGTGCACCGATATTGACCATTCCAAGTGAAAATGAGGAGTTGACAATATATATAGATGCCTGTGGTACCGGGTTAGGTGCGATATTGATGCAAAAGGGAAAAGTTGTTGCCTATGCTAGTCGATAGCTAAAGCCACATGAGATAAATTATCGAACTCATGAATTGGAATTGGCGACGATAGTTTTGGCTTTAAAGATGTGGAGGAATTATCTGCTAGGGGAAAGGATTGAGCTGTTTACAGACCATAAATCCTTGAAGTACATTTTCTCTCAGAAGGATCTCAACCTTCATCAATAACGGTGATTAGAGTTCTTAGCCTCCTATGATTTTAGCATTTTCAATACACCAGGAAAAGGGAATGCAGTCTCCGATGCATTGAGTAGAAGACATACTATATTGGGAGCAATGTTCTTAGAATGGAAGAAGATTGAGTATATTGCTAGGTATGATTTCAGGCCTCATTGCGAGCTGGAACCAGAGATGTTGGCAAGTTTGTCGATTAGACCTACTCTAATAGAAAGGATCGGTGCTAGTCAGAAGCGAGATACTAGGCTAGTGGAAATCATAACGAAGATAGTAGAAGGAGTAGAGTATGAGGATATAAAGCAATGCGGACTCGACTGAGAAGGTTAGCTTCGTAAGGATGAAGACTATTTATTCTCAATATTAATAGATTACGAGATGAAGTGCTATGAGAATGTCACCATTCTAGGTTGATAATACATCCTGGAGGTTATATGATGTACCGAGATATGAAGCAAACCTATTATTGGGAAGGTATGAAGAAGGATAGTGGGACATTTATCTCGAGTGTATGAACTACCAATTGGTAAAGGCAGAGCAAAGAAAATCAGTGGATTATTGCAGCCACTAGAAGTTCCCGAGTGGAAATAGGAGCAAGCATCAATGAATTTTATTGATAGACCGTCGAGGACTCGATCAAGGTACAATGTTATTTGGATCGTAGTTGATCGGTTGACCAAGAACGCTAGATTTATACCCATCAAGTCAATTAAAATGACATCCAAGCTGGAGAAGTTGTATGTAAAGTGGATAGTATGATTTCATGGTGTACCAAGGAGCATTATGAGCGATCGAGACCCGTTGTTCGTCAATGGGTTTTGGAAGAGCTTACAAGAGGCGTAAGGGATTGAGGTGCATCTTAGTGTGGCTTACCACCCACAAACGGATGGGAAAACTGAAAGAGTAAATCATATATTGAAAGGTCCCTTGCGAGTATACATTATAGATTTTGAGGATCATGAGATGACCATCTAAATCTAGTGGAGTTTGCATACAATAATAATTATCAGTCGAGTATAGGTATGGCTCCTTATGAAGCACTGTATGGCCGACTGTGTAATGCTCCTTCATGTTGGTGGGAAGCGAGCGAGAAACCGATACTTGGACCAGATATGATTAGAGAAACTTCAGAAATGATTAGGATCATTCGACAACAAATGAAAGCCGCTCTGGATCAATGGAAGAGCTATGTCGATAAAAGACGTAGAGATTTGGAATTTTCTATTGGGGATATGATTTTTGTGAAGGTATCTCCCTTGAAGAATGTTGTTCGATTTGGTAATAAGAGGAAATTGGCACCATGGTTCGTAGGCCCTTTTCTGGTAATAGAAAGAATTGGAAAGTTAGCATATAGGGTCGACTTACCTCAGAAGATGTCGGGCATGCACATTGTCTTTCATGTCTTCTATCTATGGAAATTTTTGCATGATTTAGGCATAACGATTACACCAGATCAACTTGAAGATGTTGAGGTAGAATAAGAAGTTTTGAGATCTCGTAGACCTGTTCGTATTGTTGGACACGATACGAAATAAATAAGGAGAAAGTCGATGAAGCTAGTAAAGGTACAATGGAGCGGAAGTGATGACGATTGTATGTGGGAAACTGAGGAGAGCATGAGGACTATGTGTTCGAAGCTCTTTGAATGGTAACATCCATCGTTTATTATATCTACTTTCACCATTGTATATCGCATTTGATAGGTTAGTATTCCGCATGCTAGGGTAGGTTCACTATTTATTGCATGATTGCTTGTTTGATATGGTTGATGGTTGCAAATGGTTATTAGGCATGCAGAGTAACAATGGTTGCTTATATCTTGACTTGTTTAGGGATTTCGAGGGCGAAATTCCTAAAGGGGGGAGAACGTAACAACCCGTATTTTATGTATCGAAGGATCGTAAAATATTTTTATTTTATTTATATGAGGTTGTATGATTCTATAATTTTGTAAAACGACTCTTGGAGACATTTTACACACCTATGATTTTTCTCCAATTTCTATGTGACCATTTTGACCCTAGAAACCCTATTTGAACTATAACTTTTGATAGGAGTCGAATTAGGGTCTCAAACTAATTTCTTTGCTTCAGGATGATGGTTTCCCATTTTGTAGAGTGCTCATAATAGGAAAACTAACTTATGGTTAGGAAGGTATGCCGATTTTAAGTTTAGACAACTACTGGCCAGTATTAACATTTAATTAATTAAGCCCATAAGTAGATCCATTAGTCTAATTCGATATTAGTATAAATATAAGGTTGTAGGAGTCAAATTAAAACTTTTTCCTCTTTCAGAAATCAGATATAAACCCTCATTAACCCTAGATTCATCCAAAATCACACAATTACTCTCTAAATATAGCTAAATCATCAATCAGAGAGAAGATCATCATTTTGGTTGATTTGCATTGCTTCCTATTGCTGTCCACATTGGCTCTAGGAAAGAATTAGTTGATTTTAAAAACTGGTGAGTGGTTTATTCCTTCTCACTATCCTATGCATGTTTATATGGTAGAATTGCATGTTTTAACATGATCTTTGTCCTTAAAAACTTTTCTAACTTTAATTACATGTTATCATATATTTATGACCTAATTTTGTGAATCTTTGAAATGGTTTTCAAAAATGATTTAATAATTTTCCTTATTCATATTCATATGTGTATGCAATAGTACATTTAGATTAGAATTGGCTTGTTTATCACATTCCTGTGTATTGCTTGTATGAATGGATGTATATACATGTAATTCTATGCTTGTATATTATGATTTGAGGTTGTTTGCTATCAATTTGGATGCTTAGAAAGTTAGGTTGGAGAATTTGGCAAATTGGAGCTAAAGTTAGTCGAAATTGGATGAAACTTTAAGGGAAGGCTTTGGAGCATGGGAGGAGCTTGCAAAATAAGTCGCACCTCAAGATTCGCTAAGGACCCAACTAGGCACCGAGTTGAAGGGTCGGTACCAAGTTATTTTGAAGGCTTGGATGGATCGATCAACTTTATGGATGGGTAGAGCATGGCTAGTGGAAGTTGTCCATAGCAAGATGCATGAGATTGACTTAGTATTGGATACCATGCCGAGTTGTTTATAGAACTTGGAGTTGAATGCTTTGGATTGGGGTCGAGTTGTTTTGATGAATGGGACGGGATCTAAAGCATTTGAGAAGGAAGTACTAGAGGTAGAGTGATTTACTTAGCCAAAATTAGTTATGTAAATGACTCGGTGCTGAGTCATTTTGACTTGATACCAAGTTGTTTTGGTGAGAGCTATGGGGTCAGGCTTATACAAGGAGGAAGTAGAGATCTGTAGATTATGATGGAGGTGTTGGCTTGTTCGCTTGAGGATTGGATGGCAATGTAAAAACATAATAAAAGCTATGTATCTTCGGTTTATGACTTGTGAAGGGAGTAGGTACCAAAGATAATGGCTCGATAAAGGAGAGAGCCATGGATGGGAAACATGAAGGGTTCCAAATAATGAAAACTGGATTGACCAAAGGAAGGGCTCAGATCTGAATAGAGCAAAGGAGGGCTTGGACGTATGTGGTAAGAAATCGTTGATACTCGAAGTGTTTTTTGTTGTACTCGAAGAAGTGGGGACGTCCATGGATCAATGGAGTGGATCTGAATACCTTAGACCAGTGGCATCAGGTCTAATGTCTAGTTTTGGGTTATAAGACATGTATCTAGCTTTAGGCTATGTGATATGAGAGTACACTTAAAACCATGATTTTCGTTAGTCCTTGGTAGTAAGGAGGCCATACGAGTTATCATATATTCAGGGCACATGGAATGATAGTGGGATTGCTTGATGGATGCTATAGTTGCTTTAGTTGCTTTCTAGGTTATCACTTGGAGATATCATTGGGGGTAGATATTAGAGATAGCAATACCTAGATAGCTGATATCCTTATTTTGAGTAGAGTACCTTTATGTTATTTGTAGAGTAGCATATTATGATGTTATGTGCTAACTCTTTAATTGTAGGGACATGTCAGGTACGATTTGTGTATCTTGTTCCTTACCATATTTACCTGCATAGTATTTTGAGATTCATTTATTGCTTATACCAGACTGTTGTCTTTACCCAAGGTTTTATGCTTTGTTTCTATTATCTTGGGTACTTTTAAGAGTAGACTAAATAACGGGTCTATGTGACGCGGTAGTTGTGCAGAGGACGAGTTGGATGGAGCTATCTTATATTATTTACTTACATGGATTTCTATGCTTATTCCACTGTACAACACTGGGGAGCCTTAGCAGTGACTGCTTCTTTTCTTGTTATGAGATAGTTGTCGCGTTTATTTCCATTGTATAGACTCTACCGCACTTGTATATAACTATGTGGATCTTCCCATGATTTGTTCACATAGTTATTACTGTCTCTGCTGTTATAACTATGATACTATATTTTATCAATACGCCGTGAGATATTCAAAAGGTTATATGCTGCATTTGTTTCATTTTTATTGACCCAATTTTTCATCACGAGTACGGAAAATCCAGCCGAACCTCGTAATGCGATCGCGCTGACAAGGACATCGCCGTGCCGAGGTAGGCTTACTTTTTGGAAGAGTCGACCCTAGAGGGAGGGCTCGTCATTGGTGGAGGGCTCGAACCCTTTTAAGCCACAAGGTTGGTTACATGCGGACCACCCCAGGTGGAGGATGAGCAGATGGGCCCTTTACTGTTGGGCCGTTGCTTGGGGGGAATGTGGACTGAGATGGGCAGGAGCAGACGGAGGCGCTTGCCCATGGTAGGGAGTATGGTAGGCTAGAGAGGACATGGAGATTAGCCCACGGCGGGAGATGGTAGAGAATGATCCTAAGGAGAACTATGTACAAAAAGTAAATACATAATGATATATAGTGGTTTGGCCCAGTGTGAACTACGTCCACTATGATGTTCCTTTACTATATCGACCTCTTACAATTTACAAACTATTACAAGAGAATAATAAAAGAGACAAGACTAAATATTACAAGAGTATAATATCCTAGTCTAAGGGTCTCGTAGGAAGGAGACCTGAGGGAAGACCTATTGGGAGGGTCGCCCCTTGAAGGGGATCTCGGAGATGGAAGAGCTCTTGAAGGAGGGGTTGCTGACAGTGGTCGGAAGGTGGGTGCTAGGAGGAGGTGCCGCTAACTAAGGTGGTGAGCTTACTGTTGGAGGCGATGATGGTGGTAGAGCTTGGTGGGTAGAGCATGGTGGGTTAAGTGGTAGAGTTTGATCCAAGGGAAGAATAACCATGGCCTGCTGATGAACTGAGCAGTTGAGAACTGAAGGGTGGACTCGGGGGGCTTTCTTTACAATTTTTTGGATTTCTAAGACGGGATGCCCCCGAGCCGTGGGCGTGCTGATTGAGGGGCTAGCTGGTGCATATGCCTTCTTACTAACTGTAGATTGGGGGTGGACACCAAGAGGACATCCCTTGCTCGGCCCAATGCGGTTGAGGCATTGCTTGATTTGGTAGGAGTGAACAATGCACTCCATTAAAGTCTCTGGTTGCTCTAGGTGGGTTCGGGTGTCCTGGTGCTATGGCATTTGGAGGGCTGACGAAGGACGGCCACAGATGGAGACAGCTGCAATAGTGCCGGAGGAGGACCTGTGTCACGATCTAAATTTCAGCATTCGAAAATCGACACCCGTACTTTACTTGTACTCGAATGTCGTAGATTCAATCGTTGAAATTCAATTCGTGCCGGAGCTTATAACACAGTAAGTATAACAACACAGCGGAAGAAAGAAATAAATGATATCATATACAACTCCAATGAATACAATATCCAGAATGATATACAATAATGATATCAATATGATACAAGAATATCGGAGATATGATACAATGCTACAGTGGAAACAACAGAAGTGATAACTCCAAATGATCCTCAAAAGAGAATGAGTCCAACAACTCCAACATCAGCTCGAATCACCATCACGTTGCACCAAGAGAAGCAACGTCAATCGTGGACTCCAAAACTGAACTAGCTCCCAATAATCTACTAAACCTGAATATCTGAGAAACCCAACTCTAGACTGCTCATGTGGAAAATTGTGGGCACCCAGAGTTTAGGAAGGGAACAATAAACTCCAGGTCAGTCATGGGACTGGTGTGAGTAACAAAAACAGTTTATCTTTAAACAAACAACAAAAGAATTTTTAACATTGAGATCCGCAATGCTTTTGGAAAATGAAACTACCATAAGGCCTCCCGCCACACACACAATGCAAACGCAGAATTGGAGGAGATTTCTCCTTATGATAGTCAAACATGCTTACTACGCAAAAACACCTTTGATATTATTACTAGTGCATAGTGTAGAAAACATTTCGAAAGTATAATATTAATCTTAGCCAGCATAGACATTCTAAACTATGCCTACTATAGCTACTATGTTCAATAGTAAGTTACCGCCACATTCCATAGTAGGTTATACAACTAAAACCGTACAAGGCTCGTATTGTTTCTTTGGATTTTCCAACAAATGGTCAGGCTAAGGAACTTCCTATGCCACATGGGAATGCCTCTGGCGGGACGTCCCGAGAACCACCTGACTCTCTGCCAACACAAGGCCGGTTACCCCCCTTCCCGGGTAGTAAACCTGAGATATGCCAACCCCGGTCCTTTGGGACCTTTATCCGAGGCCTCGGTCACACAGCAACAATCACACAGAGTAAATGAGATTGGAGCAACCACACAGGTAAATATCTGGGCTCCATACCATGATACCACCTTTTTCCAGAAGGAATGGTCATAACCTAGGGGAGCTACCCCTGAAACCTTGCTGCATCTTTCCTGTTTCGACCATTACCGGTTTTTGAGGCTCGATGAGGTCTCGTCCACAAAGCTACGCTTTTTTCACAAAGCCATGCTTTGATCAACAAATGATCGGCAACACACAGCAACACTTAGCATCTCACACTACCAAATTGGGAGTATATCGCTGATAACCTTCAACTACATAACCTCTGAGCTCGTACGTCTCAGAGAAGGGTGTTAAGCTAAGAGAATAAATTCTCCGCCACCAACAGAAATGTATTTGAAAGAAATTAGCTTTATATCTCAAAGTGTAGTGTCAGACATACAACCATACAAGTCTGTTCCGGGTTCGAACAGAACCGAAGGCACTTCCGAAGAAGCCCTTGCAATCCGGGTATTCACAATCCCGATCGGACTTCCCATCACTTAGGGAATCTCTATACCGGAGCAACTCAGTGCAGAGACAATCGATAGGTTATCCTATCGTTCTCGTAAATACCCGGTCTTCAACACCGGTCTTCAATTGCTATCCATATACGACGTATCACTTATTGAGAATGGGTTATATGACACAAAGTCCTCTCCTGGCTAAACCGAATAGTGAGCGCAATATTTTAAAACATACGGATAATGGGATTTCAATTAAGTCACGACTTATTATCCAAAACTTTCCTTTTGAATGGTTTAAACAAATCACCATTTTAATCTTTTACAAAAAGATTCATCTCACAAAGTTCATCCAGTTTCACAAAGATCTATTCATAGATTTCCAAATCGATTTCCATTTTAATTGGATTAACTCATTAAATCTTTAAACCAAAGTTTTAATTCATAGCTTTCAAAAAGAATTCACTCATAATTTGGGAAACCATTTTTCAATTCAAACTTGAAATTCCTTTAACTTAAATTGGAATTTCATTTCTTATATGAAAGCTTTTATCATTTGAAAACAAATAGTTTTCGTTTCGGAAAATCTGATTCATTTATACGAATTAAAGTCTTTGGGTTAAATTCAAATTCCCCAAACAATATTTTAAAATGGTTCAAATTCATATAAACACATTTATAACATTTTTAACCATAATTTCCAATCATGGAATTCAATTCCAAATTTTTTGGAATTCAAATTCAAATTAAATTATTTAAATTGAAACTTAACCAAGTTATTCAAATTAACTTTTATCTTAAAAACTCCTTTTCAAAAGCTTTAACATTTAACCCAAATCCATTTCCAAAATCAATTGAAATTAAAATTTCAATTTCAAAAACATTAAATTTAAATTATCTGTGACTTAACCGATTTCCTCATGAAATCCATATTTGTGTGTGTATGGTGTAGTCCAGGGGTTTCACACAGTAGTGCAACATCATTCAATCATCACAGATCAAAATACAGAAATATAGTTGATAAGCGGTATAAACTATAACGTTTATATTTCATTTACAGATCACAGATATATAAGTCACAAATAATAATTTACATTCATCCCAGATAAATAATTACAGTACAGATCACAACACAAATCAGGATGTATCACAAAGCATTACAGATCATAGATATCAAGCAATCAAATCATCCAATTGAATCCAAATATTCATAAGTAAATTTAATTTAATTATCTGATTAATTTAAATCATATTTATTTCTATGAATAAATTTACTAGTTATGGTAAATTAATAATCATTTAATTACGAACCATTTAATGAATTATCCTTTAATTAATCATAATTTAATCCTTACTTGATAATTAATCCTTAATTAATTATTCTTAATTAATTTCAATGAACAATTAATTTCTTAATTACTTCCATAAGGTAATTACACTTACACAATTTCAAAATGATTATCATTAATTTATTCAATCCAATCGATTGTTATAATTAATCACATTAATTAATTATTTAAATAATCTTAGTTAATGACCTTCATTAACAATTAAAATTTCTTTAATCATTTTTCTAAAGAAATTTCTTATATTGATCATTATTGATTATAATTTAATTAACCATTAAGAACTCATTAATCTTCATTAATTAAAGTAAACTCATTCGTATTTATGATTTAATTGTTATTTACAATATGGTTGAAAACATTGTTTCAAATTTCCTTTTTAATTCCAATTTAGATTTAAAATTTAGAATAAATCCTTATTTACCTTTAATAAATTTTAAAGCAAATTTCCTTAACACTTTAAATTTACATTTTTGATTTAAACTCAGTTTTAAAATCTTGATTTAAAAATTTAAATTTTAGCTTTAAAATTCCAAAACAGAAACAGTTCAGGTTGAAAGCCTGTAACAAAATTTTGACCCGATCCCTGACCATTTTGCTTCAAGAAAAACGCTTGTTTCTTCACGCTTGAACCCGAGCCAACCCACCTTCTTCCTCAACATTATAACCACCCAGATATACCAATGCCCACGTGCACGTGCACGACCACCAGATCGATGATCGACCATCACCGATCCCCTCACCAATTCACTGACGACGCCGTTGTCCCTTCCAAACACCCAGATTATCGGAATATGTTGAGAATCAAAATCGAACAAAAACAAGCTTCCACTGGAATCAACTCGATCCCCTGAAACTGGCTCGTGCCGTCGCCTCTGGCCGTCGTAGACCCTACGACCACGTCCAGAGATTCACCAGAACCCCCTCTCCTCATTCCCCCAGGTCCGATGACCTTAAACTCACCGTTGACACTACAGTAACCATAGAACCTCAACCATCCCCAAAAGCAAATCGAACCCTAGTTCGACGTCCACCCGCCGCCACGGCAATTAATAAAATTACTAACTATTTTTCCCTGCATCCCCATACCTTCAGCCTCCTCCAGTAAAAATCCCGAGGTTAAATGATTATGCGATCATCAGAAATCGAGCAAATTCTCGATTCTGATCAATTTCTGATATCTCACGATACTCACAGCTAAAAATCATAATATTTGTTTTAAAAATCATAGTTTTTATATTCGAATCTGATGATATAATCAGAACTTAAAATTTTAATGCTTGATTTTTTTGATTTAAAATACTTATTACTGTAATTTCTATTTTCACCATATTTATTTCATATTATTTTCTTGGAATTATTTTTAAAAATAACTCTATGATGTTATCAACATTTTATTTTCAGGATTTAAGGCTTGAATCGGTTTAAACAAGGAGATATGGATTTTTCTTAAAACTTGATAACCTGTTACTAACAGAGGTATGAATATATATGATATTCAGACATACACCCCGAAATCCTTACACATATGAACATATCAGCAAAATTTCTAATCAAACTTCAAGGATACTCACAAACATTAGATCACTAAACCATGTTAAGGGTTTTAAAAGAGATAATTTGCTCACAGGTAAAAGAAACAAGGAAATCTAGTTTATAAAGAAGGTTTAAGCACATTGATTTGAAAATGAACAGAGCTGCTACTTGAAACAGACTTGAATTTTTGCAAGCTGAAACCCATTCTTGATTCTCTGGTTTGAGTTGATTTGTTTGATGTTTTTAAATTGAAGTTTGTTTAAGTTTTTTTTCTTTCCAGATGTAGATGAACGAAACTGAATGGAGATGATATGTAAAATGAGTTTATAAGGGATATGCTTTGTTTGTACAGGGTGATAAATTTGTGTTTGTACAATGTTAAAGATATTTTCTTCATTTTGGAGGCTGATATGAAAATACTTGTGCGTGCATTAATTACTTTGTACAAACTGAGATTTTTATTTGGAACGGTGGCTGAAAACATTTTGTACATTTTCGAATTGACTTTGGTGTGTTAGAGAGATCTTGCATTAATTACTAAGTACTTTATGTCTCCATACTTGTGATATTTACATTTTCTTTTGCTTTGCATTACTTTAACTCGGCTGAGATGATATAATTTATGCTGGCAACTATTATACTTGTCTTGTTCACACTTGATTATGTATCTTCTTGTCTTGCATATATTTCTTTCTTGTACAACCTGACTTTGTTTTGTACATAATTAATTTGTCTTTATACACATCTATTTCCATTTTTTATTTTTAAACCATTTATTTACGATTTAAATTCAAATCAAATATATATATAAATAATTTTACTCATATATGCCCCTATATATTCACATATATATACAATATTTAAATTTTAAATGATTTAATATATAATTTATTTGGTTTCGGGGAAACTCAAATCGATTTATCAATAATTTCACAATTTTTATTCAAAAATTAAATTAATTATCAATTTAAATATATATAAAATCCGGGGTCGTTACAACCTGTTTGGGGGATCCATGTCGTGCCGGCTCCAAGCGAATATCGGGTAGCAGTCGGAATGCACATTGTTGGCATCTTACTGGTTCGGAGCTTCCTGGCATGAGTTGAAGCGTGTGGCCGTCTCCGGGTTCTGCGATGGGGACGCACCGCCGATTGAATAGAGATACGATCCTGAGCCCGAATCGAACTCGTGCCAAACCGGAGTGTCGTGGCCCGCTTACTATTCCAGGTGAATAGGACGGGCATGATTGGATGCATTCCATAATCTCGGACGGTCCTCATGAGACCCCAGATGTGTCGTAGCTTGCTTTCACCAGACTCTCCCAAGCAGTGGTGGATGCCCCAGGGTCTGGAGGAGGACGTTGGCGGGGGGTGCAAGAAGGTTGGTGCTGCCCGAGTTGCTTGGATGAAATGGCGGAGAGGTGACTCTGCTTCAGGACTCTAGCTTTGACTGAAGTAGGGTGTGCGGCTGCGGATGCCATAAAGTTGCGGGTTGCATAGGGCTTGCTGGCCAGCTTTGGAGGGAGGCCGTAGCGGCCTATTAGAGGGGGCAAAGAAGCTGCTACTTACCATGCCGCTCTTAGGGAGTGCCATGCGAGACTAAGGAGGAGATGCTTGCAAACTTGGGGGATTTTCCGGGGTTTCCCTTTGATGCTCGAATCCGCTACCAATGGTCTCGAGAGGAGGCCAAGGGTTGGAATTCGAGGCTGCTACCCGTGACACAGGGAAGATACTCCTCAGCTTCGGACTCCATGTCCCGTCCTTCAGGTCGAGAGGCACCACCCTCGGGTCGCCTGCTAGTATTGCAAGAGAGAAGGAAGGAGAGCGAGGGGAGCTTTGCCGACCAGTGTAGTACCCGAAGGTCTGTGGAGTGCACTGTGAGGATGCATGAGGGCTGAAGGATTGGACCACATTTCGGGGGAGCACGAGACTGTGGCTGCTTCTCTCAGGAGAACACGGGACTGTAGAACAAGAATCTGAATTCCTCTCTCTTCTAGCCGGTCTTCCTTCTTCTTAGTCGGAGGGAGGAAGAGGACCAGGAGACTTTTGCGACTGAAGCTGGGATTAAGTTGATGCAGGATGAGGTCGTTGTTGTGAGGCTTTTAACCTTGTGGTTGTATGATCGAGCCCAATGGTGGGCGCCAGAATGTTGACCACATTTTCGTTAAGAGTATAGAAAACCCGACCAAACCTCGAAATGCGATCGCGCCGACGAGGATACTGCCACACCGACGCTTGGCTTACTTTTTGGACGAGTTGACCTAGGAGAGAAGGCTCACTGTAAGTAGAGGGCACGAACCCCTTTGAGCCACAAGGTTGGTTGCGGGCCGACCACCCCAGGTGGAGGGAGGACAGATGGGCCCTTTGTTGCCGGGCCGTTGCTTTGGGGGAATGTGGACTGAGATTGGTAGGAGCGGACAGAGGCACTTGTCCTTCTTCTACCCATGGTAGAGAGTATGGAAGGCTGGAGCAAACAGGGAGACTTGCCCAAGGTGGGAGATGGCAAAGAATGATCCTAAGGAGAACTATGTACAGAAAGTAAATACACAACGATATATAATGGTTCGGCCTAGTGCGGCCTACGTCCACTGTGATTTTCCTTTACTATATCGACCTCTTACAATTTACATACCGTTACAAAAGAATTATAAAGGAGACTAGACTAAATATTACAAGAATATAATATCCTAGTCTAAGGGTCTCGCGGGAAGGAGACCTGAAGAAAGACCCACCGGGAGGGCCGTCCCTTGAAAAGGAGTCTCGAAGATGGAAGAGCTCTTAAAGGAGGGGTTGTTGGCAGTGGTCGGAAGGTAGGCGCTAGGAGGAGGTGCCGATAGCTGGGTTGGTAAGCTTGCTGTTCGAGGCGATGATGGTGGTAGAGCTTGGTGGGTAGAGCACGGTGGGTTGAGTGGTAGAGCTTGATGGAGGCTCCCTCTAACAGAAGTCGAGTGAAGCCGCCATTAGAGAGGTTTAGGATGAGGAGAGAGTTGGTGAGGGAGATAGGTTGGAAAAATCGTTCTCTCCGTCCCTTTGTTTGTCTATGTGTGTCCTTGTGTCTTTTTCGTCCTCCCGCTATATGATATGGCATCGGGTATGTATAGAGGATGTGGGGTGATGGTGGATGGTCGAGATTGTAGAACAACATTGCAGGAGAGGCTTTGGGCCGTGGATTGGAAGGGACGTAGGATGGGAGCAGCTAGAAAGCATATTCAAGCCCTTGGCTTGGATTGCTTACAAACTGGAAAGAAGGGTCTATGGTAGACCTAGGAAAGGCAGCATGCTTTAGTAGGTAGGGGTGCAGGCATTCTGATTGGCTATTGGACATGTGGAGGAGAGGAAAGGGCTATGCATGGAGTATTGTTGGCAGAGGAACAATACTTTTCTGTAATGGCGTGTACTTCGGAGCAGTTGGACTGAGAAGGGTTAGGGTACTTTGCGGTAAGCTGTTTTGGGTTAAGCTGGTAGTCCTAGCTGGTAGGTTTAGGATTGCTAAGGACATAAGGTAGTTTGTCCAATGCGATCAGGCTGATCCCTGTGTAGGAGTAGTTGGGCCACATGAGATAACCAGTCCGGTGTTGGCTCTAGATTACCCGGGTGTCCGGTGAAGGGCAAACATGCAAGGCCCGATTGCAGCCATATGGAAAGCGAAGTCGACGGATGGTTATGTGAGAGCGGAGCTACTTCTGGTACTAGGATTGTGCCTAGAGCGAACTCGGCCTTAGAGGGGAAGGAAGGCCGCTAAGGAATGGCATTGCATGGAAGGTGTGGTACTTGGCGCATGGATTGGGATAAAGGACCGTATCGGGCGGGTGCCGAAGAGGTAGAGGGTGGCTCTGGCTGCTAAGGGGAAGGATGCCAAGGAAGGCCCAGGGGTGCAACCTTGGGCTTATGATTCTAGGAGAGATTGGCTGACCAGCTTCAGCAGATCGTTAGAATGTTGGAAACGCTCGGTGCCTTGTTGAGAAAGGCGGGTTGCTTGAGGGCTAAGCTTCCATCCATGGTGTCTTCGGATGCGGAGTAGGCACAATTGGCCACTGAAGACGGCGGACTGTTTGCCCATTGACGGGGGTAACCAGTTGGCTGAGCGAGGATCTGGCGAAACGACCAACTTTGAAGCTTCTCCAAGAAGTTTTTGTTTACCAAAAATTTTAGGTAAAAATTTTCAACCCTAAGGATCATCCTATATTGGCCGAGCACGACTACAGTGTAATTTTTTGATGTTATTAGTGTCGGTGGTATAGCCAGTCTCATACCCATTTCAATCGGTTATGCAAAATCGAGTGCGAAAATAGACGCACGGTTTTCCATAACCGAACGATGTAAATATAAAAAAACCAAAACTCTAATTATAAAACACAACAATAGCTTCCCCTATCAGCAATTAATGATAGAACATATTGAAATCAATAATATGAGTAAGACCTATTTTATTATTTTTGAACAAATCATTGTATGAACTGATGTTTTTTATAACTATTCAAAATATGTATGATATTTATATGTGCTATAATCTCATCAAATTCAAGGTCAAATTTATTGTAGTATTTATTGATGTATTTTTAAGTTAGTAAGTCATATAAATTTAATTTAGGTTGAAAGAATAACATATACTGTAATTTGATTTATGATGAACAAAAAGTGTTTTGGAATTGAATGATTTCGCAAAACCGTATTTTGTTTACGTTTTATGGTTTCTAATATTGTTCGCATTATTTATTAATTTTTGCTACTTTTTTGTACTTTTTAGGTCGATCAATTTGGTTATTTTCTAAAACTTTTGGTTGAATGATCATTAAATGGTATTATTCTATTTCTCTTTATTTAATATATGCAAATCATAGAAGATGTTGGGAGTTCCAGTTCAGTAATTTGTACAAATGATTTTTGAGGTGCATGGAATGAATGCGTAGAAGATTTTCAAGGTATTAAAATAGAAGATGTGATTATAGAAGGAAGTGAGTTTAACCTCTCAGATAGAAATGATCCAGAATCAGATGATGACGAAGAAATAAATGTTGATCTAACCAAGTATTTTACTACTAAAGAATTAAGTTATCTATATAATATATTGGCAGATATAAAAGAAAAATTGTAAAGGAGTTTAAATTTTACCGCCCTTTTGTATGTAGGTTTTTCCTTCACGTAAAGCTATGATTCATTGGTGTCGGTCGATTGGAAAGAAGTTGAAAACTATAATTATGATTGCTCGATCCAATAAGTAGTTGAGGAAGAAGCCACGAGTTCATTTAGGTTGCGTGGAAAAAGCAATGAAAGATTAAAACATGTGAACATACTTCAAGTAGAAAATGCGACTGTATATTTTCACCTAAAGGTGTATACAAAGGATATTACAAACAAAGAAGATGACTTATGGGGTATTTAGGTAGCTAATGATATTCATAACCATAAGTCTGTGCAGTTAAAGGGAAACGGTGGAGTTGCAAAAGGTTATAACGGGAATAAAACGGGGATATAGCGGAAAATAATGAAGGTGCAAAAGGTTTCATTTGATATAAAACCAAATATTTAAATTTAAGTTATTATCATACTCACATCATTTGTGTAGGAAAAAATATATTTTTTAATCTTATATAACAATATTGAAGAATATAATGATTTAGCAGTCTAATTTGGAAACTACCATAGATTTCTAACTTATATCGAGCACATATACCTTAAAATTAGGTCCTTACCCTAATTTTATTGATCTGGATTAAAAGAGAACTAGTCAAATAAACAATTTTTATTGATGCTGCCAAAGCGGGTGCTAAAAAGTCTTGATTTAGCGTGTGTAGCAGAAAATAACAGGGCTTAAAACAGATCTACTGTTTAATAGCGCTAAATTGAAATAACGTAGTGGTCGTATAGCGCTTCGCGCTATAGCGGTCAAAAAGCGTTATGCGCTATAGCGGGAATTTTGTGAGGCTTTAGCAGGACTTTAACTACACAACCATGAGTTACCAAAATCTCTAATTGGTCATCCATTTGCTGGATGATTTACTACTGTGGAGAAAAAATAATGTTTTGATTTATCTATTTCTGAGGTGAAACCGAGAGAGTTTTGTTTAATGAAAAGAATTTTCTTGAGAACACTTCGACAATAAGAACGGTGTACAATTTAAACAGAAGATAGGGGTTGTAGAGATGCAAGGCAGGTCTACGATGCAACATTTGCTCAAGATGATTGTTGGGTCTCATTATGTTCATTGGGTGAGAAAGAACGAAATTGATGATTCTGTTTTAAACATTATGCGGGCAGGGCCGGCCCTGAGAAATAGGAGGACCCAGACACAAAAATAAATAAAAGCCCTACCGTGCTTAAAATAAGGATAAACAACAAAAATGACAAAATAAAAAGTTCCATTAATACAAAATGATTTAGTTGTGATTATATAGAAATACTTGATCTTCTTATATTTTGAGTTGCAAAATTGTTAAGCAAAAACTTAAATCAATTGACTCTAGAATCTTTTTTTCGATAAGCATTGTTGTCAATCCGTTCAATCTTCCATGTGATATAGTCTTTCAAGGAAATGATTTAATAGTATTCTATAAGCAACCCATGCATTAATATAAATATAATCTCATTCTTTTGATATAATTTAGCACATCAATAGTGCTTTTAGTATTTGTTGGTAAAATTTCTCTAATGATTTACAATTCTCCATGATGTTAGTGATGTGGCCAACACTAATTTCATGTGCTTTGGGATTTTCATTAACAGTTTTCAATCATTCACTCCTTCATTTCCAATTGTAACATTATTCCACATTTTTTAAATAACTTATGAAAAATAAAATGCTATTTGAAATTTTGGAGTAATAACCATTTTTTATCATGTTTTTTGAGTTGCTTACAAAATAAAAATACTCTATCACTCTGTCAAACATTATTTATGGAGCCGTGAGGATTAGGAGAGGAGAGAATCATAATACGTGAAGGAAAAAAAACAGGTAATAGGCTATTAGGTTGTTGTAGATGTTTAAAGTAGTTTTACTTTTTTTTGAGTCCTTTGTTGTTTTGAGGCCCTAGGCCATTGCCTAGTAGGCCTATGCTAATGGTCGGGCTTGTATGTGGGCTCTTCTAAAGTCTACTATACCATCCAAATGCTTTCCTTCAGTCATAATTCTTGATTGCACGTATAAGACGAATACGTTTAGATTGCATTTACTGCAACCGATGTTGATCACATCTACAACTAAAACATTTATAATTGCACAGTGTTTCTTGTCACACGAGTGGAAAAATAATTATGATTGGGTTCTTACAAATCTAAGTATTTGTATACTCCAAATAACTTGCTTGACGTGGTTTTGACAGATAAAGAATGAGCGTATATTAATGGAGTGAGCAAAATATTTTCAGAACCAACGTATTTGGTTTACGAGCGACACGTGTTGAACAATGTTATTGCAAAGCGGAGGAAATTTTTTGAATACGTTGAAACTACAAACGTTGAGAAATCAATTAGTTCGTTTTTTTTTCTGGAAAAACAAACGCAGTAGGAAGAAACCAAAATTAAATTGAGGGTTGTGGGTGAGTGTGGAATGGTTTAGTGGGTGTGAAGAAAAATGGACGAGAGATTTATGTTTGGTATGTGTATATAGTAGCAGAATAAATATATTCTTGTTTGTTGAGTTAAGGAGGAACACAAATACAGACAAAGAAATTTGTCCAAGTGGGCCAATGGATACCCTGGGCCCGGGGCCGGCCTCGGCAGCGCATTATTATAAAATAAACCTTGTAGTATTTGTACAAACTTCTTGGAAGAACGTTTTGGCTATTTTAATCAGCAATTATCTATTTACAAACGCGAGGGAGTTTTTGGTAAAATAACAAATTGTCTGTTAACTAAACTTGCTTTCTTCGTATCTTCGAAAAAATGTCATCATCCTCTTCTCATCTCATCTTCTTCTTCTATCTACTCTTCTCTTCCCCTCTAATTATCTCAATAGCTACCCAGGCTTCTTCCATTGCAACACCCCAAGAGCTTCTAAAAACTTCTAGAACCCCCGAAATCTTCGACTGGCTGAAAGCCACAAGAAGAAGACTGCATGAGAACCCAGAACTCTCCTTCGAAGAGTACGAAACAAGCGAACTCATTAGATCCGAACTTGATAAATTGGGAATTGAATATTCGTGGCCTGTCGCTAAAACTGGAGTTGTTGCCACGATTGGGTCCGGAAATGCTCCTGTTTTTGCTCTTAGAGCTGATATGGATGCTCTCGCCCTTCAGGTTTTTATTTTATTTTATTTGCTAAAAAAGAATATGCTTTTGAAATAATATTGGTTTTGATTTGAAGAGGATGGATAAATTCAATAAAGCACTCCCTTCTTTCTTAAATGATCACGTTGGTTTAAAATTATACCGTTGTTCCAGAATATAAAACAGTAATTTGTGGTTGAAATCAGCTTGAAAGTTGAAACTAACCTAGAAATATAAAGTGTGAAAATATGAAATGTGTAAAATTGCATTTCTCAGCTTAATTTATTTTCAGGTGTAATGATTATGCTAATTATAATCATATTTGGGTTAATGGAATATTATTGATAAAAAGTTAGTCCCACATCACAACCTATCCACTATATACTTATCTGTAATGTGGACCTTACATATACGTGTTATGAACCTTTAGCTTATGTGTTGTGACTTGTATCAGTGTGATGTGTCACAATTTTAAGCAGAGTGAATAAAAGTGGGATTTTGTTCATAACATTTCGTATTTATGGTTGATAAACACCAAAAACCGTGACAGGCACCACTATTTTACAACTCGACAATTGATGGACAACAAGCATTTATCTGTTTACACACAATATAAGTATGTAAACAATTGCACAAATATTATTTTCATTTTTGGATACTTATGTATTGCATAAATGATAAAACAGATTGTTGTTTATTATTACTTTGAAACAATCAACTGAGTTTGTATTAAATCTCTCATTTCAGGAGTTAGTAGATTGGGAACACAAGAGCAAGGTAAATGGAAAAATGCATGCTTGTGGTCATGATACTCATGTTACAATGCTCCTTGGTGCTGCCAAGCTATTGCAGCTTCATAAGAATGAAATTAAGGTATGTTCATATCTAATAATCCACGTGTATGCATCTTCTCTTAGTTGTGTCAGGTTAGAAAACCAAAGCAGTGGCAACGAAAACACAAATTTGTAAATAAAACTTAAATTCACATCTTCATCTTTAAAATTCATGTATTTTGTCGCTTGATCAAATGTCTTCAATTTTACTTTAAATGAGATTTATCCATAACCCCATTGTAATTTACAAAGAAGGATTTCTTTCTTTCTATTTTATTTTCTTTGAAGAAAAAACGATGAATAGGAAAATTGAAGTTTTGATAATCATCAACTTACAACCATTTCGGTTCACTTGTCTTCATTTGGGTGTCGCAGCCACCTTCTATCAGTTTAATATAAACAATTACTTTCTAGTTCTTTTGTTATCAATCAATTAATTTTACAACTAAGTAATCGATTTATAGATATGGTTGAGCACATGGGACATGGAAATTGAGTACATGGTTCCCTTCTGTTCCTAAATTGAATGTTCTCATGTGTCCAATCACATCTCTACCATTCAGTTATTTGTAAACTTCATTATTGACATTGCATAAAACAATAATAAATGGTTGAGATCAACATGACACGTGGGGCAGACACACAAACTTGTTGACAGGAGATCCAAACTCTGAATTTAGATTAGAGGAATTGCTTTCAGTTATAACCCCTAATCTTTAGCTAATTAGGACATGTACGTTAAAGGCCCATTAGATAGCTACTCAAATTTGCCATTTCTACAAAATTAAAAAGAAGGTATTTTGATGCAGACAAACAACTATTAATGTTATTTTCTGACAATATCAGAGAAATTATTGCAACTAAAATAATGAACGTTTTGATAAATTAATTTTTCAGTCTATTGATTTCAATCAAAACTCAAAGATCTTATTAACAATGAATCAAAACAATTTCGTTTTTGATTGTCAAATATAATACATTTTGAACATATTTGTCAAAACAGCACAGTTAAGTGCAAGAGATCCAATTTAAATGTGGACAAACAAATAAGTGGACAACACGAGAGATCAAATCGATGATAGAGGATTTGCTCTCAAATGCAACATCTTATCTTTAGATAAATCAATTAATTCACCTTAAAGGGCTTTTTCTTTTTTCTTTTTTCTTTTTTCTTTTTTTGTAAAATTCAGAAGGTTAATTTTGAATTGAAAATAAACAATCGTTAAGGTTATCTGTTGACTTTATCTGGAATAGAATGTTTCAACTAAAATAAGGACTGTTTTGATATATATTTTTTCGATTTTCTGATTTTTTCTAAACAAAATAAAAGTGCTTTTTTTATTGTCAACAACAATTAAAATGTTACCTTCAAAAGGGCACAGTTAAACTAGTATTCCAACCAGCCGAAGAGGGCAAAGCTGGAGCATATGAAGTAATTAAGGAAGGGGCAGTGGATGATGTAGAGGCAATATTTGCTCTTCATGTAGACCCAACAATTCCAACTGGATCCGTGTCTTCAAGACATGGGCCATTTCTTGCAGCGGCTTGTCGGTTCAGAGCGACCATCAAGGGAGTAGGAGGGCATGCTGCTTATCCACACAAGGCTGTAGATCCGGTTCTTGCTGCATCTTTCGCAGTTTTGAGTCTGCAGCAAATTGTTTCTAGGGAGTCCGATCCTCTTGAAAGCATGGTATGTATTCTCATACGTTCCTTTATGTGTTATTAGTTATTTTTTCTGTTTCTATGTTTGTAAGATAGAAAACGCCGTAACGTTTCCATTATGGGTGGAATTATGGCACAATATTTTTGGTGGACTCGTAAGTCATTGCACGTGAGACTATTTTGCAATCAGGATTTTGTGCTTACTTGAATGCATTTATAATGTTAAAAAAATTCAATAAGCGTAAAACTTAGCCTGAATGTAGTATACTGCTGGAGTGCTCTCCTCGGATAGCGGAACACTCATTTTAAATAAATGAATGAATGAAGAAAAAATAATAAATAAAAAAATACTGAAACAAGTATTTATTGATTAGATTAGCGTTGAGTGCTTTTCTTGGAAATCAAACAAACTTGTGTTATCTTGTCCTTTTGTTTTGTCAATGATAAATTTTTCGTAGGAGCACAAAAAAAATATAAAAAAGCTTCAAAGCTTATTATGTGACATTTACTTTGTTGGGCACACCCCCCCCCTCTCTCTCTCTCTCTATATATATATATATATATATATAAAATCTTTATTAATAGTTGGCTTGAAAGCGCAAACTTTTGGTCCGACCGCGAACTTTCAAAATTGCCCCTATATGTGTTTTAATACATTTGGTGTCACACTCTTTTGATGTCAGCGTGAAACACCAAAAATTTCTCTCTACATATAATATCAAAATTTAATATAACTCAAAAGTAGGATCTGACAATTAAGCTTCCTTTACAGATTCAAATTTTCATCTATAAATATTACTAAGTCTTTATATTACTTAAAAATAGGATCTAACAAATAAACCACTTTACAAATTTGTTTTTTATAAATTAATGATATAAATAAAATTCTAAACTAACAAAAAATTAGATATTACAACTTAGAAATAAAATTTCAAATTAACTACGTATGATTCAACACAAACATAGCTAAATATTTATGGAAAATATTTTCTTTTAAACGTACTAAACAAATACAATTTGTATAAAAACAATTCGGGTGTCTTCGCGCGTGCTGTAATGCTCGTGTATATATATATATATATGTATATGTATGTATATATATATATATGTATATGTATGTGTGTGTGTGTGTATATATATGTATATATATATATAGCAATGATCGGCTACACCTCATTTCTGCTACACCTCTATTCCACCATGATTTCAACCTCACATTCCAACTTAAATAATATAATGAGTGTGTGTGTGCATGTATGCATTGTGACCTATTCTTTTTACGATGAGTGTTCTGGCATTTGTGTATAAATATACTTTTGAATGAAATATATTAATCAAAGTCTAATTTTAGTATGTTGCATATAGTATTAACTATTTTAATTTTAACAAATACATTGTAAAAATAAAATGTATAGCATAAATGATCTTATAAATAACTTTTAACAAGAAACACATAATTTATGAAGATTGAAAGTTAAATAAGCTGTAACGGATCCTTGCTAAGACCAAGAATGAGATGTAGGAGCTTGGATTCAAAAACATGCTTTCATTTATAAATCAAATTTTTTGCGAAGACCAAGATCAGAACCCGTGACCTCTTATGTATACTAATGTTTTCCAATTAAAACCATAAAGGATTCTTGGAATGTTTGCGTAAATGCAAAAAAATGTGACATCGAAAATATTACGACTATTATTAAAAATTATCTGAAGGGGGTTTTACCGATGAATGTCCTTGAGAATATGAACTTATACTTACTATTTAAAGCATGAAGCATCAAACACAAATTCTTATAGTAAAATTAGTCTTCTTGAAGAATGATTATGTATAAAAGTAAATACATACATACATACACGCGGGTGTGTGTGTGGGCGGCACGTATGTGTGTGTGAGAGGGAGCCTTTGTAGATTTGGAATTTAGCTGCTGCTATAAAACTACACAATAAACAACCCGAAAAGATAATAAAATATTCACATAAGAGCCTCCATTTTAATTTGTGGAGTCTTTAGAATTGCTTGCTGCAGAATTGTCCTCTACAAAAATGCTTGCTGCAGAAGTGCTCTGCCTATGAATAGTTATATTAATTTGAATGATTACAAACTTGATCATGTTCTAGCTAATTTCTTTTACTTGTTATAGGTAGTGTCGGTTACTTTTATGAAAGGTGGAGAAACTCACAATGTCATTCCTGAGATAGTAACTTTAGGAGGCACTATTCGAAGCTTGTCAACTGAAGGCCTGTATTATCTTATGAAGCGAGTTAAAGAGGTACCAAAGCACACTGTGTGCATATCACATTTCTAATTAGTCTACTATTTTTTTTTAACAGGTATGTCCCACAGACTTATTAATAAGATACTCTATGTTACGAAGAAAGTACAACCTCAAGAGACCTTTAAGTGTAGCGTTTTTTTTTTGAACATTAATTCATTTATGCTAGTGGGATTTGGAAATATGAAGACTTACCACTATTCTACAAGGGATATCTTCTATTGTATCAAACTTTGATACATCATCCTTTGACATGTGTGCTACCTGATAAAAATTGATATTTGAAATTTGTGTTCACTTGCACCAAATTTTAAGTGAAATTTACGCTAAAGGGCTTCTAGGGTTAATTCAGGTAATAAATTTCTAGTACAAACATAAAAGAAAGTAAAAGTTTAGAGGAAAGTGATAAATGAAATTATTATTTTCTCGTCGTTGAAAATTTTACTTTCTTTTCTTTGAAACTAGAAAATAATTACTGAATATATTTTTACCCTGTCGTTGAAATGATACTTTTTATCTTTTTTCCTTTAAACTAATTATTCTGGATCTGTCCTAAAAAACTTATGGGCTGGGTGGTTCGTTAAGTGAAAATCCCCAAAATTTAACTAGTAGGACACATCAAAAAGCTAAGCGCTTGTTTGGCTTGAAAAATGACTTTTTTCGTTTTCAACATGTATTTCAGATGACGTAGGAGAGGGAGAAATTGGAAAATCCTAGACAGGAAAAAGAGAAAAAGAGAACATAGTTTTTGATATTTTCCAAATGGTGGAAAACAAGAAAAAATCATTTTCGATACCATTTTCCAAATTAATTGTTTTTCACCGTTTTCTTCTCAGCTGTGTATTTTAAAATACATGTTGAAATCGCAAAATACAAAACTCATTTCCAAACCAATCAGACTATAAAATCCATAATATAGAATTTTGATACTCTAATAGCAGGTTCAAAGTGCTGCTCCTTACTTTGCTTCTTTCCAACCAAATGACATAAACTTACTAATAGTTATTTTCATTTCACATCACATACACCTGCTTTCAGCATTTTATCTCCAAACTACATATTTAATTTAATAGTTCTTAGTCCAGCACCACTGTGATTGTAGTTAGGAGCTTTGGTTTTTGTCCGTGAGGTCACAAGTTCGAATCTTAGTACAACTATGTATTACCAACTAAAGTATCCAATTTTAAAAATAAATAAATCTTTAATAATTGTTGTAGTACCTTTGGTGTCTCATTTTTTTAGTGTCAGCGTAAACTAACAAAAATACTCCTAATATCGAATTTTAATATCACTTGAAAATAGGATCTGATACTTAAATTTCATTTACAAATTCAGAACATCTTACTACAATTATCAAATTTTAATATCAAATTAAAAATAGGATCCAACGAATAATGTGTTTTTTACAAATTCAAAATGTCCATCTACAAGTACTATCACATTTAATATCAGTTAAAGGATCTAACAAATAAATTATTAATTAGTAATATAAATAAAAATTCAATCTAGAAATAAAATTTAAACAAACAACAAATGATTTCAACCCAAAAATATGGTTAATATTTCTACAAATCATATTCGGGACATTTTCTCCCGAATGTGTTAAACATATACAATTTGCAAAAAAATAATTCACGTGCGTGTCCTAAAGTTCGTAAATAATAATAATAATAGTTCAATTCTCTAACAATATATTATGATATACAGATAATCATGGCACAATCCATCGTGCACGGATGCACAGCTACAGTAGACTACATGGAGAAAGAGCGAAGAGCGTACCCTGTAACATACAACAACAAAGAAATATACAACCATGGAAAGAAAGTAGGAGAAATATTATTCGGAGAATCGAACGTAAGGCAAAGCAAATTGGTTATGGGAGCGGAAGACTTCAGCTTCTACACGCAGAAATTGCCTGGTGCTGCTTTCAATATTGGAGTTAGAAATGAATCTATTGGAGCAGTGCAAGGGTTGCATTCTCCTTACTTTTTTGTAGATGAAGAAGTGCTTCCTATGGGAGCTGCTTTTCATGCTTCTGTTGCTTTGGCTTATTTTCAGTAGATGTAAAGAACGCTTGCATTATCGTAGATATAAACAACAGGGAAGACCAGTCGATTTAGTGAATATTAGTTGTGGGCTCGGTTATCCGTCAAAGTTTTCAACAATAATATGTTTTTTAAATAGCATATATATGCAGCTAGAAAATAATGTTTTTATAAAATGAAAATTTGCAGTTCTGATTGTAAATATTTATGGTTTAAAATGTATATTTTCGTAAGAAATTTAATATAGATGTTTCATGAAACTTTTTTTTTTTTTTTTTGAGAAGGATTAAATAGGTCTTGAAACTTTTAAAAGGTGTTTAAAAAAATATTTCGAGATATTATTTCATTTTTTGAAATACCTCGTCTCATTTTCAGTTCCTTTTGTTTTCATTTTCAACATTTTTAGAAGCAGAATTAGATTAATAACATCAGCATATGATTGAATGATGCATATTGAAATTCATTTTTTACAGCAACATGTGTTTTACCCTAAGGGCTAAATATTAATTTACATAGGTATGTGAGTATTTGATTTAGATGGAAAAGGTGCATTTTAAGCACATTAGTGTACGTGTTCAAGATGGCCAAAAGACACCTCAAATTTGGGTTTGCTCTCCAGGGAATGCATGCTCGGTAGTGGTGTTAGCATGACAAGGTGCAGGCAGGTCTAAGTTATCATAAAGTGATTTAATGTGAAATTTTGCAAATGCTCATAAGATAGAGTCATAGAGGAGGAGGAGACTGAGAAAGATTGAAATAATAATTTGATTATTAAATAAATAGGGCCACGTATTGTATGTGTATTTAAACAGCTTAACGGACAATTGGGTCCATGGATCTAAGAAAAAAAATAAAGTTTTGGCTTGTGTAACTCTGTCAATGGATATTCGAAAAATTCGAAATCCGTCCGCATCCGCATCGAAAAGCGGATAAATATCAAATATTCGGAAAAACGGATGTGGATGAGGTACGAAGGCATCCGCATACAAAAATTATCCGTTCGGTTTTTGCCAAGATTATAGTTCAAATTATTTGTATTTAAGTGAAATGAAATATATTCGTTTAATATTTTATTAAGTTGGTAATTTATATTATATGCACTTAATACTTATTAACTGCTCCAAACTATTTATCATCATTGTATTTGTTAATTTTTAGCACTTTTACAATTAATGGGTGTAAAGGTCTTTAAAAGAAAAGGAGGAATAAGTTTTAAACTTAGAATTTGTAAGTTTTCCTCTCTGGGTTTGGTGAATTATTTAAATTCAAAATGCTGTAAAGATGCAAGTCTAGAAAGATAAAACGTTAAACAATCAAGTACCTTTGAATTTAATAGAAACTTCAAAATAACACTTTTAAAGGCAAGAATTTTGGGATTTTATGTTTCAAAAATTTAGAAACTTAAATTTTTAAAATGAGATGATAAATACCAAACCAAACTTTTAAATATGAAGTAGATATGAATCATTTGCTAGGTATGATAGGAAAAATGGTAAGGCTATGTAGGAGATAGAAGTGATTACTTTTAGTAGTAATAATAAAAGTTCTCGTAAAGTGTATATGACACAGCTGAGAACCAAGAAATGTTGCTTCATGTGTGTAGACTATAAAAGAATAGTAAAGTAATATTAGCAAGATAGTAAGAAACACGTGATTGTGATAAATAGACCTTAGTTGGGGAAAAATGAAAAAGCAAACGTAAACAGAAAATTTCCCCAAGCTTAATTGTCTTTTTACAATGAGACTGCATATATTAAAATCTTTATTCATTGCAGTAAATGAGACTTGATTATTCCATTTTTAGTATGAAAAGGAAAAGATGAATAGATATTATTCATCGTGAGTAATACAGCATAAGTTAGTAAATAGTAATAGGCGGCAGGAGAAGCATATGAGTTACTTGGATACCTAAAGTAGGACCTTTCTGTGTCAGAGTGGACACGATCCTAGGCCTCCTAGCCATAGAAGATAGTTGTATTTAGCTGCTATATTAAAGAAAAGTAAAAGCAGATAAAAGTAACTAAAAGAAAAACAGTAAAATCTAAAGAAAGCGACAGAAACGTAAATAGAAATAAATGAGAATTGCAAAAGAAAAATACATTTTTTCCATAAATTAAGCCTGGGAAAAAGTTTGAAAAGGAAAGTTTTTCTTATGTAAACCGTGCTTGGGAAAGAAAATTTTAGATTTTTATAAAATAACGGCATAAGTTCCAAACATAGGAAAAGAAGTGCACAAAAATAAAACGGTAAACGTAAGGTTTTCTGTTTTCTACCTTCTTTCTGACATAAGAAATCGAGTTCGGAAAATTAGTTTTTCTTCTTTTGAAATTCGAATATTAAAAGTTGTGGTAGGATTTCGATGTAAAATTCGTTGAGCTACGCCCCTATTCACTAGGTGTGGGAAAAATTGAATGAAAAACATTTTGATCTTTCAAAAGATTGCATTCATATAGAAATTGCAAGTATATTTAGGTTGTGTGCATCATGTTTTAAAATAAATTTTAAAGGAGAAAAGCATTCATATAGGAGGTACCGTTTGTAAATTCATGTACATGCATATATTTAGTATTGAATGACACTTTGCACAGGAACACTGATGGTCGTAAAATTGGATGTACACAAAATGGATGTGATTGATGCGAGGAATTACATAATTTTACCCTTGTCGAATTTTGGGGACGAAATTTCCTAAAGGTGGGAGAATGTAACACCCCGTATTTTTAGATAATTAAATAATCAAATAACGATGAACAATGAAAATAAACATTTTTGAAATTGTCAGAATATGGCCTCGAAACTTATACCATTATGTTCATGGCGATTTTCTGATCAATTTCCATATATAACTTGTCGAAATCAGAGTTAATATGAAGAAGTTACGAGAGAAACGAAAATCAGAAATTAACGAGAAAAAAGGTAGGTCGACCTTTAGGTCAACCTATCGGTCGACCCAGAGCAATGTTAGTTCGATCCAAAAAGGCTTAAGGTCGACCCTCATAGTGTCTGGGTCGACCTATAGGTCGACCTGCAATGTTGTAGGGTCGAGCCGCATTTTTTTGGAGCCGATGTTTGTTTCGGTGATGATTTTTGTTGATTTTATTCGATCTGAGCCATACATTCATAGATCGGATGGCTCCAAACGACCATGTGACGTGGTGACTCCAGATTCAATCCAAAAATCCGACGGTCTGAGATCCCCAAACTCCACTATAAATAGGACCTTAGGCCTAGCTATTTTCTCACAGTCAGATTTTCTTCCAATTGGGTTCATTGCATGAAGCTGAACCCTAAATAAAAAATATTTCTAGGGAGAAGATCTTCTTAATAAAAATATTAAACGCCTTAGAAGGGGTTCCAGAAAGGCCATGGAGCAAAGCTAAGGACGACAGATGGGTGGATTTAAATTATATATCTTTTACGTTTATGATATATTATCGTCAGTTTCCCGTTAAATATTTTAATTCAGCATTTATTTCAGTAATTAGTTCTTCTAATTAGTTATGTTGAAACTGTAAATTCTATAAGAGAGCTTATATTTAATTATTAATTTATATGGAAAAGAAAGATAGGAATCCAATTAAAATATGAATAATATTAGGCTTAACAGTTATAGAGAAAGGCTTAAGCCTAAAAGTAAGAAATTTACAGTAAATTATGTTAAAACGGGAGAAATAAATTAAAAAGGGGAAAATTTAGAAACTTGATTTGGAAGTTAGTGATAGATTAGTTGGTTGGTTTAGAAAAGAGAATACATTTCCATGGTTTAATATTGTAAGAATAACGATAAACGTAATTGCAAGAATAAAAGAAAGAAAAAGGGAATTAGTGTAAAATATAGACATTTCTATATTTTGCATTATCCGATAATTAAAGAGACAATAAAAGAAATATCTTGCAATTACGAGTTATTGTTTATAGCATTACTTAGTATTAAAATATGAAAATGGATTTTTAGTACAGTTTTGTAACCAACCAAATAGAATAAAGTGAAGAGTTAAAGAAATTAAAGAAGAAATCAAGTTAATTATATGACAAGACCAGAAATAATAAACATCATTGTGTCTAGATCTGCATTTGCTGCGCAGATAGTAAAATAAAAGTAAAGCAGTTATTATGATAAGTAATTTGTGATAATTGGACGTCGTCCTAAGCTAAGATGTCATATAATATAAGAGAACTAAAAAGAATATACTATCATAATAAAAGAAGACAGACTAGAATAGAAGAGAGACACTTGCAATTACATTTATAACATGTAGGTTATAAAAGAAAGAAAAGAATATAAAAGTAACAATTGCAAGTATAATTGTAACACATAAGTTATAATTAAAAAAAGGAAATATAAGAGGGTTTTTTTTTCAACTTAGATCTTGGATTAAGTTAATAAGCAAAATGATAGAAGTGGCCCATATCAACAACATTCCATTTCAGTCAGGAACTGATGGTCTCACAATAGTTAGGTGAGGCTGGGATACGCTTATGCTGATTAGGGTAAATAAGTAGCCAACAGAATTAGAAAAGTAAACTAAACACATAATAAAGATTAGACGTAGGGTCTAATAAAATGGTAAGATGCGTTTGGAGCAGCCCAAAGGATGAAGAGCCTAACGAAGCAGTTCATCATAGATTTTTAGCATAGAAATAACACGTCCAACTTAGTTAATTTGGGCTAGAAGGAAGTACGAGACTTCAACGGGATGTGATGGTACTCTAGGATGACCCTTTGGGGTAGGCCTAATGAAGCTGCACCCCAGAGGCAGGTCTGTAGGTGTTCCATCAAGACAATATGCCTTGACTGTTTTTGCATTGCAGGCCTAACAAAGCGGACCTTTGTAGGCAGTCAAAAGGATGATGAATGGAGTAGGATATTCGTATGACACCGTACTCTGACTTGCGAGTAGGTTTTAGTGGGCAGGACCCAAAAGGATAGTCGCATGCGGAGATCAAGCCATCATCAACCAAGAGCGAATTCGGGAAAGACTAGAGTTAAACCAACAGACCAATGATTCTTTCAAGATCGAGACATTGGATGAGGGGCGCAACCAATTGGATGTTCAGATTGTTTGCAATAGGGCATAGCCACTTAGCTCTTTAGAGGTTTTTCGATTAGTTGAAGGGTGCCTGCATGGGGCCATAGCCACGATGAGAAAAAAGACAGACCAAGTAGAATATCTGTATTGTAGGCCTAATGAAGCTGTCCTTTACAGATATAGAAAATCGCCGACTGAGTTTCGTACAAGGTAGACTTTGTTGGTGGGATTCAGAGAGTGGACAGAACGATTACGTATAGTCCTCAAGGTACACACTAGGCGGTACATTGCGGATGTCCAAGCATTAGTATAGGGTAGTGTGGATGCAGTTTTACATTTTCATAGTAGACGACGGAACATCTGTATTGTAGGCCTCACGAAGCTGTCATTTACAGATGTAGTTACCGAACGCTCTAGGAGCAAGGAGATGGAGTCCTTTTCGAGGAGGATACGGAAGGTACCATGGGTAGTACTTAGGACCGATACGGTCATTGTGCATGTAGCTACATATATATTGGTTATTAGGTTTTAATCTACTAGGGAGTACATGGGTACGATTCACGCACAGATGCGAGAGTATTAAAAACCCAGTAAACATAACATAACAGAAAATGAAAATAAAACGATATATGTAGAATTAAGCTTAGAAATGTATAATTTGTCCATTCACTAGAATTTTAGTTTTGACCCCCTCCTCATGCATCCCACATGTTAGGTAGATGGCAGAGAATTTCCAGCTTTGAGACACTTGTTTAGAAAGTGTTGTTATCTTGGTGAGTATTTACTTACTATTATATTTTAGTCAGTTCTACTGTGAGATATTTACTTGAGCTCTGATATATTTGTCTTTGCCTATTTGCAGGATACCAGATACCCAACTTGGGCTTCAGAGGGCTTGGGTTTTAGCATTTTGGTGAAAAATCCGGACACTGAAATTTGGGTCGTTACAATGGAATTGAAAAATATTCATGTTAAACTAAAATTTTCTTTTTATAATTATTGATTTATCAGTCGTTAGCGAATAGGATAATTATCTGATATCCGTCTGTATTCGCGGATGCGGATATCCGATATTTGAAAATGATTTCGAATGCGGATGCAGATATGGCACTATCCATATTCGAAAACATTAGTTGACGGGCTTACTTTAGAATTGAGAAAATGAAGTGGTATGCGATATTGGGAAGGGGCTGTGGTTTGGTTTTGTTGTGGATGTTGGGGCTTAAAAGACTGGATTTCAAAAGAAAAAAAACTCCTTTTATTATTTTGCATAAGTTCGTATTTTATTTTTATATGAATAAGAAATTTATACCAAGTCATATTTATTATTTTTTTAATAAAAGAGTTTGGGAAATATTTTTAATTTATTTAATTTTATTTAAAATATTTATTTATTTGCTATTGTTTAATAATTACATTTTATTATTTAATTTAATTTTAATTTGATTTATTAATTTGATTATAATTTAATTTTATGTTTTAATATTTTAACATGTTCGTATTCACAATACAAACATCATAACTATATCAAAAAGAAATAATCTAACCTAGGGATTACGTGTGTGATATATGTATAATTAACCGTTATGACTTATAGTCAATGAGTAAATAAATTAAGGTCATAAGTCAATGATGATGTTAACGGTACACATCTAATAATTAAATACACCGATATAAATTAATTATTTTCTGGATATTTATTAATTAATATTTATATTAACAAATACATAAATATAATATTATTTAATATATATATTTTTTGGAACAAGTACTTTATTTACTTTTTAATAAAAGTTTTACAAATTTGAGTAGTTGGAGGACAAACTATGGTACGAGTGTCTAAACCGTACCTGCACGGGTCCAGCTATATCTCATTGCCGAACTCCTTTCCCGAGGTCTTCATTTAAGAACTCTATTTAATAAATTCTCCAAATACGATCTAATCCGTGACCTCCACCCGACATTCGCGTTCAGCCATTCATTAAACATGGCTGCAGACCTTCAGCGTCTTCTTGTCCCGCTTCGTCCCTCCTTTTCCTATTCCCAGTTCGGTCATCTGCAATTGTTGCTGGTTCTGTGATTATCGGTACTTTGTACTCCATGCTCCAAACTACAGCTAAAACGATTAGTGCGATGAAAATCCCAGCCACATTTGCTAAAGGTAAGTACATATCCCTTTATCTCCTCTAGGTTTATGTTTGCATGTTCCAGTAATTATTTACGATCTAAAATGATTAGCTCCATTCGGACGTTAATTGAATTCTCCGTATGTCGGAATTTTCTATTGTTGCGTTTAGTACATATATGCCAAATTAGTACCGTGAATGCAATATCCTTTAATTTTATAAAAGATTTGTTATTACTGCTTGCACACAAAAATACCATTTATCTCAATGCTATCATCAGTCATTAGTTGCAATTTTTTTATTATCATATGTATATGTATAATTAAAATATTGAATGCAATGTGAGATTTTATTATTGTGTTGTCTTTTATCTTTATTTTTTCTTTTACACCCCCGATAATCCGCTTCCCCAGCACTTGGACTTACGGCATGTGACGACCCGGAAATTTTGAATATTTGAAATTAGAATATTTAATTGATTTTAAATATTTGATAGTTAGTTTTAATATGAATTTCAAATATCACTGTTTATTTGGTAATTAAATTATTGAATTTAATAAATTGGATATCGGGAAAATTGTTGAATCTCCAGTTTTAAGCTTGTTAAAAATAATTTAAAGGCTGGTAAAATTTATATTGATAGTACCGAAGATAGTAAAAGTGTTAAACTTGAATTTGGAAGTGTTTTGTTAAGTTTTGAAATTATATCGTTTAAATTGATATATAAAAATAGCCTTCCGAGGCACAATCTCGGAATTCGACAAAACCAGTTCCATTGGATCCGTAATAGTGTATTATTATCAGATTTCAATTTTCATAGCATTCGGGTTTGTCGCGTGATCGTATGGTAGATATACGCACTGAGATTTATATCGATAATTGACGCATATTCCACTTTAGAATGATATGATGATATCATCAAATAAAACAATATAGTTGTGTCTATTTGTGGTATATTTATTTTAGGAAATTTGAATATCTACTAACCATGCATAACCGTTAGGACTTTTAAATGAGATTAGTAGTATTCTAAATTTTTATTTTAAAAATGAATTCAAGTATCTTCTAACCACGCATAACCGTGAGGACTTTTAAATGGGATTAGAATCAACTTGCCTATTTAATCAATCAATTTTGATATGCGTTCCATACATACATAACCGTGAGGACTTTTAAATGAGCATGGAAGCACATAATCAAAAATCCAAGTAATTCACCCATGCATAACCGTGATGACTTTTAAATGAGAGTGAATATTTTGGATATTATTATTTATTGTTAGAAATATAATAAAATTGAAGCACAAATGATTTCTTGTTTAAACTACCACATATTGACATACTATATTGACTTTTGATGAGTGATGGTCGATAGAAAGATGATAGAAATAGAAATGATCATGGAATATTTATCAACAAAAAGTTTTTATAACTCTTGTTTAAATTTCTAAAGAAATTTTCTAATCATACTTTCTCAAGTCATAATATATGATTAATATCAACACTCATCTTATTTTTAATTACTATCTATCTTTTTAGATAATTATTAGGGGGTCAGATCAGTTAACATCAATTTCAAAAATAGTTATAAAATCAAATTTTCTTAAATAACTAATCTGATACAAGGTCAACAGAAATTATTTTCTAGAAGGGGTTTTTAAGAAAAATTTCTGCTAAAATAGAAATTATTTCAAGTGAAAAATATGCAGATATTTTCTTTGAAAAATGATGCAGCAAATGAATGTCTAGAAATATAATCACGTTCCACTAGTAATTTTTCTATCAACTATATTACCAGTGTGATCTGCATCTGACTTTAAATTTCACTCAATGTTCACTCATTGGATTAAGCATGGACCAGATTGTGAAATTTCAACAAACTATCTCAGAATTATTTTCAACAATCTTTAAACGAAATTTTCTTGACTTTGAATTGAAGTCGTGTTAACCATCAAACAAATATCATAGTGTCAGATTTAGAAATCGTAGGATCAACAGTCATTAAAACCATCATCATTATTTCAAAGCAATTTCTTGACGTTTCATCAATAAAGTTTCAACAGTTTCAACAATTTCTAAAAAATCCTTTTTATAGCATGAGTAATCAGTAATCAATCAACATCATAATTTGACCAAACAGGTTAAGTTCAATGAAAAAAATGGTTGGTCAACTTTTAAGTACAAATCAAAGTCACAGATAAGAGCAAGTCATGTAAGATCATATCAAGTAAGTTAGAATCTGTCAACCATCATAATTACTTCAAGTAATTCTTTTTAAAGATGATTGGTTAATAAAAAATCGGAATTAACATCATCAATCATAGCTGGCTGATTTAATTTAGATTATGGTGTAGATTTTCACATTTTATCTATCGTTTGAAAATAAATACAATTACCTGTTTTACATGTAAGATAATCTTTAGTTGTTTGCCCATTGTGAATCTGTCACCTTTATACTAGGCTAAGGAACGTTGATTTGTCACCGTTGTGTGTCTGGAACAGCCAGAATCCAGATAACACTAATGTTGTTCATTAGCCTGCCACCACACCTACACGGTAAAAGATTTTTGTGACCTATTTGTTTTTATAGGTCCATGGTTGTCAGTGGCAGAATAATTTGATGAATATGTTTTAGTAGACCCAAAACTATTAATATGTGTTCCTTTTGGCACCCAAACTTGTTTTGTCCTTTTATTCTTGCTCCAATAGACATTAAATTTGTTTGTAGAATTCTTAGGAACCCAAACTTGTATAAATTTTGTGTTCTTGTTCCTATGACTTTAATTTTCAACACGATGACCAATTTTTTCACATCTAGCAAACACACTCTTACCTTTTGCATTATCATCAACTTGTGTTTTCCCAAAACCTAGTCCTTTTCTGTTGTTAGCAAAAAGTTGATTTCCCAATAACATATTGAATGATTTTTCTCCTCTTGAAAAGTTATTCAGAGTTTTCTCAAGATTTTGGACTTTGGTTTTTAGTGTTGTGTTTTCAGTCACAAGTGAGGTGCATCTATTTATAAAATCCTTTCTCCTAGTGTCAATGGTTTCCTTAAGACTCAAGTTTTCTTTTTCAAGATTCTCAAAGATATTCTTAAGCTTTGATAATTCTGAATCTAAAATTTTACATTTTTTTACAGTCTAGGTTTTGAATATTTTCAAGTTCAGTTTCTAACCTAGTATTTTCATGGACAAGTCCTCTCCTATCAGATTTCAGTTTTTCAATTTTAGAATCAAGAGTATCAATTGTTTTAGTAAGATCACAACATATCAAAACAAGTTCTTTATAAGAATAGTCACTTACCTCACTAGATTCCTCCGAGCCTGCTTCTGAATCTGATTTTGTCATAAAACACAAATTAGCCTCCTCTGAGCTATTATTCGAAACTTCCTCTCCTTCTTCATCATCCCAAGTTGCTGCAAAGGCCTTCTTCTTCTTTTTCTTTCCTTTGTTGTTTTTGAGAAGTGGACAGTTTTGTTTGAAGTGGCCAGGCTTATTGCAGTTATAGCAAGTCAATTCATCATCGGAATTGTCAGAATCTTTTGACCTATTACCATTTGTTTTCTTCTTGCGTGGCCCGAATCTTGACCATTTTCTAAGATTATTGACAGCCATCGCAAGCTCTTCAATTGGATCTTCTTCTTCTTCATCGCTCTCTTCTTTGCTCTTTAAGGCAATCATCTTCTTCTTTGATTGGGAGTTGTTGCGTTCCTCCTTTGTTTTTAGCTCAAGCTCATATGTCATCAAGTTGCCAATCAACTCCTCCATGCTTAGTTTACTCAGATCTTTCGATTCTTGTATTGCCGTGACTTTTGCCTCAAAGTTCATCGGTAAGACTCGTAGCACCTTCCTCACAAGCTCTACCTCAGTGAATACCTTCCCAAGCGCTCTAGCATTGTACACCAAAGTTGAAAAGCGTCCAAACATGTCTTTTATGCTCTCGCCTTTGTCCATCACAAAGTTCTCGTATTCATTGCTGAATAGGGCTAGACGAGACTCCTTGACTTGAGAAGTTCCTTCATGTGTCACCTCCACGGTATGCCAAATTTCCTGCGCAGTTGTACAATGAGAAATTCTATTAAATTCATTCTTATCTAGAGCACAGATCAAAGCATTCATGGCTTTAGCATTTGTAGTTTTTAATTTCTTATCATTAGCGTCCCACCTATCCTTAGGTTTAGGAATCTCAGTATCACCAACAGTTATAGTGGGAGCTTTATAGCCGGTTTCAATAATATCCCAAACATCATAATCAACAGAACTAAGATAAATACCCATCCTAACCTTCCAATACGCATAATCATTCCCATTAAACATGGGTGGCCTAGCAATAGATTGCCCCTCAGAAAAAGCATTATTTGGTGGATTCATGACTCTAGAGTTAAAGAAAAATACCGCGCTCTGATACCACTTGTAGGATCAAGATTAACCCTGGGGGTGAATAGGGTTATAGCAAATTTTCACGAATTTTCTGAATTAAACACGATAACAAACTGCAGAGAAGTAAATATGCTGAAAAGTAAATCACACACAAAATTTATCCAGCTTCGGCAACCCCTGCCTACTGCTGCATTCCCAGATTTCTGTTAGAATTAAACAGTCTCCCGCTTACAAACACTCTAACAAACTCGCACACCCTGCTACCGCTTATAGAGTTTTGCAAACTCGCACACCCTGCTACCGCTTATAGAGTTTTGCAAACTCGCACACCCTGCTACCGCTTATAGAGTTTTGCAAACTCGCACACCCTGCTACCGCTTATAGACTTTTGCAAACTCGCACACCCTGCTCACTGAACTAATCCTAACTAGACAATCTGACACAACCTACACCCTAGGTGGTGATTTACCAAAGTTTTATTCGAAAAGTGCAGACTTCAAAAATAAAAACAAATTTAAAAACCTTAAAGCCCTTAATTAAAACAAAAACCCTTAATTAAAAATCAAAGCCTTATTAAAAATAAAGCCTGCTGAAGATAACAAGTCGGCCCCCTTCTTTTTATTTCTTTAACCCGATCCAACTTCTTTTGCTCTGAAAAATGGTGGCTTCGTCTTCGTTATCAGATCTGGAAACTTAGGGCTTTTCAAAGTGCTGTTACTACTTCAATCGAATCTGTGATTGTTCGAGAGTTGCCTTGCTGCTCTTTGAAATCGATCGAGTTTGTGGATGATTGCGTGTTTGATTTATCGATCGTTCGTCTTCCTCTTCGCTCTGAAAATTAGGGCTTGCGAAAATTTAAAGGGGCAGCTCTGTTGAATTAATTGTTGATGCTCGCGGCTCCTCCTCTCGAGTTCGTCTATGATACTGGTATGTGATTTCCTTTTGCTTTGCTGGTTTTGGCTTGCTTGAACTCGATTGATAATTTCCGGTGATGATTGGGTTGTTTAAATAGGATACGAAATCCTTGATTTTCGTCTGATTTGATTTCTTTGAATTTGTCACATCTTTTGCTCGGCCGTTCGATTATTGTTGGATGTTGAGATGATTTTTGACCTTTTCAAAAATACGTATATATGTGATTCTTGGTTTCGTGGTCACCATGGTGTTGAAATTTGACTTGTTCGATCTTTCCCTGGTTATCACGTTTCTGACTTCGATTTGTATTTCGTATATACACGTATATTTTGTAATTCTTGGTTGACACATTGTTGACTTCGATTTGAAACTGCAGTTGACTTTGTAAATTTTTCTGGCCCCTGTGAGCTTCGTCTCTGACCATCTTCTCTGCCATTCGAGTTTATCCCTGACCTGCTTTGATGTTTTTCTGACTTTGTTTCAGTTTGATTTACTATGAATTATATTCATTTTGATTTCTCTGGTCTCATATGCATACTGCCTATGCACATGCTTGGTTCAGTTGAACTTGATTTGGTTTGTGATAATGTTCTGATATGTATTGTAACCTTTTGGAGGCAGTTGACTTAACTTCTGCATTTTGAACTTGTTGTTGTTCGACCTTGTTTCATTGATGTAGTCTTTGTGCTGCTGTTGCCTTCACTTGACATTGTTATTTATACAGTTTCACTGGTACATTTGAATCTTGTTGTAGCTAGTCTCTGCTTGTCTGATTTATCTTGTACTTGGTCTGGTTTGATGTGCATGTGTTCACTGTCTTGAGTTTATTGGTGAAATGACCCTAGCTATTTCACCTAAATTTTTTTTTTAAAAGTTTTCATCAATAATTTCCTAGAGTCATTAACCTCTCCACTAAATTATCCAGGATCCTAATCTTCTACTAATATATTTATATCAGTTCTTTAATAATATATTCACATACATATGAAGATGTATGTGACCCTCTTGCTTGGATCAGAGTGTTGGTAAGCAAGAGTGCATCCTGGTTGAATTTGAATTTCTAATCAACCAGTACATAGCTCATTTACCTTTGTTTAATATTTGAGTCATGGGAGTGAATTCCCATAATCATGTGTAATCTATACCTATTAATTTTTTATCATTCTTATTGTTATTGTCTGTTAGTTTGAGATAGTAAGGTGATCTCAGATTATATAGCAAGCCACCAAAATTTTAGTTTAATTATTTGGGATTTGGTTAAAGTCAGAAAGGAAAATGATATACTCACTTATCATTTTCAACACAAGTTATTTTATCACAAATTTCTTTACTTATTACCAGGTCAGTTGTGTAATTCTTTCATAATCTAGATAGTTGTATTTTCCTTAACCAAATTTATTCTCTAATCCCTGAGTTACCTCAGCTTGCATCTAATTACAGGTCGCTTTACTGGATTTAGAGAATCCAGATTCTATGGTCATTTGACAAAAGTAGTATTTAGATAATATGTGTGCATATTAGATGTATTGTACTCTCTGGGCTAATAAAGCTATTCAAAATAAAATGTGAGTTGATCAAGTATTTGAAAATGTCTTTGTTCATGCATTTGCAAAGAAAGCTTCAGATTTTAGAAAGTGTATTTTCTTCCTTTATACCCAAAACTCTGATCATCTTGATCAATCCAGACCTCATTATTTTTGAAGTGGGTTAGCCTTATGACTAGATCATCAAAACATTAGTGCCTGGCTTTTGCAATGTAAATTCAGATACCAGACATTTGCAAAATCCCTTAAAATATGTTTATATCTTTTTAAAGTGTACAAATATGTTGTTTCTTTTATCAAAACACTTCTGCATATTGTCACAAAATTCTTGAAATATTACTTCTAGCTAAACTCGGATTTTTAACCTTCAAACTTAAAGTTTTAAGTAACTTGAAATTAACTAATACAATATATATATATATATACATATATCTATTTCTCAATTACTGGCATATATCATTTACAGATTTTCACCATAATACTCAAATATATACTTTCTTGCATAGATTCAACTAAGTCTTTGGTAAATCCAAACTTAATACATTACTAGATTCAGTTAAAACAACTAAATAAATTCAAGCATTCAATTACATAACAATCAAAGCATAACTATAAAAGCTTCTCAGAATACATGCAAATAATTCCTTCTGAGTTCTTATTTAATTCTAATTTAGCATGCTTATCCAATCGTTCTCAATAGCCATAGTAGCTTCCTATTTAGAACCAGCATTCCCTGAAAGAGCATTAGAGGCTGCCCCATTTTAAATGAGACACCCCAGATGCCATAAGCAAACAAGGGTCAGATACAAGATCTGGTATGAGCAATATCAAAAATTCCATGATATTAAGTAAATGAGTGAGACATAAACATTTTGTATAAGTGGGCATAGCTTCTTTGTTCAATTTGCCTGACTTGTTTATGATGTATTGTGCATATATGATCAGTGTTTAAGACTAACTATGTACACACTTTCAACCATGTAAACATACATTACAAATAGAAATACTCAGGAACTATCATAGCTCCAGACCAACCATCTTAGGAATAACTCAAGTTCCTACTTCATCAATTTAAGGTTGTATTTACCAAATTAATTCCTAGCCTCATCTGCCATAAAGGAATCACGGGGATTCACATTATTGCACAAAGATCTCAGGGCTTAAACAAGCCATGTGCCAACTTGCATACTTTAAATACAACAAGCATTCCAGCAGTCCTCTTGGCTCACAATCCTTAGTTTATTTACTAAGTGTTCATGTTTAATCCTATCATGAGATAGCTAGGTGACTGAATCACATTGTATATGAATTATAAAACTCACAAGCATAATTCAAAAACAAGCTAACATTCCTATCCAGAGGAAATCATATTTTCAAATATTTTGGCTTAAAGAAAATACAGGAATATTTACAACTGGGAATAAAGACTGGGCATGTGGGTTATTATTGTTTCATAAGCAACCATGTTTGAACTAAATTCAAGATCTAGCTTAAACAAGATTTCTGGCTCATGGGTTTTCTATTTGATCAAGGGTTCAACACTTTTGGATATTTCCATTGCAACCTTGAATCTTTCATTTGAGCCTCAGCACTTACACAAGTGTAATGCAACTCATATACATTTTGATTTCTATATTTCCCATGCCATATCTAAACCAGTTACAAGTATCCTCTATTTACTTTCATGATTTCATACTTTTACATTTCTGGGTGTAACCAAACAGAGCAAAATACTCAAACATCAAAGCAATCAAAACATTCAGAAACACCCATTAAAACATCCATTAAAACCATATTAATGAAATCAACAATATATGGAAAAATAACATAAGCTTGGCTGCCTCATAACAGGACTTAATGCCATGGGTTTAGTGAGATTACTCACAGAAAATGCTTCTCTTGCTAAACCCAGAAAAGAAACCTTTTCAAAACTTGCTTTTCTGCTTGTAAATATTTTCTTCTTTGTTTTCTTAAATGTTTTGGGTAGCAAATGATTTTTCTGGTTTATACTTGGATTTATAAGAGAAGTTTTCTAGGGTTTTATCATTGTAAAATCCCATTCCTACCCTGGCCAAGACTCATGCATTTTGCATTTCAAATTTGTTTATTTTTTACCTTTAATATCCCGGCCATATGTGAGACCTGCCTCTCCTTTTTCTTTTCCAGAATATACATATTCTTACCAAGTCATGATAATTGTGTGACATTGTTTACTTGTTTATTTTCTAAAAATCCTCCTTTCTATTTTCTGCCTAAAGCAATTGTTTTGCTTGTAATTTATCTTTTGCTATTTTAGTGTTACACTTTCCCTTGCTTATTTCTTTTTAATATTCTCAGTACTTACAGAAATGTATATTTGTATACATATCTTATCTAGGCTTATTTAATTCCTTCTTAATTTCAGAAACATATGCACCTATATATGCATACAGGTTTTCAAATCCTTGTAATATATTTATTATTATTTTTTCCTGGGTTTTAAATAAAATCTGTTTACTGATTTCAAAACAAAACCTACTTTTCTTATTCTCTGGGATGATCCATATAATTCTAGAAATCAAATATCCATATCACAAAATCATGTTTGTAATGCTTTTTAATTCTTGTTTTAAATTCAAGAAATCTGGAGTTCTTCCTTGTGCCATATCAGTGTGCACGTGCACACATGCACACACACTTGCACACAATTAATTCCATATATTCCTATACAAATAAATTCATATATTTCAAAATCCAACCAAAATAAGATTCCATGAATTTCTGGGGCATTACAATCACCCCACCTTTTTAGGAATTGTGTCCTCACAATTTTCTCATTTTGACTTTAAACATTTCCAGATTTTTTTTTAAAATCTATCAAACATTGCATAAGCAAACAATTCAGTCAAAACAACCATACATATTAAAATTTTAGGGATTTAGATTTTACCTTCCACTGCAAAAAGCTTAGGGTAATCCATCTTTATCTTATCCTCTAATTCCCATGTACAATCATTAGGGTCTAGGCTCCATTGAACCTTTACCAATTTCAGAGTTTTGTTCCTCAACTTCTTTTCCTCTTTAGCTAAAATTCCCATTGGTTCTTTCTCATAGACCAAATCAGGATTTATTTGAACTTGAGTTGGTTTCTCTAGAATTTCCTCTTTATCATGCACCAATCTCCTAAGTTGTGATACATGAAATCCATTGTGCATTGCACTCATCTCTTCTGGTAGCTCCAACTTATATGCTAATGAACCTATTCTTTCCAAAATCTTGTAAGGTCCAACATACCTTGGGGTAAGTTTTCCCTGCTTGCCAAACCTCAACACCTTCTTCATAGGTGAAACTTTGATGAAAACATAATCACCAACTTCATATTCTACCTGCTTCCTCCTTACATCTGCAAACTTCTTTTGCCTATCTTGAGCTGTTGCCATCCTTCTTCTTACAAGTTCAATTTTCTCTGTAGTTTCTTTAACATACTCAGGCCCTAAGACAGCCTTTTCTCCTGCTTCAACCCAACATATTGGTGACAAACATGGTTTGCCATATAAGGCTTCAAATGGTGCCATGCCTATGGTGCTTTGATAACTATTGTTATATGTAAATTCAGCCAAATGGAGGTGATCTTCCCAATTGCTTCCAAAGTCCAATGCACATGCCCTCAACAAATCCTCCAAAACTTTATTTATTACTTCAGTTTGACCATCTGATTGGGGGTGGTATGCAGTACTCAAGCATGATTCACTCCCCATGGCTTCTTGAAAGCTCTTCCAAAATCTGGATGTAAAGATTGTATCCCTATCACTCACTATAGTCTTAGGAATTCCATGCAACCTTACTACTTCTTTCATGAATATTTGAGCTAGTTTTGGTGCATTTCTTTCTGCCTTCACTGGTATAAAGTGTGCTACTTTAGTCAATCTATCAACTACTACCCAAATGCTTGTATTTCCTCTCTTTGATCTAGGCAGACCATCTATGAAATCCATAGATATATCTTCCCACTTCCACTGTGGTATGCTTAGAGGTTGTAATAGGCCTGAGGGTCTTTGGGTTTCTGCTTTGACTTGTTGGCAAATCATACACTTTGCAACATGTTTGGCCACATCAGTTTTCATCCCTCTCCACCAATAATCCCTCTTCAAGTTTTGGTACATCTTGGTGCTGCCTGGATGTATAGAATATTTGCTCCTATGATATTCATTAAGTACCTCTTCCTTTAATCCTATATCCTTTGGAACACATATCCTACCTTTATTCCTTAAGTATCCATCCTTATCAAGGTGGTAGTTTGCTACTTCTTCTCCTTTTTCTATTAAAGTTTTCTTTTCTAATAAATCTGGGTCTTCCTCTTGCATTTTCCCCACTTTCAAAATTAAATCTGATTGTAAAGTTATCAAACTTAATTTTCCTTTACTCCCTTCTTCAATCATCTCCATGTTTACCTCACTGTTTTCCTCATTCTCCAAATCAGTAAGTAGAGATAGATTTCTAAACTCTTCTATCATTAACATGGCTACTTTTGCATGCTGCCTGCTCAAAGCATCTGCAACCTTATTAGCCTTTCCTGGGGTATAGAGTATGTCCAAATCATATGCTGCAAGAAACTCAACCCATCTATGCTGCCTCATATTCAAATCTTTTTATGAAAAGAGATATTTTAATGCTTTATGGTCAGTGTATAAGATAAACTTAGCACCTAGAAGATAATGTCTCCAAAGCTTTAATGCATATACCACTGCTGCCAACTCAAGATCATGGGTTGCATACCTTGATTCATGTGGCTTCAATTGTCTTGATGCATAGGCTATAACTTGATCTTGCTGCATCAATACAGCTCCTAGCCCAGAACCACTTGCATCAGTATAAACAATTAAATCCTCATTTCCTTCTGGTACTTTCAACACTGGTGCATTGACTAAGGCCTCCTTGATTTTACTAAAGGCTTGTTCACATTTCTCAGTCCATATAAAGGGTTGGTTCTTTCTAGTTAGGTTGGTAAGAGGTGATGACATCTTAGAAAAATCTTTTATAAACCTCCTATAATACCCTGCCATTCCCATAAATGACCTAACTTCTCCCACTGTGCTTGGCCTTTTCCATGCTTGGATTGCCACAATTTTATTGGGGTTTATAGAAATGCCTTTGGCAGATATAACATGCCCAAGGAAATGCACTTCTTCTTTCCAAAATGCACACTTAGAAAAATTTTCTTTTAAATCTTTTTCTCTTAGTCTAGACAAAACAAGGTGTAAGTGATTTTCATGTTCCTCTACTGTTTTAGAATAAATCAAAATATCATCAATAAAAATCAATACAAACTTGTCTAAATAATCCCTGAATATCCTATTCATCAAGTCTACAAAATATGATGGGGCATTTGTCAACCCAAATGGCATGACAAGAAACTCATATAGACCATACCTAGTGTTAAAGGCTGTATACTTAACACTTGAGTTCTCAACCTTCATCTGATGGAATCCAGATGCCAGGTCTAATCTAGAAAATGCTTTTGCTCCACTAAGTTGATCAAAAAGATCATCAATTCTAGGTAAGGGGTACTTGTTTTTGATAGTGACTTTGTTTAGCTCCCTGTAATCTATGCACATTCTTAAAGTACCATCATGTTTCCTTACAAACACTACTGGAGCACCCCAGCATGAATTACTTGGTCTTATAAATCCTTTGCTTTCCAATTCTTCTAATTGTTTCTTCAATTCCTTCAACTCACTAGGCCCCATTCTAGTGGGTTTCTTAATAATTGGACTGGCTCCTGGTATGAGGCTAATCTGAAATTCCACTGGTCTGTGGTGTGGAACACCCTTAACCTCTCCAAACACACCTAAGTATTTGTTAATTATGGGGATTTCTTCAATAGAAGGCTCACTGGAATCCTTATTTAAGTCAATCAAGTGATATAATTTTCTTTCTTTGGCTATTTCACACAAAATTGTGATTCTTTGACCTCTAGAATTTTGTAATGATATGGTGGATGAGTCTAAATTAATTATGGCTTTGTATTGCCTTAACCAGTCTACACCCAATATAATACCTATATTTGGGTAATTTAAAACATATAAATTGGAAATAAAAACATTTCCTCCTATGTTTAATTCCACATCCACACAAATCATGTTTAAAACACTAGAACTCCCCAATGGGCTTTGCACTAACAAAGGAGTTTCAACCAGTATGCAATGTAATTTAAGCAATGCAACTAATTCATGGGAAATCAGAGAATGTGTTGCCCCTGTGTCATACACTACTGATATAGGTAGGGTACAAATAAATAAGGTACCTTCCACTTGACCATGGTTTTCTGCAATAGCTTCTACTGTGGATTTGCTTTTGCTCTCCAAACTTGCTAGCTTCCCTTGCTGTTTATACTCAGGGCAATTTCTCTTGATATGTCCCTCCTTACCACATAGGTAGCATTTGAAAGCTCCTCCCTTCAATTCTGGGCACCTTGGTTTGATATGTCCTTCCTTTCCACAATGATGGCGTGTTATTTTTCTCTTTGTATCAGTGGTCTTAGTATCATTGGTTTTCTTGCTTTCTGTCTCCTCCTTCTTTTTGTCATAGGGGTGATACCTTCCCTTGTTTTTCTTATTATTGTTATTCTTAAAACTCTTATACTTTTCCCTTTCCTTGTCATGTTGCTCAAATTTTAAGGCCAGATCAATGACTTGATCAAAAGTTTTATCTGCATATGGCAACATAGCCCTACTAAGCCCTGGGTTTAAACCCTTAATATACCTATCATTCTTTGATGCCTCATCAGCCACAAGCATAGCTCCATACTTAGACAAGCCCTCAAACCTATGAGTATACTCAGTCACATTAAAGGTTCCCTGCCTAAGTCTGATGAATTCTTCAAGCAATAGAGTTTTGGCTGATGCTGGAACAAATCTAGCTTCCAACATCTCCTTGAATTGATTCCAAGTGATTTCATTCTCAATCCTCCCAGCTATGACTACCTCCCACCAGCTTAAAGCCACACCTTTCAATTGTCTTGAGGCCACTTGCCTCTTCCTTTGATCATCCAGTTGCATGTCATTGAAAATTCTATCCAGTGTTCTCAACCATGCTTGAATTTCCATCACATTTTCAGTCCCTTCAAAGCTCTTGCCTCCTAAATTGGTATAAGTCTTTAACAGTTTTGAAAGTTCCTCGTGTGGGTTCTCAAGTCTCTGCCCTACTCCATCCCTTATAGCCCTCATAAAGTCTTGCATATCAAGCATTTGTGGTGCACTTGATCCTGCATTGTGATGAGATCCTCTTCCTACCATGATTGGATAACTAGAGTATGGGGTAAATAGGGTTAGTTTATCATGAGCATTTTTCTTTTGCCATAACTTTTTATCTGTATTATTATTTTACTCAAACAAACAACCAGTTCATACATATGGTTATAATACTTCAATCAATCAATACAATCATTCATAGCTATGTACGGTTTTAACATAGCTCTGATACCAAATGAAATGACCCTAGCTATTTCACCTAATTTTTTTTTTATGTTTTCATCAATAATTTCCTAGAGTCATTAACCTCTCCACTAAATTATCCAGGATCCTAATCTTCTACTAATATATTTATATCAGTTCTTTAATAATATATTCACATACATATGAAGATGTATGTGACCCTCTTGTTTGGATCAGAGTGTTGGTAAGCAAGAGTGCATCCTGGTTGAATTTGAATTTCTAATCAACCAGTACATAGCTCATTTACCTTTGTTTAATATTTGAGTCATGGGAGTGAATTCCCACAATCATGTGTAATCTATACCTATTAATTTTTTATCATTCTTATTGTTATTGTCTGTTAGTTTGAGATAGTAAGGTGATCTCAGATTATATAGCAAGCCACTAAAATTTTAGTTTAATTATTTGGGATTTGGTTAAAGTCAGAAAGGAAAATGATATACTCACTTATCATTTTCAACACAGGTTATTTTATCACAAATTTCTTTACTTATTACCAGGTCAGTTGTGTAATTCTTTCATAATCTAGATAGTTGTATTTTCCTTAACCAAATTTATTCTCTAATCCCTGAGTTACCTCAGCTTGCATCTAATTTACAGGTCGCTTTACTGGATTTAGAGAATCCAGATTCTATGGTCATTTGACAAAAGTAGTATTTAGATAATATGTGTGCATATTAGATGTATTGTACTCTCTGGGCTAATAAAGCTATTCAAAATAAAATGTGAGTTGATCAAGTATTTGAAAATGTCTTTGTTCATGCATTTGCAAAGAAAGCTTCAGATTTTAGAAAGTGTATTTTCTTCCTTTATACCCAAAACTCTGATCATCTTGATCAATCCAGACCTCATTATTTTTGAAGTGGGTTAGCCTTATGACTAGATCATCAAAACATTAGTGCCTGGCTTTTGCAATGTAAATTCAGATACCAGACATTTGCAAAATCCCTTAAAATATGTTTATATCTTTTTGAAGTGTACAAATATGTTGTTTCTTTTATCAAAACACTTCTGCATATTGTCACAAAATTCTTGAAATATTACTTCTAGCTAAACTCGGATTTTTAACCTTCAAACTTAAAGTTTTAAGTAACTTGAAATTAACTAATACAATATATATATATATATATATACATATCTATTTCTCAATTACTAGCATATATCATTTACAGATTTTCACCATAATATTCAAATATATACTTTCTTGCATAGATTCAACTAAGTCTTTGGTAAATCCAAACTTAATACATTACTAGATTCAGTTAAAACAACTAAATAAATTCAAGCATTCAATTACATAACAACCAAAGCATAACTATAAAAGCTTCTCAGAATACATGCAAATAATTCCTTCTGAGTTCTTATTTAATTCTAATTTAGCATGCTTATCCAATCGTTCTCAATAGCCATAGTATCTTCCTATTTAGAACCAGCATTCCCTGAAAGAGCATTAGAGGCTGCCCCATTTTAAATGAGACACCCCAGATGCCATAAGCAAACAAGGGTCAGATACAAGATCTGGTATGAGCAATATCAAAAATTCCATGATATTAAGTAAATGAGTGAGACATAAACATTTTGTATAAGTGGGCATAGCTTCTTTGTTCAATTTGCCTGACTTGTTTATGATGTATTGTGCATATATGATCAGTGTTTAAGACTAACTATGTACACACTTTCAACCATGTAAACATACATTTCAAACAGAAATACTTAGGAACTATCATAGCCCCAGACCAACCATCTTAGGAATAACTCAAGTTCCTACTTCATCAATTTAAGGTTGTATTTACCAAATTAATTCCTAGCCTCTTCTGCCATAAAGGAATCACGGGGACACATTGCAATAAAATAATTCACATTATTGCACAAAGATCTCAGGGCTTAAACAAGCCATGTGCCAACTTGCATACTTTAAATACAACAAGCATTCCAGCAGTCCTCTTGGCTCACAATCCTTAGTTTATTTACTGAGTGTTCATGTTTAATCCTATCATGAGATAGCTAGGTGACTGAATCACATTGTATATGAATTATAAAACTCACAAGCATAATTCAAAAACAAGCTAACATTCCTATCCAGAGGAAATCATATTTTCAAATATTTTGGCTTAAAGAAAATACAGGAATATTTACAACTGGGAATAAAGACTGGGCATGTGGGTTATTATTGTTTCATAAGCAACCATGTTTGAACTAAATTCAAGATCTAGCTTAAACAAGATTTCTGGCTCATGGGTTTTCTATTTGATCAAGGGTTCAACACTTTTGGATATTTCCATTGCAACCTTGAATCTTTCATTTGAGCCTCAGCACTTACACAAGTGTAATGCAACTCATATACATTTTGATTTCTATATTTCCCATGCCATATCTAAACCAGTTACAAGTATCCTCTATTTACTTTCATGATTTCATACTTTTACATTTCTGGGTGTAACCAAACAGAGCAAAATACTCAAACATCAAAGCAATCAAAACATTCAGAAACACCCATTAAAACATCCATTAAAACCATATTAATGAAATCAACAATATATGGAAAAATAACATAAGCTTGGCTGCCTCATAACAGGACTTAATGCCATGGGTTTAGTGAGATTACTCACAGAAAATGCTTCTCTTGCTAAACCCAGAAAAGAAACCTTTTCAAAACTTGCTTTTCTGCTTGTAAATATTTTCTTCTTTGTTTTCTTAAATGTTTTGGGTAGCAAATGATTTTTCTGGTTTATACTTGTATTTATAAGAGAAGTTTTCTAGGGTTTTATCATTGTAAAATCCCATTCCTACCCTGGCCAAGACTCATGCATTTTTCATTTCAAATTTGTTTATTTTTTACCTTTAATATCCCGGCCATATGTGAGACCTGCCTCTCCTTTTTCTTTTCCAGAATATATCATATTCTTACCAAGTCATGATAATTGTGTGACATTGTTTACTTGTTTATTTTCTAAAAATCCTCCTTTCTATTTTCTGCCTAAAGCAATTGTTTTGTTTGTAATTTATCTTTTGCTATTTTAGTGTTACACTTTCCCTTGCTTATTTCTTTTTAATATTCTCAGTACTTACAGAAATGTATATTTGTATACATATCTTATCTAGGCTTATTTAATTCCTTCTTAATTTCAGAAACATATGCACCTATATATGCATACAGGTTTTCAAATCCTTGTAATATATTTATTATTATTTTTTTCCTGGGTTTTAAATAAAATCTGTTTACTTATTTCAAAACAAAACCTACTTTTCTTATTCTCTGGGATGATCCATATAATTCCAGAAATCAAATATCCATATCACAAAATCATGTTTGTAATGCTTTTTAATTCTTGTTTTAAATTCAAGAAATCTGGAGTTCTTCCTTGTGCCATATCAGTGTGCACGTGCACACATGCACACACACTTGCACACAATTAATTCCATATATTCCTATACAAATAAATTCATATATTTCAAAATCCAACCAAAATAAGATTCCATGAATTTCTGGGGCATTACAATTGGTGTCATTTGTCACTTTGCAGTATGGACTTGTTTGAATCTGTAGACTTGAGCCTTGTGATATTGAACTATGCTTGTGCACTTCTCTGGTTGTATTGTTGCAGTTGCCTTTGTACTTGATAATGATGTTGTGGTTGCTTTGGGATTGAACTTGATATTGTTCACTGTTTTACTTGTTGAGTTCACCCTGTAGTTTACTGTCTTAATTTGAAACTGTGTTCATATGCACTTGACTTATGTTGATTATTTGATGTTAACTGGCTTGTATTGTGCACTATCTTCACTTGAGTTTGCATTACTCCATGTACATCCTACTTGTCTGATTCATTTGTTTGTTGGTTGGTTGGTTTCACTTCTTGTCTGGTCTGATTCATTTGTTTGCTGGTCTTTGCTGTATTGAGTTGCACCAGTCTTCGTTCATGTATGATCTTGTAAACTATTTTGAACTTGTTTGCATTGGTTTTGTACATTTTCCGCGACTCTGATTTGGTGCTTTGTTCATTTGAGTCATGTTAGCTGTGGATCTGGTTTGCCTTTGATTCATGCTGTACATATTGAGTCTCGCTTGAGTTGAATCCAGTTTTAAACTCGGGTTTGACCTTGTACTGATTGTTGTGACATTATTTATATTGCACCTGAGTTGAATCCGATAATTTAGGTTTGACATGTGCTCACGTGTCCCTGTAAATATATCAAGTGTATATATATCGGTGTGTACGGCCTTGTGGCATGTACAGTGATACACTGTGCATGTCACATTGTTCGTGTGTGATGAATTCAAATATGAATGATGACGAACAACCCAAAAAAAACTTAGGCAAATATTATTTTCAAAATCACATTTTTATTTTATATTGCAAAAATATTTCCTTTTCAATTTTACCGCGTCAATGTATATTTCTGCAGATTGCTCAGATGTTAGATTCACATTGGAATGAAGTTGAAGATAAATACGAGTGTGGGTGATATGTAGTGAGGAACTGATGTAACTATGAAATTGTGATGTAATTGTATTGTGACTGAAATTGTATAGTTATAGTGAGAGCTTGAAATTGTACTATCAAAATTGTAATAAATATTTGTTTGAATAAAATATTCGTTTGAATTCCAATTCTATGTTATTTATTTTATTCAGCAAATATTTATTTTATCTGTGAAAAATAAAATAGTATAATATCAAATACATTTAAATGAATGTATATATGTTTATTATCATCAAAAAAAAGCATATACATGCATATTCCACAAAGTCATCAAGTCCGAAGTCCAGGACGAGTCTGTCGAGAGTATCCCTGTTGCGAACGAAGTCCAGTCCGTGTCATCAAGCGTGCTTTAGTTGGTCGGCGATGTCTTCGATAATTTGCAAGCTTCGGACTTGATAAGGTGATCCTATCCTTTTGAATATGTGATTGTTGCATTCATTCCAAACATTCCAAATGGTAGCTGTGATAGCAATTCCATTGATTGCAGCCCTTGGTGTATTACTAGTGTTTGAATCTGCCGCTTGATCAAAAATTTCATGAATATTGCTTGTAGAATTTGGTAGTCTGATAATGTTGTTAATTTTGTTCCAAACTACCGACGATAACATCAGCTGAAGAATAGGTGATCCCTATTCTCTGATTGTTGTTCACATAATGTACATGTAGGGTCGTTTGTTTTGTTCCACCTTAAAATTCTCTCCTTTGTGTCTGGTTTGTCGAATCCAGTTACGAGCGAATATATTGCCATTTTAGGAGCGTTATGCTTACCCCACACTAATGTCATCTATTTAAGTTCGTTGTTTCTTGCTCTAATCGTGTTCTAGGCAGATTTATGAGAGAATCATCCCACGGGATCTGGCAGCCATTTCCAATAGTCTTCATGTCTGTCGATCTCCACTTTGATTTGTTGTATTTCAGATCATATGTGGGTCGGCAGATCGGTTGAATGTGTTCTCCATTCTCCTTGAGAAAATATAGAAGAAACATTTTTGTTTGGGCCACCTAGAATAGCCATTTAATTCTAACTAAGTGTGTGACTAGCAAGCGACCATGTAGCCACGGATCCAACCATAAACTAGTGCTTTTACCGTTTACGATTTGTTTTCCACTAAGACCTTTGTTGACTTGTCTTGCTTTAAGTAATATTTTCCAAGTCGATGAGGTGTTGTCAATTTGCAAAGTCCAAAAATTCTTATTGTTGCAATATTTATTCTTCATCCGGATAGCCCATATGCTATCTGAACTTAGAAACTTCCATGGCAATTTGATTGAATTAGCTTGATATAATTCCTCCAATTTTCTCAGTCCCATCCCCCTCTAACTTTGGTTTACATGCATCGTACCAACTCATATTATGTGAATTATTATGCCATAGGAAGTTAGCACATAATGAGTTGATACGTTGTATGATGGTTGTTAGAATTTTTGGCAAAATTGAACCCAAAATTCAATAATTGGGTAAATAAAAGATTTAGTTAACTATATTCTTCCTCCAATATTTAGAAGTCGGTTATTCCAATTATTGAATTTTTTTTATTCATTTTATCCAAGTGTGGACCGAAATCCCTGGTTTTCAATTTGTGTACAAGTAGTGGAGTTCCTAGATAAATAATAGACAAAGTTCCACTTTGTACATTTGAATCATTACTAATTTGTTCTTTATTTCTTACTCCTCTATTGAAAAAGATCGTGGATTTTTGATAATTCATTTTAAACTAGAGTTTTGGTAAAAATTTTCTATTATATCATTCACCAACTTAACATTATTGGGGCATGCTCTAGTTAGAACAAGAATATCGTCTGCATGTAATAATTGAGTTAAGATAGGATCTATTTTATATATTGGGTTAATGTTACCCTTTAACAGTTCTAAATCAAATAGGATGGAGATGTATTCCATGGAAATAGCAAAGAGATATGGAGACATGGGATCTCCCTGACTTAGTCCTCTATTGCTCGTAAAAAATCCATGCAAAAAACCATTAATCAAGAAAAAAAATGATGGCATGGAGATGCAGGAATAAATCAAATCTGTAAATTTATGTGAGAAACCTATAGATTTCATCATGTGTATAATAAATTTCCTATTGATTCTATCGTATGCCTGGTGTAGATCAGTCTTAACATATAGATTATTAGATGTCCTTTTGTTGAAACCTCATAACTAATTCATGTGCCAATAGCGAGTTTTTAGTAATATTTCTCCCTGGAATCAATGCATTTTGGTTTGGTGAAATGAATTGTTCATCAAATTTTTCATTATGCCACATAACAAATTGGCTAGAATCCTGTACAAGATATCACACAATGAAATTGGTCTATATTCTGTAAGATTCTGCGGATTTTGTTTTCTAGGTATTAAGAAAATAAACGTATGGTTTATTTCCTATATTTTTCAAGTGTTTAATGTCCCATTTATAGTGTCCAATAAATCCGATTTTATTAATTCCTAGTGGCATTTAAAAAATCTGGCACCATAGCCAATGGGACCTGGACTTTCAATTTTATATATTTGGAACACTGCTTGGTGAAGTTTGGTAAAGTCAAACAGTTTATCAAGGTTCCTTCTAACCCTTTCCACGATTATCTTTTTATGGATGATCTCAGAGAAGTTCTTATTTACATGGTCATCATTGAATAGATCCTTAAAGAAGGTAATAGCTTCTTCCTTAATCTTATCAGTAGAGATTGCAGTATTACCTTCTTGTTCTTGATCAAAAAGCAATTTTTTTTTATACCAGAAGCCATTTCTGCAAATTTGGAGTGGAAAAACTTGTTGATTTGTCTTCTTGCGTAAGCCATCTCAAATTGCTGTGTTGTAAGCACTGTACTGAACTTGCTCTAATAAGGTTGTTTAGTTTCTACAAGCCTTCTCTATATTGAAGTCGCAAGTATTCATCCATAGAATTTTGGCATAATTGTTGGTATAGGACTGTCTTTTATCTGCCTTTGTTCCTTGCAAGAATTATTGAAATTTATTTTATGTTTCTGCCAACTTTTGAGAGCTTGTTTGACAGCTTTCATCCTTTGTAGGAAATTATACATATTGTTTCCTATTTTTTTTAGTGAAAAGGACGTTCAACAATTTCTTTATAACTATCATGTTTGCTCCATGTGTTGTCGTATCTAAATGGCTTTTGTTTGAAAAAGGCCTTATTAATGTGAAAATAAAAATGATAGAAGTGTGGTCACTAGTGGAGTGATTTTTGAAATGAAGATTGGGGAAGATATTGTAGCATTCATTGTTAATAAACACGCAATCAATTTTACTTGAATGCTATAATCTCTTCCCACCTCCACATGTAAAGGTTACCCATGAAAGGAGGCTTGAAAATATTGACATATTAATACACTCTAAAAAGTCTAAATCAAAGGATATGTTAAAAGAATCGTTATTGATTATCCATTATTAAATAAAGTTGCATTGAAATCACCAACTATAACCTGGGGAAGTTTTATATAAGGGGCCTGTTGTTTTATATATTCCCAAAGAGATTTCCTTTATTCTACCATGTTCTAAGCGTAGACAACTGTGCATATAAATTCTACTCCTCCGAGATGCTTAAGTCGTATGTTAAATATTGCTCATTTTTGCGAGTGATGGAATTTTCCCATTGTTGAGTGGCCCACATGATTAAAATCCTTCCTTTTTGTTGCTAAGAATTATTGTGCTCAAAAGCCCATCCTTGTCTAATCCGATTAACAACTTCTGGGATTTTGTTATGAGGAAGTCCTCATCACTCTATTGTTCTTGAAGGGTAAGGACATTAATTATCGGTGGTGTTTGTACTCCTTGGTGCGTTGGAAGGAGTGCTCCCACTGACAGTCTTCGTTCTCTTAGATTTTCATGATTTAGTTTTGACCTATTGGACTATTCCAATTTGGGTCGTTTATGACGTTGTCTGTCGTAGTAACTGAGAACTCAAATGGTTTTTATGTAAAGGCGATTATATTTACCTTAGTTTTGCTTTGACTTTGAGTAAAATTTCTGAATTGATTAGTGATATATGTTCTGGAAAAATTGGTTTGATATCCTTTTGCTGTCTAACTTTTTTCATTTAATTTGTATCAGTCCAACGAATCAGATGGAGAACTTTTGGTTAAAACTCGCAAGCGGAAAGAAGGAAAGGTGTACAAGACTGATACTTCAGTAATGAAGTACAGAATTGTAAGAATTTTATTTTCTCTTTAATCAGATGTCAAAAAAATGCTTCATTTTGCGCATCGACATTTTTGTAGAATTAGATCCTGTTTTATTGAAAACTATAGCAGGATATTTTCTAAATCCATTTTAAAACTGTTAATAGATATTGCAAAAATATTCTTGTTTAAGAAACTTGTTTCAGAATTGTTAATTTTATTTAATGTCACATTTTGAAACTGCTTTATTTTGCAGGATAAGATTGAAAAAGCAATAGGTGAAGGAGGAAGTGATGGAGTTGTTCAAGAAATGATTTCTGATGGAAAGTCGCACGGTCCATCTTGGCTTATAGGACGGCACACAAAGTCTGCAGAAGTTTCAAAATATGCCCCAACAACAAGCACATACATCAGGAGCTGGCAGCAAAGATAAGGGAAAATATAGTTGACGAAGTCGAAGCAAAGGTGAACAAGAAGGTCCAAAATGAATTTGATGCAAAGGTGAACCAAAAAGTTTGGGAGAACTTGACATGGGTGCTTAAGAAATTAGGCGAAGCAAACCCTGACATGCAAATTGATGTTGGGGATCTTTGTGCGACCGTCTGCAGTGATGGCACTGGAGGCACTGGAGGCACTAGAGGCACTGGAGGCACTAGAGGCACTGATGGCCCTGATGGCACTGGAGGCTCGCAAATATGAATGTACTGTTAATAAGTAGAATTTAGTATGTACTGGCTGTAACTATGAATACACTGGCTATGTTTTTAAGTATGTTTGTTATTTTGTACTTGACTAAGTAAAACTTATGTTGCTGGTTATTCTGAAATGAAAAGTTCTTTGTTGTAGTGTAATGTTGCCATTAGATATGATATAATGTTGCAGTATAATGTTGCCATAGATATGATATAATGTTGCGGTACATTTCCAATTTAAATTGCAAAAGGTGTTGCCATAGATATGATATAATGTTGCAGTACGTGATGTTAAATGTGGTAATAAACTGGAAAAGTGTTGCCATTGGATGGTAAAAGTGTTACCATAGATTAATGAATATGGGCCCCACAACAGGGTTCCGTAAAGGTGGGCCACAAAATTAGTGGGTCCCACAATGTGGGCCCACATGTTGGGGCCCACTTTTTAGTAAATTTGGTACATGTGGCAACAACCGAACCGATGTTGCCCTAGGGCCGCAAAGATGTTGCTTTTGACTCTAGGGCAACGCGGCAAAATGCATCACCGAGAAAATGTTACCTTTGCCCTTTTTTAGCCTACAACAACATTTTTTGGCACTTCCTGCATCACTTCTTGGGCGTTGCAGTATGCAATCTATGGCGTAGTGGGGGGTCCACAATAGGGATCAATACCGATCCCTATTTTGGTGTCCAAATGGGGTGTGATCCCTCTGGTGGGTCCCCCATGATGTTAGCTACTTGCCCTCCAAATTTTGTGCCATCATTTGGGAGATATCGCCTTTTCCGTAAAGTTGTGTTGCATGCATTTTGATTTTAGTCAATCCCTCTAGAGGAATGGAGACCGATCCCTCCAATCTCCTCCGATTGGGATGCGATCCCTAGGGAGTGTTCTCCATGTTGTAATATGCTTATACTCCAAGTTTCATGTTGATAGCAACTATCGATTTTGAGCTATTGACCGATCATTGTTGCAATATGTAGTGAAAGCTAAATATGGCCGATCCCTTTCATACCGATCCCTTTTATACGATCCCTTTTATACCGATCCATTTTTATAGGTGAAGTAATTTTCCATAACTTGAGCATACAAACACCAAACGACTTGAAACTTGAAATGTAGCCTCATGGGGCCTTCCTTGTCACTTCATATTGATCACACCTAGTTTGGGATAAAAATTGAGGATAGGTACCGATCCCTTAGGGAAATGGATAGGCACTACTCCCCCGCCTAAGGGAGGCATTATTCCATACTTAGAATATTCTGGAGAGTCTATCTCTTGGTCTTGGTTTATTGTCACTACATATCATTTCCTGGGCTTGATCTCTGAGCCAAATACTCATCTCTCCAGGCTGTCTTCCTTGAGGATTGTCCAGTGTAACTTGTCCAATTGGTCTGAATATAGTCGTGCAAAAAGGCCAGATAACATTTGCACCTCATAGTACGTCTTGCGTACATGACATGCCTTGAATTGATGTCAAGTTAGGGTCATTGTAGAGGTTTCCATTCAGTGTCTCGTATAGTTATTATCCTTCCATTGTTGTTGAGCTACTTTGTAGAGAGTTAAATCTTTCTCTGTTCGTCGTGACATTTAGTCGCTATTAAATGATATAAGTTCTTGAAATATATCGATAATTGTCTGCACTTGGTTCCATTGAGATGATTAGTCGAGCTAGTATGCCTTGGTTATCTGATCCAATTCTTTCTTTGATTTCCCCATGTGAGAATTCAATTTCTATCGATTTCAAGAAATCGAATTTTCAGGATGTACATATGCACATTCAGGTACATGTTTTGTTTGTTGGCTCCCGGATGCGTTCATACACTCACGGGTCATTGAAAATTTGGTGGATTGCAATTCAGTCATTTGCAATTTTTTGTCCACCAATCCTTCTTGCTCCAAATCTTTGTGGATACAAAGTGAAGGGATTAGAGAAGTTAATGTTGAAGAGATCGATGAGGATGATCGATTATGGGTTTGAAGCATATGGGTCAGTCTTGAGGTTGAATATGGCCTGTTGCATTTGATCACCTAGAAGATGAAATAAAGGGCAATTTCGATCAATTGCAGGCATGGTTGGGCTTGGATATTGATGGCAAGAGGAATGGTGTTTCTTCAAAAATTATTTTTCATATAGGTATTCTCTCAATATTCATTTGATTTTATCGTGGGCAATTCACCGAAGCAGGGGAACGGAGAAAACCTTCTTGTACACAATTCCTTCTCTGATGACGTAGCGTGAAGCTTTGCGAAGGATCTGTCATTTTTCATCCCTCCGTTCAAGAAGGATTCCCTATTATAGATAGTCTTTCATATGAGTTATCCATGACTCCTTGTCCGACTCCATCTCCATGATCTGGTCGATCTCCATCTGGTCAATGCTTGGAGCATTAAGTACTTTAACTAGGACTAAGCTCATTTGTTGCACATTTCCTAAACTGGCATACTACTAGCTGGGAATCACAAAAGATCTGCAAGGTTTTTACTCCCAGTTCTTTAGCAAGCTTGAGCTGAGCGACCAAGGCTTCATATTCAGCTTTATTATTTGTCATAGAGAAATCGAGTTTCAGGGCGTAGTAGATTGATCATTCCCTAAGAATCGCTAACACAACTCCAACACTAGAACATTGGTCATTGGATGCTCCATTCATGTACAACTCCTACCAAATGGTCGGTTCTACACTGCTCCCCGGGGAGTCGTCAGATGCGGTAAATTCGACTATAAAGTCCGCCAATGTATGTCCTCGAATAGCTCTCCAAGGGAGATAAGTGATGTTAAATTGGCTCAATTCAATATTCCACTTGAGTAGTCTTCCAAACATCTCAAGTCGTTGTATGCTGTCGTAATGGATGGCTGGCATAGACGTTAACGGGGTGAGCCTGTCAATCACTTGCTTACATAACATACTGATTATTGGATCGGATTCTCTTCGCATAGCATTACGGTGCTTATGGCGTCTACCGACAAGGCTAAAAAGATGCGTAAATCTTCATGATCCGGTAGCTTGGATAGGATGAGAGGTCTCTCTAAGTGATCTACCAGAGCTTGAAATGCATCGATGAAATTATGCGTACATTCAAAGTTTCTTTTCCATTTACTGATTAGGTCGAAGAAAAGAGTACACTTGTCAGTGGCCCTAGAAATGAATCGACTTAGGGCGATGACCTTCCCATTTAGAAACTATACCTGCTTAATTATCTTTAGTAGCTAGATGTCTCGGATTGCCTGAATCTTCTTGGGATTGGCCTCAATTCCTGGAGAGTTGAGCATTAGACCCAGGAACTTCCCTGAAGCAACGCGGAAAGAGCATTATAAGGAACTGAGTTTCATTCCATATCTTTGGATAAAAATGAATATCTCTACCAAGTCATCGATGTGGTTGTTTGATTTCCATGACTTCATGAGCATATTATCCACATATACTTCCATTTATCGCCAGATCAGGTCTTTGAACATCCGGTTGACCTGTCTCTGGTAGGTAGCTCTTGCATTCTTAGTCCAAATGGCATCAAAACATAATGGTATAGCCCTTGATTGGTATGAAGTTGGTGTGTTCCTAGTCGAGGACGTGCATCAGGATCTGGTTATTTGTGGAGTACACATCCATAAATAAAAGCAGTTCATATCTAGCGGTTGAGACTACCAGATGGTTGATCCTCAAAAGTGGAAAGTTATCTTTCTGGCATGCCTTGTTAAGGTCTGAGTAGTCGACGCATGTCCGCCACTTTCCATTAGCTTTTCTCACAAGAACTGGATTTGATACCCATTTCACGTAGAGGGCGTCGCGGATAAACCCAATGTTTTCGAGTTTTTCCACCCTCTCTTTAAGTGCAACGGATCTCTTTAGATCCATGTCACATCACTTTTGTTTCACTGGGACATGCTCAGGTCGATATTCAATGCATGGCTCATGATAAACGGCGAGATCCCACACATGTCAGAATGGGTCTAAGTGAACTCACCAAGATTCTGCATTGGGTAAAGCCAGCTAATTCCTTCATCATCGTTGCACTGAGATACAATCCGATCTTTAGGACCCGTGATGAGTCATCGTGACTGACCGTAATATCGATCGTTAGTTCAGCGGGTGCAGCCTTGGATTCTTTGGGCTCCTATTCTTCATCTCTCGGGTATATAGCTTTATAGAACCGACTGTGGTTTTGTTGCTTGATATTGGCCTTATGTTGTGCGCTGAAAAATGCTTAAGTGGATTTTCCCAAGCAATGGGATCGATTATGGTCCCTTGTATTAATAGGACTTAAGCAATTTTTGGTTTGACATGAACATATTAGACCGTATGAACTCGAAATTGAACAATGGGATATGCCATATATGACTTGCATACTTGAACTTGTATGTAGCCTTGAATCAGATGTTTACCACTTAGGACTTGAATAGATTAGCATATTTGTACTTGTACGGATTGTAACATATGCCCTGAGTGAACTTGAATATGAATGTCAGATTCCTATATGCCGATAGCCAATCCTTGAGTTCATACATAACTGTTTTGCGTAACAATTAATGTGAAATCTGGTTGGGACGGTCAATGATGATGGTCACTTCGGTCGAATTCCAAAGTCTTGTCATGAGCTATCGAGTCTAATAGTGATGAGTTTTAGATGCTTTTAGCGATTATCTGTGATGGTTGAAGATCAGGCTTAAAGGAGCGTTGAATAAAACACTAAGTAGAGTTTTGTCTTGTGTATTCGAGTAATGCACTTTCCATTCAATATATTCACTATCTGTTACTCGTCTCTCGGGTTGGAGTAATGGTCAGTTGCCAATAAGCTTGAGCATTGATTTGATAATTCTATCTCTAGGCATCCTTTCGGTCATAGCATTGAGTTATTATAAACACCATTTATGAGTCACAGTATTAAGCTATCGCAGTCAGTCTTTGGATGATCACTCTTCTTCTGCCCGTCCCGAGTTGATAAATGTACTACATGGACGATCGATTCTCATAGTAGTTGTGTTTATACTTCAACTCACACTTTGGGAGCTAGAGTTATCGATGGACGATCGAACCGCATCCAGCTTTTAAACATATGTTCCCTCCGTCGGACTGAGTATGAGAGATAGTAAGCGGATGGTCAAAAACGTCCACTTTGTAAGTTTATAATCTGTTTGTCATGGCATAGATTGGAGTTGGCGAATGAACGATAATGTCATGTCTGATTTATATCGGATGGTCGGGACACATCTGATTTCATTGCTTATACTATATTCCATTCTAGGGGAACTGCGTTTGTTGATGGGCGGTCGGATCACGCTTGTTTAGAGTTAATACTCCAGTTCATGGTCTAAGAACTAGATTTGGCCAATGGGTTGTTCATCACACCCATTTGGTGTTTATACTCCAGTCCACGCTCTGGGGACTAGAGTTGGTGAATGGGTGGTCAGTTACACCCATCCGGTGTTTATACTCCTGCCCGCACTCTGGGGACCAGAGTTGGCCAATGGGTGGTCAGTCACACCCATTTGGTGTTTATATTCCAGTCCGTGCTCTGGGGACCAAGTTGGTCGATGGACGGTCATAACGCATCCATCTTTTTTGTGTTTATACTCTGGTCTGCACATTAGGGACCAAAGTTAGTCAATGGGTAGTAAATCGCACCAATTTTTGATTTATACTCCAATTGTCAAGTTGAGGTAAGAGTTGTCGAACGAACAGTCGAACTATGTTCATCCGTGGAATGGAATTCTGCCCCCAACATCAAGGACAAAACTTGACAAATGGATGGTTGATTCACGTCCACTTGGTGATTGTAGCTCCACCAATCAAGTCGAGGAAGGGAGTGAGAGATGGATGGATAGATAACATCCATGCCTGAATTGGATGGTTGGGTCTCGTCCAATTTGCTTAGTACTCCTCCCAGCAAATCAAGGGAGAGAATTTTTGAGCAGACGGTCAAGTCGCATCCACCTCAAGCTGCATCCATGTCCATGTGTTGAGGGCGGTGGCTGAAGTGTAGGAAATCGGTCACGCCTACTTTAAGTTGAGCTTTTGAATTGCCCCCTGTTTCCAGGGCAAGAGTCGATGTGTAGACGATCAGATCACATCCACTTTAGTTGGATCCCGGCATCGCTGCACTTCGGAGAGGCATATGTATTTTGGCAAACTTCAAGTGCGTGCTGGGGAGTGGATGGTTGAATCACATCCACTCCAATCCTTCTTTGGTCTTCAAGTCAATCGCGGAGGTTGATGAGTAGATGGTTACTCATGTCCACTTTGTATTGGATTCTGACCTTGTCGGGCTCTGAGTAGGGCATGGATGTTCTATCAGAATTGAAGCACATAGTAGGAAGTGGATGGTCGAGTCACACCCACTTTCCGTTTCGAGTCCTTGCCCCCAATTCAAGGGCATATGATAGCTGATGAGTGGTGAGTCATGCTCGTCTTGATGGTCCTCCAAAGGTCTGATCATGGTCCATAAAGGTTGTTTGGCACCCAACTCTAAGTACTTGGTTAGCTGCATCATTTGAAAATAGTTTAGATCAAGTCAGTCGTAGTTCACAACATAATTGAAATTGAAATAAATCTTATTGATAAGTGAAGCAGCATCATATGGTCGCTATTTCACTTCGCCCCAGCCTTCTCAGTTGGAAGTCGATCATAGGTAGTCTAATTGATAATCAAAGTTCTTTATTGATAAGCATCGGATATTCCCTACCCGTCTTTCTACGAGGATTGCACATATTGTCAATTCTTTCCTTTCCAGATCAGCTTTTCAATCTCATCTTGGAGGTGTTTGCAATCACTGGTGTTATGACCATGTGTATCTTGAAATATACAACATCTCCTGGATTCTTCTGCGTTTCGATGGACTCTCTCGAGGTTGGTTTCTAGTATTGATTCGAGTCATGAGTCTCCAAGTAGATGTTTTTGATTGAATCGTTCAAAGAGTATATGATTCAAATTTTAGGACTCTAGGTTGTCTCCTAGAATTCGAATCCTCGGTTAGGGCATCATCGTTACTTTTGTTTTGAACCCCTCTGGCCATTGTGCCTACATTATTTCCTGTCAATATTAGTCTCCCATCCTTCTTGCGTAAGCATTGATTTGCTTTGTAATAGAAGTGATCCAAGGTCAAAAGAGGTTTTCCAGCTAACCAATCGCTAAAATCCGACTTGAGGTTGTTTCCCCTTATCAATGCCATCAGTTTGATATCCTCGCATGGAGTGCTCACTTCAGCGACGGCGACATTGAATTCATGCAAGAAGACTTTGAGTGGCTTGCATGGCATTTGGAATAAGTTGGGTAGTGACGTTGCATCATTGGATATTCTGCTTATAGAATGGCTTCAGTGAACGGGTTCCGATAGGGAAGATGCTCTGGTCATCGTCGATCTGGTCTTGGCTCTCTTTAAAAAGTTGTCGTACCATAGTTGCCCAGTCAGGTGTTTAGAAGCTGGTAAGTTGAGGGCAGTAGCAACCTACCTTGGGAGGTTGACCCGGTAACCGATCCTAGTTTGTGTCATATCATCTTAGTTCTTCTGCCTCTAGGAGTACTGTTTGAGTAGTAGTTTCTTGTCCATTCCTTGGTTGCAATTCAACAACTGCTGCTTGATTCTCTATGCCTCGGTCAGTCATAGGACATAAGGAAAGTGAATAGAATGCACCATCTATGAGTTGAGTTTTGAATCTAGAATGTGGGGGCGCCTTATACGCTTATCTTTCCAAAAAGGGCAAAATCGTTGAAATCGAATAAACCGTTTGAAAGTTATAGCCAAATGAACATTGTGAAAGTGCACAGTCCAGTTTTGAAAAAAAGGCAAATGCACATACATATACATAGACTTACACATACACACACTATTAGCGCATAGACACAAAACTCAAGATCGGGCTAGTATCTGAATGAAATATACAAAAAAGTGTGGCACCCGTGATAAGGTAAATCCTAAAAACATAAAGGATCATTGTACATTAATGGGGACATGGATAACAAGTATTTATCAATTTTTTCATTTTTTCCTAATTGTTCTTTACAGATAAGCTACTTCATAAATTGAAAAGGTTAGAAAGTAAATATACTCTAACTTTTGTTAGCAGTTGAATTTTATATATTTATGGAATGGGGTGCTTTGATGGAGATGCTCAAAAGGTAGCACATTTGGGCCAAACGTTAAGATTTTAAATGAGTGCTACAAGAAAAAAATCTATATGACAGCATAAATTGTTTGAAATATTCATCTGTAATTGATGCATATTTGCTTAGGAGTTCATGAATAGTGCCTGATTTACCTAGTTATTAAAGAAGAGATGCTAATGTTATGATGTATTTCACTTTTGACCAAAAGTAGTGATAATTAGAAAAATCAAATATACTACTCTTGATTACCAGACAATGGCAAGTAAAACATACTTCAATGAAAAAAATATCACTACAATCCATCGAGTTTGTAAATTTATGGGGCTATGTGTTGATGCCAAAAATAGGCATCAACACCCAATAGAATCTAGTAGAGATTAAATGAAGAATGAAATTAAAACAAAGCAAAAATCATAAATGAACACAAAGATTTTTATAGTTGTTCGGCAATCTTAGCCTATGTCCACTTTATATTTTTTTATTAATCTTGAACTTGATTATGATTATAAGAGTGTTTGGATCAGTTGGGATCCATTAGTACAAGAATGAAGAATAAAAATGGAAGAGCCTTTGCAGCAGAAAAAGGGCCCCTTTTCTGATGCAATGCTTGCTGTGTTTATAGGGAAAGACATGCAACGATCGGGTTGATATTTCGGTAGAAAAACCTCCAGACCAAGACGAGGCGACATAAGAATTTTGGGGCCCATTCGGGCCCACAACATGGATTGCTACCGATCCCTATTCTGGTGTAAATAGGGTGCAATCCCTCTGGTGGGTACCCCATGATGTTAGCTACTTGCCCTCTAAATTTCTTGCCATTCGAGTTTACCTTTGTGAGATATCACGTTTTCTGTGAAGTTTTGTTGCATGCATTCTAATTTCAGCCGATCCCTTTAGAGGTATAGGGATCCATCCAATCTCTTTTGATTGGGATGCTATCCCTAGGAGGTGTTCTCTATGTTGTAATGTACTTATACTCCAAGTTTCATGTTTATAGCATCTATAGATTTGGAGTTATTGACCGATCATTGTTACAATATATAGTGAAAGCTGAATACGGCCGATCCCTTTTATACTGATCCTTTTATACCGATCCCTTTTATAGGTAAATTAATTTACCCATAACTTGAGCATACGAACTACAAACGACTTGAAGCTTGAAATGTAGACTCATAGGGCCTTCCTTGTCACTCCATATCGCTTTTACCCAGTTTGGGGCAAAAATTAAAGATATGTACCGATAACCTAGGGAAAGGGATAGGCACTGATCCCCCACCAAAGAGAGCATTATTCCATACTTAGAATATTATGGAGAGTCTATCTCTTGGTCTCGGTTGATCGTCGCTTCATATCATTGCCTGCGCTTGATCTCTTAGACTAATACTCATCTCTCTGAGCTATCTTCCTTAATGATCATCCAATCTAACTTGTCCAGTCAGTTTGAAGATAGCCGGGCCAAAAGGCCGGATAACACTATGCAAGAAAAATATTTTCACAAATCAATTTTGATGAGTGGGGTGCGTACAGATAAATTTGCTGGCAATGCATATAACATATGATAAATGTAAACTTGCACATCAATTTTTAACCATATACACTATAACAACCCGCTTTTCCATACAATTCAAGCTGACAATATACCACACATGTACAACCCAAATCGAACAGAAAGACGGATAGTTATAGGAAAGAAAGAAGAAGAGAAGAGAAGAAAAAAATAGAGAAACTAAAACACCACAGAATCTCATAGTCACAGCGGAATAATATATATAATATAATATCAATGATCTTTATAAAAGATATTGTTATATACATACATCTACCAGAGTACAATAATAAATCACAATCATCAGCTTGGACAGTTATAACAACCTTCCTCATAATGGCTGATAATTTCAATAACAAAGCAGTCGGAAAATAAACATATACGTGTATAAGCCTTGAGACCTCCAACTCGTTTCATGAGCTTCAATGCATCTAAAGCAATCTGTAAATATGCTCAGTCTGACCCAAGCATTATAATAAAATAACACCCGAGTAATTCTGGAAAACCAGCGTGAGATAACACACCCAACTAGATTTTTAAGATATAAAAGCTTTTGAAAAACAAAGGTATCTCATAAGACTACGCCACACATAAACACGGATGGGTTTTTACCTTACGATAACCAAAACATTTCATATGAAATCCACTAATATTATAATAGTATATAATATGCAAGTACTTATTAATTATAGCCAAAATTGTTACAATAATTAAATTCTGGCATACTAGGTTCTATAACCAAAACCGAAGGCTCGTATTGGAGAATGGATTCCAACTATGAAAGGGTTAGGGTCTACCCACTAAATCCATACACCTATAGATAAAGTGTACGGGAGGCTACAACACGTTTCACCTCTGGTACTCAGGACTGGCACTACACCCTTCTCGAGTAGCACCGAATAAGATTAGCCCTTGGTTGCAATCAACAACCACACAATGGGATCCCGAAGCATACATGAATATCGCTTTAGATTTAGGATGATCATACCCCACTTGGGTGCGACCCACTTAGCCCTACCGCATATCCCTGCTTTATTCATTTCCTGGGTATGAGGCTCGAAGAGGCCATGCTCTTACCATTTTCTCCTAGCAAACCATCTTGGAATGCTAATATTTCCCTACAAGTAAACAATGCAATACTAGCATTCATCCATACAAGTTCATTCTGGTACTGAATGAAACGCTTGAGAACTCTGTCCCCAAATCCCATCATCTTTAAGATATCTCCACTTCGAAACGCTTAAGTTGGATCGAAGTGGTTTTCGGGTAATAATTCCATCTCAGTCTCTTCGAAACAACATTCGATAATTTTCGGTAAACTCAACCCCGGTTCTTTAGGAAATAAACAGTCAAAGATAAGAGCGGAGATCGCCTCCTAACCGTTAGTGGACGGATTTCCTTATCATTGCCCTAGGAGAACGAAACGAGATTTATATGCACAGTACAGCATCATCGGAGATGACTGTGCAACATAACTCACGTGTTTCTCCTAGATATTTCCAAAGTTACATTAGGGTCCAAATTCGATAGTCCGTTATTTAACTATCGAATAACAAACATTCAATCAGGGATTTAATTCCATAGGAAAAACCAACATTTGGTTAAGCACCAAGCAACACTAAGCCTCCTCAATTAATTTTTTTATTAATTAAAACCATCTTGTAAATGCTTGTATCAAAATACCTTTACAAAGATATATTCACAACCCTTATATTTTCAATACTTAGAAAATATCCATATATTTATTTCAACGGTATAAGTATATTTGCCAGACACTGAGAAATGTCTCCTTTTTACCAAATTATAAAATCATTTATAACCTCCATTATAAATTTCTAAAACCATTTATAAATTATTCCTTAAATCATTTCTAAACCCTTATAAAACCATGCAATTATTTATAAATTCTTTTTATAAATCTATAAACCCATTTCTACAATTCGTTATAAATATCCATCTATTTATAAACCTCTTTATCTTGTAAATAATCTCCATTTAGATCTTCAAACCATTTTACAAGCTCTTCTTATAGAAATCCATAGTCGTTTACAAAATTCTATTCATGAATATCGAAACCATCATAAATAAATAACTATTATTAACTTTTAACCTCTTAAAAATAATAACTAATAATTCAAAACATCATGAATAAAACAATCGTTAATCTTTATCATACAAATAATAATGATAAGTTACCAAAATATTATTAATAATCATAATTGTTAATTTCAAACGATATTAATAATTTAAATAAATAACTTTTCAAATTTATTTAATTATTTATAAACAACTTTAAGCAATATTAACATGAATAATCAACTTTAAAACATAATATATTTCCTTGATAAATATCCATTCTTAAATCTTCAACCCAGTCAATTCCATATTTATAAAAATAAATTTAAGAATCTCTTTCCATTTTATAAAAACTTCCTATCATAAAACCCATTTATTTATGAATTCCATTTTTAACTTTATTTTCTTTATGAATTTCACTTATTCAAAAATATAATTTGAAACGCCAATCACCATCCGTTTTAGCGTCACTTCCATATGCATAAATTCCTTTTATAAATCCCTTTATATTTATAAAATATCGTTTAACATTTCAATTTACCCTCGTCTTCAATTTCCATAATAGAGTCAACTATTTCTAAAATATCACAACGTATCTTATAATAAATCCATCGTTTGATTTATTCTCCAATTTATTGAATGATAATAGTTTCTTTTAATTTATAGACCCCGTTATAAATTCATACTTTTATTAACAAAATACGATTTTACAAATCTTCACTTCATTTGTAAAATATTACTTTAATAAATTATCACATTTGCAAAATCTCACACTTGTAATTGATCTTTCATATATGTACACATATACATACATATATATATGTATGTACGTATAAAATGGTTAATAAATATTAATGTCGAAATATTTCTATTTTCCTTTAAATATATATCTTTATTATAAAAGATGGACTTATTTCAAGATTTTAAAAATCTTTATTTATAGTTTGGAAATCTCTATTTAATAGTATTTTATGAAACTATTAACTTATGATATCCGAAAATCATACCTTTGATTTAAAAATAAATTACTCCTTCAAATAATTCAAAATTAATTATTTAAGCATGTATAGTTTTCAAAATCGCTTTGAAATCACTTTTAAATCAAATCATTATTTTATATTATTTTAAAATACCAAAAATGAGGCCCGCTGCTGCTAAAGCACTAATTAAGCAAATCATATCAATGTCATCAATATGGCATTCAACAAGTCATATATCACTATATATATGAAAAGTAAAATCAACAGTGTGAGGAATCATGTTGGATCCCTCCAACATGTCCCTCTGCATCACACACAGTATATAATCAATAATATAAAAATCAACTGCTTCAAGGCGGGATTCGTATACAAAGGGTCATCCGCTCTTATACGGGAATGTAATAGGGTCTCATCTGCTCCAATAGGTGGGAATATATCCGAACCAACAATATAAACTAGTAATTCAGCCAAACAGTCAATAACTATCAATAATAAATATTCAAACATCCAATAAATAATTTTTATCGACCTAAAATATTTCTGGTTAACCAAAAAGGTGAGATCAACTCACTTTGATTTTCAGATTGTTAAAACATTTCGTTTTGAATTAAAATTGAACGAATGTCCAATTTTAACACAAAATTCTCACTAGCTCTAAATCCATCCAATCCATTTCCATAGCGTAGTGCTCACTGTACAAACGCAACGGAACTTGTCGCGCTTGAAACGGACCTCATATGAATTAAATATGGATTAATGAATATTTGAATAACTAAATTATAAATTAACTTAATAAAATTAAAATCTAAACTATAACCTATCTTTCCCCCTTCACGCGCACTGTTCCAGGCCGAACGCGTTTTTTTCCTTGAAATCGATCGCGCTTCAACCACCATGCCAACACCACCGACCCACGGCCGAGCTGCACTCCACCACTGCCTGCACCCACCTCGCTTTGCCTTGCCTCTCGTGCGTGTGTACCCGAGATGAACCTAAAAATATGTTGCGAACGGGGGCCCGCCACCGCCGCCGTAGTTTATATCTCGATCCAACTGGTAGTTTACCTCATATCGACGTCCTCTACATTTTCCTAGTTGACATCAAAGGCTAATTCGGCCTCTAAAGGCTCTGATCATTGTTAGCCGTTGGATGGTGGGATTTTAATGGCGGTTGAAATTTATTTTGGGGTTGGGTTTGAAAATGAAGGAAAGTTGAGGCCTTTATATAGAAAATAAACTAGGCACTATTCATCCATGAAAATTTCAAACTCCAAACGAAGCATGCCGCATGGCGTTCTATATATTATACCCCTATTCCGAACACAAATATATATCGAAAGCCAATTCCATCATATACAGAAGTTAACATTTCAAATCGAATTATATCAATTAAAATTCCTTTAAATAAATTTCTGTGTATTTCGAACTCGCATGCCCAAACGATATGTCAGATTGCTACGAAATTCGACGACATATAACAATTCATTATTACAAATCCGATGAAACCGGTTTCGTCAAAATCCGAGAGAGTGCCCTCAAAAAGCAATTTTTACGCGTTAATTAAAACGAGCAATTTCTAAAATCAATTAAATCACTTTTAAAATCAAATTTAAAAGTTTACTATCTTCCTTCTTATTTAAATAGAATTTAAATCAAATTTTGAAATCGTTTTCACTCACATAAAATTCAAGATTCAATTATTTAAGCAATTTCAAATATTAAACTTAACAATTAAATTATCAAAAAAATCGTTATATTTGAAATTCAAGTTATTTAACTTATAAAAATAACTTTGCATTCACAATCTATATACCCACAAATATTCTACATTAGAAAATTCGTTTAATACTCTTTTAACAAGTATTTATATTTATATACAATAATCCATAACCAATTTCATATTAAAATAACCAACATTGTTATGCCATAAATTCAAGTTATTCTAAATTCAAATGACTAAAATTCTGGGTCATTACATTCACAATCTATATACCCACAAATATTCTACATTAGAAAATTCTTTTAATACTCTTTTAACAAGTATTTATATTTATATACAATAATCCATAACCAATTTCATATTAAAATAACCAACATTGTTATGCCATAAATTTTAGTGATCTGTCTCACCAATTGATTGCCTAGGATTTTATATTAACACTACCGCATCAGTAACTAAACTTCACGCTAATATCTTGTGGTTGTACGCATTTTTCAAAAAATATATTCAAATCCAGAAAAATAATATTTTCATTTTCTAAATAATACTTTAGTAAACAATACATAATTCTTTGTAAAATTATTCTTATACAATTTCCAAAAAAATACTATGTCAAACTGCCTCGTATAATTGTTTAGGAATCCTTATCCATAACGTCGATTAGTGTATCGTCTAGAATTCTTAAATCACTCTACGAACAAGCTAACACCAAAACAAGCTGCTAAAATATTTCCAATCATTTTAAACAATCAAATTTATATTTTTACTAAATCATTTGCTTTGTTGAATAATATATTTATTTTCAATATATATATATATATATATATATATCTCCAATTGATCAATCATCCACAACAATGAAAATTACCACACATCAGCTATATCATTGAACAAGCATCAATACAACAACACACACATTTTCAAACAAACAAGCAAATGCCTTCAGCGAAAAACTACCTATCAGTTTCCATTGCACAACTTTGATCACTTCTAGATCACCTTATTCATATTCAACCCACACAGAGGTTTATTCACCATTAACAGTACCGACATTACTCATCGGGAAAACTACTCCTTACTTTCACTACCTCCCACAATACCGACATTTGCAGGTTCGGAGCATCGTAGAAAATCATCATAGACAATGGAACTCGGTTTGAGAGTGTCGAATTTAAGAGCTTCTACAAGCATTTCTAGATTGAGAAGAGCATCTCCACGGTGGCACACTCGCAAGCACATTGGCAAGAAGTGGCGTTGAAAAAAATCATCAATTCCACCACCAAGAAACGGCTAACAAAAGCTAAAGGAAATTGGGTTGATGGACTTCCGCTTGCAGTATGGGCATACAGAACGACTTTTAAATCGATAATCGGGCACTCACCCTTTGCCTTAGCATACGGTTTGGAAGCAATGATTCAAGTGGAATTGGAAGTCCCCTCTCATTGGAGATGACACTTCAATAAGTGAGAATGAGCAGCTTCTACTCAAATCACTTGATCTAATCGATGAGAAGTTGGAAGAAGCTGAGCTAAGGACTACAGCTCATCAAAAGAAAGTGGCACAACACTTCAAAGCCAAAATTTGCAATCGCACCTTCGAAGTGCGAGATCTCACCCTGAAACAAATCTATCCAGGTAGAGGGGCACTTGGCCCAAAATGGGAAGAAACCTATTTTATTAGCTAGAAACCTGGATATGGAACTTTCAAGCTCACAATGGTCGATGGAATCTTAATTCCCAATGCTTGGAACAGCGATTCGTTGCTGCACTATTTTGTTCGAATTTCTATCTAAGTATTTCCTAGTTTTAAAAATAAGACACCGAGGGATACTGGGGGCATTGTAAATAGGCAGGATTTATCTTTCTCTTTATTTTATTAATAAAGTTATTTCACTTCTTAGACCAATGGAATCGCGTTCATGTAAGCAACCTGTTGAGTCGACGGAGTCAGATTGACTCGAAAACCATTCACTCGCTGCTTGGATAGGTGGAACCACGTCCAAGTATGCTTCATCCACACGCTTCTTGAATAGATGGAACTGCATTCAAAAGCTACCCGTCGAGTTGAGGGAAGCAAATCGACTCAAACCGCCAGATCGACGGGAAAAATTGATCCCTGCCCTCGGAGAACTAGTGTTACTCCGGCAACATCGGAAAGGCCCAAACCCTCGCATGCATCTATAAGCTATGCCTTAATTCTTGGACCAATGGAACAATGTCCAAGTAAGCATCCATTTCCTTAGCCACTCGAACCAACGGAACTATGTTCAAGTGCGCCATATTTCTTTCGCTTCTTGGACCGACGGAACCACATCCAGGTAAGCTTTCATTCCTTAGCCACTTGAACCTATGGAACTGCGTTTAAGTGTGCCCAACTCCATCATTTCTTAGACCAGTGGAACCAGGTCCAAGCAAGCATCCACTCCCTTATCGCTTGAACCAATGAACCGCGTTCAAGCATACTCTGAATCATTGTTATTACCCCAATAATATCATCAGTTTATCAAAAGCTCTTAAGTACCGATGTTGCTCTGGCAGTATCAAAAATTTGTCAGTTATAGGATCGGTAGAAATCAATCCCCACTGCCCAAAGCTCAACATTGCCCAGATATCGGCAACGTTGATGGAAAATCCAAGAAATTGAGCTGTCCATAGGTCTCAAGAAGCAGAGGCTGATGTACAAATAAAACCTCAATACCAAACTTGGAGAAATCAGCTGTAACCAAAGTACACAATGCTCGAAATCGAGCATTCAGACTGCAAGTTCCCGAAGATAGGAGCTATAATACATCCTTGGCTAAGGGCAACCAAGAGTAGTCCAGAGCGCCCGGTCTGACATCAAGTGCTCGGAGTAACCAACTCCATGGATTGGGGGGCACACAACATACTAACACTTGGCCAGAATAAAAGTCACTCCATGGTTCTGTTACGTCGAACAAAAATTCTAGCAGCTACAATAGAGCTAAGTAAAATAGTAAAACTAAATAACTGCAAGTTACACTATTTACACCATTTACATACATAGAATTCTGGCAAAAAAACACATCGTATATCACACTTTACAATAGTGTATAATATGGAAATTTCAAGATAAGCAATCATATTATGCATACATACAGTGGTATAAAAACAGGCACAGTACATATAATGTAGAGAAGTACACAAAAGAGATTACAGTAGAAATACTAATCTTTTCATTGCTTATATCACTTTGTGTACAATATCAAAAAGCAGTGGCCGTTCTCGCAAAATGTCGGCCTGCTTGGACACAAAAAGAAAAAGTACAGACTATACTGACGCAACAGCAAAAGAAAAGACGCAAAATACAGAATCTATACTTGTACAAAAGACTCATAAAATCAAAAGACACAAACTAAAGGAACCACCAGAACACGACTCCACTGATGCTCGAGACAATCACTTCTTCCTGCTGCCACTTTTGCCACCCTTACCCAGTAGGGTTAGGGTCTTCTTCTCCTACACCAACACCTTTCTTGAGTCAGTTTCCTCAGACCCACCGATCGACTCACCTGTAGACTTCGGTTTACCAGTCTTGATTGTGAATGAGGATCTTAGTCTTTCCAGCATCTGGCTCCGCTTTAAGCTTTACCTTCTCTCTCTCTCTTCCTCTTGAATCCGCTCCACCACCATCTTTTCCCCGGTCGGATTAGTAGCATTAACCATCTGAACATCCTCCTCTTGTGATACATCAATGTTCTCCAACCCTTCCAATGCTACAATCTATTGGGCACCGAATCTGGACCCGGAGGTGGAACGTTGGAGTGTAGTAGTTGAGCTTATGGAACTAGTAGCGGAGGCAGCAAAGATTGCTTCATTTCTTGCGTTTTGAGAAGCAGGAGGAAAAGGTGGGAGGTCAAGTTGACCTATGAGTTCACAGAGAGAATGGACATGTAGTAATAGATCTATGACTGAGATTGACCTGTTGGAGCACGAAAGAAACCAGAGAAATACCTGAAGTGGGACTCCTTGGTATGACATCAACTTCATACTCTTTGGTTGCTGGGAACTGTCCAATTTTTGGAATAGGGAAGAAAGGCTCGTGTAGTGCGGCCGAAGAAGGGATGATCATCATTGGTGCCTCGGACTACTAGACAGGCACTTCACGCTGACCCGAAGAGCTCGCGCCAATATGTGCACCAGCAGCCTTGGCATCCCCTTTGGTGAGAATTTCCTTCCCTTTGGCAAGCACATCTATCCCTTTGACACTTAAGTACCGCATCAGTAGCTCGGGTTCAGAGCAATTGCCTTCAGCTTGGCGCAACACTTCTTTCCATGCATCAGCAAGGGTGGTAGGATAATCATTTCCGAACCACTTTAGATCCCTATGCATAATCACGCTCATGTAGAAATGTTGGAGAGCATGATTGAGGTCTTCCCTCTCTTGGGCTCTCTTCTCGTTCTTGACATCCCAGGATTTTTCATGATCAGTCAACTCTCTCCGGCAAATAGTAAGCTCAAAGTCATTTGAAAGCTTATCGAATGATAGAGTGTCCAACTTTTTGGCTAGCCCTTGGTTTTCCTCATGGAGTTTCTGCACTTCTTCATGGAGGCGTTCAAATTTGGATGCCTATCTGGAAAGGGCTTAGTCTTTTGCCTTTATAATTTCAGCCTTCTCTTCGACTTATTTCTTTAAGCTCTTAGTTTCAAGATGAGTGACTGTAAGATTATTCCTCATTGCTATTTCTACATTGGTATGGGCATGCTGTTAATTAAGTTTTTAACCCAGCAAAATTCATTAGAAGTCAAAACATTCAAATTAAGCCAGAATGACTCGAAACTTGGCCGGAAGGCCCAAAAAACAAAAGCCCCCAAGAAGTTTTAAAAAAAAATAAGCCAACTTTGCGGATTGGCACCGATCCGATCCAATTGGATCGGTACCGATCCGAATTATTGATTCAGGGTAACTCCAAGTCTCTAGCATCACTCTCCTATGCCTCCACTAAGCTCACCCAACAAATTTGGTGGCATTCCAAGCAACCTAGTTCCATATGTGAAGGTTTATTCGATGTAGAATACAGTTCAATCTAAACCATAGGTGAATCATCATCGAAACGAGTTAACAAGCTATGAAACTACGTGGAGAACATCGTAATTTGGAAAAAGGGACAACCAAGTAGTCGAAGCATCGAAAAAGCTTAACTATTTGGATCGGTACCAATCTAATCCAATTGGATCGGTACCGATCCAAATAGTTTGCTTCGATAACCATCAAACTTCTTGGGCTTCCTCTACATGACGACTACAGGCTTCTGGCAAAGTGGCTCTAGCTCAAGTGCTCTCTAACCCTTATAAATACCATCCCATCTGCAACATGAAATGGATCTTTGGATCGGCTACTGCAACTCTGCCATTACTATTCTTCACTCTTCTTCTCACACACAATAGTCACAAAGGGGCAACTGAGATTCTCCAGTTGCCTCTAAGTACTTGTGATTTAGATCTAACTTAGATGACTCAATCATATTGTAAACTAAATCAACCTTGTAACGACGGTCGACTAATAAAAGATATAAAGTGGGCGTAGGCTACATTAACACCTGAACCACTATAAAAATCTTCTTGTCTCTTTACTGATTCTGCTCTTTTTACATTTATTCTCTATATTGTTTGCTCTGAGAAACAGGACTGGTGCTTTCACACTCAATCTAGGGTGTTGATCAATTTTTTGGATTAACATTTTGGTGCTTTCATTGAGAATAAAACTCAGGCGTAGATCTAGTTTTCCTCTTGGAATCCGCCAGATCCAGAAACTAGGTCCATCAAATTAGCTCTAGGGAGTTTGAAACTTGACATATGAAGATCAACGACTGGGAGAAAGTGAACTGCTTTTGGAAGATCCATAGGAGCCGTTATACCTGGAGAAGAAACCAATACTCTTCAAATTGAAGTCAACAATTCCAATTATCCATTAATTAGAGAAAATTCTGGAACTCACAGTGGATATAAGGTGCATGGATCTTTCTACTCAGCATGAAGTCATCATTAAAGGCAAATTGAATAAGATGGTTGGTGAAATCAACCAAAAGATGGAAAACAGCCAAAAAGCTCTTATGAATAAATTAAATTCCCTCCTAACCTTGCAACCACTAGATGCTCCTAGAACCATGCCAGAATCCACGGCTGCCACAAAGCAGGAAAACGCTTCTGTTCTTGGCCTAAATAGAAGAAATAGAAAGCAGAAGCGGAAAGGAGTGGTGGATGGAGCCGCAGGAATCATCGTAGAAGGAAACACAAGCATTCCGCCAACTGCAAAGCAACCTGCTACAAACTTAAATCTACGAAAGAAGACCTATGGGAAGATATAGCGGTGGATCTCTCCGACTCTAGAAATGGTGAGCAACTTGACGACGGCAAGTTGGAAGAAAATGCTAATGCACTCAATACTGGTAGGGAGCCCCAAATATCCCCTTCCTAGTTAACCACAAACCAATAGAACTCTGAGGGAGTGGCTCTCCCGAAGACAAGAGAGCGTAGGCTTCAGCCCACTTACCAAGATTGTTTTCCAAATCAAACACTTGGCATAGTCGCTAACTGTCGACCCACGGACTACCGGACAACAGAGGCATATATCGTGGATATGATCAAGCGCTTGATAGATGAAAGTAAGGATAGGAGAGATGATGAATGGGGATCCACTTCAAGGAGAACTACCTCCACCGGTGACATTTTAAATGGACGGAGCAAATGCTTCAAATGCCGTTCGATGTAGATGTTGTCCTATCTTCCTAGAGGGAATTGCTTCTATGTGGTTCACCGAGCTCTCACCAAAATCCATTTCCACTTTCAATGATTTAGCAACAAAATTCCTTAATCAGATTAGGCTTCACACAGCATAACCAAAAGACGTGATGTCATTATTTGGCCTATTCCAGGGATGAAATGAATCTTTGAAATCCTTCATGAGTTGGTTCAACACCGCGGTGATTGAAGTAACCTAAACAAAGATATGGTCTTCATGGCCCTGGTCCGCGCTATACACCTCGACACTGAATTTGGAAAATGGATAAAAATGAAACAACCTACCACTAGGAAGGACTTTAATCGAAAGGTAAGCCAGTACTTGAGATTGGAAGAGGCGAAGGAGCTAGAACTAAAACCTGCTAACCCACAACCAACCAATGCTAGCCAGAATGGCATGGCAGCTAACCAAGGCGCAAACACCGCCGGAACCACTGTAGGAAATTCGGGGAAGGATGGGAACCAGAAAATGAAGGACCAGAATTCCAACAAGCGAAACGGAGGTACCCAGCGACTTAAAGGCTTGAGGTCCAAAGACTACACCCAGCTCAATGATACTCCAGAAAACATCTACCTTACGACACAGGGGATGGAGAAGTACAAGAAGCCGCCTAAAAAGGAAGCGACTGAATAGCAAAAGCATTCCGAAAAGTACTGCTGCTTTCATGAAACACATGGTAACAACACTAAATGAGTGTCGACACCTGAAGAACATGACTAAAGAGCTGACTCGGGAAAACAAGCTTCAGCAGTATGTGAGGAAACCACAAAATCCTGACCAGCCCGCTGCACCCCAAGCTCCTAAAGACCAGGGAAACCAAGCTGTAACCAGCGAAGAGGGATCTAGATGGACCGACCAAATACTCATCATCGAAACAATATCTGGAAGGCCTCATCTTGCACAAAAGAGTTAAGGAGAAATAGAGTGATATGTAAGCTCACTGAAATTCGAAAGGTTCATGATTCGCGATTAAAGATGAAACTCCTGCTAAGCAGTAGAGAACACTGAATGATGATATAGTATTCTGAAATCGAGCCACTGAAGGAATAAATGCTCCAACCCTCAACCTCATGGTCGTGATAGTAGGAATCGGACCAGCCATGGTTTGACAAATATTGAATGGACAGTGGCAGCTCTGTCAACATCCAGTCCAGACAAACGTTTGATTAGATGAAGATCAGTATGAAAGACGTTTCCGCTTGTCATACAAAGATCTAGGGATTCACCGATGAACCTAAGAAACCTGTCGGAACAATTGATTTTCCCGTAGAACTTGGGGAAGGCGACAGAAGAGTCATCGGCCTCATCAAGACCGCTGTGATCGTAGATGAAATGTCCACCTACAATGCTTTCTTAGATCGGTTTTCTTTGGTAGATTTCATGATTGCTTCAGCTCAGTGGTGTCTAACTATGAAATTTCCAACAGAGAATGGAGTCAGGGTGATCAAAGGAGACCGAAGTGTCGCTAGAGAATGCTACATCGCAGGACTACACGAATCTAGAAGAAAAGAAAAAGGGAAGAATATGGGGAGAACTCTCCACATTCATGAACCTATCGCATAGCAACTAGAGCTACCCCTAGCTTAGGAACCATAGCCGATTTGATAAGGCTTTGGACCCTAGAAAGAAGAGTTCAAGGGAGGACTTAGCAGCACTAGCTGAATTGACAGTGCCTATCCCGGTCATTATGGATGATCCAACTCGGATCCTGAAAATTGGGTCACATCTTGGAAACGAGATGAAAAAGGAATTAATCAAATTTCTTCATGCTAACCTTGACATATTCACTTGTACGCATTTCGATATGTGTTGGGTGTCGTCGGCGATTGCATGCCACGCACTCAATATCGATCCCAAGTATACTCCAGTGAAGTAGAAGAGGCGCAGCCTAGGACCCGAATGGTCCAAAGCACTAAGAGAAGAAGTGGATAAGCTGATGGTGAATGGCTTTATCCGCAATGCAACCTATCCCAAATGGGTATCCAACCCGGTCTTGGTCAAGAAATCCACTGCCTAGAATCGACCAGCTCGTGGATGGGACAACAGGACATGAATTGCTATCATTCATGAATGCTTCCTCGAGATACGACCAGATCATGATATATGAACCAGACCAAGAAAACACCAGTTTTATCACTAATCTGGGATTATACTGCTACAAAGTGATGACATTCGGCTTAAAAAATGCTGGGGCAACTTACCAACGATTGGTGCTCGCGATGTTCAAACATCAGGTCGGAAGACTATGGAAGTTTATGTGGATGATATGTTAGTTAAATCGCGTATAGCCGCAAATCACTTGGACATCCTCGCCGAAATGTTTGAAATACTCCATAAATATAGAATGAAAATCAATCCACTTAAATGTCACTTCATGATAGCCTATGGAAAGTTCCTAGGATCCACTGTAAATGCCGGAGCCATCGAAGCTAATCCCGAACAAATTACCGCTTTATGGGAAGTCGAGGCCCCAAGGAATGAGAAAGAGTTACAAAGCTTGAATGGAAAAGTTGCAGCGCTAAGCCGGTTTATCTCAAAAGCACTTGACAAATGTATACCGTTCTTTAACGCGCTAAAGAAGGGAAAGAAGAACTTCAAATGGAATCAGGCTTGTCAAACTGCCTTTGAAGAACTATTGCGAAATATGGAGACTTCGCCAATCCTATCCAAGCCTATAGACGGAGAAGATTTGTTTATCTACTTAGCAGTCTCGCCCCACGCATTAAGTGTCGTGCTTATACGTGAAGAAGCTAGGGTCCAACGACCTGTATATTACATCAGTAAACAGCCCATTGGAGTCGAGAAGAATTATCCAATGTTGGAAAAACTAGCCCATTACCTCTTGATTGCATCCAAGAAATTACGACCATACTTCCAAGCGCATGCGGTCAAAGTACTAACAGATCAACCCTTGAAGAAGGTGTTGTTCCACTATGAGACCTCAGGATGGCTTATCAAATGGAACATTGAATTGATTCAATATGAAATCACTTACCATCCTTGAAGGGTGATCAACGGGCAGGCACTGGAGTTTACAACACGAAATAACGAAGAAGAAATTATTCTCAAAGTAGAGATACACTAGAGGTTGTTCGTCGACGGTGCATCAAACAACTTTTGCTTGGGGGTATGAGTCATGCTCGAAATCCCTGAAGGACAATCCGTTTGCTACACCTTACGCTTGGAATTCTCTGCAGCAAACAATGAAGCAGAATATGAAGCATTGATAGCCAGACTGAAAGTTGTAAAGGAACTTGGGATAAAGTCCATACATATCTATAGCTACTCTCATCTGGTCGTCTGTCAGGTGAGAGGAAAATATCAAGCCCGAGGAGAGAATCTCGCCATGTATCTATCTAAAGTGCAGGAATTACTGAGCGACATTGAGCATTATACCATAGCTTGTATCCCGAGGGAACAAAACACAAAGGCGGACTATCTAGCTAAACTGCCCAATTCTAGAGAAGCTAAATCAATGGGACTGGTCCCAATTGAAACTCTAGTTTCCCCAAGTATAGGTAAGATGAATATCGATTGGATTATTGAAAAGATCGAAGAACATGAGACATGGATGACACCGATCAAGGGCTATCTGCTCAGAGGAACACTTCTCGCGGACAGGAATCAATGGAAAACGCTCATTCGAAAGGCACTACAGTTTGTAATACAGGATGGAATGCGCTATCGAAGGGGGTTCTCTACCCCTTGCTTAGGTGTGTGACTAATGGCGAAGCTCAAAAAATCCTCAGGGAAGTTCATGAAGGTGACTACGGAGATCACACTGCGGGGCAAACCCTTGCAAAGAAGTTCTCCGATATGGGTATTTTTGGCCAACAGTCAACCGCGATGCAGCGGACTATGGCAAACGGTGTGACCAATGCCAAAGATTCAACAAGGTCAAAAGAACTCCTTTAGCAGAGCTAACATAGATGGTCAGCCCGTGGCTATTCGTGATTTGGGGAATCGATTTGATTGGTGTATTGTCAATAGCCAATGGAGGAGCCAAATACACTATCGTTGTTGTTGACTACTTCATAAAATGGGCTGAAGCGGAACCACTGGCCAAAATTACCACAAAGAAAGTTGTCAACTTTTTCACTAAAAACATTATTTGCAGGTTTGGAGTGCCACAAAAAATAATTACGAATAATGGGACTCAATTCGAAAGCGCTGAATTCAAATACTTTTGCAACGCTTCCGAATCGAGAAAGGCTTCTCAGTTGTTGCTCATCTGTAGGCAAACGGGCAAGTGGAGGCAGTAAACATGATCATCGAGTCCACTATCAATAAGCGGCTAGCTAAAGCTAAAGGAAATTGGATTGATGAACTTCCACTTGCACTATGGGCTTACAGAACAATACACAAATATGCAACTGGTCACTCTCCGTTCGCCTTGGCATATTGTTCAGAAGCAATGATCCTAGCCAAACTGGTGGTCCCTTCTCATCGAAGGTGAAACTTCAATCAATAGCAAAAAGAGCAGCTCCTGCTCGAACCGCTCGATATGGTTGATGAGAAGCTGGAAGAAGCCAAGCTAAGGACTGTCGCTCACTAGAAAGGGTCTCACGACACCTTCGATGTAGGAGACCTTGTCCTCAAACGGGTCTACCCTATACCAGGAGCATTCGGACAAACTGGGAAGGACCCTTTATGAACGGCCAAAAGCTAGGGGATGGCACGTTCAAGCCAACAACCGTTGATGGAACCCAAATTACCCGTGCTTGGAACAGCGAATCACTGCGTCATTACTTTATCTAAGACTACCTTATGTATTTCCTATTTTACGCAAATAAGCCATCATGGGATACTGGAGGCATTATAAATAGGCAGAACTTGCCCAACTTTTATTTCAATTAATGAAATTACTCTGCTTACTAAAACAATGAAACCGTGTTCACATAAGTAACCTACTGAGTCGATGGTGTCAAATCGACTCAAAACCATCTGATCCCTGGTTAGATAGTGGAACTATGCTCAAGAGCACTACCCGCTGAGTTGACGGAAGAAAATCGACTCAAACCATTGGATCGATGGAACTTGATCCTTGCCTTCTAATAACCGGTGTTGCTGCGGCGACACCGGGAAGGTCCGAATCAAAGTCGCGCATTTCGTAAGCAGTGCACCGTATCTTGGACTGCGAAATCATGTCCAAGCAAACATGGTTACTCAAGCCATGCATCTCGTAAACTGCACATCTCGTAAGTCACGCATCGCTTCTAGGTTTGCAAAATTGCGATCGGGCAAGCCGTGATCCTACTGTACGCATTTCGTAAGCCACACAAAACTACTTGGATCGGCAAAATTGCATCCAAAGACGAGGAACTCTCGTGCTACAAAAAGCCACGCACCACCTCCAGAGTCAAGGAAATAGCACTCCAAGGAGCGACACGTGTGCACAATAGCCTGAACGTCAGCATTGCGACAGAATCACTTAACAGTGTTTCAATTGATCGATGTTGCTCTGGCATCACCAATCACTTAGTAAAATTCTTAAGTACACTTTCCATAAGGCCACTAAAAAAAGCTTCATGGATATCTCAAGTCAGAAATCAAAATGGGAAATCAAATATAAGGACAATAAAACCATAAATTCCCAAATATAGGAGTTGCAGTATATATCTGACTGGGGTCATCCGAAAGACCACAAGGGGCACCCAGTCTCATACCAAGTGTTCGACACCTAGTCTCATATTGAGTGTCCGGAGTAAATAGTCCCGTGAACTAAGGGGCGCACACTCACCAACACTCAACCAAAGTAGTAAAAACATCATAGTTCTATTACCCCAAACAAAGAAAGTTGACAGTAATTACGGGACTAAATAAAACAATATAGGAAAAATATCGACGACTACTCACATATACAAAATCATGGTGCATAAAAAAATAGTGGTATAAAAAGGCAACGGTGCATGGAAAGTAGATAAGTAGACAAGTGAAGTTACAAATCAAAATTTCAGCAATTTTATTAGTTATAATGTTTTTTCATGTACAACAACAATCTGCGGGCGCCATACCTACACAATATTGGCCAAAGAAAGGAAAATGCAAACACCATAGTTGCAACAAGAAGAAATGCTAAGAGCAGGCTCTGCACTTGTACAAAAAATGACTAAAAAGCAAAAGCTCCACTTTACAGATACACGGGCGTATCATAGCTTCTTGTCACTACCTCCCATGCCGCCTTTCCCGCCTCTGATCTGCAACTTCTCAAGCTTCTCCCCTCCTGGGGTGATCTTGCTTTTTGAAACATTTCCACTAACATACCCTATTTTGCCTTTGTGCTTGCGGGATTTGTGAGAACTCTTTGACGACCTTTTTTGCTCTTCAGCCTTCTCCTTCTTCACCTCTATCATCTGCTGCTCGGTCATCGGCTGCTCGATCTCTACTTTATCTGATTGGCTAGCTTGATCTGCCTACTCTTGTGTGTCAATGACTGCCAAACCCTCCTCTTGAGATATAGAGGGGTCATCCAAACCCTGCAGCGCTGCAATTTGGTCGGAGTGTGAACTAGGCTACAAGCTAGATGTAGAGACAACGTTGATGCGGACATAATGGCAGTAGATCCGGCACCGTGAGGAGGAGGTAACTCGGTAGGAAGAGGGGGTTGATCTATAATATTAGAATAAAGGGTGGTTATCTCGGTAATTTGATCCGACATAAATTGGAAGTAAATACGGGAGAGATAAGAAAATTATCTACTGTGGGGGTCTGTTCATGCGCCACAACTTTGAAGCCCTCATCGCTGCCCTCCTTTGATGGTTGCATAATCACAAGAGAAGTAGAAACGATCCCCTCATCAGTGCGAAGATGTGAAGATAGCTCACCAGGGCTTGAAGGAAAATGCCCGGTTATAGTCTTAGCGGGGGCCGTGGCATAAATAGCTTCTCGTTCCCTTTCTAGTCCTAAGATTTCCTGGCCCTTTCCTAAAGCTTGGCAGGACTCTTCATTCAGATATGCTTGAACCAACTCCTCTACGGTATAAACACCACCCATGTCTAGAAATTGGGCCAGAATCTCTTCCCAGACTACGGCAAGCGTATGAGGAACAACGAACCTTAGTAACTAAGACTCAATGATGCAGCGCGAAGTTGACATAGAGGCCCAAAATAGTAGCATTCAAGCCTTCCATCTTCTTTGTGAAGGTATCTTGAAGCTCTAAAAAACTAGCACCCATGTTAGCCTTCTCTACCACTAGCTATTTCTTCTCAGCATCTAAATTCGAAACTTGTTCGCAAAGAGGGGCAATTTCTTGAGACTGCTCGACGATGGTTTTCTTCTACATCTCAACCATGTCTCGCTTATCCTCAACTTATCTTTTAAAGCCACCTCATCCGTATGGAAATTCTTTATCTCATCTCTAAATATGATTACGGCTCGGTCAGTGGATTCTTTTAGCTCTTTAATCAAAGAAGCACTTGTGCTCTCCCTCATGAGGGCTTCATCTCTCTCTTTCTTTAGCCTCTCGATCTCCACATCATGATTTGTGAATTGCTTCTTGTACTCATCCTTTCCAGATTCAAACGAGAGGATTTCCTGGTAGTTGTTCCGGTTAATAGTAGACAATTTTATGCATAATCTTTCCCACCCTTCAGCTTGCTCCAAACCTCTTTGAATTTCTTGGAAACGGGGTGAATAAAATTCGACACGAACTAAATTCAGATTAAGCTTATTAAACACAACCCCATTTCAGAAAAAATTAGGGAATATAACTTGTAGATGCGGGGGACTAACAGGAAGAATGTAAGGTGCACGCCTAGAAATCTGGGGAGTGGTGGTCATGACAGTATGAGTGGAAGAGGTCACTGCACCAGAAGCAGGGACATTTATCACAAAGGAAGCAGGAGGCTGTAAAGCGGATTCTCGTTCTTGGTCTCTTTTCGGCCTCTTGGACGGATTTCCCCACTCAGTCGGGCTCTTCCTATTTTCACAGCCACTTCTCCTATCTTTGCCTTGATCCTTCTCGGCATGGCGATGCTCTTCCGCCTCCTTTTCCTTTCCTCGTCAGTCTCCCGAGGAGCATGGTACCTTGAAGAGTGTCTCTACGAACGTTGAAACACCAAAACTCGATCGATATTATTGTAAAGACCACGAGACATGAATCCTACAACAAGTGATAAAATAGCATTAGGAAAATGGCGTTTAATGAACTAAATCATCCTAAAAATTATAATAACAATATAAAGTGTGTGATCCTAGTGAAATGTGTGCTGCAATTTAACAACCCTAGTGGAATACACAAACCAAATCGATCACCAACTAATGTCAGAACACTGCTTCATGTAGGATGATCTGAGTATACTAGGAAGGCAACCCTTTCTAAAAAAGAGAGCTAGATATAGGCTCAGCCTTGGGAGATGCTCCCTTAATATTCTATTTCAAAGAAGGTGAGGGTGCATAACCATGGTTTAATTCCGAGACCTTGTCGCCTACTTTGACGTCAACCTCATCAGTGTCCCAATCTATTTCTTTCTCATTTAGAGGATGATCCTCATTGATTTCTCCTTCTTCTTTCTCTTCAATAAGCGGGAGCCTTGTCGTTCCATTGAGTAAACACTTCCTCTTTATCTTCTAGAATCGATAGCATCTCTATCGACCTGGACTTGAATTTGGGTCTCTTCAGGGATCTTCTTGTCCTATCGGATGGGCCACTTTCTTCATCGTCATCATTTTCGCTAGAATCATGGGAAGAAGAAATGGAACGGGTATGGGCTCTAGAGCATGAAGGAGCGTTAATGAATCCAACATATCTCCCAGGGTGTAAAAGCCCACATCGACGAAGGTTCTCATCTATGAGCAAGAATCTAATCATGCACTCCTGAGCATCGACCGCTTTTAAGGTGATAAGGATGGTGCTGAGTGTCAGGTCCTTGTTGATTTTCGAAAGAACTACAAAGAATACACGACCATTCAAAAAACTTATAGCAATTAAAAGAAACTCCGAGCATGATGAAGGAGACTTACCCCCTGTAGTCCATAAACGGGTGAATCCTTCTGGCCACTTAGCAAAAAAGTACTAATTCTTGCTACGCTGCGCTTAAATATAAACAAGTGATGGATTAGCCTCTCCCTTCTTGAGCAATTGAAGATACTGCAGTTCAGTGAAGCTCAGGGCACAATTAAGCGTCCGCATGAACAGAACATATAAGCATGTCAACATGGCATATCCATTTGGAAGAATCTGGAACATGGCCAACCCTATGTTCTGAAGTGTTGCCACTAAGAAGTGATTGAATGGGGGCACTGCAATGTACATGCACATATATCGGTGGCAAGCCACGTATCCAGAAGGTGGCCTATGAGCAAATTCTCCTCTCGATGGCAGAAGCAGATCATTCTCTGGGATACCATATTGCGAGCAAATTCTTCGTAACATCTTGTGTGTAAGGATTGTAGGAGCTTTCTTCAAAGGATCAAGCAAAACTCTGAAATTATGAGGAGTGCGATCGACAATGGGATGGACTGGGATGTAGCTAGGATCGATGATGACTCCTCTTCAGAAAGAGGTGATTTCCCCTCAACTAATTTGCACCGAGAAAGTTTGCACTTCATTCTATATAAGAAAGCTTATGTTCAAAATGATCAGGTATGCCTAATCTCTAAACTATAAACCCTTGTGTCGTTGACACTTGAAATCGGGGAGACAATTGATGTGTACCAACCACTGATCGGATTCCAAGTGTTAACCGGGAGTGTGTGTGATGTATAATCTAAGTGAGAATGGGTTTGATATGCCAAATGCTGTGAACAAACCATTCCGTGTAGATGGATCATTCACATCGGAAAGAGGGATCCGTATCACCTTTAATTTCATTTCTTCTATACTTACCCATTATCGATCGTTGTTCGAAGCAACACAGAAAGCCCTTCCTATTCTAGGTACATTGACTGTGCAATAACAGGACCAATCCAAAGTGAGCGAATGTAGATCAATAGGTCTGAATCAAGTGAAGAATACTAAGCATAAGTCGATTTTAGTTCTTTGGAAGGTGATAAAAGCATGAGCTACACACAAGACGCAACCCTAAGTTATTATCACCTCCTAGAAAAACCAAAATCAATCTGCAAAACGCTGTGCTGGGATCGACTGTGTAACTCAATGCAAGTCAATTCTGTCTCAGTGGATGAATATAGCAAAACATTTCGTAGACTGGGGAAAAACCCAGCTTTGTTCCATGAAAAATTCAAAACTCGATTTATTATCTTCTTCCAAAAGTCATAATCAACTCGAATCTTCCACCGTCTCTTTCACAAACACAACTCTGTAACCATTGTTGCTAACCATCACCAATACACCAAAATCCATCAGCACCAACTTTGTAGATCAGATTGGCAAGCTAGGAATTGGATCGGATCAAAAGTGTTTGACATAGAAAGGATTCTGGTGATAGTCAATAACAGCTCCAGGCAGTGGAAAAGGTGGTTCCAGGTAGAAGCGGTGGGGGGAGTGAAGATCGACAATAGTGAAGGTTGAATCGGCTCGTCTAAGGTTTGGAGAGCTTCAGATCGAATCGGCGAGAAATGAAAGCAAGATAAAAGTGAAGAGAAGGGTCGGTCCAGCTACATATATAAAAATTTCCAAGTATTCGGATTGGTACCGATCCGATCTGACTGGATCAGAACCGATCTAAATTATTACATCTGTTCCACTCCTAATACCTCCAGCACGACTTTCTTGATGTTCATGCGCATCCTCGAAGATTTAAGTCCAAATTGCTTAGCAGTCTCCAGATGGTTCGACACAATCATCAAAATTTTTTGAAATGGAAACCCAGAGTTAACCAATTCTAGAGCACACCTAGTTTTCACTAAAAGCGTACTCTGAGGGAAAATGTTAATCGGGTTTTTAACCCAGCAAAATTCACTATAAGTCAGAACATTCAAAGTAAGCCAAAATGACTCGAAACTTAGTCGAAAGGCCCAAAAGAACAAAACAAAAGCCCACAAGAAGTTATAGTCAAAAATAAGCCAACTTTTCGGATTGGCATCGATCCAATCCAATTGGATTGGTACCGATTCGAATTATTGATTCAGGGTAACTCTAAGTCTTTTGCATCACTCTCCTATGCCTCCACTACGCTCACCCAACAAATTTGGTAGCATTCCAAGCAACCTAGTTCAATAAGTGAAGGTTGATCCGATTTAGAATACAGTTCAATCTAAACCATAGGTGAATCATCGTCAAAACGAGTCAACAAGCTATGAAACTACATGGAGAACATCGTAAGCAGGCAAAGGGGACAACCAAGTAGTCAAAGCATCAAAAATACTTAACTGTTTGGATCGGTACCGATCCGATCCAATTGGATCAGTACCGATCCAAATAGTTCGCTCCGATAACCATCAAACTTCTTAAGCTTCTTCTGCATGACGACTACAGGCTTCTGGCAAAGTGGCTATGGCCCAAGTGCTCTCCAACCCTTATAAATACCATCCCATCTGCAACATAAAAGGGATCTCTGGGCTGGCTGCTGCAACTCTGCCAGTACTGTTGTTCACTCTTCTTCTCTTACACAACAGTCATAATGGAGCAACTGAGATCCTCCGATTGCCTCCAAGTACTTGTGATTTAGATCTAACTTAGATGATTCAATCATATTATAAACCAAATCAATCTTGTAACGATGGTCGGCTAATAAAAGTAAAAAGGGGACGTAGGCTTCATAACAGCCAAACCACTATAAAAATCTTCTTGTCTCTTTACTGTTTTTGCTCTTTTTACATTTATTCTCTATATTGTTTGCTTTGAGAAATAGGACTGGTGCTTTTACACTCAACCCAGGGTATAGATCCATTTTTTGGGTTAACAATATGGGCACGCTTCATCTCTTCCATCAAATTGTCTGCACTCGCTCTCTGTTTGAGTGCGAGATCTCTTTCCCTGGTTATTTTGATCAAGTCAACATTCCGTTCTTTAATTACCTCTTCATGCTTTATGCTCTCTTTCTCAAGCGAATCAAGTTGTGTGAAGTTGATCTTGTTGATCTCAGAAAGAGATTTACACAATCGTTGCTATTCGAAAATCAAGTCGACGTCGCTTTGCACCGCCTAGTTTTTCTCCACACTTTCTTTAGTAATGATTTTGATGTCATAATCAAATTTTAATCCATGCTAGTATAAGTATGGATAAGCAGCTTGGAGGCGGGACAAACCAGGTGGAAGCGTAAATGTTGAGGTGATTTGAGAAGGAGAGGAGGCAGTAGCAGTTGTAATGGTCCATGATAAAGGAGTGTCTTGGATAATAGCAGTTTGAGCATTAGAACGTGGAGGAATAATAGAAGTAGTGGCTCCATGGTGCTCGGAGTGTTCATGGGTGTTTGTGAGTCTCACGAGAGGAACCTCCCCGAAATCCCTCTTTCTCTTCACTCCTTCTTTAACATCGAGGAGTTCTCTCTCAACTTTGCAAGCTTCATCACGCTCGTGCCCATTTCTCCTTAGCCTTTCTTCATCTGTTTTGTAGCAATGAGGAAGAGGGTCAGGAGTGCTCCTTCTATAGTCGCTCAAGCTATGGTGAAGTGCTCCATATCTATCACACGCCATTGAACCTGAAACAAAGAAAAATGTATAATTACAAGAATTACACAAATCAAAGTGTATGCGAAGATGAATGTTCATCATCCTAGAGTGAAGTGTATAATGCCAATAACCCCCATTATAGTTTACAAACTGGTTGGGCATGGTTTTAGAGTTGGAGTGCAACTGCCTTCACTTATAAATGTCTCGAAAGATATGTCGATCTATAAGCCGATTTCTTCTATCATTTCAATAATTGAGATGTCTTTGTGCTCGTTCACATGGATGAAAACATCTTACATGAAGTCAGATGTTGATGTAGGTCCAATAGAAGTCCCTACAACTTGATCTCCCGTAAAAAGTAGGGTCTTGATAGTTGGTCGCTCGAAAGGAGGAGAAGTACCAAGATTTGGACTTAATATTTCATCGGCCAAAAGGTATGGTGAAGGAAGCATGAAAAGTCTGGGGCTTATTCCCAATGATTCATCACTGTATCTGCTTTCCCCTTCCTTAGTGGCCTGAAGGTCGTTATTGTTCCCATTATCAGATATCTCTCCTTCCTCCATAACTATGGCCTATTTTCCTTTTCTTCTTTTAACTGTCTTATCCACCTTTGGGATGGTGGGCATTCTCCCGCTATCTCCCTCACGATTGGGGCATCCTCTTTAACGGGCTCACCTGCCCCAGTTTCAAAATCTTCCCCTTCTTCCTTATCTTCTAGAGGCACATCAGTCTCCATATCAACATCCTCCTCTCATGATCATCACCAGACTCGCGTCCATCGCCTAATCCACCTTCTTCGTCTTCCTCTTAAGGACGCTCTTCAGAGCCACGAGTGGATGTAGTAGAACGGGTATGCGACCTAGTTCCACTCCATGAAGGAACTTCAGTGTCAACTACTTTTTTCGAGGCAAGCAAGCCATACTCTAACAAGTTTTCATTCGTCAAGAGGAAGTTGACAGAGCGTTCGCTCGCACTAACGGCCTTTAGATCTTGTGCTTTAATCTCTTGTCTTTCATCGAGAAACCTATGAGAGATATGCGTTAAGTTTGAAGTAAAGAAGTGTCACTGTAAAGAGGATTGATAGAACAAAACTCGCTTCCTTTTAACCAGAAGTTATTGAATCCTTTCCGACATTGGATGAAGAAATATTCGGTTTTGAACATCGAACGCTTATTATGAAGGTTCCCAATCATCTTGTAGCTAGTCCAGGCTTCAATAATAACAAAGGAGGGGCAATCTTTTCTCATCTTGAATTTGACCAAATACGCAAGCTCTCTGATGTGTGAAGGGCACTAAATCGTTACATGAACAAGACGTAGAGTGAGCTCAATAAAGCGAGCAAACCCGTTCAGGTAAATCTGAAATGGTGCAAGTCCAATCTCTCCTAGGAAATCTCTCAAGAAAGAGTTGAAGGGTGGAATGGCACCATTAAGATACATGCATCGGCTGCGAGTTGTGAAACCAGGAGGGGGACGATGTACAAGTTCATTTCTTGTCGGTAAGAGAACATCTTCGAAAGGAATTCCGATTTGTAAGCAGACATTGTGAAGCATCTTTTCAGTCATAATGGTAGGAGCCTGCTCTGGTGGGTTAGCTATAATTAGCCCTAATGGAAGCAAGGAAGAGCAGTGGGATCTACTAGCACCAACTGGCTCTTAGACACCAAAGACGTAGGTTGGTTCTATCCAAATGGAACAGAAGGTGAAACTGGAGTAGTAGTAGAGGCTCCTTCAGAAGGAGTTGATGGTCCTTTGCCAGACTTGCGAAGATCAAATTAGCGAGTCACTCTAAACAGGAGAACTTGGCATTTAACATAGTCAGATGAACCTAACTTGAAATATAAATGCCCATGTAACAAATACTAAGAATTTATTAGGAATCAACGTGGATCGACCAATCGAATTCTAAGTGTTGGCCGAGGCAAATGCAGTGTGTTATCTACATGAGATGAGTCTAGTGTCCCGGACACTATGGAAGAACCATCCAGTGTAAAAGTCCCGAACACAGCAAACGAACTATCCAGTGTAGATAGCTTGCTCGCATTTGAAAAACAATCCCTATCCATCTTTGAGATTATCTTCTTTATGCTTACCCGTTATCGATCTACGATCGATAATGGATCCATTGTCCAAGCAACGTGGAAAATCTTTCTTTTCAGTATTTCTGAACTTGCAAAAGTTAAAATATGGAATGGTGGAATCATCCAATATACTCGAACTTAAGGTTAAATCGTCATATCGGAATCGATCCAATGATCACACTCGGTCAATTTCACGAAGAAAACAATCGAAATAGAGGAAGTTCATGCTTAACTAGGCCAAATTTTGGAACATTCCCAATCAAAGAAGCAAGGGTTTGATTATGTTCCATCAAGATTGAAATTGACCAAGCTTAGATCGTCCCATCACCGCCGTCACCACCTTGCGAACCACCTACACCTCAAATCCACTATCACCTACCTCACAATCGAATTAAAACTAAATTTGACACCTACGGTTTCAATCAGATTGAATTCGAGAATAGTAGGCGACAATCCTTGTGGCAATAGTGGTTCCAAGCGATGGCGAGAAGATCGATGAAGCAACGATGGGTGATGACACACAAAAGCAAGCCGGTGGAGTACTTGATTGAGGAATGAAGACAGGTCAGTGGTTTAGAAACTCGGATGTAGGGTTTATAAGCTTATGCACACAAACGAATAAAGTGAAGAGGGTTTGAAGGCATATAGCCATGTAAAGGATGGATGTGAAATTTTCTCAAGTACCCATGTCGGTACCGACTTTGGAAGTCGGTACTGACATCCTATATTACACCCAAAGAATGTCAAACTCCCTATAATGGACTTATCAGAAAACGTAAAGTTGTGCATAAATTTCCATACCTAAATGATATGGCCAACATCAAGAATGAAAGTTCTAATCCAAGTTGAAGCAACAACGAACATAAATCAATTAATTGAAGCTAAATAAAAGCAAAATTGCAAGACGACACTTAAAAGGTTAAACTACGATTTATAAAATAGCCATTTGGGACTTGTCTCCTTTCAGAGCACATTTTGTTTTTAACGAAAGCATACTCTAAGGAGAAAATGTTACCTAAGTTTTTAACCAAATAAAAATCAATAGAAACTAGAACATCGACAAGCAGACAAAATGCCTCGAAACCTTCTAGGCGCACCCAAGTAAGCTAGAGAAATAACTCAGAGGAAATTCAACATGATGGAAGCAAAGGTGGAAAGTCATTACCGAGTTCATATTGTCGGTGATGACATCACATGCTTTATCTTCTCCCACTCAAACTTTGCAGAGGCTCTTCTTACCTATTTCATATATGCCTATGCAATATCAAAGGATTATGATCAACCAAACATCAAGACTTAGAGTTAGCGGTTAGAACGGTAGGATAAACCAAGTGTTGAAGGGACCATCACCAATATCAACCAACTATCCAAACAAACTACATAGAACAACTCAAAATCAAGTTGCAAGGCAGATGCAAAAGAGTTTGACCTCTCTGGAGTTAACCACAAAGGTCGGTACCGACATGAGAGGTCGGTACCGACATCTCTGGTTAATCCAGCTGAGGCCACGATTTCTCACTCTTCTAGGCTGACTTCTAAACTCTGCTCCAACCTTCCGTTTGGCCCAATGTGACTACTACCACTATAAATACAATCCATAGAGCAACTAACAAAAGGTCCAGATTCTACTAACACTATGCGGGACCTCCATCAATTCTTCAACTCTCTTTCTACACAATAGTCACCAAAGTAGTTCCTATAGGCAATTCTAAGAAGTAGAATTAGTCTAACACCTTTACTTGTGACTTGTTCAATCTCAAACACCTTGTAATTATATACAACCAATCATCAAAGATATAAATTGGACATAGGCTTAGTTAACAGCCGAACCACTATAAAATTCTCTATGTCTATTTACTTTTCTGCTATTTTTTATTATATTTGCTATGTTCTAATATGGCTAATGCTTTTACAATCACAATCCAGGGTGTTGATCCATTTTTTGGGTTAACATATTTATATAATCAAAAATCCCCATATAAATTTCCTATTCATCCTTTTTATTAAATATTAAATTTACAAAGGAATTTCACTTTTGAAAATATTATTAAAACCACCTTATTTCTATTTATGAAAATTCAATACATTCAATTATTCATGAAATCTCTATTTTCAATTTTAATTCAACTTTTATTTCCAAAACAATTTCCTTCAAATCATTTTAATTCTCATTCGCAATTATTTATTTATAAATACACTTCAATTTAATTTTAAAATATCAAAGTAATTTATCAAAGCTTTCAAAATATTTTTAAACCAGAAAATCAATCGAACGTCCTAAAATATGAATTATGGAACTTCCTCTAAAATTGTTAACAATCATCAATATAAACTTTTATCGTATGACATAATTGAATCGCATCGAATTTCGACCATTGATACATTTATACACAAAAATAAATAAATTACACAAACTGAAATACAAACGAACAAGATCTCCTTTATTATTTCGGACATCCAAAAAATATAAAACACCACTACCGAACACCAAACAACATCCAATATCATAATATTCAATCAACCATCCTAATTTAGTATTTCAAGCAAGCAATCCAATCGATGATGGGATAAATATATGTATATAAACCAGGTGATAATATAGATATAGTTGTGAGTGATGAACTCACCAAATTTAATGAATATCACCAAGGACCAATATTCCACTGCCTCAACCGTTATTGCTCAGCAAAGAAAGCTTGCTACTAGTCAGCCATTAACCACTAAATCGCAGCCACCCAACACTTACACGTACAAAATCCTAAGTCATAGCCAATAATCGTTGATGTTGCAGTCACTATCATCGTTCACTCGTACACTAGGTCGCACGCCATTACTAAGTCGTGATCGAATCCACGACCATCAACACCTTCAGCGACTCCTTCTCCTCAACCCATGCAAGCCTAAGTTGCGATGCAATCTCCTCCCGCAATCGATGACGCCGTCGAAGTTGTCGGCCATCAATTCGCTTTTATGTGATCAAATATTTTTTTGTAATGATGGATGCAATTTTATTGCTTGAGAAATTAAGGCATGGTATGAAGTAAAAGGGATGTTTGCTTTTGGGTCTAAATTGAAGAAGTGGGAGCATTCCAGAAGAGAGAAGAAAATGGGTTTGAAGTTAACAAATAAAAGTGGGCTTGGGCTATATATCATAAAAGATAATTCACCCTTTTTATTTAATTTCGTTCTTTACTTTCTTTTAAACTATCTTATATTTATATAAAATAAATTTTCAATCCAATATAAATTGATTTACACTTCATTATACTGAATATATTTCGATAATAGCCTAATTTTATTCTATTCGGTGCCCACTTGTCATTTTTCACCTATTTTAATAACATAAAAATTAATTGCACTTTAAAAATATTTTATATTCAATTAAAATGGTTTATTCAATTTCTATATTTTATTTGATAAGAATTTATTAATTAATTTCAATTTAATATTAAACTTATATTAAATAGAATTTAATTAGCTAAAAATTCATTACGTAAAAGATTAATTATCAAATATCGAATTTGAATACTTAATTTTAGTTAAATTTATTTATTTATACGACATAGAAAGTAGGGTTGTTAAAATAAATGGTTTATGGAACAACTTATTTGAGATAGTCAATGTGTATTTACTCAAGGGAGGAATATTGGAGACGCGCATGAAATAGTTTGAGGATTAAGAAGGGATTCTAATAGAACTCTGTGTATAAAAGTGGATATTAGAAAAGAGTTTGACTCGATAAGAAAAGGGCTTGTAGTTTACATGATGCATATTATGACATTTACGGAAAAATGGATTAAATTAACCAAAGAGATGACAAGCTCGCCTTGCTTCTATCATTGACCAAGGGGAGCTTCACGGCTATTTTGGCAGCTATTGCATGTTAAGACAAGGTGGTCCATTGCCACTATTCCTGTTTACTATAGTGATGGAATTTTTCACACTTCTCATGGACGAGGCAGTAACATAGGGGAACCTTAGACCCATATATAAAGCACAGAATGGGATGGGTACTACATATATTATGTATGTTGATGATATTATAATTTTTACAAGAACAAATGTCGATAGAGAAAAATTCAATTAGAGATATTTTCAACAAAATGAGCAGTCTTATACTACTAAATTGAATTGTCATTAATCTAGCATGTTTTTTGGTAGGGGTTGCATGAATAAAACGGAGGTAAGTTGCATTCTATGGATAGAGGAAGGAAACTTGCCTGATAGACATCTAAGGATTCCTCTTTTGAGTTCTAACTTAAGGGATTGTAATTTTGATAGCATGCTAGCGAAAATTAAGAATACAATTCAAGAATGGTAGATTTGACTAATTGACTAGCAGGTAGAATGGAGTTATTATAATCAACCATTTACCCTATTGTACAATTTTGGATGCAATCTTTTACCATACCAAAAGCCACCATCAACAAAGTGATAAGAATTTGTTCAAATTTTCTATGGAAAGGCAAGTTGAGTAAAATATCATGGAGTATTGTTTGCAAATAGAAATCAAAAATATATATAGAGATCAATAAACAAAGAAGAAATTTGGGCAAGAGAGATCAACAAGTCTATGGGAACTAAACTCATATAGAGTGTTACAAACAAATAAGGAATTTGGGCATACTGGATTCACCAAAAATACATCAACGATCAATCCTTTATGGATATGAATGCAAGAAAATGACTCGAGAACATAGAAATATTTGCTCAGAATTAAAAAAGATGCAATAAAATGCCTTGATAAAATAATAGTGGATGGCAAAGCTACGTCCTTATAGTTCGACCCATGGACTCATGGTTGTAGTCTAATAGAAAGATTGGGGGTACAATACGTTATTTCAGGTCAAAGGTAGAATACCATTGGTGGAAGACATTTTAAACCAAGGATTTTGGCAAGTAAATAGGTTCAGCTTTCTGGGAGTAGTAAGATAAAGTAATCAGCCAATAAAACTTTATGAGGATAGAAGTAAATATTTCTAGACTAGAATTTGAATCAGAGTAGGGACTACTCATTCAAAATAATTTAGAATGAAACCAAAAAAAAAATTAGACAAGGTGGGATTGGCTAAATTTGTATAGGATAGAATTCATTGCCCAAAATGGCAGTATGTCTTACAAAGCTATAACTCATCCTCTATTGAGCAAAGATGGATTAATTAAGAAGTGCATTGCAGTTGATCCAAATTGTGTACTGTGTAATAATCATCTAGAAAATAGAGATCGCTTATTTTTCCAATAAAATTTTTCTTCTTACATCTAGAAATGTTGTAGGTTGAAATTAAAATGGCTAACTAGGCATTCGAATAATATTACATTACATGTTGAAACAAATAATATCACATCCAATTTCAAAAAGAAAAGGCATTGCTAGCTCAACCATTTCAACATGTGTTTGGATTATTTGGATGGAGAAGAACAATCGAATCTATGTTTCGAACGAACAAAGAAACGAAAGGCTCCTGTGTAAAAAGATTGTAGAGATTGTGGAGATAGGGTGTAGGTATGGAGAGGTTGTGTTTTTTACTGACATGGGTCTATGGGCTTATTTTATACATTTTGGGTTGATCCAAAATGGAGTGGGTTAGGCTGAATTGTATAAATGTGTTCAGATTGTTTACAAATATTTATAGTTATCAATAAAGTTTCGTAGAATCTTCATTCAAAAATAAATAAATAAATTATATACATGTATAATGGGATATGCACATAAAATTGCTATAAATGTCATAGTCAATATTCAATATTCAATTTTAAAATGTTTAGAATGAATAAAACTTAAATTAATTAAAGCACTAAGTAAATAGTTAATTAAATATGATTTAATTAATAAAATAAATTAAATATGATTTAATTAAATAAAGTCGAACTATAAGAAACCTCAATTAGGTTTAAGGAATAAATATATACGTATAATACGTATACTATGATTTCAGATATATTTGACACTTAAATCACTAGGGTATTTCATAAGAATTGCATTATTCCCTAAATCGATATAGCTCAAATAAATATATAAAAGATTATGAATCTTTAATATAAATGTTTCCCTCCACTACACCAGAAAGGCGAATTAGGCAGTGCTTAGGGCCGTATCTAATGCCATTAGGCACGGCCATAAGCCGTATCAATAGAAAGTGTGTTTATTAATTAGATACGGCCATGGGCCGTATCTAATTCACTAATTAGATACGGCTCATGGCCGTATCTAACTAGCAAATTAGATACGGCCCATGGCCGTATCTAATTCGTATACTAAGCACATGAATTAGATACGGGTTTTGACCGTATCTAATTGATGTAATAGATACAGCAATAAGCCGTATCTAATTCACAAAGCTCATGACCATAAATTGCAATACCATAGATGCAGTATAATACAATAAAAGCAGTATCTAATTCACACAGCTCATAGCCGTGAATTACAACAGCATAGATGCAGTATTATACAATAGAAGCAGTATTTGAAGCAGTAATAGATATGGCAATAGTTGGATTACAATAGAAGCAGTATTATACAAAATATGGTCAATATTATACAGAAGCAGTATTATACAATATAACTGGAAAAGATGTTGCTCATATATGTTGCTGTTAAAGATATCCATACTGTAACTCCCACACTTTCCACATTGATATACCAATAAGATAACTACTTAATATTTCAGTAAAATTTCGAATAAAAATAATACAAGTGAAAGTATATCCAAACATATACATAAGCTTATATGCTTTCGAGAGTTCACCAAGTTCAAGATGAAGTGAAAGAACTATACATGAGAAATGCCAATCACGATCATAAATGTGTCGATGAAAAGATTGCAGAATTGGCACTTTGACATCTGTAGGAATGCTAGTATCATCCTCTACAAATACATATCGGAACAAGTAGTCATTAATTAAATCAACATAATATATTGAAATGTATGGACTGCTAGATTTAAGTATGTTACTGAACCTAGCATGAACTGGTGTGAGGCTGTAATGCCTCAACAACTACAAACTTACGACTATAGTACAACTCACATGACGTGCACATTCACCACCCGACCTAACAGCAACACCAACATGATGCATACATATGATGCATACATAACTTAAGATATAACAGTAGTATACGTAGCTAGAACAAAACATTGACCAGAACATAACAAAATAAGCCGCTACACAAGGCAGTCTCCAAATACATCATCATATCCTAGCAAAATCACACATCTGTGACCAGACTCAATAGCAGTAGAAATCCTTAGCAAGCCAACTTCCGTTACTGAAGCTGATACCAGAATGACATAGGAGGAACCACATCGATGCGAACAAAGGGAGCAAACTCCAACAAGCACAACAGGTTATCAACCCAAATCCTAGGAGACGAAAAGCAAACAACCACAAACATTGCTCATATTCACTGCAGGGAGTCTCCATGGACCAAGTTGAAGTGAATGTAAGGATAGGCAAGCTTCAGATTAGTCAGCATGGAGAAGTTAGGCTACCAGGCCCTTTAGGGATCTAAACGAGCAAAACCATACAGCAATTCCACTAATACAAAAACACCAAACTGCCAATCACCAACCAGAACTAATGGAAGCACCCCAAACTGTGACAAGATCATCCCGTGGGTGGCAATAACGACCATGGGGTCATAGCATCTGCTGTGCATTTGGTACAATGGAGGTTGACAACAAGCCAGAGAGCAAGAGATGCTCCAAATCCAAAAAGCAATGGGTGTAAATGGAAAAGGGGGTGCATGAGGGAGATGCAAACGGGATATTACTGAAAAAGGAGCAATGGATCCCTCGTGTGTGTATTTGTATACAAATATGTGCATGTATATGATTGTCTAGCCTACATGGTAGTGCATGCGCACCTAGTATTGCAACAACTATTATAAATCCATTACTTATATAGAAACTAGAAAACCGACACTCATAATTGGCTGAATATTCAATTTATTTATTTTTATATGTTTCGTTACTTATTGAAAACAAAGTGAATGGCGTTGTTGAATTCAACCAGTTTTCAAGGATATCAACACAATAATGTACTATGTTATCCTTCTTAAACGATTATCGAAAACAACATTCTAGTTTTGTTTGCAAAACTGACTCAGAAATGTAATGTATTTACCATTTCTATAAAATCACCAAATTTCAATTTCAAGTCAATAGATAAGCCAGTTTTCCCAAAACAAAAAAAGCATAAAAAAGAAATAAGACAGTCAAAATAAAGTACTCTGTGCATACCTCATGGTTTAACAAACAAGAAACAGAAACTACAGAACAGTGCATATAATCAAAAAACAATACCGTAAAAAGGAATGGCATGTAGTCAACAGACATAGAATATGCAACAGACAAATTGTAAAAGTGAACATGAAAAAAGTCAAACCTGTACTAATAATACACTTCAGAGTTCTCTTAGAAGCATTTCCAACCAGAGATAAAGAGAGGGTTCTTGCTACCATCCAAAAATATACAGCACCGGAATTATAAATGCAAAACCAGATAAATAATTTTTGGATGAGCTCACATACCTGCTAAAGATATCGAATCATAATCTTCGGATGGCACACATACCCACCCACTCCAACATCAACAAAGGTCTCTGCAAATTGATGATTTATTTTGTTGGTTCTCTCATCTGGTAGCAGTATATTGTCCAAAACCAATTTTACATGTGTGGATGGTACAAATTTCCCATGGATTTTGGACGATGTAGAATCTCGACATACAGTACCTATTGCAATAAAATTTATTGTCTAGATCTATCCAACAAAATAACTGCATCGAAAACAAGTAAGAATAAAAAGCAACTAATAAATACCTGTTGCTATTATGTCTAGATCAGAGTTGAGGATTTCACATTTTTGATTGTTCGCCACATTGGTCGTATCCTGGGATTGAGAAACAACGAATTTAGAAGCATTGAGTTGTGTGTTGCGTTCTCCTTGTTCTATGTTTCCCACCATGTTGATCAGAAGCTCCATATGCCCAGACAAATTTCCCACTGTACTCTCCAAACTTCCCACCGTACCCTCCAAACTTCCCATCCTCATTTTCAACACAGCATTGTCTCCACAAACATGTTTCAATCGTTTATGTGCAATAGCAGAAGCCTTAATATTAGTCTTTGGTATGATGGTCCCAACACTGCGGCTCCTACCCCTTGTATCCTTTCCCATCACTTGTGATACGATATCTTCATCCACTGTCAATTTTTCTTCATCACTATCGATGATCTTTTCCTTCAATTTCGCAATTTGATCCTGAGATTGCATAATACTTATATGAATAATGAAAATATATGTATGTATACCGTATCGGTGATCTTTTCCTTCAATTTCGCAATTTGTTGGGCACTTTCAGGTTTTTCAAAATGGTGCAAAACCGTATCTTTTCTTCTTTTCTCAAAGTGAAAGTTGCCTTTGGTATGATTATTTTATTTGTTTCAGGATCTTCCATCACCCACAAATTTTGTTTTATACCCATGATTTTCAAATCCTTGCGTGCATTGATGCCATTTTTGATTTATCTTTATGGTCCATAATGGTGCTGATGAGATGCTCTGTGACATTTTTCTCCCTATGCATAACATTAATATTATGGCGAATCATATTTGCTTTCCAATATGGTAAATCAAAAAAGATAGACCTCCTGTACCATGCAGAAACATTGTCAACTTCTTCATTAATTGACTTTTTCCATTTTCGACTAATTTCTTCTTTGTGTTTACCAACTTTCATTTTGATATTCGCTACTTTCTTTTCAACTTCAAAACCAGTCAATGTCCATTTAGGACGATGAAGTTCTTGTTCGTTGTTGAAATTTGTCTTGTCGTATCGAAACTTGTGTTCTTTAGGAAGAAACATTCGATGTCCAATGTAACACATCTTCTTACTTTCAGGAAGATGATAAGAACAAGTGTTTTCCCCACAAACCGGACATGCAAAATAAATGTGAGTTATACATCCCGATAAAGTCCCAAGAGCAGGGTGATCATGGATTGCCCACAACACCCTAGCTCTCATTGTGAATTTGGATTTATTTAATGAATCATATGTAACGACTCTTTCCCATAACTGCTTTAACTCGTCTATCAACGGCTGTAAATAAACATCAATATCCTTCCCTGGTTGTTTTGGCCCAGAAATCAACAGTGTTAACATTGAAAACTCTCGTTTCATGCACATAGATGGAGGAAGATTATATGGTACTACAATTACTGGCCAACAACTGTAAGGGTTAGATAGAGAAGCATGTGGACAGAAACCATCTGTTGCTATTCCAAGTGTGACATTTCGTGGCTCGACAGCAAACGTTTGGTCAAAATAATCCGCGGCTTTCCATTGAGAAGTGTCACATAGATGATGCATTACGGTTGGATCAGACTTGGCACGACCATGCCAGGTCATCGCATCTGCTATCCATGGTACAGTATACAATCTCTTCAATCTAGAAATTAAAGGAAAATGTCTTAATGTCTTGCGAGGTACTTTGATGCCTTTTCTTTCTTCGTTGAATGATGTCATATATCTTGGTTCGTTGCAATTTGTACACGAAACTCTATTCGCATCATCTTTCCAGTATAATATGCAATCATTGATGTATGCATCATAAGTTTTGTAATTCATCCCAACTTGCTTAATTAACTTCTTCACGTCGGAGTACTTTGTCGACAGCGTGTTACCTTCGGGGAGTAACTCCTTTATTAGTTCGAGGAGTGCAGTCACACCATTATCTGAAAAGCCGTATTGGGTCTTCAAGCTATTCAGTTTCACAATGGCATACAGCTTCGTCAACCCTTTTCAACATGAAGGATACAGTGGCTTTTTTGCGCTACCAAAAAGTGATTTATACTTCTTACTTTCATTGGCCTTCCAATTGCCATCAACCGTAGATGGCTCACTAACATTAGCATGATCAGACAACGAATTTTCAGGTTGAAAATGATGAAATCTATCTGCATCATTGACTAGATCTTCCATCATAATATGTTCAGACTCGTCGGTACTTGTGGCATGACTAACTGGTTGTTGTTTTTCCTTCTCTGCCCTTTTTTCCCCATGAAAATACCATACGGTATATGATTGGATAAAACCCCATCTAAGCAAATGAAAATGAATGTCATCTAATTTGATCGTCTTCGTATTTTTGCACCGAGTGCAAGGGCATAAATACACTCCTTTCTTACCACCATTTTCATCAACAAAACTAATAAACTTCTTCACCCCGTCTATATAGTATGTAGAGCTTTGATCAGATTCATTTATCCACGTTTTGTCTATACTGAAAGACATATTGCCCTCCTATATCATATATATTAGAACATTAGACGTAAATATAATATATTTGCGATGTAATCAACTTATAAGAAGCTGGTATGTAGGTCCTGCCGCAACATATAAGAGTACTATGAAATGGTATATGACCTACTCTAGACTAGCATCCTAGTCTCTCTCTGCCCCTACTCTGGGACCACATCTACAGGTCGTGCACCTCATTGGTATAGTGGATTCTGTGCACCAACGGTAGCCCTAAGTCGGACATACCAAAACTATATATAAACACTTTAAACTGCATATCAATAAATATGTATATAATATTCCATGCATCTCCTAGTAGACCTTAGTCGGACATACTAGAACTATATTTATACATATAAACATGTATAAATCACATACTATATGCAATACACACATACATACACACTCATATGTATATATATATAAGTGTATATATACACAAGATTTTCAATTCACGTGGAGACGTAGAGGTATTGCTACTCACATTGAAAAAGTGCTTATAAACAATACTTTTCTACAACACTTTCAAGATTTTATTGCCACTGCCAGTACCTCGGTTTTGAGTGATCACAACCCTATATCATCAAACTACATACACAAACTACTCAACAATAGGGAAAAGCTTTTGAATACAAAAGTTGGCATTTGGCTAATGGATATGAAGATCAGGTACTACCAGTTTTATTATAAATGTATGAGGCATTGAAATTTAGAAATTCATAATCAAACTAAGAAGGATAAAACATATCTAAAAAACCAGAACAAGTTAAGAGCAAAGGATGCAAACACTTTATCAGCTTTGGAATCAGAATATAATGATAAGCTATTGGCTGCAGACAACAATCCAGATAATGTACTACTATATGAAGATTAATTACATGCAGGCAATGCTCTTAAAAAGACAATGCATGGAAAATATGTAGAAGCAGTTCAAAAGTATAAGATTTCATGGCTTATATAGGGAGACTCAAGCTCAAAAAATCTCTACGCTAAAATGTCAATGAGGAAGTATAAAAATAATATCAAGCTTTGTATAATGACAAAGGTGAGCTGGTCTATAATGCATAACAGATACAATCCCAGGCTATCACCTACTACACTCACCTATTTAATGGAGAACAACCAAAAAATCAAACTTTTGAAGGCATACAATGTAGAACAGTAGTTAATGAACTGGGCAATCATTAGTTACTACAACCAATTTCAGATAAAGAAGTACATCATGCAATCTTTTCAATTAAAGATGAAAAATCACCATGGCCTGATGGTCTCTCTTCTTAATTAATCATACAATCAAAAATTTGTATACAACACCTCACTTCTGTCTAAAACAAATTAAAGCCATTTTGGGACTAAATGCTTTAATTTAGATAGCACTTCACTTCTTTCTCTTCTACGCATAACTTTGCATCCAAGGGGTATGTTGTTGTATTTTCTAAAATAAATTAAAGTCTTTTGGGACTAAAGGCTTTAACTTGTTGTTGTTGTGTTTGTTAAAATAAATGCATTTCTAGGTGGTTAAGAAAACTTCTCTTGTATAGAAGCTGATTTATGCTCAAACAGTACAACATGGGGGTCCTAAGGCTCTGAGATACTATGAGAGAATTGGGAGGTTTCGCAGATAGCTGATGGAGCAGAGACTTTGAACAAGTTTACATTCTTTTTGGTAATCTAGCTGAGTCGAACATGTAATGATGTAGGAAATAATTTTAACAACATGATTTAAGAAAATAGTGCAGATGGAGTTGTTGAATATGTAGGGAATTCACCAACAAATTCTTGGTAAAAAGTCTTCAATATTTATTTTTTGATAGCATTAGCAAAGAAAAATGGCTACAACTTTATGAGAACTAAGAAGTTATGTAGTGAGATGTAAAGCAGTGATCAAAACAATTTTAAGATAGAAAGACAAGAGCATGGGAGTCGGTACTGAAGAGGGAGTACAATTGGAAGAACAAATTAATTGGTACTAAAAGGAGGATTAAAGTTGGAAGAATATATGATTCTGGACAATATTTAATAAACATCTTGTTTTAAACCCAACTAAATACATTGTTGCAATATATTAACATACAACTTAAGAGGTATAACACATTAGGCCTAAATCTATAAATAAATGAGTTCTACTACATTCAGTGAAACCAGATAATAATTCAATATTTGTGATCCCCACGTGGTACTGTTTTCATGGCTACTTCCAGAACTAATCATAAAAAAATTATATAAAATAAACGAAAAAAATCATATCAACGGATACCAAATACAAATCAGCGATTATCAAAAGCTCGAATTCCAGCGATCAAATCCACACGTTTGTTTAAATTCTCTAAAACAACAATAAATATTAATTCGATCAGCCAAAACCCAAATTATCCACATGCATTCTCGTTTTATTCAGTTTTTCAAAAAATTCTTCACAGAACAACTAGGATTAAATAAATAAATGTTCAAATATGTGAAAATCAACTTACAAAGAAAACCTCAATCGTCAGCTACTCAGCTCCGAACTCGAGAAAATTAGGATTTTTCCTTAAGGAAGAACGAAACAATGGGAGAAAAAGAAATTGCCAGAGTATATATAAAAATCATTAGCTACCCAGGGTACAGTAAATCACGGTCGTGAGTTAGGGGAAGAGCAAAGTGATTTAGAGATTTGGGATGCAACGGACGTGAATTTGGGGGAAAGAGAACGACATTTATGTTTTGGAGGGAGAACGAAAAAATACGAGGGAAGGAATGAATTTGGGGGAGACCGTGCTTTCCAGGGTGTATGATTTTCCAGCCAAAATAGGCACGAATTTGATACGGCTCAAAGCCGTATCAAATTTGATACGGCTAAAAGCCGTATCTAGACGTTTAGATACAGTTTTTAGCCGTATCAAATTTGATACGGCTTTGAGCCGTATCAAATAAGGCGGATAGGGGTGTGGCTAAAACAGCTGTGGTGTAGTGCTCTATCATTTATATATTAATAGATTACTTGCATACTCTTTAGTTGTTGAGCTTTCCTCGAGCTAGAGATGTTTTGTATATTACTATTAGTATATTGACTAGACAACTTAAGATACATGCATGTATTTGTTGAATTTCTCTCAAGGTATGTGCATTATACTTACACTGTCGTAAAATGGCAGGTACGAGCAAATAATCTATCATGATTTGTTGAGCTTTCCTCATGATCAAGATGAGATTAGAACAAAGACCACGGGTTAGGAGTTATATATGATTCAACCGATAAGGTGCTATCCATCACATGCAAGCCTATGATTTGTTGTGCTTCCTCAAGTTCAGAATTCCAAGGCATGCTAGTCCTAACACTCACTAGAGAAGTTGACAGACTTCAATATTTTTTCTTCGGTTTTGAAAAATATAAAAATCCAATGGGAGCTTATTAGTAAAATAAAATACATGTACTCAACCTTACAAATATTATAAGAATATTTGCTATGTATAAAATGTCCTAATCTACTTAAATTAAATTTGCAGAAACCATCCTCACAAAAGTTATTTTCAAAAAATGACAAGCTCACTAGACCTAATTACATGGACTGGATAAAAGCAATCAAAATAACACTAACCCATGAATTCTTATGGTCACCTATAAAAAATCCCAAAAAGAAAAACCCGTTAAAGATGTGGGTCCTTAATTAGCGATTGCTAATAACAAATAGGTAGCAGACCTTTAAACTGCCCAAGTTTACGTGATGTCTACTTTGGACAAACCGTTGCGAAGACTGCATAAAAACATGTTTATCCATCAAATGTTCAATAACCTCAAAGCATTATTTTGGGAGAAATCTCATTTCGCAAGATAAGAGATTAATAAGAAGCTTTTCAATACGAAGATATGGTGTAGGGAACTCATGTAGATGAATATGTCTTAATGATGAAAGGCTATATTGATAGACTTTCACAACTAGATGTTACTTTAAGCAACAAGCTACAGCTGTACTTGGATCTTAGGGTCTCTTACTACATAGTTTAAGCCGTTCATGTTAAATAACATGATTAACCAATTGAAAGTGAGCCTCGTGGTGCTACTCAATATGTTGAAACTAGTCGATTCCTCATCCAAAGATCAAGGCATAGTTCTCGTAAGACATTGTCTTCAACCAGTTCGAAGAAGAGAAAACGAGTTAAGAAGAAATGTAAGAAGAGTGCTGCTAAAAACAATGGTCAATATCACTATTATCACAAGAATTGTTCATATTACCTGAAGCTTGTCAAACAGAAGAAAGAGAATAGTCATATCGCTCTTACAGGTATGCTTGTGATTCAAACTTATTTTACAACCAATAAATTATCTTGAGTTTATAGGATCTGGAACTCATATCTATAATTTGTTACGGGGACTCAGGTGCAAATGACATGTGGCAAAAGGAGAAATTAGACTTCAAGTTGCTAATGGATCTACTGTAGATTCAACTGCAGTCAGGGACTGCCATTTACTTTTTCCTAACGGTTTTTATCTAGTTTTTAATAATTTCTATAATGTAAAAGACGTTATTCGTGGTATTATGTCATTTTCGAAATTGTTTGAAACTGAGTTTAGTTTTCATTGTAATAAAAACATTAGGAATTTTGTGTTTGAATGAAATAATATCTATGATGGTGTTTTGGATAAGTGCATTTATGTACTTAATCTTAATCGTATTAGTGTTATTAATAATTCTTCTAATGTTGACATTAACAATTATTATCTATGGAACTATAGACTAGTTCATATTAGTGACAAATGATTGTACAAATTTAAAATCAAAGGTTTTCTACTATCATTTGATTTGAATCATTTTTTATAACTGAGTCATGCCTAAAAGGAAAAATGGCCAAGCTCCCCTTACGTAGGAGCAACGATAGAGTTGATGATCACTTAGGTCTCATACATATTGAAATAAGTGGCCCACTGTCTATAGTTACCAAAGATATTTATTCTTATTTCATAGCTTTTACTGATGATTTCTCAAAATTAGGATATGTATATCTTATGAAGAATAAATCTGATGTCTGAGAAATTTAAAGAGTATAGAATGAGGTTAAAAATCAAACGAACCATAATATTAAAATACTTTAATCTGATCGAGGAGGATAGTATGTTGGACTAGAGCTTCAACGGTACTTAAAAAGTAATGGGATAATCTCTCATGTTACTCCAGCCTATACTCTGCAACATAATGGTGTTTTGGAAAAAAGGAAATGAACCTTATTAGCTATGGTTCCTTACACGATGAACAAAGCTGAGTTACCTCTTTCCTAAGAGTTAGGGGTATGCTCTAGGGGCAATTCTATAATTTATTGTAAATTAATTAACTATGTAATCAATTCTTGTTCGTTATAAATGGTTAATTGAAATACGTGTAACACAAAATCCATAAATTGTGTGTTTGTGATAGTAATTACAAATAGTTGTAATCACGAGTATTGTACTATGATTTATAATAAGCGCGTCATTTTAAATATTTCTAGTCAAGATGCATCGAGATTGGAAATCGATGCATCCTTTAAGACTAGAGTACGTAATGCTCTCCAAATTTTGGGTTGTGTATTACTCATGACTACTAGGGACACCAAAGGGTTACTTACTGATAGTTATTGGATAACTATGGAATGACTCACTCGATAATTTTCTGGTTGTTAATATAACTAAGGTCAAAAAGAAAATATCGATGTGACTAATTTATATAGTTCTTTTGACCTGAGAATATTGTCGATCTTCAATATAAAAGCTCCACTTTAATTATAATCAAATCATGGCAAGGCGTCCATTGAATGACTATAGATCAAGTGGAAGTATTGATAGTGAAACACTATAAAAGGGAGAAGTTGTCTTCTCGGTTATATGAGGTTAATATTATGCCCAACTAAAGTCAGCTCAAAGTCAAAATCTCTAACCAAAGTAGTTCAATTAATAATAATTGTTATTATTGAAACAAGGACTTTGTGTTTGGATTATAGAGTTGAATATGGATGATACTTGAATTTTGACCATTTCCAAATTCCATAAATCCAAAGTGATATAGTTTGAGGAAGAATTGGTGTAAATAATTGTCACTATCGGGTGACGCTTAATAAAGTAAAATTGGATTTTACCAAAACTGAGTAAGCAATAAATTTGGCCATAATATCGCACTACCTACTAAGTGACGTGTGCACATTAATATTTGAATTGTTCGATATTAATCACTGACTAAATTTAAACCTAAGAGTCACACAACCGAAACGATGAATACTCCATTTACACCTGAATTGATTAATTTGTAACTGTTACAAATTAATTAAATTAACCAATTTATGAATATTAATCATAAAATTTTATATTTGATGTGTTGAACAGTGTTAAACGGTGTATTTTTAATATTTATAAATACATTGATCGATATACGATATAAGTACGTGTTTAAATTTGGATTTAAATGCAACAGACATGTTCGAGCTTGTAATTATTTTTGAGGTCCAAAGGGGCATGGAAATTTCATCTATGATGCTTGCATAGGTGTTTGGCCATATATGATGTGGCTTGGTCATTTTGAATGGAAAGAGGAGTGGAAATGGTAAGAGAGATATTAAGAATTATGATCCACTTTTCACTCACCTATCTCAATTTAAATAAGCCACTCTCTTTTCATTCAAATTAGACTTTTTTCTCCTCCTCCTACCTGCATATTTTGTTTAAATATCCCTTCCTACAAAACCCAAGACCCAAAATATCCAAGCATAAATCACATCAAAATACCTCGATTAGATAATCAGTGGCAAAGAGGTTCAAGAGCCAACAACTCTAGAACTTGGAATTCGATTCAAGGAGCCATTTCATCATTTCAAAGTGTGATCTCTAGGACTTGGTGTAAGGTATACCTCTTATTTATTAATATTCTTAATTGCATATTTAATCAATTGATCGTATGTTAGCTAGATAGATCTTATCATGAATTAGTATATTATTGTAATATCATATGTAGATGGGCATATATGTGTGAGAGTGTATGCATAAAAATAATATTTTGTGTAGATGCCTTTTTATTGGTCACGACCTGGATTTTATTATTATTATTATCAAATGATTTTATCAATTAAACCAGATTAAAAAATATTAATTCATACGACATATGTACTTAAAAGAATTTGTACACACCTAAAAGCCATTTGACGGTAAAAAAATATTTATTACATGTATATATATTAAATTATTTATTTTCTTTAAAATTAGTTAAAAAACAAAATATATTTATAATACATTTATAAATAATACAATATTATGGAAACAAATTATATAATATAAATATGCATTTTGTTTCTAGAAATGATTTTTTTTTTTAATTTTTTAATATTAAATATGCACAAATTTAAATTTTTAAAACATATTTTTATGTAAAAATTATTTAAATCGAAAAAATATTATTTACTTGGCCGTGAGTAGCAGCAATGATATACATACATATATATATGTATGTATATATATTAACTAGTTATATGTTTTTATATATATGTATATGTATAATATATCTATGTATATATATAATTATTTTTGAATTCATAATATATGATAAATATTTTAAATTATTTTACAAATTAATATTTAAAATGATTTTGAAATTCAATTATATTATACATGTACACATATGTTTCATAAATGATTTATTCAAATAATTTATAACCAATATATTATAATAAATATGTAATTAAGTTTATACATATATATATATATATATATATACAATAATTTGATGCATATATAATTATATTTAGATAATAGATTAGTATACATGAGGGGCTAATATGTCTGGTGTGTCCTAAATCCCAATACATATACACCGGCATGTCAAACCATGTAGACATTATCTAGTTGTACATGCATACACAAACATATGTGTATATGATAGACATATATAAAATATAATACAAATTATTTAAAATAAATTTCATTTATAAATTCAAATAAAATGTGGATTTTATTTAAAAGAAAATTTAGAAAAGATCTAAATTAATTAGAGTACATAGGCCCACTAAAGATCCAATAATGGAAAAAAATTGAAATATACCCAATTCCTCCACTACGGGCTAGCTCAGATCCTGCAATGGTATTAGAGCCCAATAGCTACTATGGTCTAAATTTGTCATGTTATGGTTAACTAATTAAGTTCACTGCCCAGATAGTAAGGTGTGTAGAAAGGTAGTGTTGAAGGATTGAGTTTGGGTAATTAAATACTCTACCATACCTAGCTATCAGTTTGGGCCGAACATATATGTGAGCCTAAAGGTAGCCCCTAATAGAAAAGGTCTAATTTGATTTGGGACTTGTGCTAATTTTTAAATTGTTAGAAAATTAAAATTATTGATTTTAAATTTAAAAGTTAAATTTAAAATAAGATATATATATATATATATATTATAAAAGTTATAGTATAATAGAATTTTCAAAATGTGTGAAAATAAATATAAATTAATTTCGATATTATGTTTGTTAAGAAGATTAAAAAAATAAATTAATTAAATAATATACATATATGCATGCATAATATATAATGATATATGTTATGTTGTCTTGAATTGTTTAAGACAATATAAGTATACATGTGTGTGTGTATAAAGTAATTTTTTGAAATTAATAAAATTTGATTAAAATAGTAAATAAATTAACTAAATTAAAAATTAATTAAATAAGATTTAATTAATATAATGTTATACATAAGATTATTATATAAGCTAATTAAAATATAAATGTTATATAATAATAAAAATTATATACTATGAATGTATAAACTAAAGGTGGAACATAAAGAAACCTTAAATCGACATAAGGAATAAACAAAAACGTAAATGTATGTATACTATGATTTCTGATGGTTTCGACACTTGAATCACGAGGGTATTTCATAAGGAATACATTATTTCATAAGTCAATATCACTCAGTACAATATACTAAAGATTATGAATCTTCAATATAATATTGTCCTTAACCACATATACAGTAATAAATTACTTGCACACTCTTTAGTTGTTGAGCAAACTCATAGGGATGTTTTGTGTAGTATTATTAGTATATTGAATAGACAAGTAAGATAGCTATAGGTATTTATTGAACAAACTCAAGGTACATATACTAAGGCTATTGCGATATGGTAGGTACAAGTGAATAATTTCATTTCAATTTGTTGAGTAAACTCAAGGTCGAAGTGAAATTAGGATAAGGTACCATGGGTGAGGAGTTAAATATGATATAATCGATAAGGGGTTATCCATCGTCCATGAAGCTATGACTTGTTAAGCAAACACAAGGTCAGATTCCAAGATGGACGAGCCCTAACATTTACTGGTGAAGTCGAAAGACTTCTATGTTTCGACTTAGGGTTTGGCAAAATATTAAGGACGAGTGGGAGCTTACTAGTAAAATAAAACATAAAGTTTAACCTTACTAATATTATAAGAACATATACTATGATATTGTCATAATAATCTACCAATTAAAACTTGCATAAAATGACAACACCAAATCTGTTTTTTGAAAGTGACAAGCTTACCTGACCAAATTATATTGGTCGACTAAGAGTGATTAAGTAGCATTGACTTACGAGTATCTTTGGTCAACTATTACATGCAAACCTAAAGTACAACCCACTGATGATGTGGACCCCGATCTTATACATGCTTATGAAAAATGAGTTTCAGATCAAGAGATACCCAAGTTTTCATGTTGTCTTCGTTAGAAGAGCCGTTGCAGAGGCAGCACAAAAACGTGTCAATCTATGAGATATTTGATAGTCTTAATGCCTTTTTTTATGAACAGACATGTTTCGCTAGGTATGGATGCGTAAGTTTTTAAATATACATGCATCGCCTTCAATGAGGTAGCTAAAAAGGCGGTATTGATGCTTAAGTTTTTGAGTGAGCACGAAGTGATTTCCAGTACTGAGAGTCTTATGGCATTGTTCTGTGATAACAATGCGGCGATTCAGATCACAAAGAAGCCCAGAGTACATAAGAAGTCATGGCATATTCTTCGAAAGTTCCACCTCATTAGAGAATTCATTGAGAAAAAAGAGGTCATGATACAAAGGGTATATACCAAGGACAGCATAGCAGATCCATTCACTAAGGGTCTAGCTCAGTCAGTCTAGTGAAGTTGATAGAAGGGGTGGGATTGAGATTTCATAATTGGCCCCAAGTGCGAGTGGGAGATTGATAGAGTTAAGAATATGCCCTAGGGGAAATCATTTAATTTATTGTAAATGAATTAACTCTATAATCAATTATCGTTTGTAATAAAGGTGTTTTCTTTATGTTATATATATTTGTTATATATGTTATAAACAATAATTTTTAACTGAAATATATTTAATAGAAAATCTGCAAATGGTGTGTTTGTGAATGTTACAATTAGTTGCGATCATGAGTATTGTATCACAATTTATAATAAGCATATCATTTAAAATATTCCTAGTAAAGATGCATCGATACTGGATATTGATGCATCCTTTGAGACCATAGTACGTATTACTTCCAAATATTGGGCAATGTATTAGTCATGACTACTGGGGACACCAAGGGGTTACGTAAGGATTGTTAGTGGATAACTATGGAATGATTCACTCGATAGTTTACTGTTGGTTAGTATAACTAAGGTCAAATGGAAAATATCGATGTGACTAGTTTACATAATTCTCTTGACTTGGGAATACTATCGATCTTCAGTATGAAATCTCAGGTTTGATTATAGTCAAATCATGGCATGGTGTCCATCGAATGACTATAGTTGGGTCAAGTGAAAGTATTGGAAGTGAAACATTATTCAAAAGAGAATTCATCTCTTCGTTTATATAGGTTAGTATCACAGTCAACTGAAGTCAACTCAAAGTAAAAATCTCTAGCTAGAGTAGTTCGGTTTATAATAATTATTATTATTAAACCAAGTATTTTGTGTTTGGATTATAGAGTTGAATATGAACAATATTAGAATTATGACCATTACCAAAATCCATAAATCCAAAGTGATGTAGTTTTAACAAAGAGAATTGGTGTAAATAATTGTTACTACCGGTGAACGCTTAATAAAGTAGAGGATTTTATTGAAACCGAGTAAGCAATAAATTTAGCCATAATATCACACTAAGTGACGTGTGAACGTTAATATTTGAATAGTTTGATATTAATCGCTAACCAAATTTACACCCAAGGGTCACACAACTGAAGCGATGAATTCTCCTTTTACCATTTGATTGAATTAATTTGTATTTATTATAAATTAATTAAATTAATTAATATTTATAAAATATTAATTATAATTTTTTTGGTTTGATGTGTTAAAGAATGTTAAACAATATATTTATAATAGTTATAACTATAGTGGTCGATATACGATATCGGTATACGTTTAAATTTGGATTTAAATGCAACAGATATTGTTTAGGCTTAGAATTGTTTTTGAAGCCCAAAGGGAGATTAGACATTTGGGCTATGATGCTTGCATTGGGGGCCGACCATATATGATGTTGCTTGGTGATTTTGAATGGAAAGAGGAGTAGAAATGGTAAAAGAGATATTAGGAATTGTGATCTACTTTTCACTCCTATCTCTCTTTAAATAAGCCCCTCTCTATTCATTCAAATTAGACATTTTGCTCCTCCTCCTACCTACATATTTTGGCCAGATATCCTCACTTCCAAAGCCCAAAATATTTAAACATAATTCACATCAAAACACCTCAATTCGATCACCAATGGTAAAGCAGTTCGAGAGCCAACAAATGTAGAACTTGGAATTCGATTCAAGGAGCCATTTCATCATTTCAATATGCGATCTCCATGTCTTGGTGAGAGGTATACTTCTGATTTATTAACATTATCCATTGCTTATTTAATCAACTGACCATATGTTGCTAGATAGAACTTAGCACGAGTTAGTATATTTGTGACGCCCCACCTTTATGCTCATAATAACAAAGAGTATTAAAAGAAATACTGTCTATTATTACGAAGAATAAGGCTGGATAGGAGCGACCATCCGTAATTGGCCTTACACTAATATTGGTTATCTCGGTAGGAGTGGTATATATATTTTTTTTCATCTATTATTTATTTACTCCCATCGATATATCCAATTATCAGTATAAAACAAACTACGATAGTTCATAATAGTTTAGGACATTAGATATAACATTAACACAGATAATATAATTGCGGAACATAGGTAAAAACAAAAGTCTCATATATATATATATAACTGACGTCAGTTAATACATAGTTGACACGATACATATGATACAACTACAACTGCCGACTCTAGAAGTTATATATACAAGTACATTATCGACTAATATACATGAATACATATCGTTCTATACAATGACACGACTACTACAAAATGACACTGACAACTTCAGAAGATGTGAAAAGTCTTCATATCCTGAACAGCAACTCAAAGAAGAAAATCTACAACCTGAAATAACTCGGGTCTGACCCGAGTATTACATTCAAAAGAAAATAATACCCAGGTCAGTCTAATTCAAACCAGTTTATTAGTGCACAGAAGCAATAATAATCGAATATCCATAAAATGCCAATACTGTTTTGGCTGCAGTACACGCGCGCGTGTACCGCCTTGCCAAAACCAGATATACTCAAATGCTCAATGAATCAGAAACAGAAAGCACCAAATCAAATTAAATCTCTGTGTGGCTGCAGTTCACGCATGCGTGCACTGCCTCGCCACTACCGTATGTCGAACTCGGTGTGGCTGCAGTACACGCATGCGTGCACTGCCTCGCCACAACCGTGAAGAAATAGAAATCAGCAAAACGAAGCTACAGAGGTCAAATCCCAAAAATCTCTATAGGCAGTCCCTAGCAAGGCCAAATCAACAAAACAGCACACAAATGTCACCAAATGAACATGTTTACAAACACATATTAACCCATATATGCAAACTGCTTCAAATATGAATTAGAAGCAGTTATACCAAAATCCAACAAGAGCTAATTCTACAATTGCACTTGCAACAGGAACTGCACATAGACGGTACCTACAGGAAGCAACGACCCGAGATGTGTGATGCAAGAAAAAAAATGACTTCAACAAGTTGATAAGCAACCAAGACAGGGGACACAAATGCTGTACCGACAATGCAAGTCTAGGAGAAAACAACCAGACTACTTCAACACAATCAGGTACATGCTTGTGCAAGATAGCATGTATAAATATGTAGTCAGACTTTCAATTGGACACATGAACATGTACACAATGACGACCAGAAAAACTACAATGAATATCCAGACTCGATGAAACTACACTGCAGAGGCAGCAAAATTCGCATCAATGCCCAACCCAAATGAACTACATGATGTATAAATATGCAGCGACGACAACAGTAAATATATGCAGTGCCAAGACCACAATGAACATGTACAGGTAGGATGAGGATGTAATGAAGCCAATATGGCAACCAAGCAAGCACAGGAATGCATAGTGCAACTCAAATGCAACTGTAATTACATGGGGAATTTCGCAATATAATAAGAACCAAAGAATGTAACTATAACTTCATGCTAAAATGACTGGCCAATGTCATCCTAAATACAAAACCAGAATCAAATAGTAGTTCTGATCAAAACTGATGCAATGGGCCAAACTGGTTAAGCCCAATATACTCGAAATCATGTACAATGCAGAAAATTGAAGCAACTCGAGTTCTAGACAATAAAATCAAGCAGAGTAATTCATATCTGAGAACAAAGCCAGAAATTCCCACAGCAAAATCAGAGCGATCGAAGTCAAAACAAAATCGACTATGAATAATTATCAAAATCAGGTGGCGATGAACATGTCAAAGTCAAGCTATCAATTCACGAAATTATTTTTAATAGTTCAAACTTAAGGTCGTAAGCCAACACCGAAATCAAATAACAGTTGCAATTGAAAGTCTCAACACAAATACAACTGAAACAACAATACCAACCAGTCATAGCAGTTTCGAACAAAAACAGAGTGAATATCAACTAACCGTGACAACGCCGAAGTCACGGAGGAAAACATAATTAGAGTTAAGGCCGAAGACCATAAACATCTGTCCAAGTCAAACTAACTTATCAACATCATAACGAACTAAATCGCTTCGAATAAACAAAGTCATGATGGCCACAAAAATCAAAACCGAGAGCATCAAGTATAGGCAAAAATGAAAACAGATGGACAAACCAATGTCGCAGTGGACCATCAAAACAAAATCAAAGCCGAGCTTAATATCGCCAGAGAAATGGTGAGAATCGAACTACACAAAATTACAGCCAAGCATAGTTAAATTAGATGTGAGTTGAGAGTACTCACTTTGTCGATGAATTGAAGCAGTCGAAATGAGGCCGAAGCAGTCGAGGATACGAACGAAGTTAGCAGCATAAACTGCGGCAGCCCTAATTTTCGAAGAAGCCGAAGCCACCATTTTTTTTTCGATCGATTACTCTAGGGTTTTGAACGAATTAGGTTGAAAAGAGGAACGGGTCCAATGGAATTAAAAAGGGAAACGGGTCGAGTATAAATGAAAAGGAATATTGGGCCGAGATTAGAATTTTTAGAGCCCAATCAATTCTTAGCCAAAATTACTTAAAAAGAATTTTAACTAGATTTAAATTCCAATTGCAAATTTTTAAATAACCAATTTAACAAAGGATTCTGATCGATCAAAAACTCAATCGAGCAATTAACTAGCATTCTAATCGATTATTGACGAAGATAAATTTAACAGCAAAATCCCGGGTTGTTACAGACTCCCCTCCTTATAAAAATTGCGTCCCCGCAATTTTCATAATTACGGTCGTCAATGACAAGTACTTTTCTAACATAAACTAGTTAAGCTAGAAAAATAAAAGTCGAGTATTCAAACATCAAAGAAATCTTTTAATTTCATAAAGGAAATTCGCAATCTTCACAAAATCTAATTATCAATAGATAATTAGAAAACAGCAAAACCGGATAAATACAATTATCAGCTATATTCAATTATCAATCAGACAATTAGAATACAGAAATACATAAAACCATAATATCTAATTATCGATACGATAATTAGAAAACAACGAAATCTAATTATCAACAAAGATAATTATGAAACATAATCATAAATCGCAATTGCAAATATCTAGTTATCCAACAATTAACTAGAAAACACAAATTCCATAATTAACAAACTCTAACTATTACAGAGATAGAGATAGATAGAAAACAGTAATCCAATAAAATCAGCATACTCTAGAATTAACTAGAGGTTAGAAAACCTTACAATCAGCAAAATTTGCAATTACCTAATGATCAAAACGATAATTAAATCTCAAATCAACAAATATTTAATTATCTCAAGCGATAATTAAATCTCAAATCAACGAATATTTAATTATCTCAAGCGATAATTAAATCTAAAATCAACAAATATTTAATTATCTCAAGCGATAATTAAATCTAAAATCAACAAATATTTAATTATCTGAAGCGATAGTTAAATCTCAAATCAACGAATATTTAATTATCTCAAGCGATAATTAAATCTAAAATCAACAAATATTTAATTATCTCAAGCGATAATTAAATCTCAAATCAACAAATATTTAATTATCAAGAGCGATAATTAAATCTCAAATCAGCAATTATTTAAATATCAAAAGCGATAATTAAATCTTAAATCAACAAATATTTAATTATCTAACAGCGATAATTAAATCTAAAATCAACAAATATTTAATTATCTCAAGCGATAATTAAATCTCAAATCAACAAATATTTAATTATCTAAAGCGATAATTAAATCTCATATCAACAAATATTTAATTATCTAAAGTGATAATTAAAGGCAACAAATATCCGATTATCGAAAACGATAATCAGAACTCATATCAACAATTATCTAATTATCACAAGCGATAATTAGAAACAACAAATATCTGATTATCAAAAACGATAATCAGAGCTCATATCAACAAATATCTAATTATCACAAGCGATAATTAGAAACAACAAATATCTGATTATCAAAAACGATAATCAGAGCTCATATCAACAAATATCTAATTATCACAAGCGATAATTAGAAACAACAAATATCTGATTATCAAAAACGATAATCAGAACTCATATCAACAAATATCTAATTATCACAAGCGATAATTAGAAACAACAAATATCTGATTATCAAAAACGATAATCAGAACTCATATCAACAAATATCCAATTACCTGCAGATAATTGGAAACAACAAATATCTAGAAATCAATTAAGAAGACTAGAAAATCAACATAAAAGCTTGGATCGATCCCATCAGATGGCGAGTTTTTAATTCGCCGCACGTGCAACAACGTATGGCCGAAGCCTACCAAGTACTCAACATAATTTTGGCGCCCAACAAATGACCCGAAGGTCCAACAAATGACCCGAAGGTCTAGTACTGGTATTTGACCCGAAGGTCCAACATATGACCCGAAGGTCCAACATAGTGGCTCGAAAGCACACGAAAACATCAAATATTTCAATTAACGAGTCCGGAATTAACCAAAATAGTAAACGCACATGTCCCATAACCACGAGTTTTACTAAATTGTTTAATTCTCTTCATCGTTTCCTTGAAAGTGTAGAATCATCAAAACAACAGATATTCAATTAACGAGTCCGGAATTAACCGAAATAGTAAAAGTGTGGTTCCATACTCCGCACTTTTGCCAAATCGTTTAAATCACTTCATCGTTTCCTTGAAAGTGCAAAATTGTGTATTTTGTAAAAATACACTTTACATTCTCAAACGGACAAGTCCGGAATTAAGCGAATCAGTAAAAGAAAGGGGTCATAGTCCTCGATTTTGCTGAAACGTTTAAATCGCTTCCTCATTCTTTTGAAATCGCAAACTGTAAAATTTTTGAAAACAATTTTGTTTATTTTGTAAAAATAACAATTCGCATCCTCAACTGAACAAGTCCGGAGTTAAGCGAAACAGTAAAAGAAAGGGGTCATAATCCTCGATTTTACTGAATCGTTTAAGTCGCTTTCTCATCCTTTTGAAAACGCAAACTGCTAAAATTTTATAAAACAATTTTCATTTTAAAACGATTTTCCAATCACGTGATTAAAACAGCAAATCAGTAACTTCTCAAAATACCGTAAAAACGGTTACACATCAGTTTTGCGGAAATACCGCTTGAAAATCCACTTTTAAAAATTTGGCTGTTACTGAAGTCAAAGCGACAGAAATTTTAAAACATCAAATATCTCATCAAAGGATTCACATCAAAATGTGACATCAGTGAATTTTCATTTATTAAAATTGTCAACAAAACACCGTGCCTCACAAATTCAGCATTGGTGTAAAAAGTCCGTTATAAAAATAACGGCAACAAAATACATATCATAACCAAGCATCGGTTCAACGTAAAATAAATGCAATAACGTGCAATTCAAATTTTTGCACGTACTACAAAATGAACAAAGAAATCATTCAAATGTATCTTCAATGAAGATAATTTAAAACAGCAAAAATCTAATCACTAGATGATTAGTACAAAAGAAAGCCAGCGGAAATTTCAACAAAAATCACATATCTGCAATTTCTTCGAATCCTCAATTCGGATTCGAAATTCTCAAAGAAACAAAATAATTACAGCTATGTAAACAACAATTGAAATTCATATCGATTTCGTATTTTGATTTTTAAATCAAAAAGATTATCAGTTGTACTCAGCGAAGACGGTTTCACTGTTTCCGCTGCGCACTCTGATAAATAGAACACAAATCAATCAAATCATCAGAACACAATTTCACTATTATTTTAAATAAAGATATTTAAAAATTTCATCCAAATTTCAAAACTTTAGTTTTGACTCAAAGCACAAATGAGACATCGACCAATAGTTGTAACATATGTTCCATCCGAGTTAAGTTTTATATTATGTCCATAAATCCCAAGCTCTGATACCAACTGTGACGCCCCACCTTTATGCTCATAATAACAAAGAGTATTAAAAGAAATACTGTCTATTATTACGAAGAATAAGGCTGGATAGGAGCGACCATCCGTAATTGGCCTTACACTAATATTGGTTATCTCGGTAGGAGTGGTATATTTTTTTTTTTCATCTATTATTTATTTACTCCCATCGATATATCCAATTATCAGTATAAAACAAACTACGATAGTTCATAATAGTTTAGGACATTAGATATAACATTAACACAGATAATATAATTGCGGAACATAGGTAAAAACAAAAGTCTCATATATATATATATATATAACTGACGTCAGTTAATACATAGTTGACACGATACATATGATACAACTACAACTGCCGACTCTAGAAGTTATATATACAAGTACATTATCGACTAATATACATGAATACATATCGTTCTATACAATGACACGACTACTACAAAATGACACTGACAACTTCAGAAGATGTGAAAAGTCTTCATATCCTGAACAGCAACTCAAAGAAGAAAATCTACAACCTGAAATAACTCGGGTCTGACCCGAGTATTACATTCAAAAGAAAATAATACCCAGGTCAGTCTAATTCAAACCAGTTTATTAGTGCACAGAAGCAATAATAATCGAATATCCATAAAATGCCAATACTGTTTTGGCTGCAGTACACGCGCGCGTGTACCGCCTTGCCAAAACCAGATATACTCAAATGCTCAATGAATCAGAAACAGAAAGCACCAAATCAAATTAAATCTCTGTGTGGCTGCAGTTCACGCATGCGTGCACTGCCTCGCCACTACCGTATGTCGAACTCGGTGTGGCTGCAGTACACGCATGCGTGCACTGCCTCGCCACAACCGTGAAGAAATAGAAATCAGCAAAACGAAGCTACAGAGGTCAAATCCCAAAAATCTCTATAGGCAGTCCCTAGCAAGGCCAAATCAACAAAACAGCACACAAATGTCACCAAATGAACATGTTTACAAACACATATTAACCCATATATGCAAACTGCTTCAAATATGAATTAGAAGCAGTTATACCAAAATCCAACAAGAGCTAATTCTACAATTGCACTTGCAACAGGAACTGCACATAGACGGTACCTACAGGAAGCAACGACCCGAGATGTGTGATGCAAGAAAAAAAATGACTTCAACAAGTTGATAAGCAACCAAGACAGGGGACACAAATGCTGTACCGACAATGCAAGTCTAGGAGAAAACAACCAGACTACTTCAACACAATCAGGTACATGCTTGTGCAAGATAGCATGTATAAATATGTAGTCAGACTTTCAATTGGACACATGAACATGTACACAATGACGACCAGAAAAACTACAATGAATATCCAGACTCGATGAAACTACACTGCAGAGGCAGCAAAATTCGCATCAATGCCCAACCCAAATGAACTACATGATGTATAAATATGCAGCGACGACAACAGTAAATATATGCAGTGCCAAGACCACAATGAACATGTACAGGTAGGATGAGGATGTAATGAAGCCAATATGGCAACCAAGCAAGCACAGGAATGCATAGTGCAACTCAAATGCAACTGTAATTACATGGGGAATTTCGCAATATAATAAGAACCAAAGAATGTAACTATAACTTCATGCTAAAATGACTGGCCAATGTCATCCTAAATACAAAACCAGAATCAAATAGTAGTTCTGATCAAAACTGATGCAATGGGCCAAACTGGTTAAGCCCAATATACTCGAAATCATGTACAATGCAGAAAATTGAAGCAACTCGAGTTCTAGACAATAAAATCAAGCAGAGTAATTCATATCTGAGAACAAAGCCAGAAATTCCCACAGCAAAATCAGAGCGATCGAAGTCAAAACAAAATCGACTATGAATAATTATCAAAATCAGGTGGCGATGAACATGTCAAAGTCAAGCTATCAATTCACGAAATTATTTTTAATAGTTCAAACTTAAGGTCGTAAGCCAACACCGAAATCAAATAACAGTTGCAATTGAAAGTCTCAACACAAATACAACTGAAACAACAATACCAACCAGTCATAGCAGTTTCGAACAAAAACAGAGTGAATATCAACTAACCGTGACAACGCCGAAGTCACGGAGGAAAACATAATTAGAGTTAAGGCCGAAGACCATAAACATCTGTCCAAGTCAAACTAACTTATCAACATCATAACGAACTAAATCGCTTCGAATAAACAAAGTCATGATGGCCACAAAAATCAAAACCGAGAGCATCAAGTATAGGCAAAAATGAAAACAGATGGACAAACCAATGTCGCAGTGGACCATCAAAACAAAATCAAAGCCGAGCTTAATATCGCCAGAGAAATGGTGAGAATCGAACTACACAAAATTACAGCCAAGCATAGTTAAATTAGATGTGAGTTGAGAGTACTCACTTTGTCGATGAATTGAAGCAGTCGAAATGAGGCCGAAGCAGTCGAGGATACGAACGAAGTTAGCAGCATAAACTGCGGCAGCCCTAATTTTCGAAGAAGCCGAAGCCACCATTTTTTTTTTCGATCGATTACTCTAGGGTTTTGAATGAATTAGGTTGAAAAGAGGAACGGGTCCAATGGAATTAAAAAGGGAAACGGGTCGAGTATAAATGGAAAGGAATATTGGGCCGAGATTAGAATTTTTAGAGCCCAATCAATTCTTAGCCAAAATTACTTAAAAAGAATTTTAACTAGATTTAAATTCCAATTGCAAATTTTTAAATAACCAATTTAACAAAGGATTCTGATCGATCAAAAACTCAATCGAGCAATTAACTAGCATTCTAATCGATTATTGACGAAGATAAATTTAACAGCAAAATCCCGGGTTGTTACAATATTACTATATTCTTACATGTTGATGGTTATATATATGTGCATAAATTTTTTTTGTGTAGATGCCTTTTTATTACCCATGACCCGATAAGAATATTTTATTATTATTAAATGATTTTATTGATTAAACCTAATTATAAAATATTAATTCATATGGTATATGTATTTAGAATTTTGTACATACCTAAAAACCATTCGGTGGTAAAAAATTTATTAATTATATATATATATACACACATATACATATACACATAAACATTTTAAATTATTTATTTAATTATAATTAGTTAAACAAACAAAATATATTTATAAATAATATACCATTCTAGAAAAAATTTATATAATATAAAATATGCATTTTGATTGAAGAAATGATTTTTAGATATATTTTATTATTATATCCGCATGGATTTAATTTCAAAAATATATTTTATTTAAATGATATTTAACAGGAAAAAAATTAATTAAAAAATCATTTACCTCGCACTGAGTAGCATCAATATGTATTAAACAAAAATATATTATGTTTATATTAGCTAGTTATATGTTTATATATATCATATATCTATGTGTGTGTGTATATTATTTTTGATTTCATAATATATGGTAAAGATTTCAAATTATTTTACAAATCAATATTTATAATGATTTTTAAATTTAATTATATTATATATATATACTTATACATACATGTTTTATAATGATTTATACAAATAATTTTAATTAAATATAATTAAATTTTTACATGCATATATGTGTGTGTGTATTTATACAATAATTAAATGCATATATAAGTATATTCAGACAGTACATTAGTATATACGAGGCGCTAAAATGTCGGTTGCGATGTAAATCAAGCACATATACATGGGTATGTCAAACCATGTATATAGTATCCTATTGCACATGCACGCACACACTTATGTGTATATAATGCACATATATGAAATATAATTCAAATTACATAGTAAATTTCATTTATAAATCCAAATAAAATATTAATTTTATTTAAAAGAAAATTTATAAAATTTCTAACTGAATTAGACTACATAGGCCCATTAAAGATCCAATAATGGAATTTTTTTAAATTTACCCAACTCCTTCGCTGTCAGCGGGCCTAGATCCAACAAGATATCCGTTGGAAACTGTAGCGCATTTGTTGAATTTGATACCTATTATACCTATGCATAAGACCCCATAAGAGATATGGTGTGGGTAAAAACCTCAATTCGAATATTTGAAGGTGTAGGGTTGTCTATATTAGGAACTTTCGCCGTGATAAACTCGGGACCAAATTGGCATTGTGTAAATGTATAGGATATCCCAAGAATTCAATGGGATATATTTTCTACAATACTAAGGAACAAAATGTTATTATTTATTGGCATAATTTCTTTTTGGAAAAGGAATTTCTTACGAAAGAAATTAATGGTGAAATTGTGGATTTGGATGCGATTCGAGAAATTAACACAGAGGCCGAACCTGTAGATGAATCAAATTCACTAGTATACGAAACATGCAACCTATGAAAAGTTCTAATAAGGAATCTCACTCAACAAGGAGATACTAAGATTTTTTCGTGGATGGTGAGAAAGAGGACCGTGTCTTAGAAGGGATACTCCTTTCTTATTCCAACAAGCAACGTAGAGTAAAGACTCTGCACTTTGGCTTGAAGCTTTGAAAATCGAAATGGATTCCATGTACGACAACAAAGTATGGACTTGACTGACAGACCCTAAGGGATAAAATCCATCGACTGCAAATGGTTTTTTAGGAGAAAACTACATGTAGATAGACAAGTAGAGACCTATAAGGCAAGACTAGTTGCTTTAGGGTTTCGTTAAATTCAAGGTGTTGACTATGACGAAATGTATTTATCTGTAGTCATGCTTAAGTCCATTCGAATAATGTTTGCCATCGTTGCTTTCTATGAATAAAAAATATGGAAAATGGATGTGAAAATGGCATTTCTAAATGGTGATTTAGAAGAGACCGTTTACATATAGCAACCCAAGGATTTCAAGGTTAGTTGAAGCGAAGGCAAGGCTTGCAAATTGTTAAGTTTGATTTATGGTCTTAAACAAGCTTTAAGAAGTTTGAATAAGTGTTTGGTAAAGTAATTAAAGAGTTTCGGTTTTATCAGAATACAGAGGAAGCGTGCATATATATGAAAGAATAAGGAAGTGATATAGTATTCTTGGTTCTACATGTCAATTGTTTAATACTGATTGACAATGACATTGCTTTGTTGAAATCAGTGAATGTGTGGTTATCCAAGAACTTCTCCATGAAGGATTTGGGAGATGCAACCTACACTATGAGAAAAAACGAATCAGACAACAGGTATGCTCCGTTGTCTGAATGAATACCTAACTGTCGTCTATTTCCGTGCCGTCTCATTACACATCAGACAACAAATATACCCCGTCGTCTGATATGCACTAACCAATCAAAAGAAAAAACCATACATTGTATGATGTTATAGTATCATTTTTGGAATTTTCTATTAGACAACACATTAATATTGACTGATATGCATACCAATTACAATTATATTATATATTTTAAGAATGAAATATATGAATTGCAATTTTATTTAAACAAATAATTTATTTCAAATCAAATTCAAATACAATACAACTTTCACTATACTTACATTTTCAAATACAATACAACTTTCACTATTCTTACATTTTCAATTACAATACAACTTTCACTATCACTCTCATATATACAACTTTTCTCTATACTCTCATATATAACATTTTTTTACTAGCATTCACTTACACTCACTCGAGTTTATTTTTGATACTGATCTTCATTTGCTTGCTCCACTTTGTGTCCAGTCATCTCTTATACCTGCCAAATAAACAATGCAGTAAAATGGAAAAGGAAACAAACCTAAATTGCAAAAATTAAATTAAATTTGAATATTAATATTGCCTCAGTTTATGGGTTTGTTTTCTCTTCATGTTTTAGACATGGCCGGACAAATATATATGTGCACGGACAACTTATGATATGCACAATGTATCACTATGAATATCACAAGGCCGGACATCGATTAAATCTCACGGACTATTGCAAAGGTCAAGCCCAAAGGCTCAACACAGTACAAATGTGCACAAGGTCAAGCTCAAGCCTCCTCGAGCTCAACTCAGGTGCACATATCATAAAACAAGTTTCATCAATTCAACAAATACAAGAGTACATAATGAATACAAGGCAAGAAATATCAAAATAGTTTAAGCATAGTGCACATAGGAGTAGCATGAATAAAGCTGAAGTGCACATGTATAAACCAGACAAAAACAAGGAAAACATGGCAATATTTCACACATATATAATACATATGTATGTGTGTATATACATGGAAGTAACAAGCAAGAAGACTGCATATAGCAGTAACAACCATTCAAGGTTTAGGTTATTCAAGTATCAATTTCAGGCTATTCAAGGTTCAGGGAAGGCAAGGATGTATACATTCAAGGTTCAGGGAAAGCAATCAAAGCAAAATACATTTTGGTACCAAAGCATATGTACATGTATAAATCTCTGATTGCTTTGATACTTGAATGGCCTGAAATTGATACATTTATATATATATATGTATGTATGTATGTATGTATGTATGTATGTATACACCATTCAAAGAAGAATGCGTAAATGTATATATGTATAAACCTTTAATGTATACATGTATAAACCAAAATGCATATAAAAGGATGTATACATGTATCAAAATGCAATCTAGGTTCAGGGAAAGCAATCAAAGAAAAATCCATTCAAGTATCAAAGCAAAATGCATCAAAAATTCAACATATGAACCTACGAACAATTCAAAAGCAGCTCAAAGCAATTCAAAATCAGCTCAAAGCACATATGTATATACATATATACATGAACACATGAACAATTCAAAAGCAGCTCGAAGCTATTCAAAATCTGGTTAAGGGATTTTACATGTATATACATGTATACATGTATGTATATGCATGTATACATATATATATAAAACATATGAACACATGAACAATTCAATGCACATGGTCCAGACTCATGGCATAAGACCAGATCATAAATGAATCAGTTCAAGTGCAAAAATGAATCAGTTCAACGCACATGACCAGGCCAGATCATAAATGAACCAGCAAAACAGAAATGAAGTGGGATGTAATTGGCACAAATATACATATATACACATATGTCTATACATGTATACATGTATATATGCAATAAATGTTCAGAGATTCAACCAACAGCAAGCTTTAAGTAATATACATATATACACATATGTAAATACATGTATATATGTACATACTCAAAATGGTTCAAGCTCAAGTACATACAAGTATATGTGAGAACTGAAACAACATAACACACATACAAGGGTGAAGATATACATACACAAGCACTAGGGTATAATTATAAAGACTTTTCACACATATACATAAATGAAGTAAGATATAACAGCCCATATACACATATTCACATATGTATATACATGTATACATGTATATATGCAACACTGAAATCCCATATATCTCAAAACTGAAATCCTATCACACATATATACATATGAACACATGGACACAAGTATATACATATGAACACATGAACACAAGTATAAACATTCACACAAGTTAAAACAAGGCAGGACAAACAAGACTCACAGCAATAGGCAATGCTATGGACCTGCAATTCAACACAAGACTCGAAAAACTGGACGCATATACAACAAGACATATCAAGTGTTGAAGTGCACTACCTTGAACAAGGCAGTTCCAGTCAACACTGCCTTAAACAACAAGATCCAACATAGCAATCCACTAACTTCGACATGAAGTCAAGAGCCATAGTCAGGTGGCATAGTGAAAAACAAGGTCCAACCTAGCAATAAAATTAACAAATGGAAACCAAAGCAGAAATTCAAGAATCAAAAAACCAAATCAAACAGAAACCAAAATCAGAAATTCAAGAATCAAATCGAATCATATATTCACATATTTAGGAAATAAATTCCTATATAAGAAACCCAAATCATCATCGGCCAGTGCTTTTTAGCCAAGTTTTGTTTATTGTCACATAAACACCCAAATCATCACAAGCTAATCAAGTCCAGATCAATACAAAATCGAATGGGGGCAGAAATCGAAAGGCAAATCAAGTCGAGATCAATACAAAATCAAAAGGGAAAAATCTCAACATATATACGGAAATATAGGAAATTAGTTCCTATATAAATAACCCAATTCATCATTGGTAGGACAATCAGATTTTTGAGAACAATATAAATCGAAAGGGGCAAAAATCATACCAAAATCAATCGATGAACAATCGACATGGAGTCGCAACCATCAATAGCCCTAATCGAAGAACACTCGTTAAGGAATGAAGCACGCAACCATCAATTTTCATAAAGATGAGAAGACGAAAAGGATACGACTTCAATTTCATAAAACCCTAAGTTAACGACGAGAAGAAGATGGCGAGTTTCTCTTGAATAAAAATAAAAAGGGGAAACGAAATAATAAAGGGGGAAACAGAATGAAATAATAAAGGGAGAACAAAATAATAAAGGGGGAATAGAAAAAAACAGCAGCCACAAAATAATTAAGAGGGAAAAGTTGGAGCCAAAAATAAAAAATTTGATAACTTAAATCAGACGATATATAAAATATTGTCTGAATAACAAGCTTGTGTATCGGGATTTCACGGGCCATTCGGACAATAGATGAAAGATTATGTGGCTCTTCAAACAACAAATTGTTTTGCCATGTGTTGTGTGAAAATGTGGGATAACAGAAAATCTACCTTATGTCGTGTGATCACTGTTATCTGATTCACTTTGTGGCATGGTGCTATTTACTTGGTATAACATCTATATAGATAGATCTAATAGGCTGTTGGGATTGTTCCAATCCCTGTACGTAGATACCATATTGAAAATGTTCGGTATGGAGAATTCCAAGCATGAGGACAAACCGAAGGCTTTAGGCTACGTTTACCTTTCTGAATAACAGTCCCTCTTGGAATGCCAACACTGCCCTCCCAGCAGTAATGCAGTGCCAACATTCATCCATACAAGTTGTCCAGGATAAGGACAAACCGAAGGCACTACTTCTACTACATCCATTTTGGAATCACCCTCGGGATTAGTAGCAAGCAACCGTTGTACTTCAATGGCTCTGTCTTCGATCCTATGCTTCAAGATGCCTTCATTCCGAAACGTTTGAGTTAGATCGAAGTGGTTTTCGGATAACATATCTGATCCCCGTCTCTTCAAAACAAATTTCAATATTTTTCGGTAAACTCAACCCCGGTTCTTTAGGAAATAAACAGACAAATGACAAGAGCGGAGTTCACCTCCTAACCGTTTGTCGATGGATTTCCATATCATTCGTCCTAGAAGAACAAATAAGTTTATACGTACAGTATAACACCTTCGATGGTAACTGCACCATATAATTCTCATATTTCTCCTTGATATTTCCAAAGTTACGTTTTGGTCCATATTTGTAGTTAGTAATTTAACTATCAAATTAAACAAAACAATAAAACATTGATCCAATTCCATATGGAATCCTCTATGCCTTTATCAATTAATCCTTAATTAATAAAATCACTTTATAAAACCTGATCAAAAGATCTATCAAAACACTATTCCCAAACCCCTAATGTTCCCTTTAAAATTAAAAACAATTCACATTATTTACCAAAAACATTTTAGAAATTCCCTCTTTAAAATTCCATATTAAATGGCCAACAATTCCCTTTAAAAACATCACCTACAATTATACCCATTTACTTCACATTTCAAACCTCTTTATAAATTTCCCAACTAGATATAAACTTCCTTTGAAATCTCTAAAATGATTTATAAATCTCTTTCTAATTTAAAACTCTTTATAAAACTTCTTTATAAAACCTTTATAAAATTTCCTTTATAAAATATCATTTACAAATTATCTTTTGTAAAACACTTTAAGTAAACCTTCGGTAAAATCCCTTTATAAACAAGTTATTACTTATAAATAACTTTACAACTTAATAGCACAACTTGGACATCATTTATAAAATTTAAACTCTAAATTTATTTAAGAATTGAAGTTAATTCAAAAACATACTTTATAAATTCAAAACGAGGCTTAGCAATCCTAATGGAACTAATTTGAATTACCATTCAATTTCAATTCCAATTCACTTAACACTTATTAACATAAGCAAAATATATGTAAATACAACTCATATCCAAATTAGGTAATAACATGTTAATATGAACTAACTGTCATATATATGTCCAAATAACATAATAGCAGGAGGGTGATTTGTTCTGCTAAATAGATGTCCAAACAATTCAATCATTTCATAGCACAACGGGGATTTATTCTGCTAACACATGTCCACAATATCAAATCACTTACATTATAGCAAAATGGTGTTTTATTCTGCTAACAGATGTCATTTAGTCTTCCTAATCATATAGGGTGACTTAAGGTCTAGACAAGAGATCCTCGGATTTGGAATCAGTTCACTTTAAAAAAAGAGATTGATTTAAAATATATTCGGTCCAGTTTTAAAATCACCTTTGAAAAGATTTAAATAGATTTACTCAGCTTAAACCCCAATTAAATCTTAATTAACCCTTATTAATCAAGCTTAAGTCATAATTAAATTCTTAATTAGGCTTAATAAACTTGATTAAGTGCTAATTAACTTACTAATGCAACTTGCTTAAGGTTAAACAAAATTGTTTAAAAGTTAAACCCTAATTAATTAAATATTAATTAAATAATCCATTAATTACTTAATAATTAATTAACCATTAATCTTAATTAAATAATTATTAATCACCTAATTACTTCTTAACCATATAAAAACATTAATTAAAACTTTATTAATTAATTAACAGTCATTAACTTAACTTAAGTGATGATTAACCTTTAATCACCTTCCTAATTACCAATTAAGTGTTAATTACCTTTTAATCAACTAATTAATTAATTATATTACAACTTAATTACTTTTAATATTACTAATTAATTTTGAAAAGATTTGTAAACTAATTTTAAAATAAAACAAATTTGTAATAGAAATTCAAACCTTTGCCGAACTGCATCCATAGCGACTGTTGCTATGAGTGCAGTTTGCTTTAACCCACCTTTAAGCGAAGCCACTTTACTAAAACCATACTATTTCATGATTGAAACATACCTTAGTAAATTTTCACAATTTAAAATCAATTATGCAAACTTTAACCAAAATCTAAACTTTAAACTCTTGAAACGTGTTTGATTTCAAATCCGACCTCAAATCCGTTGTGACTACATACAAAGTTTCAACTTTGTTTTCAACCCATCATGACTATTGTCAAGTTCATCATCAACCCTTTATATATACCAATATATATATAATTACTAACTTTGTAATAACACATTCATTCGAGTGCTAAAACTAACCCATACATTAGCACTTACCATCACATTTCAAGAATGCCAAGAGCCAACATATATATAACATACATATAGCTAAGGATCAACACAACATATAAAGGAAAGTTCTTTCCAAAAGTTTAGGAATTTACTCACCGAAAGCTATCCAAACTCTCGCTAAATTAGAGTATGACATAGCACTTCGATTCCTAAGCAACAAGATGGAACTTTGAACCCTAAATGCACTAGGTAGGCTCAGCCTTGAAGGGAAGAGGAAGCGAGACTTGATTTGGTAAGATGGAGCGACTTCGGATAAACATCGAATTCTCAATAATAAACCCAAAAATAGGTCATTTTGCAACTAATTTTTGGACTACCTACTCATAGAATTTCAAAAAGCACACAAATAGAAAGTTATTTGAATTTCTTTTATCTATCATTTTAAGAAAAGAATCTCTCATTTTTGATTTGGCTTGAAGAATTTATGGTCCAAAGAAGATGGACCATTTTCGGAATTTAAATTTTAAGCTCAAAATTGCTCTGCAAAGAATTGGTGTTTTGACATAGCTATGATAAAAATTTGAAAAAGTTGTCAACTAGAATGTTGTGACCATTAAAATTTTACACTGTTTAAAAAAAGAAAATCTTCATTTGAGTTAGAAATGAGGACGAAAAGGTTGGTGGAATGAGGAGAAAAAACAAAGAAACATATGGGCTATTTATAAGCAAGATTTCACATCTCATCATTTTGTCAAGTCACATCACTCTCTTCTTCCCCTCATATGTCACATTCCCTCCCCTCTCTAGTCATATCATCTAAGTAATGATGGTTAATGATGATAACCCTAAGATGTGACAAGATATAAATATATATATAAGTTTATTATTTTTAAATTTATGAATTGTCACATCACTCTCTTTATATATATAAGTTTAATTATTAATTAACTAAGATGTGACAAGAGATAATTATGGTTAATGATTATAAATCTAAGATGTGACAAGAAAGGAATATATATATTTATATATATATATAAGATTATTATTTTTAAATTTATGAATTGTCACATCACTTACTAAACAAAATTAACATAAGATAATTCATCCTTAAGTATATTATTATTTAGCTAATTATCTCTTGTATATATGTATATATAGTGCACAAAGACGAACAACATTCTCGACAATTTTTCGGTGTCGAAAGGTCGAAATTTCGGAAAACGTTCTTCGGTCACACTTTCTGTTTTTCTACGAACTATTTAATTTGGTAAACAAATTTTAAAAACAATTTTACCATCATTATTAATTAATAAAAATGAGTTTATTTATTTTCATTATAAACCTATATATTGAATATTTAAAATTAATTAAATATTTACTAATCAAAGTAGTGAAATTCTAGGTCGTTACATTCTTCCCCTTTAAAAGAATTTCGTCCTCGAAATTACACCTCGACCTATCCCATAAAATAGTTAAGACTATACATCAGCTCTTTTGTTGTACATAGATCATTCTTATGCAAAATATGATTCGATCTCAACTGGAATACATAACTTTCCTTTCGAATTAGAATCGCTCACCCGGTTCTCTAGTGCGGACTCCTATCAGGCTTCCTCATTTGGAACCTCTATTCTCCTTACATGGTTGTAACTATGATAGAAAACTTTGGTATCACACCAAGAATCCTCATCAAGTGCTTGCCGTCAAAAGTGGAGCAATAGATCCTTATTCGGAATGGTGCAAACACCTCAAAGTCATGTACTCGAATCTTGGATCAAAATTGTATGAAAATGAGAAATGGTCTACGTCCACCCTACGTACTTACTAATTAGTTCTCCTTAATACCAATTCAATCTCCACTAAATAATTTATGAAAACATTTCATAAACTACATTGGTTCAACATGGATAATACTCCACTACAACCTAAGAGTATATACCTCTATTTGATTCCACTATTTCATTTTTCATTTACTTCCCTAAGGAAATTCAAGATCCAAATACCCAGCTTTTATTTTCAATAACTTTTTGAAATGGAACTCTATAATTTAAATCATACAAATATATAGATATAGCCCGAGTAACTCCAAAATGATACTAAGGGACTGGGTACTACCAAACAGTATTATACATTCCCTTTAGAAGAAGAGTAATACTCAAGAGAAGTGTTTACCATCTGAACACATCCCTTTCCTAATTTTAAGTCATTTTCAATCCACTCGAACTAGTCAACTTAAAAATATTCCTTGTATTTCCAAATTCTCATTTTTGAAACAATACTTTACATTTTCTAAAAACATTTTTCACCAACTCACTTTGGGTTTGTTCGGGTTGAACTTGTTTCGATCGTACAATGAGAAAGAGAATAATTACTAAGTGCATTACCATGTTCGCCTAAGCAAACATCTGATCATCACTTAGCAGATTATTCTGATCATCACATAACATTCAAGACTTGTTCCCCATACTAATCCAAAGATAACACTTCTTACTTACACTTTTATTCCCAAATATTTATACTTAAACCAAATTGGTTTCTAATAATATTATTATTATTATTATTCGAAAACCTTGAAAATCATTTTTCCAAAAGCACCGGGATTTAGGATCTCAAGTTTTCAACCTAAATTCTTCCAACTTAAATGATACATTTTTATAAACCCATTTTATAAATCACTTCTATTAAACCATTTTAAATATTTATCCCAAAATATTCTAAATTTTAAACCAAATTCTACCTCAACATTAACATCGAACGCCCTATAGTCAAACTGTGAAACTTAATAAACAAGGTGTTCGTTTCCAATTTGTTTTCAATCCTTGTCTACCCAACCTATATCTTAAAAAAGCAACATACTAACAATAGTCAATGCTCAACTAAGTAAGCATGACTAAACAAATCCTAAATGATAATAACAACATATTATTATCTCCTAACACCCCCAACCAACTATACTACACTATTTGTGAAAATCGTTCTTTTTGTATATAAAATATATTCGAGGTAAATTTATTTCATTTACCCTATTTCAAAACAATACTATGTCACTTGAACTTGTTCCAGTGTTTAGGAAATCCGTATCGATAACGTTGGCCAGACGCATCGACCAGAATTCTTAAGCCACTCAATAGCTCAAACAACAAAATATAAAACCTTTTTATAGCACTAACAAATAAGCCCTCTTATATAATATACACTCAAACTCATTTTAGGGTTTCACTTACCCTATCTCTATTGAGTTACCCCACCAAAGCCAAGTTTCTCGCTTAACCTTCAGCTCTGATACCACATTGTAATGACCCATCTTTCCGAACCCAAGAAGTTGACACTAATACATCCACGGTAATAACATGCCGAACAACTAAGTGTCGGAAAGACAGATTGTTAGGGGAAAGAAAGGAGACAGAAGATAAAAGAACTATGAACAAACATCGAATATTACAACGCAATGGAATAACATATATTAATCAACATAATATTTATGAAGTCATTTACAAAATGATACATCAGAGTCATTGTAACAACCCGCATATTTTACGATTGTATATTTAAATGTTTTTTTAAATATAGCATCGTTAATCGGATTAAAATCTGAAATGTTACTTTTTGTAAACAGTCGAATTGGGACTCAAGACCACTTCCATTGAGTTCAAAATGACGTTTACAACTTTTTGAGTATAAACATCGATATGTTTGGAGTTGAGTAGAATTTTGTTATTTTTCTATTTGGGCTTTGGGTTTGGGTTTCAGCCCACTAACCCATCATAATACCCTAACTCCTCTACTCTTCATCCATCCACTAATTATATTTTCCTAACACTCAAGCTAAAGTAAAATGGGGGAAAGAGTGGGAAATAGAAATTCCTAAACCCTAGTTTGTTTAGGAAATTCAAATTTAAGTCCAAAATCAAGGAGAAGCTTAGGTAAGCATCATCTTCATCTTCTCCATCTCTATCTCTCTTCAATTTACAGAAATTCCTATAACCTAACTTAGGAAAAACTTCACCTTTGATAATAGATTGAAGATTCTAGAGGTGTATTGAAGAGGAATTGGTCTTGCTTTGTTTTAAAGCTTCTCATTCGTTGTTTTTGGGTTTAAAGGTGAGTTCTTTAACTCACATCTAAGTCTATAACTTTCATTGTTGTTAGGTATGAATTCCTAACATCTATTCATGTTCATTTGCTTTTGATTTGAATTGATTTGGTGAATTTTCCAAATTTTGGTGTTTTGAAGTCAAAATCTTTAAAGATCCTATCTTGGATATTTGGACGTGTTATTCGGGGTGTATCGAAGAGCCTATAGGACTGGGTTGTCGCTTGGCATAAATCCCTAGTCTTCGTTGCTGGTTCGATCGCTCCCGAAACATTTTGGCCATCTTGGCCTAGGCAAATTGTTGCCCAGACCAGGTGACCAGACGTCTTGTTATCAAGTCCAGACGTCTGGTTATAGACCTAGAGGAAAAAATAATGCACGGTAGAAAAAAATAAAATGGCAAAGACTAATTCCAGACGTCTGAAATATAGGTTCGGACGTCTGATTAGGGCTCAGACGTCTGCTTCGAAATTTCAGACGTCTGGGAGGTTTTCTGAAAATTTCCAGAAAATAAATCCAGACGTCTGGATTCTAAACTAGATGTCTGGAACTGTTCAGTTTTGCCTATTTGCCTATTTTTTTGAGTGAACTTCCAATTTTAGTCGATTTTTGTTGATCCGGTTAGTTGTTATCACTTATTATCGACTTTGATGACTTCTTTCTTTGGATTTTTGGGAATATCCATTTGATGGATTTGATATCGATTTTTATGGATTTAATTCATATTGTCGTATGCGAATTTTTGGTGATTGATTGTTTTTACAATCATTTTTGTGATTTGTCACTTTAAAATACAAAGGTTTTGATACTAGTAGTAAATACTAAAACTCCTTCATTAAAATGATTTCGACATTATTTTAAATATAAAGCTCGTTTTTAAAACTATTTTCCAATCTATTAGTATATACAAACCTTTACCTCATTCATATGAGAAATCTAATTAAACGGCTTAGCAAAACAAGTGGTATGAAACGCTTGCGTTTACTTCGTCGGTTAATTCTTGGACTTGTTCGATTGAACTCTCGTGACAATCTTCGAGTGGAAATCTACAATTTGTTTGTAAATATTTAAGTTAAGCTAGTGGTTATGAGACATGAAGCTAAACTCTTATATTTACTAGCTTAGTGTGATTCACACTTCTTATTGATCAATGGTGATCATTTTGTGATTTAGACTAGCAATATGCGATGTCTATTTGTTTGTATGTGGGACTAAAAACCCCGTTTGTGGAGCTTCGATTCAAATTTGGTAGGGTAGCGACCCATGGACTTCGGGCCGTTTGTGGAGCTTCGGCTCAAACTTGATGGTTAGTGACAATGGAATAGCGTTACGTTTGTGACACACGTGTTGATGAGTTTTCATGCTCCCGTTTGTGATAGGCCTCCCCCTTTGTGATTTCTAGATTTCTAGTTGTTTATTTCTACATTTTGTGTTTCACCAATTTTGATGATATGCATTGATAAGCTCTATCAATATTTGTGTTTTGGTGAATAATTTAAAGAATATGACATTCTTTTTAGTGATTGAGAATATTGGAGATATTGTATGATTTTTGTTGTTATCTGATGTATACTTGTCACAGTATGGCATTATTGTTATCATACGTTTTTATGATGTCTCTTATCCTATCTCATTTTATCTGATATTTATAGATAGACTGATCCGTTTATTATTTTCTTCTTAAAATAATACTCGGGTCAGATCGAGGTATTTCAGGTGCTTCTGCTTGACTTCTTATCAGTGTCTGTCACCTGACTCTTGGCTAACTACTTTAGCTTAGTAGTTTTTGTTATTATACACTTGAGATAAATACTCCTTGATGTAAACATATTCTTTTGTCTAGCACTTGTACCTATTCTTTTGGGATGTAGTGGATCTTGTATGACCCTACTTTGATGTACACTTCTATGTGATATATTAATATCTGTTTTCGCCTTTGTGATATGAATATCTATGACTGATTTGTGTTATGCTCATTTCTATATTTGTTTCCGAAGGCCACATAGCCACTGTGTGGTAGCTTTGAGTTTGTATTTGATATGTTGGATTTCCTCTTGAAATGTAATGCAGTTCATATTATCTGACATATCGGTACTCGCACAAAGCAATTACACAGATGATCGCTCCTCAACAGCCTTATTCTTCATGCTAGTCGACGGCATTACTCTATAGTGTCCTTGGCTAGTGTGAGTATAGAGGTGGGGCGTCACAGCTTGGTATCAGAGCCAAACTTCAGAACAATGTAGAATAATCTAGCAAGGATCATTGTCCTAAGTCTTTCTTAGGAGTCATGCCTTAGGATTTAATTCGAGTCATTGGACCCGTACTATCCTATTTTCTTTTGTGATGCCTTATTTTATCAATCAAGTTTGTTTGATATTCATTTTGAGAATAACCTTTTTCCTCTTCTTTCTTTCTTTCTTTCTTTCTTTCTTAAAGAAGAGAAATGGTTAGACCAGGCCGTCCCAGCGCCGGTCAATCCAGTGCTACTCCTCCGGATGGAGTATTTATGTCTATCCAGCAGATCTTAGATCATGTGAAGAATGCTCAAGCTGTCGAGCCCATTCCAGAGCCTACTCATCCTAAATCTGGGTTTGCACGCTTATGCAGTGATTACACCAACTTGGGTGGAAGGCTTTTCAAGGGTTCCGAAAGCGTTATAGAAGTCCAAGCTTGGCTTAGAACATGCGATCGCATCTTTTCCCGCATGAATCTTATTTATCTACATCGAGTCCAAGTGGCTTCTAGCATGCTCCAGGAGAGAGCATTAGATTGGTATGAGCTTCTGATCTCGGAAATTATTGAAGCAGATCTTACTTGGGAGCAATTCTGGGAAAGGTTCAAGTTAAAGTTTGTGCCAGAAGCTGAAAAGGTATCTTTCGCTCGATGCTTCATCGACCTTATTCAAGGTGAATCTTCTATGACAGACTATGTCGCATCTTTTGAACCTCTCTCTAAATATGGGGTCGAATATATTAATACCCCATTGAAGAAAAATCAGAGGTTTGTCTATGGGTTGAATAAGAACCTCAAAAAGCCATTACTTCTGAAACTAGAAGTTTCTTTCAATCAGGTAGTTGATATCGCTCTTCGACTCGAAGAGGCCGATAAAGAAAGTGATGTTGAAGTCAAACAAAACATCAATAAGAAGAGGCCTTTTAAGTTCAAGCCTAATCCCAACAAGAAAGGGAAGCAAGCAACTTCGGTAGCAAAGACTCCTACCTCTAGTCGTGGAGAATGTTACAATTGTGGTTCTAAGGACCATTATGCAAACAAGTGTCTGAAGCCCCTTACTTGCCGCTATTGCAAAAGTTCGGGTCATAATATATCTTCATGTCCCAAACTTTAAAGCAAGAAGGAAGGGAAGCTAAATGTTGTGAAAACCCCTAGTAACACTTCTCTTGGTCAAGGTATTTCTCATTCTATCCTTGATGGCATTATTATATTTCGTGATCTTCCTATTTGAGTTCTTTTTGATACGGGTGCATCTCACTCTTTTATATCAAAAGAACTTGTTGATGCTTTGTCTTTGAATGTTATTGGCTTGATGACTTCATTGAGAATTGCAAATCCGGTTGGTGGATTCGCAACACTCAGTTTACTTTGTAAAGATGTCGAAATTATTTTATGTGATTATGCTTTTCGAGCCGATTTGCATGTTATGCGTTACCTAGGTTTCAGAATGGTTTTGGGGATGGATTGGCTTAACCGTTATGAAGCTCATATCCTATCCCGAGAGGACTATTTATCTTCAACATCCTCAATCTGTTAAGCAAATTTCTATTGTTCTTAAAGATTCAGACTCCAATTTGGTAGCATCCTTATATTCTCTAAACCCGCGTGATGACGATAATGATGACGAGGAAGATGTCATTTCCCTCATTCACGTTGTTCGTGAATTTCCCGACATATTTGAGCCCGTTTTAGGATTACCACCTAAGCGAGCAATTGAGTTCAGAATTAATCTAATCCCTGGATCTCTACCTATCACTCGTCCTCCTTATCGTATGTCCAATAAGGAAAATGAGGAGATGCGTAAATAATTATCCGAATTGGAAGCCAAAGAGTTTATTCGTTCTAGTTCCTCTCCTTGGGGAGCTTCAGCTATCTTTGTGAAGAAATCTGATGGTACACTTAGGCTTTGCGTTGACTACCACAAGCTTAATGATCTCACCATCAAGAATAATATCCCTTACCTCGGATTGATGATCTATTCGATCAACTTAGCGGTGCTAGAGTCTTTTCATAGTTAGACTTAGCAACCGGTTTTCATCAGCTTCGTATTGCAGAGGATAGCATTCCTTTGACATCGTTCCATACTCGTTATGGATCTGATGAATGGCTTGTTATGCCATTTGGTTTGACAAATACTCCAGCTTATTTTGTTGACCTTATGAATCGAGTTTTCAAAGACTTCCTCGATCGGTTTGTTCTCATCGTTATCGATGATATTCTTGTTTATTCTAAAACCGAGGAAGAGCGTGAAAAACATCTTCGGATTGTGTTGGAAACTCTTAGGAGCAACTAATTGAAAGCAAAATTTTCTAAGTACCACTTTTGGAAATCTCGTGTGAAATTTTTGGGACATATTATTTCTGAATCCGTAATTTCCGTGGATCCTTCAAAGATTGAAGCGATTCAAAATTGGAAGAGGGCGGAGAGTGTGACGGAAATTCGTAGCTTCCTTGGATTGGCAGGCTATTACCGTCGGTTCATAAAAGACTTTTCTAAAATTTTTGTACCTCTTTCTAGTTTGACAAAGAAGGGAGTTAAGTACATTTGGCCTAACAAATATGAAGCTGCTTTTCAAAAATTAAAAGAACTCCTTTCCGATGCTCCTATTCTTGTGATTCCCGAAGGGAACCAAGACTTTATTGTTTATACTGATGCTAGTCGTATTGGTTTGGGTGTCGTTCTCATGCAAGGGAACGTGTTATCGCTTATGCTTCTAGGCAATTAAAGCTTGCCGAGACTAGATATGCCACTCATGATTTAGAGCTCACAGCTATTGTTTTCGCCCTTAGAATTTGGCGTCATTATCTTTTGGGAGAGAAATTTGTTCTCTACACCGATCATAAATCTTTGAAGTATTTATTTTTTCAAAAGGAACTTAATTTGCATCAACAACGTTGGCTCGAGTTCCTTGCATCTTATGATCTTGATATTCTTTATACTCCCGGAAAGGGTAATCGTGTTGCCAATGCCCTTAGTCGTAAGCAACAAGCGGTTGTTTCCATGATGATATCCGAATGGAATGATCTCGAGACTTTATCCACTTGTGAGATTCGAGATCGTGAATCCAATCTATGTTCATCTCTTGTTTTGTGTAGCCTTGAGGCTCACCCTTCTCTTTTGGACCGCATCCTTGAAGCTCAAAAGCACGATCCCGAATTGGTTCTTCTTAGCCAAAGTTGTAGGGATAAAATCGATATTGAAGGTTTGAAAAGACTTTAAAATTGATGCTCGTGGCGGCGTTCGAAAATTTGGTAGACTTATCGTGCCAAATATTAGTGATCTTCGTAAAGACATTTTAGAAGATTCTCATCGTTCTAAATTTACCATTCATCCCAGTAATAGTAAAATGTACGCGGACATGAAGCGACTTTATTATTGGGATGGAATGAAATCTGATATTGCTAACTTTAGTTAGTGTTGCATGACTTGCCAACTCATAAAGGCCGAACATCAAAGGCCCGGTGGGTTATTGCAACCATTGGACATTCCAGTTTGGAAGTGGGATCAAATTTCCATGGACTTTATTGACGGTCTTCCCCGTTCTCGTTCGGGTCATGACAGTCTATGGGTGATAGTAGATAGACTTACAAAATCCGCCCATTTTCTTCCCGTTCGGTCCAATCGGACCGTACCTCTTTTGGCTAAACTCTATGTCAAAGAAATTGTTAAATTGCATGGAGTTCCTACTTCTATTGTTAGCGATCGTGATCCATTATTTACTAGTGGATTTTGGAAGTGTCTTCAAAAAGCTTTGGGAACAAAGCTTAATTTTGGCACCGCTTATCATCCTCAGTTCGATGGACAAACCGAGCGTGTGAATCAAACTCTTGAAGATCTTCTTCGTGCATGTGTTCTTGATTTTGGTGGAAGTTGGGAAGATCATATTTCTCTTGTTGAGTTTTCCTATAATAATAGCTTCCAATCTAGTATTGGTATGGCTCCTTTCGAGGCACTCTACGGAAGGCCATGCCGATCTCCTTCATGTTAGCTTGAAGCCGGTGAGAAGCTGGTTCTAGGTCTTGATTTTATTCGTGATGCCACAGAAAAGATTGACCTTATTCGTCATAGGATGAAAGAAGCTCAAAGTAGACAAAAATCCTATGCCGATAACCGAAGAAGGAAATTGGAATTTTCTGCGGGAGATTTAGTGTTCATTCGTGTTTCACCTATGAAGGGTGTTGTGCGTTTCAGTCGATCGGGAAAATTTGCACCTCGATACATTGGTCCATTTCCCATCAACGAACGTATTGGTTCCGTGGCTTATCGCCTTTTATTACCCGCTCAGTTTTCTGCTATTCATGACGTATTCCACGTCTCTCAACTACGGAAATGCCTTAGGGATTCCGATTCTATTCTTGTGCCCGGTGTTATTGAAGAAATTGAGGTTTCACCTAATTTGACTTATGAGCAACATCCTATTCGTATCAATGCTACGGAGGTTAAACGCCTTCGAAATAAAGATGTTCCTCTTGTGAAAGTTCATTGGTTCTCAAATCCTAAGGATTGTTCTTGGGAATCTAGAGAATTCATCGACCGAACTCATCTGGACTTACTCTCTCTTGTTGAAATTCTCGTTTAAAAATTTCTTCTTTTGTGTTGTTATGCCTTAGTATGGTTGTTATTCTTTATTTTCTTCTTAAGTATTGCGAGGATGCAATTTTTTTAAGGAGGGTAGTCTGTAACAACCCGCATATTTTACGATTGTATATTTAAATGTTTTATTTAAATATAGCATCATTAATCGGATTAAAGTTCGAAATGTTACTTTTTGTAAAAAGTCGAATTGGGACTCGAGACCACTTCCATTGAGTTCAAAACGACGGTTACAACTTTTTTGAGTATAAACATCGATATGTTTGGAGTTGAGTAGAATTTTGTTATTTTTCTATTTGGGCTTTGGGTTTGGGTTTCAGCCCACTAACCCATCATAATACCCTAACTCCTCTACTCTTTATCCACTCATTCTATTTTCCTAACACTCAAGCTAAAGTAAAATGGGGGAAAGAATGAGAAATAGAAATTCCTAAACCCTAGTTTGTTTAGGAAATTCAAATTCAAGTCCAAAATCAAGGAGAAGCTTAGGTAAGCATCCTCTTCATCTTCTCCATCTCTATCTCTCTTCAATTTACAGAAATTCCTATAACCTAACTTAAGAAAAACTTCACCTTTGATAATAGATTGAAGATTCTAGAGGTGTATTGAAGAGGAATTGGTCTTGCTTTGTTTTAAAGCTTCTCATTCGTTGTTTTTGGGTTTAAAGGTGAGTTCTTTAACTCAAATCTAAGTCTATAACTTTCATTGTTGTTATGTATGAATTCATAACATCTATTCATGTTCATTTGCTTTTGATTTGAATTGATTTGGTGAATTTTCCAAATTTTGGTGTTTTAAAGTCAAAATCTTTAAAGATCCTATCTTGGATATTTGGACGTGTTATTCGGGGTGTATCGAAGAGCCTATAGGACTGGGTTGTCACTTGACATAAATCCCTAGTCTTCGTTGCTCGTCCGATCGCTCTCGAAACATTTTGGCCATCTTGGCCTAGGCAAATTGTTGCCCAGACCAGGTGACCAGACGTCTGGTTATCAAGTCCAGACGTCTGGTTATAGACCTGGAGGAAAAAAATAATACACGGCAGAAAAAAATAAAATGGCAGAGACTAATTCCATACGTCTGAAATATAGGTTCAGACGTCTGATTAGGGCTCATACGTCTGCTTCGAAATTTCAGACGTCTAGGAGGTTTTCTGAAAATTTCCAGAAAACAAATCCAAACGTCTGGATTCTAAACCAGACGTCTAGAACTGTTCAGTTTTGCCTATTTGCCTATTTTTTTGAGTGAACTTCCAATTTTAATCGATTTTTGTTGATCCGGTTAGTTGTTATCACTTATTATCGACTTTGATGACTTCTTTCTTTAGATTTTTGGGAATATCCATTTGATGGATTTGATATCGATTTTTATGGATTTAATTCATATTGTCGTATGTGAATTTTTGGTGATTGATTGTTTTACAATCATTTTTGTGATTTGTCACTTCAAAATACAAAGGTTTCGATACTAGTAGTAAATACTAAAACTCCTTCATTAAAACGATTTCGACACTATTTTAAATATAAAGCTCGTTTTTAAAACCGTTTTCCAATCTATTAGTATATACAAACCTTTCCTCATTCATATGAGAAATCTAATTAAACGGCTTAGCAAAACAAGTGGTATGAAACGCTTGCGTTTACTTCGTCGGTTAATTCTTGGACTTGTTCGATTGAACTCTCGTGACAATCTTCGAGTGAAAATCTACAATTTGTTCGTAAATATTTAAGTTAAGCTAGTGGTTATGGGACATGAAGCTAAACTCTTATATTTACCAGCTTAGTGTGATTAACACTCCTTATAGATCAATGGTGATCATTTTGTGATTTAGACTAGCAATGTGCGATGTCTCTTTGTTTGTGTGGGGGATTAAAAACTCGTTTGTGGAGCTTCGATTCAAATTTGGTGAGGTAGCGACCCATGGACTTCGGGCCGTTTGTGGAGATTCGGCTCAAACTTGATGGTTAGCGACCATGGAATAGCGTTCCGTTTGTGACACACGTGTTGGTGAGTTTTCATGCTCCCGTTTGTGATAGTCCTCCCCTTTGTGATTTTTGGATTTCTGGTTGTTGATTTCTGGTTGTTGATTTCTGGTTGTTGATTTCTAGAATTTGTGTTTCACCAATTTTGATGATATGCATTGATAAGCTCTATCAATATTTGTGTTTTGGTGAATAATTTAAAGAATATGACATTCTTTTTAGTGATTGAGAATATTAGAGATATTGTATGATTTTTGTTGTTATCTGATGTATACTTGTCACAGTATGGCATTATTGTTATCATACGTTTTTGTGATATCTCTTATCCTATCTCATTTTATCTGATATTCATAGCTAGACTGATCCGTTTATTATTTTCTTCTTAAAATAATACTCGGGTCAGACCGAGGTATTTCAGGTGCTTCTGCTTGACTTCTTATCAGGGTCCGTCACCTGACTCTTGGCTAACTACTTTAGCTTAGTAGTTTTTGTTATTATACATTTGAGATAGAGACTCCTTGATGTATACATATTCTTTTGTCTAGCACTTGTACCTATTCTTTTGGGATTTAATGGATCTTGTATGACCCTACTTTGATGTACACTTCTATGTGATATATTCATATCTGTTTCCACCTTTATGATATGAATATTTATGACTGATTTGTATTATGCTTATTTCTATATTTTTTTTCCGAAGGCCACATAGCCACTGTGTGGTAGCTTTGAGTTTGTATTTGATATGTCGGATTTCCTCTTGAAATGAAATGTAGTTCATATTATCTGACATATCGGTATTCACACAAAGCAATTACACAGATGGTCGCTCCTCAACAGCCTTATTCTTCGTGCTAGTCGACGGCATTACTCCGTAGTGTCCTTAGCTAGTGTGATTATAGAGGTGGGGCGTCACAATCATATTAATACAATTTCTAACTTAAGACAGTTAAAATAGCATGTCCTCATACATAGATATAGAGTACGTAATATACAACGGAAACAAGATGATAACTATCTATCGATGAAGCCTTCTGCTCCAAGCTCCTCCATAATGCATTCGTAGAAACTTGAACTACTTGGCTGCTCATAAAAGTTTAAGCACCCAAGAGTTTTAAGGAAAGAAAATAAAACTCCAGCTTAAACATGGATCTGGTGTGAGTAAACTCAAAGCAACTGAATTATTAAGTTAAAAACTCTTTTAAAATCAAAGGTATCTTGTAAGACCACGCCGCACATAAACACGGACGAGTTTTTACCTTACGATAACCAAAACACTTATATAAAAATTCAGTGATATAATAATCATGTCTAAGGGTTCAAAGTAAAGTATAAAATAGCTAGAATGCTTGCATCTCAAATTCCAACATATTTAGTATACAACTAAAACTGTAAAGGTCATATTGGAGAATGGATTCCAAATAACGACTGGGCTACTAGGGTGCCGCTCATCATAGTACACATCTAGAAAATATAACGAGATCGTACCTAACGACCCCTGCCAACACGAGACTGACCTACTCCTTATTGGATAGTACCGAATATGTCATCACCCCGGTTGCTTTGTAACCCTTTTCATATCGAGCTCTCATGCACAACCAATCCATAAATATGTAGATTTATCGTATCTAGAACGGTGACAACACACCTTAATGGGTGCGACCCACATAGCCTTGCTGCATCTCCCCTGTTTTAATCATTCCCGGTTGATGAGGCTTGAGGCTACGTTTTACCTTTCTGAATAGCAGTCCCTCTTGGAATGCTAAGACTGTCCTCCCAGCAGTAATGAAGTGCCAACATTCATCCATACAAGTTGTCCCGGATAAGGACAAACCGAAGGCACTACTTCTACTACATCCATTTTGGAAACACCCTCAGGATTAGTAGCAAGCAGACCTTATACTTCAATGGAACCGTCTTCAATCCTTTGCTTCAAGATGTCTTCATTCCGAAACGCTTGAGTTAGATCGAAGTGGTTTTCGAATAACATATCCATCCACATCTCTTCGAAACAACTTTCAATATTTTCCGGTAAACTCAACCCCGGTTCTTTAGGAAATGAACAGACAAATGACAAGAGCGGAGTTCACCTCCTAACCGTTTGTGGATGGATTTCCATATCATTCATCCTAGAAGAACAAATGAGTTTATACGTACAATATAGCACCTTCGACGGTAATTATACCATATAATTCTCATGTTTCTCCTTGATATTTCCAAAGTTACGTTTTGGTCCATATTTGATGGTTAGTAATTTAACTAACAAAATAAAAAAAAACAATCAAACATTGATTTAATTCCATATGGAATTCTCTAAGCCTTTATCAATTAATCCTTAATTAATAAAATCACTTTATAAAACCTGATCAAAAGATTTTTCAAAAACTTTTCCCAAACCCCTAACGTTCCCTTTAAACTTGGAAACAATTCACATTATTTACCAAAAACATTTTGGATATTCCCTCTTTAAAATTCCATATTTAATGGCCAACAATTCCCTTTTGAAAACATCACCTACAATTAAACCCATTTACACATTCCAAACCTCTTTATAAATTTCCAAACTAAATTTGAACTTCCTTTGAAATCTCTAAAATGATTTATAAATCTCTTTCTAGTTTAAAACTCTTTATAAAACCTTTATAAAATTTCTTTTATAAAATATCATTTACAAATTATCTTTTGTAAAACGCTTTAAGTAAACCTTCAATAAAATCCCTTTATAAACAAGTTATTTATAATAACTTTACAACATAGTAGCACAACTTGGAAATCATTTATAAACTTTAAACTCTAAATTTATTTAAGAATTTAAGTTAATTCAAAAACATACTTTACAAATTCAAAATGAGGCTTAGCAATCCCAATGGCTTTCCTCCATTTTTCTCCTTGACATGCATCATCGAAAGAAATTGGATCTTCCCTTGCGAAGAAAGCAAAGACTACAATATTATTTGATTCAACTTCATCGGTGACATCATATAATTCCTGGATACTTCTCATCTATCTTGGTGGGATTGAAACAAAAGATATGCTGGATGAAGAAAGTAGGGTATCGGCTTCTTCTATGGTGTCATTTTCTGCATTTTCTAACTCTGGAAAAATATTTTCCTCGGTTTTAGAAAAAGGAATGAGTATGTTATTGTTTTCAACTTCCAAATTCTCAAAAAAAGAACTTTCATCAAAACGGACATCTCGGTTGATCTCAATTTTCTTTGTAGTTGGATTATACAATTTGTACGCCTTGCTTCATTCACTATAGCCAATGAAAAAATATATTTTTTGACTCGTCATCCAACTTTTTCCTCATTGTATTTGGAATATGAGAGTAAGCAACACTCCCAAATACCCTTAGATGTCGAACATTTGGTTTTATACCATACCATGCTTCATGCAGTGTGCAATTTTCTAGACTCCTTGTTGGTGATCTTTTAATCAAATAAACTGCACAAGAAATAGCTTCTGCCCAAAAGGTTTTAGATAACCTCTTCTTCTTGAGAAGACATTTAGCCATCTCCACGATTGTTCGATTTTTTCATTCACATAAATCATTTTTTTGTGGTATGTGACGGACTGTCGTTTCATGGCAAATGCCATTATTTAAACAATACTTTTCAAACTCATTTGAAAGCTATTCTCCTCCACGGTCAGTCCTTAAAGTGTTGATTTTAAGTCCCGTAAAAGTCTCTACTTCTTTCTTGAAATCTTTAAACTTATGAAAAGCTTCTGATTTTTCTTTGACAAAGTACACCTAAACTTTTCGTGAATAATCATTAATGAAAGAAATAAAATATCGATTACCTCCCAAAGATGTCACTGGCATTGGACCACAAAGATCTAAATGAATAAGCTGCAATGGTCTTTTTGCTCTCCATGGGGATTTGTTAGGAAATGGATTTCTATGTTGCTTTCCAAGTTGAAATTCTTCACAAACTTCATCAAGACAATCAATTTTCGGCAAACCTTTGACCATCATCTTTCTTGAAAACATCTTCAAATTTTCATAATTTAAATGACCATATCTATAATGCCATAGCTTAGAGACTCCTTTATCGGCACCAAAAAAACAAGACATATTTTGGTTCTGAAGAGTGAGTGAAAAAAGATTATTTAAGGCTACTCCAACTCTAGCAATGACCTGATTATTCTTTGATAAGTGACAAACCATATCATGGAAGTGAATATCGTATCCCTTCTTCAAAAGATAACACACGCTAAGTAAATTATTTTTCAAACCAGGAATAGGGTAAACTTTAGACATTTTCTCCATTCTTCCGGTTTTGGTTGTGATTTCAATCTCACCAATGCCACTAACTTTGTATGTTTTTCCATCTCCGACTTTAATTTCTCCATAATCATATTTATACAACTTTGAAAATAAATTTTTGTTACCTGTCATATGTTTTCTAGCACCACTATCTATATACCAGGCATCATCAAAATCTCCACATTCAGATACAAGCAACAGAGCTTCCTGATTATGTTGCTCTTAGCTTTTGTTTCCATATACCAACTTAGTATCATGTTTTTCATCCTCCTTATACCAACAATTGTTTGCCATATCACCAGGTTTGTGGCAATTAAAACATTCAAAATAACCACGGCCTTTTTCTTTCTGATTTCCACGTCCTCTCCCTCTTGAATTCTGATTATACCAACAATCACCTCTTTTATTTTCCTTGCTTGAATAATCGCCTCTTCCACGAGCGTATGTTCCTCTTCCTCTTGAGTTTCTTCCACGGCCACGCTCACTACCTCTTTGATTTTTAAAATCTTCCTTCTTTTCATTTAGAATCAATTTTGATTGAAGTGCTTGATCCAAATCTATATTTTTATTCTTCCTGTTGAGTCTTTCCTCATGAGCTTGCAACAAACCCATGAGTTCATTAATGGTCATGGAATTTACATCTTTGGATTCTTCAATGGCTACAACAATATAGTCAAATCAAGAATCCAAAGAATGAAGAATTTTTTCACTGACACGAATATCATCCATAGATTTACCATTCATTTTTAATTGGTTGACTAGAGATAAAACTCGTGAACAATAATTTGAAACGGGTTCAGGTTCCTTTTTTTGTAGACCTTCAAACTCTCCTCGAAGTGTTTGCAAACGAACCCTTTTTACTTTATCATCTCCTTTAAATGAGCTTTGCAAAATCTCCCAAGCTTGCTTTGCAGAAGTGGCATTTTCTATTTTGTCAAAAAACGACATCATATGTTTTTACTTCCTGGTAGATATAAAGCAAAGTTGTTTGCCTTTTTTTCTCAATCTTCTTAAATTCTCCTTTTGAGCTTACGTTAATCCTCCCTTATTTTCAACTTCAGTATACCCATTTTCAACAATCTCTCATTCTTCTTGAGACCCAAGAAGAACTTTCATTTGAATACTCCATTTACCATAATTTTCTTTGGTTAATAGAGGGACAAAAGGAGCAGAAAAAGAGTTGTTCATTAATCGAACAAGGCTCTAATACCAATTTGTAGATAGAAATGAATTAATGAAGAGGAAATTTTTCTTCATAAACTAGTATTTTTGATTGCTTGATAAACAATGAAAGCATGTAGGCTATATATAGCCTTAACAAACAACTCTTCATCTAACAGACACACCTTTTATCAATCAACAGACACAACCTTTCACACTCAACAGACACACCATTTCACTTTCTTGTCTTTTTATTTTAATATATTTTTAGTGCAAGTTTAATTTACTGACAACATTATCAATTTGATTTTCTTCTTCTTTTTCTAGTCAGGTTGCATCTGCTCTTTTGAGTTGTGCATTTGTTTATGATATTTTCTAGGTGTTCATCTTGCCATTAATTTTCTATGAGAGTGTTATGGTAGCTATAAGTTTTCTTCCGTGCATAAAATAACATATCTATTTGTATTTCTCACTATTGATTGTTGTTCAACCAATTTTTATTTATAAAATATAAGTTAGACTCATTTAACTCCAAAGTATATGATAATCACTGAGGAATCCAACTATGATTTTGATGAGCAGCTACCTTACCTAAGCAAAAAATAAAATAAAACATCAGAGAGAAAACACTAATCGAATTAAAAACCCTAAATTTCATTACTCAGTACAGCTTTCTAAATTATTGAAGAAATCTTGATCGAAAGCTACAGTGGAAATCATGATTAATCTAGCTAATGAAAGGGTAGACTGCTGTCATGCTTCAAAATGTTAGGATATAAGATTTGCAAACTCCAATTCTTGTGATGTTGCCATCTACAAAGTAGGAACTAAATGATCTTGTGAATTCTACAAGGCTGGCATATTATACCCTACCTACCCCCCTCCTTTTTTTGAAGTATTATACCTCAGATTACCATTGCAAAGAGAATTTTGTTAATGTATACAGAAAATCATGGTCAGTGGCAATTTACTTTTTTAATCCCAGATTAACGTTACTTGAATTTAACTGTTAAAAGTTATTGCTACGTTTTATGTGTAACTTTTAAGGTCATTCATGCATTTTATGTGTAACTTTCAGCCCTTTCACATCATTGTGTAAATATCTATATGCTGTGAAAAAGAAATGTGTTTCATATGCATCAATCAATACAATTATGCGCATATCTCTGCTTTCTACTCGTTTATCAGTTACCACAATTGTTACATGCAGTTATACCTTAATAGGCACAAAACGGGATATGTTTAATAGAAACTATCTAACAACCTCATTTAATATTATATCAAGTTTTTATACATAGCCCATACTCACTGCAACAGACCAGAAATAAGCTAGGATTACAAAATATCTTCAAGAACAGTTAGCAGTTAGCACTACCATCCTGAAGAAGGCCTACATCTCTTATTATTTTTCAAAACAGGAGTATTAAGCTGAGGCACCATGCATGACAATTCGCCTTGGCTTTGTACTAAACTAGCTTCTTCCATAAGTTCATTTTCATTTTGATTATATTTCAGATCCACATAGTTATAACTGAACAAAGTACTGAAATCATTGTGTGTGTCGTTTGAGAGCTGCACTTATGGAACATGAGGTACCCAGACTGGACATTGGATTTCAGTTCTTTCTTCTGGCTCTGGACAAATCTCATCTTTTTGTATATTTGATTATTGAATGAAGTATATTTTTTGTATTTTTGTAATTTGTTCAGAATAGTTTCTTGCCCTTCATAGCACACTTGATCTTTAGTTGAGGTGATTGCAATTACGTTAGAGGAGGCACTTTTCTGTTTTTGAGGTATTTTTAAAATTCTAGTGATGTTTTACATTTTGATTTTGAGTTTTTATTATAAGTTAACATAACATGAATTTTTTATGAGTTATTAAACATTTATATGTCTTAAATTATACTACAATACACATAGTATGCTGATTATTCTTCAACCCACAATTTGCAGATGCGCGTAATGGATAAACTGATTGTGAAGCAACACAACCTATAAAATATAATATAGGTCCTTAGCAATAGTATCAAAAATCATAGGAACCATTTTTTGTAGGGAGGCTTCATTTGTTGTTGTTACTAAGTATAACCAGCTGCATTAAAATGGCGGGTCTATTCAGCTACATTAAAGTTGCTCACCTCTTTGATTTTAAAGGCTTATAGGCTCTTGTTTTATCGCTAGTTGCCAAATGAACATGTCTTTAATTGTTATATATACTATAAAAAAATTGGTACTTATTGGGTAAACTTGTTTATGAATGGTTATGGATTTTATGTGAATTTGCTTGGATTGTCGAAAAACTATTATCGAAATGGTTATGGATATTATATTTGATTATGTGATTAACGTGTATTTTTAACTGTTTGAATAGATGATTATATGATTGGTTGATTGATTGTTTGAATATGACGATTATGTGATTGATTGCTGATCATAATAAGACTATTATGTGAGCGATGGAAGGAAATGGTATAAGCCATTAACATGAAATAGGAGCGTGTACAGTATGCTGCAAAATATTTAATATCTTTTAGTAGAATTTTAAAAACACTACTAAAATAAATGTAAATAGATGTGATATGGCTTTTGAAGCATTGAAAAAATGCTACCAAAAGTTTTAGTAGAGTTTTAGTAAACATTACGATACGACATGCTACTAAAAGTCTAACTTTTTATAGCTTTTCTAAAACCCTACAATAGGTCAAGTATTGGGCGTTTTATACAACGCTACAAAAAGTTTTAGACTTTTAGTTACATGTCGTATCGCAGCTTTTAAAGAAAGGCTACTAAAGTTTTAGGATCATTTTTTCAACGCTACAAAAGACCTTTTCTGGTGTAGTGCTACTATACCTATATACCAAATTGAATTTGTAGAATAGGAAAATATTCCATAGGACAAATTTATAGGCTTTTTTAGTACTTAGGACAGTCCGCCAATAAATTTGCTTCAAGAACTAAAACTTCTGATTGCCGAAAACAGTCCTTATTTCTTTTGTCTTCACATGTCATTCTGCAATTATTTAATTGTTCAGTTTTATGCAAATCACCTTCTTCCTCTTTAATTTTGTTCCACCTTTTCTTATCCTGAAGCCTAAAGAACCCATAACCGCACACTTCGCCAACTCCGTTCTTCCTCCTCCAACCAAGAAATTATGCACCACCAACATCCGTTGAACTTGGCAGCCTCCGAAGAACCTTTGGACCACCACCAATCTCAGTCCCACGAACTTCTCACGAACCTAAAAATCATATCGGCATGAGTTGCGATAAGTTACAGATCTTAGCTTTGACCACTAGGAGATGAACTGGGACCACTATGATGCTCAACACACTAGTGCGATTTCATCCATACGAAGTTCAACCACTAAGGCGTATTCATCCATATGAAGATCAACCACTCCGACACGTTCAAGCTGAAACGAGCCTCGTCCATATCCTAAATTTAGATTGCTACAGCCTTCACCAATAATCATCAGGGGAAAAACGAATGTCACCATTACCTTCTTCATCAATTTGGGTTTTGGTTGGAAGAGCAAAAGAAGAAACCATGGAAATTCTATTAACTTTTTTGGACTTTGAACTAACAAAAGTATTTGTTTGGGAAAGAGACAGTGTTGATTTTTAGAATTTGAGAGCTGTATTCATTTCTGTAAGGATCATTTTTTAGGTATCGCTTTGTTTTTTTCTTTGTATCATTTTTCATAATAATGCAGTGTGAAAGTTTTTTAACATTTCGTTTGTTTGAGTGCATAAAAAATGAAGCTATTACAAAGTAAATATCATGATATCACCAAACAATCAACGACTCGAATTAGTGTTTTGTTAGTATCAGACATTTAATGAAGTCTGTTTTAGGTATCAGTTTATATACTGCATGTATCATTTTTGAAAAATTTGTTATTTTTGTGATTGTTGTTGTATAAAGAAAATTATTATATTAGAATAAAATGACAATCTGAAGCAAACATTTTTTACTGATGTTTTTTTCTAGCGGTGACAATAGTCTTCTTGTTTTGTTTGTATTTGATGATAATACTTTCAGCTCGGTTGTCCTTTGATTGTTCTTTTTATGATAAGAAGAATGAAATTTGTCGTCATTGTCCCAACTAACTCCTTTGTCTATTGAGATTCCTTACGTGCTTGAGAATAAAGATATCGTGGTTGATACTTTGTTGTATCAGTTGTTGTGAAAAAGTGATATTTTGTAGTATTGCATTTGTGGCAATGATGTGTATTAGATTATTGCTTAGTATCAGTTTTTAGGTACCAGAATTTAAACATGTTTTACTATATAGTATCATAATTTAGTTACCAGTTTTTAAGTATCAGTTTTTAGGTATTAGTTTTCAGATAGCAGTTTTTAGGTATCGGTTTTAAGTTAACACTTGATTAAATTTTGTTTTAATATTTTTTATTTGCAGGCTTTTTCCTTTAGCTATGGTATAGTTTATCTAGAAAATGTGGATAGTTGAAAATGGTTTTTTGAATCATTTAAAACAATTGCTTCAAGAAGATCGTGATTTGGTTTTTATGTCAGATCGCCATCAAGGTTTGCTTTTAGGTGTTCGTGAAGCTTTTCCTTCATCCTTTCATAGTTATTGCTATATTCATATGGAACAAATGTTTCAAGAAAATGTTGAGTATTATTTCACCGTGGATACTTATCGTTCTTCTTATGCTATTGTTATTGATCATATTCCTAATTTTGATAAGCTTATTATTAATGTAAGTGTCGAAGATGTTATTAAGCCACCTAAGGAGAAACGTGGTGTTTGTAAACCTTCTATAAAACGGAAAGGAGAATTTACATATTTTGAAAATAAGGAAAATAGATGTGGTGTATGCCTGTATGGAAGCAATTTGGTTGCAATAACCGTAATTGTCACGCTTCTAAGAAAATATGATTTGTTTTTCATGTTTTTATGAATTTGTTGAGATTTATACCTGTTGTACGATTTTTTTAGCAATTTTATGTAATTGAACCTGGTTACATAGGTATATTGGTTTAGCATATTTTTAATTTGTAGGTTATAGTGTAACATTTGTAGTTTCATTTTATGTATTAGTTTCGTAGTATAACTGGCATCAGTTTTATTATTTATTTGTTAGGTTATGTGGTGATGTTGGTTAGTTTATTCAATATTAGTTATTTAGTATCAATTTTTAATAGTATTAGTATCGGTTTCAGGCATGTAAAAATGTGGTATCGGTTTTTGCATGCTACTAGTATCAGTTTTTGCATGCTACTAGTATTAGTTTCAGGTATTACAAAACATAATATCATTTTTTACATGCTATTAGTATCGATTTCAGGTATAACAGGACATGGTATCAGTTTTTCATTATATTATTATCAGTTTCAGGTATGACAAAAAACAATATCAGTTCATGTACGTTGTAGTATCGGTTTCAAGTATGTTAATATAAAATACAGTCATAACATTACATATAAGAAAGTTGAAGAAAGCTAATTTTTACAACATCAGAAATAAGATCGTATTTTTTACAACAAACTAACATAATTTCAACAAGTGTTTATATCTACGTTAAAACAAAGCTAAATTCAATTAGCTCTAATACAACATCTCAAATATATATATTAGTTAAACTGAACATCACAACAGTTTTTACAACAAATTCACTTATGTATATTTTCTTGTTCTTCTTCCAGTGGTGACACGAACTTTGCTAAATTCCAGCAGTGATCATTGTCCGCCAATATGTCATACACAATTTTTGCTCTTATTTGCAACATTTGTTCAAGTTTTATTTTGATCGGTATTTGGCTTCTATTCAATGATATGATGAATATCATGACATATATACTGCGGTCTACGCTGTTTAAAGCAAAATATATTGTTAGTATCAATTTGCATCACTTGTAGTAACAGGTTTGCAACAAATATATAACATTGTATTTAAAAGATAATAGTGCAAAAAAATCATATACTTTAGGATAAAATAATTAACAGTTTTAGTATCAATGTTAGGTATCGTTTTTGCACATATTTTGATATCAGTTTTGATGTAAATTGCAGTCAAAATAATTTATAAAATAACTAAGCATTAACCCCAAAAAAGCGGCTACTAGGCATCAGTTTTGCATTATTTTTGTATCACTTTTGTCATACATGACAGTCAATGAATAATTAAAATTACAGAGCGTCAACTTATATCAAACGGAAACTAGGTTTTAGTTTTGATATAAATAACAGTAAAAATGATTTATAAAGTAAGTAAGCGTCAATTCTAAACAAATAGCTACTAGGTATCGGTTTTGCATTATTTTTGTATCACTTTTGTCATATATGACAGTGAAATAAATAATTAAAATTACAGAGGATTAACTTTTATCAAACAGAAATAAGGTATCAGTTTTGCATATATATAGGTATCGGTTTTGTTATAAATAACGGTCAAAATAATTTATAAAATAACCAAGCATGAATTCCAATCATGCAGCTACTAGGTATCATTTTTGCACTATTTTGGTATCACTTTTGTCATACATGATGGCCAAATAAATAATTAATTTACATAGCATTAATTTATACCAAACATAAACTAGGTATCATTTTTGCATATACGTAGGTATCAGTTTTGTTATAAATAGTAGTTAAAATAATTTATAAATTAAGTAAACGTCAACTCCAAACAGATAGATACTAGGTATCAGTTTTGCATTATAAAGTAAGTAAGTGAGCACTATAAAACCACATCCGATTCTTTCGATATCCATTGAATCCTAATTTGAAAAAAGTATAATATAAACTCCTTTGAATAAAATAATAAACAGAAAAAATACTAGTACTCGTATAGGCATCAGAGGAGGAAAGCAAGGTGTTCATTGAGTTAATGAGTGAATAAAATACACGTTTCTAATAGGCATTAACTTGGTGTTTCCACCTCTCTTACCAACATGTGTATTTTTCGTGGCCTGTGTACTTCTGTATTTCAGTTATAATGTTTCCCAAATGTCAGAACATTTTTATCTTTGTTAATATCATGTAAAATTAAATTTTAACTATCTATGCATGTATGAAAATAACATATAAGAGAATTTTAAGATTACATACGTAGTGATCTCGTTGTGATTATGTAGCAAAATAAGTTTATCCATTGGATTAATTCTCAGTTTCCAACCTAAGAGATTACATCTTTAAGGTTAGTCTTCTCAATAGAAACTTACTAAAAGTTCAATTGTTCAACCATAATGCAGATTTGTTGAAAATGCTTCCATGTATATCAATCCATTGCATAGTCGATGAAGAAAGAGTTTAGAGAAGTATAATGGCGAATGAGGAAAAGGATAATGGCAAAGTGGGTGTTGGAGGATTTAGAGAAGGCGCAGATAAGGAGTTGAACATGAAGTCAGTATGGCAAGGTGAGTGGGAGAAAAGGAAGAAAGCGTAGCGGAGATCGAGAGATGGAGAAGTGCAGCAGAAGTTGAGCAGCGGAGATCGATAGATGGATTTGAGAAAGAGAATGAGGCTTTCGGCGGATGCCTTAAAAATTGAGCGATAGGAAGCGTGCTTGAACGATGGACTTTGAGCTTGTCCTTATAGCCAAAAAATTAGATTTCTATCCTTGTGCTTAAATTATTAGGATAGTTTGTTCTTTAAAATATTTCCCCCTTTGTAGGAATTCTACTATAGAAAGTAACCGCTAATTCAACATTGTACCTTATTTAATAACCACAAAACTATAAACAACAAAAGTAATCATAGAAGCATTCTCCAAATTCTTCTAACTTAAATGAGTTCATTATATGCTATGCAATTAAATCTAATTTAATCGCTTATCGATATCGTATATCGATCAATATATTTATAACTATTATAAATATATATACAATAATATTTATTCCTCAAATCATATTCAAAATTTATAATTAACATTTCATAAATATTAATTAATTTATAACAATTATAAACTAATTAAATCGTTTTGTCTAAAAGAATTCATCATTTCGGTTATGAAACTCTTGGATGTAAATTCGGTTAGCGATTAACATTGAACTATTCGAATGTTAAAGTTCACACGTCACTTAGCAGGTGGTGTGATATTATGATAAAATTTATTGCTTACTCGGTTTCGGTAAAATTCAATTTTAGTTTAATAACTATTACCCGGTTGTGACATTTATTTACACCAATTCTCTTCATTAAACTATATCTTTTTGGACTTATGGAATTTCATAATGGTCAAAATCCCAACATCGTCCATATTCAACTCTATAGCCCAAACATAAAATCCTTGGTTCAATAATAACAATTATTATTAATCGAAATGTTCTGGTCGGAGACTTTGACTTTGAGTTGACTATGATACTAACCCCATATAATTGAAGAGACGAATTCTCTCTTGAATAGTGCTTACTTCCAATACTTACACTCGAACTAACTATAGTCACTCGATGAAACGTCACGTCATGATTTGACCATAACACTACTAGAAATACAGTATATAGCCACGACAGGGTTCCAAAGGCCGCCAACGGGATTTTCCAATGGCTACCAACGGCTCGTTATTTTTTTAACAAGCCGTTGGTAGTCGTTGGTAATCGTTGTAAAAATGTCGTTTGCGGCCGTTGGAAGCCGTTGGAAATATTCGTGTAAACCTACAGCGAACCGAGAGCCACATTCATTCTTCTTCCCTCCAACAACAAATCCTCCACCCTCTTCCTCCACTCCTCCTCTTTTCTTGCTCCCAGCCTCCCCACGCAACCGGCAGCAAATCCGACGCCATCAATCAACACCAGCGGCCTCTCTCCATCCAATTCCACTCCAAAATCGGGTTTTCCCTAAAACCCTAAAATTTTAAATTTTGCTAATTTTGTGTTTAATTTGTTGTTATAGTTGTATCTAATGGCCTATTGATTATTTATTATACCAAACTAAATGCTAATTATAATTATTACCATCCAAATGTACAAATTGTTTATGTATATATATTATGCACATATATACATATGTTGATAATTTAGTGTAAATGCGCATTTGAGTTAGCGTTAGATTAGTTAGGATTGATTTAAATTATTTTGTGTATGTTTTGTAAAATATTATGCAAACATGAATTAGTCGAATATTTTACGAACATGAATTATATCTTTTACAAAATATATTAGCATTAGATAAGTATATAATTTAGTATATATACACACATGAATTATATATTTTGCGAAATAGTAAAAATCATATAATTTACTATATATTTAATAAAATAGTAGAATATAAATAAAATAATGCATAATATGCTTTATTTTATATATTTAATAAAACGGTAACATATGAACAAAATTTAAATCTCTTAGTGAATTTTTGGCCCCGTCTGATAAGTGTTGTATATGATCGTTGTATGAATATTCATTTTTATTGCAAAACGGATATTCATATTCATCCGATACAATATTTGTTGAATTTGTCCCTGTATTGGACAAGTTACAAACACTATAAAGTAATTACGTTTTGTAAATCATATCGTTATAAATGGTTCACAAAATTTCGACGGCATTTCCTTTTCGTTCCTTGTGTACATGCATATGTGTATGATACAAGGAACACGGGGGAAGTGCTGCCGAAATTTTGGGAAATCGTTTATAATGATATGATTTAAGAAATGTTATTACTATTGTGTTTGTAATGGGAAGTAGGATAACCGACCATCACAAAAGGTACAAAAATGTAAACAAAATAGCAAGAAATATAACTTTGTATATAAACGAAAATGGGTTATAAAAAACAGTAAAATCTAAATGTGTTTATCGAATTTGATTAATAATTTTTTTACTATTGATCATAGGTTTTACAGTAGGAAAAATGGTCAATTATTTTATTGATCGGAGCTGGATGTATCAAAGAAGAGAAATGGGAGGCTCAATAAGTAAACATTTTCTTAACGGGGTAAATGTGTTTGTCGAATTTGCTTTAAGTAATATTGGAAATGACGTAGAAATTCGTTGTCCATGTAGTATGTGCAAATTGTTGAAGCATTTAGTACCGAGTATGGTTAGGATTCATTTGCGTCAATATGGTTTCGTAACCAATTATTTGGTATGGGATCGTCATTGGGAAATTATAACACGTAACGAAGAACAGTCAATAGAGGTCATTAGTGATGAAGTTAGTACGACGAATCTCATAGAACATATGGTTGAAGATGCAGCACGATCAATGTTCCCTACTGTTGAAATTATTAACGACGATGTTAACGTCGAAGAGGAACCAAATGTTGGAGCGAAAAATATATATTATTTATTGGATGCTGCTAAGAAACCTCTTTGGAATGGATGTACTAGCGGCACTCAATTATCGGCAACTGCATAGTACATTGCAATGAAATCAAAGTACAACCTCACAGAAGCCAGATTTACGGCTGTTGTACAAGCTGCTAAACGCCATATGTCATCAGATAATTTAATGTGTGAAAATTATTATGAAGTGAAAAAACTTATGTCATCTTTCGGTTTGCCGTATCAAAAAATTGATACATGTCTAAATGGTTGCATGTTGTTTTGGAAAGATGATGTCAGTCTTCGGAATTGTAAAATATGTAATCGAGAAAGATACAAACCAAGAAAAAAAAGAGGAAAGAAGTTCCATACAAGCGTATGCATTATTTACCTATCACTCCTAGACTTCAAAGGTTATATGCCTCATCTGTAACAGCGCATCATATGAGATGGCACAGTGTGAGAACACCTGAAGAAGGTACGTTTATACCACTTTACTATATGAATAAGTATAAATGAACAATTGTAATATTTTCTCTTTGTACAGGGGCAAGTGGACTTGGCGGAGCCCGATGTCGCCATGGTTCAGCGCCACTGGAATTCGAAGGTCGCCAAAAATTACAGGGAGGTAATGTCAGCTCTTAAAAATCGAGAAAGAAACCGAACTGGATGGGAGCTTCCGTATGAGATTCTTGGATGAGTTGGTGGGAGATCGACGAGTTCAAGGTAAATCTACCAAATATATAGTTAATTATTTCGCAATTAGTAAATATAATTTTCAATTTAAATTGTAGATGGAGTCGGAGAGGAACTCTGCCAATAGAAGTAGGAATCCTGTAACGCATCGTGGCGGATCCAAGTCATTTCAGCATCACCGTGAGGACTTGGTAAATTTATCAATTACAAATCTAAACCGTTATTACATTTTGTATATTAATCAGTTCAGTAATCAGCTATGAAAAATTAAAATATATAAATTATTTATTGTAGGAAAGATCGCTTGGACGTCCTGTGTCTATGATGGAGGTATTTACCCGCACCCACGCATCAAGACAAGCAGACAATGCTGGCAATATTACATATCAGTGGGATGATGATAATAAGGCGACGGCTGCATACGTATGCATATTTTAAATCTTATTTTATTAATATCGATATGTTTAAATCCTATTCTACTAATTTTAACATGTAATTGTTTTTTATTTTAGGCAAAGTTTAAGGAGGCACGGGCAGAGCTGCTTTCAGAATCGGATCGCGATGAGTTGACGGTAGAGGAGCAAGATAATATTTTCGATGTTATTGTGGATCCGACGCGGCGGAATAGGTGCTATGGCTATGGAAACCAAGCGGTAATCTTATAAACATTGCAATATTATATTTAATAAATTAACCTATAGATACACTATACATATGATGATTTCTACCTGAGTTAAATCTAACATATACGTGATTTATAAATATTAGATAAGTATGCATTGCTTAAGAAAATGATTATAATACAAATGTGAACATCTCACATTCTATTTGCAGGTTCGGGCAGCTCAAAAGGCGTGTGACAAAGCTGAAATAAAAGAGCTTAGAGCCATGGTTGAGCAGCTGCAAGAGCAAGACCGTCTTCGCGCTATACAAATGGAGCAGCTGAATCAACGTTTAGCGGAGTACGCGCAGAGGCATGGTTCCTTCCCTTCGTCGTCTGGTGCTTCCGGAGGTGATGATGATGCTTGAGAGGTATGATTATTATTGTCTTTGTGGTTGGTTATTGTATATATTGACTTTGAGGTGGTGAGGATTGTGTTTGATGGTTATTGTGTATATATTGACTTTGAGGTGGTGAGGTTTAAGTGTTTGCATTGTATATATTGACTTGAATATGGAGTTGGAGTTGGTGTTGGTGAGGGTTTTGTTGTTTATGTACATATTGACTTGGAGTTTGGTTTGAAAATGTAATGTTTGATGTTGATTTTTGGTTGTTTATATTTTTTGTGGTATAATGTGTTGGATATGCGATATATATGTGAAATGGAGTGGAAATGGAATGGAATGGAAATTGATATATATTGATTGTGTGTGGCTGGAAGGTGAATGGAATACTGTTATAAAAAAAATTTCACCCAGATTAGCAACGGCTACCAACGGCTATTTGGTCATTTTAAACCAACGGCTTCCAACGGCTACCATCAGCAATATACCGTTGCACTACAAGGACGGCAGCAGATAGCGACGGCTTTTAGCTGTCGCTGGCCGTCGCTAGCCGTCGCCGGCCGTCGCTAAAAGTCGTCGCTATTTGCCTCGTCGCCCAATAGTATGGCGACGGCTTTAGCGACGGCTCCGTCACCAAAATAGTGACGGCTCGCGACTGCAAATGTGCCACGTGGAAATTTTCCAACGACTAAATGGCGTCACTAGGCGTCGCTAAGCGACACAAAAATTTTGCAAATTAGGCGTCGCTAGTCGTCGCTAATCTGAAGCAAAATTTGTGCAGTTGCACAGCCCATACACACTTCAAACAACAACCATCAAATACCATCATCACAGCCAATATACACTATATTCATCAACTATAGCCATCATATATCCATCATATAACATCACTATACATTCAAACAATATAAAATCCAACCAAATCTCATTTTCAAATCCAACCAAATCAAACAATATAAAATCCAACCAAATCCATTAACCAGAATATGTACATAGTAACCCGAAATTTCTACATAATATCCCGACATATATATACATAATAACCAACCAAATCCATCAACTAGAAGTTATCAAAATATGTACATAATATCCTGAAATATATATACACCAAACCAACCAAAATGTGTATATACCAAACTATAACACGAGCAAACAAACATACCTACTCCTCACCATCGCTGCCGTCCTCTCCAGGCATCGTCCCATGCCGTTGCAAATAAACCGCAATCCGCTCATCCAGCTGTTGCTTAAAGAAACTCTTCCTCCAATCATTTATTTCTTCCACTGTCGCCCTCAACTGAGCAATCTCCGCCTCTTGCTGCGACCTCCTGTATGCACTCTGCATTCTCATCGCCTGTAAAATAGTTCATAATTATTTATATATTAGTATATATATAATATTATTAAAATTATTTAACTATTCATATGCATGAGTAAATTTATATATTAGTACATGTCAAAATTTACCTCCACATTTCCATAGCTATACCGTCGACTGGTCCGAGAAGGCGGGTCAATAATAGCATCCCAAATATGGTTCTCCTCCTCTAACGTAAGCTCTTCCCGACCAGTGGACTGTGCTACACGAGCCCGCTCTGCTTCGTACCTCTCCTGCGATTACAAACAATTGTTTTACACGATAAAAACCTAATTTCAAATTTTTGAAAATAAAATAAGACAAAATATTGTTATTAACAATAAATTAATTTACCATTACGGATTGTGATTTGTCATCCGTCCACTCGTACGAAACATTCCCTCTTCGTCAGTCCTCTCCACGGCATGCGTGGCCTTGAACAGCTCGGCCATAGTGGGCTCGCGGTTGTATCTCGCGGCCTGAAAATATATAAATATTATTGCTAATCTGATTATAAAATATTGTAATAAAATGTAAACACAATTTATAAATTTAATTACCAGCTCTCTCTTGTGCTCCTGAAAGGATTTGGAGCCACCACGGTGCAATGCAGGATTTTTATTCCTGTTTGCCCAGTTCCGCGCAGATAACTCCTACAAATTAAGATAAATTATCACGTATATATCTTGCAAGATTTATATTAGATTTAAATAATAAAGAAAACATATTTTACTTACTTTTACTGCCGGACTGTCCCAAAGCCGAAGAAATTCATACCATACATTCTCACCCATCCAGTTCGGCCTTTTCCCTGCATTCTTAGCCTTAGACAATGTATCCATGTAATTTTTTCTCATTCGTTTGTTCCAGTGATTTAAAAAAATGTCCAAGTCGTCAGGGTCAACGCGGACTGCAGTCTGTAAATTAAAATTATTTTAAGTTATATACATTATATTAATTTACAACTGAAATTCAAACTACTACTTACAAGTAAATCCGTCTGTATTGCATTTTTGACGTGAGGGGGGATGTCGTCCCAGCGAGGCCAACAACCATCCATGCGGCTCTGAAATGTCTTTCTCGAAACCTGTAAAATATAATCTGATGGTTCCACCTCAAAGCCATTGCAAAATTTATGATATACATGTTTAGTGGATTTTAAAACTTATACTTTAAATAAAATTGATACTTACCCAGCACTTCTAGGAACAACTTCTGCAATCGGACGTAAGTCCGGTGCAGTGCCACTACCACCTGCACCGGGAGATGGGGATGGCGTGACATTACCACCTACACTCCGTCTCCTGCCAGACATATTTGCTATAGAAAAACAATATCATCAGAGAACAATTATAGAAATTCACTACTACATAGCATGTTTCAATCACTTTCACAGAAACAATTATAAAAATTTACTAGTATAAAACATGGATAAAAATTATATAAATAATCATCACAGAACCATAATAGAAATTCACTACTACATAGCATGTTTCAATCACTTTCACAGAACAATTATAAACATTTACTAGTACAAAACATGGATAAAAATTAACTAAATGATCATCACAGAATAATTACAGAAATTTACTATTACATCGCATGTTTCAATCACTATCACATAACAATTATATCAATAACGATCAATCTTCATCGTTTTCTGATTCAGACTCAGTCTCGTATTCTATCTCATTTTCTTCGGTACTTTCGAATGCATCAAATAGGACGTTCGATTCATCATTCAAAGGCCCTACATCAATATCATCAATTATTATTATATCTGTATTTGTTTCAAGATCGGCTTGATATGCTGCTTCATTTGGAATATTATTTCCATCAAACGTAAACCATGGTTTCGTTTTGAAAACAGCGGACCAATCCGCTTTATCTCTTTTCAAAGATGGATACGGAGCAAAATAAACTTGTAACGCTTGCTTGGCTAATACAAAAGGATCGTACTTATAGTAGTGTGATGTATGCCTTATTTCAATAAGTTTGTACTCTTTATGCACGTTGATTCCGGAACCAGGAACGTTACTGAACCAATTGAACTTAAATAAAAAAACCTTTTCTAAAGGTTCAACATAATATGTCAACTCTAGAATCTGTGTTAAGACGCCGTAAAAACCTTTTAAATGCTCATCTGGATCATCACTGCCTTTGACAAATACCCCGCTGTTATATGTTAATTTTTCAGCACCGTAATCTTTCGTGTTGAACTTAAACCCGTTGACGAAGAATATTGGATAAGTCTTCACATTTCTTTTCGGTCCAATCGCAAGATGTCTTAAGCCTTCATCAACGACACAGTTTCTTGGCTCATAAACATAGTTCAAAAACCATTTGGCAAATTCTTTACTGAGATCGCTAGATGGATACTGTGATTTGTAGATACTGCATATATGTAATATGTGTTATTATTATTATGTACGTACAAGTAAATTATAAGTGAATTAATTATTACCTGACAAATGGTGCGACTTCGACACAATTTAAAAGAACATATGTGTGTGCTACATGGTGGTCTCTATCGTCCAACCATATTTCCACACATTTTCCACCAGGTCTACCATGTTGTCTAAAAACAGATAACATTGTTTGAGAAGAATTTTGTTCAACGACTTCCTCATTTCGAGGAACAGTTACAAACGATAAGTTCACATCGTCCTTGAAGTAGTGAGAAAAAAAATGAGGCTTCTTCTTCAAGATACGATTTGCATATCGAACCCTCAACTCGGGCTTTTTGTCGAATCTTCTTCTTCAGATGATTCAAGTACCTATTAAGATATTTATTACATATTTAGATATACAAATTTGAATTTGAAATTGACATGAACATTGCACATGTTTTACCTCTCAAACGGATACATCCATCCATATTGCACAGGACCTCGAAGAAATGCTTCGGATGGAAGATGAATAGGTAAATGCTCCATTACGTTAAAGAAACCAAGCGGAAGTATTTTCTCCAGTTTGCATAGCAGTATGGGTATTTCTACTTCAAGTTTACGTATACGATCCACCTTTAATGTTGTCAAACAAAGCTGTTTATAAAACAAACATAACTCTGTTATGACGTTCCATACTTTTACGGACAACAGTTCTTTGAAAGCCACGGGTAGTAAATATTCCATCATGATATGACAATCGTGACTTTTCATCCCACTCAGTTTACTATTTTTGAAGTCAACACATCTACGAAGATTGGAAGAAATCCCATCGGGAAATCTTAAATGTTCCACCCACTTTAGCACGAGTTTTACTTGCTTATTGTCTAGCTCATAGCATGCTTTCGGTTTTTTATTGTCATTAGGCTTCATATGAAGTTCCGACCGCTTACAATAGTTTGCTATATCAAGCCTTGAATTCAAATTGTCCTTGGTTTTTCCCTTTACATTCAAAATTGTATTAAACAGATTATCAAACACGTTCTTTTCGTTGTGCATCACGTCAATATTATGTCGGAGTAAGAGATCTTTCCAATATGGTAACTCCCAAAATATACTTTGTTTGCACCAATTATGAATGTCTGACTTTCCTGGGATTTCAGTCTGGACTCCAGTTTCATGTATCTTTGGATAGTCCCTTACAATTTCGTATATTTCCTCGCCTGACCAAACCTTGGATGGTTTCAGATTCTCTTCTCTGTTAGCTATGAAAATTTTCTTATCTCTTCTAAAAGTATGATTGGGATGAAGAAAACACCGATGACAATCAAACCACGAAACTTTCTTCCCATATCGTAACGAAAATTCTCGTGTTTCTTCCATACAATAAGGGCATGCTAGACGACCGGCCGTACTCCAACCAGAAAGCATCCCGTATGCAGGAAAATAATTAATAGTCCATAACAAAGAAGCGAACATACGGAAAAAAAAATTCCTTGATACATCGTAAGTTTCGACTCCTTCATACCACAGTTTCTTCAACTCTTCGATCAATGGTTGTAAATAAACATCAATTCCTTGGGTTGGATCATGAGGGCCGGGAACGACAGTGGTGAGAAACATATATGGTGTCTTCATACACATCCATGGAGGTAAATTATACGGAGTAACGATAATTGGCCAAGATGAATATTTACTACCAAACTGTGAAAATGGTGAAAATCCATCCGTACATAAACCAAGTCTGACATTACGGCTTTCCGCAGCAAATGCGAGATAAGTCTTATCGAAATGTTTCCTTGCTTCTCCGTCGGATGGATGTATCAAAGTTTCTTCTTCCGCTGTTCTCACACTATGCTGTAGCAGAAGATGCATATAATCTTTGAAGTCTGGGAGTGATGGGTAAATAATGCATTCTCTTGTACGAGACTTCTTTCCCTTTCTTCTTTCTTGGTTTGTATCTTTCTTCGTTACATATTTTGCATTTTCTGAGGTCAACGTCGTCTTTCCAATACAACATGCAACCTTTCACACATGCATCTATCTTCTCGTACAGTAGACCGAAAGCGGACATTAATTTTTTTACTTTATAATGACTATCGCACATCAGATTATTGGGTGGCATGTGTCGTTTTGCAGCTTGTACAACTGCTGTAAATGCAGCTTCCGTAAGGTTGAATTTTGATTTCATAGTTATGTATTCGGCGGTTACTGAAAGTTCGGTTCCGCTATTACATCCGTCCCACAACGGCCTCTTAGCAGAATCCAACAAATCGTATATTTTTTTAGCTCCCGCAGTCGGTTCTTCTTCGACATTTTCGTCTTTATCGACAGCTTCAGTTGTAGGAAACATTGATCGTGCTGCATCATCCACCATATTTTCTATCGGATTCGTCATCATATTACTGTCCTCTAATAGTTCAGTATTAGGTGTAGGTTCAACAAGTTCTCCATGACGATCCCAGAAATAATAATCAGGCACGAAACCATATTGATACAAATGTACTTCAACTATATCCGGTTTCCAATGCTTCAAATGTTGGCACTTACTACACGGGCAACGAATTTCTGTGTTGTTTCGGTTATTAGATTTAGCAAATCTAATAAATTCGTGTACACCGTTGTAGAAATGTTGCTTTATTGATCCCTTCTTTCCAGTTCTGACTTCATACATCCAAATACGGTCGAGAAAATAATTGAACATTTTTCCTGATTTGAAAATGTATGTTAGACAGTTTAAATCATTAATTTTCAACCATTCTCCATTGTAAACAGTTCACCGTTGCAGAAAATGCAAAATAAAAACTTCACTTTATTTTTTAATTTTTTCGTATTTTGGTTTTCACTTCAATGGTCAGTCATCCTACTTCCCATTACAAACACAATAATGTAATTACATTTTATAAATCATTTCAGATTAAACGGTTCAACAAAATTTCGGCAGCACTGCCCTTCTGTTCCCTGTATCGTACACAAATGCGTGTACACAGGGAACATAAAGGAAGCGCTATCGAAATTTTTTAACCGTTTAAAATGAAATGATTTATAATATGTAATTACTTTATTGTGTTTGTAACTTGTCCAATACAGGGACAAATCCGACAAATATTGTATCAAATGAATATAAATGTCCGTTCCGTTACCAAAACGAACATCCATATAACGATCATATACAACACTTGCTAGACGGGACCAAAGCCAATCTAAGAGATAAAAAAATTTCTTTAAATTTTATCAAATATTGTTGTTCTTTTCAAATTTTGACAACGTTTCAACTATTTAAATTTTATTTAATAAATTTGTATATTTAAATTTTAGTTCAACATTTAATTAACAATTTTAGTTCAATATTCATTTCTTTATTTTTTTACAACATAGATTTTAGCGTAATCTTTGTTGTTGTTATATTCATTTCTTAATTTCTTTACAAAATAGATTTTAGTACAATATCAGTTGTTTTTAAAGTCATTTCCTAATTTTTTTTAAAAAAAATTAGATATTTGTAGAATTTTTAATGTTCTCGTATTCATTTTTTAATTTTTTGTATAAACTTTATTTTTGTACAATGCTGTAATTAGTAATTTATCAAACTTAAATTTGTACAATACTATATAAACTTTATTTTTGTACAATAATGTAATTTGTAATACTCATATTTGCAGAATTTAGATTTTAACAACTTAAATTTGTAATTTATCAATTTCATAAACTATGAAATACTTTCATGTAAATTTATCAATAACCAAGTTAATCATTAATATACACTATTTTTCAACCTAAAACAACTAACCATGTTAATCGCCAACACTAATCATCTACATCAACCATTTATTCAACTTGATCATGATAAACTAGTTAATGTAATACTAACTAATTCAAGTTCATGATAATAAACTAATTAATCTACCAAATCAACATACAACACTACTAATACCTAATTTAACAACACTACTAATACCCAATTTAACAACAAATCTCAATCTTACAACAAATCATAATTGAATTAGGGTTTAAACTAAACCTAAAAACATCAAATTTACATTCAAACAAGAGATTAGAAGCATACCGACGTAAATTTGGGTGATTTGGATGCGTTGAAGGCTGGGGCGGTGGCTACGGTGACGGAGGCGACGGAGGGAGGAAGGAGGAAGGAATTTGGGGGGGGAGGAAATGAAGAAGCTGTTGCTCTCGACCAGATCTGTATATTGTGTATAGCGACGGTTAGCGACGGCCGCTTTTTTTAGCCGTCGCTAGCCGTCGCTAAGTTTCGCCGCTATACGAAGCCTTTCTAGTAGTGTTGGTAGCCGTTGGAATAGTCCCGTTGTAGCCGTTGGAAAGCGTGAACGCTATTCCAACGGCTTTTCCAACGGCTCCCACGGCCGCCAACGGCTTGGAGCCGTTGGAATAGCCGGTTTATCTTGTAGTGTAATCAAAGCGGAGCTTTCATATTGAAGATCCATAGTATTCTCAAGTCGAGAGAACTATATAAATCAGCCACATCGATATTTTCTGTTTGATCTTAGTTATATTGACCAACAAAAAACTATCGAGTGAGTCGTTCCATGGTTATTCTATAATTATCACTACCCAACATTTGGAGAGCGTTACGTACTTTAGCCTCAACGGGTACATCAATATACGGTCTCGATGCACCTTGACTAGGAACATTTAAAATGACATATTTATTTTCATTATGATAAATTACACATAGTTACAACACTTTGTAACTACCAACACAAAATATATCATTTATGATTTTTCTATTAATTATACTTTTAATTAAATTAATTAATAAATATAATACATCATATCAAGTATATTGTAAAAAGAAAATATATTTTATATCAAAAAAATTTGACCAATGGATTAGATATATATAACAAATTATAATGACACCTAAGACAAAAACCTTAGGATTTACATGCATGACAATGGGTGACATGCATGTCAAAGAAAATCTTGTATTCTTCGTTTATTTAAACCGGGCATCTTATATTCAATTTGGAAGCTTCAGCTTATATTAGGCTTTGGACTTTCAAATGGACAATCAAGAAAAGACGTTATGCATTCATGCTTTTACCCATACACCAAATTTAATTTGTAGAAATTCTACTGTAGAAAGTAACCGCTAATTCAACATTGTACATTATTTAATAACCATAAAACTATTATAAACAACAAAAAGAGTCACAGAAGCATTCTCCGAATTCTTCTAACCTTAATGAGTTCATTATATATCACTATTTATTCACTAAATCAACTATAAAATCAAGAACAAAAATGACTACATTGGTCTAGTAATATCATGTATACTCTTCCTCTTCGACTCTTTATTTCCAGCATTCTCCTGCCTAAGAAAATACTTCTGAGCGTGACTCGCCACCTGCGTCGACGTTCTCGTCTTCACCGCCCATCTCGATATATTCCTCCAATCTCCCTTTCCGTATTTCTCCAATCCTTCCAAAAATCTCCTTTTATTCCCAAAAAAAATAAAAAATCAGGAAACCACACTCAACAAAAATTTGAAACAATTGAAATTTGCAAAACCAATTGGGAAAAATTCGAAAGTTATCGAAAGCCCTAGAACTTACAAATGCTCGTCTTCGGTCCAGGGCAGGCCCCTCTTCCGGTCCTCCCTCTTCATCTTGGATCCGAGCCCAATTCTCCCGTTTGTGCAAAACCCGCCGTCGTCCCCGTCGTCTTCGCCGTCGTACACAGGCAGCTCGACCTCGCCTGCGTCGATGGCTTCGATGTCTTGGACGAGGGCTTGGTAGTGGAGGCGAACGTCTTCCGGGGTTTTTCCGGGGAGTTCTAGTGAGATCTGGAACCATCGGTTGAGCGTGCCGTCGGGGTATTTTACTAGGGAGTTCTCGAATAGTTTGTTTTCGTTTTTGGTCCAGGGTGTGCGGTTCATTTTTGTTTTGGGGTGGAGGTGGATGGATACGTGGGTCGAGGGGTTTTGGATAATTTGTGATGTGGGGGGTAGTGTTTTGGCTGGAAGCATGGGTTGGTGAGTATTTATAGGGCCGTGACAATAGGATTTTTGGTGTGGTGTTCCTTTACATTTGTTTAACTATGCTGTACTCTTATATCTCCAAATATTCCTTTCTGAGTTTGAGTTCTTGAAGTCAAAATAAGTAGTGTCATGCATTTTTCACGCTTTGTTTTTTTTTTTTAAAGAAAGATAACAATCAAAGAAACATTTGGGGTTAAAGTTCTTAAGATTAGTATGTGATGCTATAGTTATCCATAAGGCTAGACAATTTTGTTATATTAGCACTCTGTTGTTAATTGAAACGTTACAAAAAAAAATTAGCAACGTAGGTGTGGTTATTCAGACCAAAAGAAAATATGTGGTACGTCAACGATATTCAGACACAGATAACGTCAATTGTCATACTATACCATTAACATTGCCCAATTTATAATCTTAAATATAATAATTTTTGCGAATTACATAACATCCAAAATCTAAATTGTAACGAATTACTAGAAAATCTGGCAAGAAAATATTGTGTTGTCCGAACGAATGCATTTCTCGACATGCATGTGAAAAACGTATATAATTTTGAACAATATTTTAACTGGCTCAATAACAATTTCTTTGTATGTTTGGTTATGCTATACAAGAATGATTCACAGTTGTATAATAAAAAAATAATGACTTCTAATATGAACTTTTGGTGCACAAAACTTTGTAGACGGATGGATATATTTGTAAAAAGTAAACCTCATTGCCAACCATTGCTAAAAACAAGTTAAGCATCGATTTGTCGGTTGCTTTGGTTGGTAATGCTTTGAATTTTCTATTACCATATATATCAGTATGAGATACGGTTTAAATATAAGTAAGGGTACCGATTATTTGAGCTAATATATATTTAGCTTTAAATCCATTACCATTGTGTCTCATGTGTATTTATGTTTTTTTTTTTAAATATGGTTAAGTGATGCTAATAGAATTCAGTCCCACCACTACTAAATTGAAACTTTTGAAACATACAACATTGTGTGTTTATAATCGAATGCTTATATTTCAAATTATATCAAAACTACACCCAAAAAAATTAAACAAAAAGTTGGACTTATCGTTCCTTAATGAAAAATATAAAATGACTACCAGATGGAAAACAATTTTGAGATTTGAATAAAACTAGGAAATGAACATATAGTTTCGAGCAAATATTAAACTAAATTGCATAATCAACTTAACAAAAAGATTTTAACATTCAAACTTTTAGCTAGTGAGCTTAAACCTAAAGACCGAATTCAAATTATGATTCTAACCCTCAAAATTCTTTGCATAATTTTTACCTGTATTAATTTTTACCATATAATTTACTACTTGGAAAGCATTAGAATCCCAACGCTAATTGTCGACGTCAAATAAATGTCACGTCAATGTAGCATCAGCATAGTAAGTCTTTAAAGCATAACTAGGATGTGGAGATTCTGAACGTCTTTCCTACGTCCCATTGTATAATTGATTTCACGTTCCAAAGGGAAATTCTACAAACGGTTTTAGGGATGGCATCGAGGATTTCCGACACCTTCTCTACCGCACATGTATTACCAACTGCATATCTTTGTCGAAATTGAACCAAGTTCCAAATATTTTTTAATAATAATCATTATTAATTTTATATATTTTTTGAAGTATATTTATGAGTTTCAATAAATGTTTATCAGTTATAACGTACATATGATCAACAATCAAATTGAGTCAAAATGACATGGTATAATCTTTTTTAGCTTTTGATATAATATTAAAAAAGTTTCTATGGTTTGATTTTGAAAATTCATGATGTAAATAAGACTATCAATTCATATTAGTCATTAGATAGAGATTTTTAATATATAAATTAACTATACAAAATGATCATGTTGAATTGACAATCTTGTTTAGGTTTGAAATTTCTAGAATGCGACCGTACAAAATTCAATTTGTTGTCTAAAAGTCTTGAACTCAATTTAACCCTCAGCCTTACAAGTTTTTTGATATTATTTGATAATATATAATTGTTTCTCATTAATAATTAATTATATAAGGTCGCAATCAAATAGTGTTGAAATAACATGATTCCATAAACCTAAGTTGTATGATATTAAAGAATTTGTACAGTTGGATAGAAACAATTCTTACAACATATGTTATCGAAAACGAGCAACTTGAACTAACAGTCTTGTTTATGTTTAGGATTTTCGAAGTTCGACCGTACAATATCCATACTACTTTCCCAAAGCTTGAGTGTACAATGTCGTATCATCTAAGCTTAATTTGATCATCGATCTTATAAGATATTTATTTAATAATTTATAGCTGCTTCTGATTAATAATTGACTTTGTAAGATATTTGATCAGCTTGAGTCGAATTGACATAATATAACATACTTAATATACTGATTATCAAACATAACATTTAAATTATTCAAATAACTAAACATGATTATTTAAAAAATGTATTTAAATAATATTTAATGAAGCATATTGTTTTAAATTTATTTAATAAAAATATATACTAGTTTATAATTAGAATAATATTTAATAAATGTATTTAATATTAATTATTCGTCAAGTTACTAAAATTATCCGAATAACTAAATAAAAGTACTTTAAATGAATACTTGAAAAATATTTAATAAAGTATATACTACACAAAATTATAATAAATTTACACTTAGTATCTAAATAATATTTTATAAACTATATATTATATAAAATTATAATAAACTATAAATTATTTTAAAATTAAAATAATATTTATTAGTCAAGAACCGCTAGCTTAAATGACAAGTGGTATGGTGCTCTAGATAGAGGTTTTGGAGGTCATGAGTTCGAACTCTTGAGAAATTAAAAATAGTGCTCTACTCGAATAATGCATCACTCTTATTATCAAAAAAAAATTAAACCAAAATAATTATAAACCATTTTAATAAATTAAGATTAAAGTTATAATAAATTATATACTATATAAAAATATAAATAATATTTACTAATTTCACTACTAGAAAACTTGTTTTTTACCTATTTAATATTACCAACGCCATATCAGCGCCATATGAAGGGGCGTCGGTGGTGCGTCGGTAAGTCATAAGAAATATATTACCTATGTTTCATTACCGAAATCAAAATAAAGGCATTGATGGTGTAATAGTCTGTCTTTTCAATCCACGAATGTCGATACTAATACATGTACGGTATTCACGTGCCGAACACCCTAGCGTCAGAAAGATAGATTGTTAGGATAAAAAAGGAAACAAAACAAGGAAGAAGGAATACAATATCAGAATCTCATAATCGAACAGTAACATATAATATCAAAAGACAGTACAAACTATCACTCTAAGATACATAACATTTCAAAATTATAATTCTAAGTATTATCATCATCTTGGGCAGTTATAACAGTCTGTCCTCGTAAATGTTGATATGTACAATATAGTGATACAGTAGAAATAAGAATACTACGGTAGGCGAAACATCTAGCTCGCCTCCTCGAGCTCCAATGAACATCAATGAAAACATGTCTTTTTCTCGAAAGAGCACACGAGGAATTTAGGAAAAACAAAAACCACGCGTCTGACATAAGTCTGGTATGAGAAACTCAAAAAATATAAGGTCGACATATAATAGTACTTTTGAGACCGTACGGAATACCGTAATGGTTATCCTCTCAAAAGAAGCACTCATCTAATAAGTACATAAGGCGATATAATAAATAATGTTTAGGGTGAAGAATATAAATTAGAAAAATAGTAGTGATGCTTACATTGATTACACCACAACATATTGAGGGTATAATGAAAACCGATACGGTACGTTCACATAATGGATTTTCCTTGGGGATCCCTTTGATCAAGCCAGAATCCAATCTCCTGCACAAGAGTCAAAAACTGCCTCTAAGCATCGTATATCTCTAGATAGAATATACCTCTCTGTAAACATAGTCGGCCCACTCCTGAACAAGCGAACCCAAACCATATGGAACCAAATACCATCACTCCCGCGTGCAACATAGATAAGCATACTATAATTTTTGAGTGATAATATCCTATCTGAGTTAGCTAAAACCCAAGCTATCTGCCTACTTTGTTTTCTATCATTTCCGATGTCGAGGTTATGTTCAACATCTCTCACACGATTCTTCATCACTCGAACAGAACATAAAATCCGAAATGGATTCCCACTCAGTCTTCGTCATTGAGTCTTGAAGTGGTTTTCGATAAGTAAAACACCTACCGATACCAGTTTCTTCAAGACTGAATCGACGAATTTGGTCATATTAAACAATAACAATAACGACCACATATGGAAACTAGGTCTCATATACTTATCACATTTCCGAACTTTTAGTGCTAAGTACACGACCAAATATTTTCCATAAACTAGATCACACACAAAGCACGATCAAATCACACAAAATACGATTAAGTCACATAAGCAACTTCTAATCCCTTTTTTAGTTAATTAATCTTTTACTAATTAAAACCTCTTTAATTAGTAAAACTTTTTTTTATCTAATAAACATCATTTACCAATCCATACTATTCTTTTGTACTCTTTTAATATTTCAAAAAGTATTCATATACTTGCCTCAAATGGTATAAGTATATTCACAAATCATTAACAAGATTTCTCACTATAAACCTTTACTTTTTCTATCTTTTTCCAAAAGATTCCATATTTATAATTTTCTTCAAAATATCCATTTTAATGTCTAAGTACTTGTAAAAATCCATTCAAAAGGTTTAAGACTAATGTTACTTAAACATTGTTACTACAAGCCCAAAATATTTCACTTATGCTTATCTTTAAAACATTGTTTTAAAGATCTAGTTACATTCATAATATTTATAATCAAAAAGGGTAAAAGAAAAATGTTATTAACACATCGTCACAACAAACCCAAAATCATTTTCTTACTTATATTATCTTTAAAAACATTCTTTTAATGATCTAAGTTAATATTTGGTTAAGTTCGGTAGTCGACTAATCGACTATCCAGTTAAAAACTACCGCTTATAGAAATCACTGTTCGTAAACTTAACTCATTTCCAGCATTACAACTTATATTATCCCTTATTAAAGAGTGAAGCCAAGTAAGGTAGGGCATTGGTTGGATATCAAAGCCTTGTCTGGACACTTCATTCTTGACTCTCACAGATAGATAAGTCTACCTCGTCGGTTTTTAGTATTAAGTATAATATTAATGACTTTTATAAACGAGTAAGAAATCAAAACGATTAACACGTTTCTGATATTCCCAACTTAACTATTCCTTTGTCAAGAGAGAAGCCAGTAGGTTAGAGCACTATTGCTTCTATCCCTACTCAAACATCAATTTTAACACTCACAAATAGTTAAGCCTACTTCGCCATCTTTTAATGTAAAGCATAGTTAATTTCCTTTTTCAAAACTCATATATATGTAAATACTTTAAAAGTACTTATATATAGGTTTTAAATATCTATGTAAAATATTACTTAAAAATAACTAATTTATCATTTGAAGAAAATAAATAAGAAAAAGTCTTATATTATAAAACTTCTTTACTTTAAAAATACATATATAATTATTAAAAATATATTTAAACTTCAAACTAACTTTAAAATACTTCAAAATATGTTAGAAAACATCCCTAAAAATATTAGACAAAAATACTAACTTTAAATATCATTTTTAAACACTTAAAACCATAAGCAACTTGCTACATCATTTATTAATGCAGTTAAAAATCTTTGTTAAAGAACAACATAGAAAAGCATGAAATTTATGATCAGTTTTAACGACTTAAACAAATGATCTAAGACTTAAAATTTTACAGTAAGCACTACCCTTAGGGTGCTAATAACCATGGAAAGAAACCTCTAAGGATATCTTTCAATTTATTTATGAAAATTCCCAATAACAAGGTATATTTACAAGGTGTATTTATAACCATTGGTTTGCTCTAACTTTAGCCGCTTTGTTTGACCAGTTCTAAAATCTTTTAAAGTTTTATTTTTTTAATATTAAGTACACATATAATACATATTAAAAATTCAAAGAAACCTCTAAGGATGTCTTTCGAGTTAATTACAAAATTTCTAAAAAACTAAACATGTAAAAGTGCTCATATAGCGACCTTTTGCTCGCTATAACTTTTTGCAACTTTGTTTCACAAGTTAATGAATGATTTAAACTTACATATTTTTTCATTAATAATACACTTATAGTACTCATTAGAAATGCAAAGAAGACCCTTGTATGTCTCTCGTAGTTGACTTTGAAAATCCTCGAACACGAGGCATTTTCAAAGTGCATCCATAGCGACCTTTTTGCTTCTAACTTTCACAACTTTGGTTCATAATTTCTATAAATTCCAAAACAATTTTTACCATCTAATACACCAAAATATGTGTAGAGAACAACCAAAACAAATTATATTAATTTAAGATCATAAATCTTCTATTTGCACAAGTTAAAGTTAAGGGATATCGAAGTGCACTTATAACGACTATTCTCGCTGCAAACAACCTTTCAAACTTACTTCAATTCAACACACAAGCCAAAATATCATTTAAACATCAATTCAAGGCCACACCACATGTTTAAGAGAGTAGTGGAAGTGATGTTATACAATATAAAGTTATCATTTGTTTTCAAAAGCAAGAAAGGTCCAAACTTTATAATTTTAATTAGTTAATGTCACTTTAACTTTATATTTTAACCACACAACATATATACACAATATATACATAAAAGATAATGAGATAACTCACCCAAATCCAAGACAACCACAAGCACAAATACACAAGAACAAAGAACCACTTCGTACGATCTCCAATATCCAAAGCTACCACCTTTAGTCCATTTCAGTGCCCGGTCATGCTCCACCTTCCCTTGAATGCTCAAGGCCCAAAATTGTTTAGGATTTGCTCCACGTCTTCCACATTTTCTTTGCTTTCCATGCTTCCTAATGTGATATGAGGCCTTTCTTAAAGTTCAATGAAGTTTAGAGTTAATTTGCTTCGATTAGAAAAAAGATTAGTTGAGATAGAGTGGATTAGTACTAATTAGTTTCTCCATTTTCTTAATTTGTAAAAGGTGATTAGCCTTAACTTTAAGGGTATATTTATAGGTTTGAACAAGAGTTCACTACCACCTTCTACCTTTCATGAAAGGTAACAAAGGAGTCTCCCCTTCACATGCCACCTTTATACCTTATTTCCTAAGGAAAATATCTCTTTAGCAAATTACCATTTTACCCTTCCCTTTTAGAAGCTTACCCAAAAGTGGTTTAGTGCAAAATATTTATATTACTTATTAATGATTTCATAACTATTTAAGTATATGTAAAAAAGTTTGAACAACTTCTAACGAGTAACAAGTTATTTATCGATAAAATGATTTTCGGTTACATTATCGATATTTCTTCAAAGTATATATTTTTGTGAATATCTTTCCAAAAAGAGTTTACCATCATTACTTATAATTTAAAAGAGGGTTAACAATGTTATTAAATCAATTTAATTACATTTAATCCAAGATTCAAATATTAAATAATTCAGATATTTAAATACTAAATGTCTGAAATTTCGGGTCGTTCTATTCTTCCCACTTAGAATATTTCATCCTTGAAATTCCAACATAAGAAACCAAAGAAACAATCACATCAATACTTAACAGCATTACAATTACTAACAAACAAAGCTCACGGTTTGCCTAGGTTCAAAAATCCTCTTACCGTACAAGGATGATAAACAGTCTATTAAGCGTACCTTATGCTCAACAATCTCGAGTTATTAATTAATCTACCATTCATGCTACCTTATAAAAAATTGAAGAGTGATCACCTAAACTCTCCATAAGCTAACAAAACATAGTATGCATATATACTAAATCATGTACGATGTGCATAGATCATCTATATGCAATATCAAATCCGATCACTTGCTCGATCACATGGATTTCACTTTCAAACTAATATAGATCACTTGACCTCTCTAGTGCAAACTCCGATCAGGTTCCTTGATTAGAAACCTCTATTCTTCTTACATACTTATATATTATGAATAAAACTTCGAGAACATATCAAGAATCTGTATCAAGTGTTCGCCATCAAGAATCGAGTGAATAGTCCTTGCTCAGACCGATGTAAATCACTTAAAAATCATGCACTCGAAAACTGGATTAAGAACAATCATGCGAATAAAACGATATACGTACAACTTATGTATTTATCCTATTAGTTTTTTTAACTACGCCAATTTCTTCTTGTCACATTCTTTTACACAAATAGTATATCTCATTCAATCCTAGAACCATTTATGAACCATTTCATAAAAACATAACTTTAAATTTATAAAAAATTTATAAATTAAGTTCATACTCGTATAATGCTCCAATACATCCTAAGAGTATATATAAAACATCAAATATGTCTTACTTAAAAAGTATGTTCAATAAATTCAAACTTGTTTTGACTTATTACCTTCTCAATTCAAGAGTTACAAAAACTCAACTTTTATATTTTCACAAAAATACTTAGATTCAAATTCTATAACGATTCGGAAGTTTTCAATTGTCCAAAATCACCGAAAATCTCATTTCATTTTAACCAATGAAAACGACCAAACAACATATCATAACATGATGCATATACCATATTATCATAATACATGGGCTACATGTGTTCACAAAATAACTTTACAAAGTTCTAATTATTTAATAAACACACTTTACCCAAAAAGGAAAAACATGAAAAGTTCCAACATTTATTCTGAGCTATGCCTCTACCACTTGGGCATCCAGCATAACATTCATATATAAAAAAAGCTTTTCTACATAGTAAGTTCATATTAAATTTCTTTTAAAGAAAAACTTTAGAACTAAATAGCGGATTTTATTTCAAATCATTTGAAATAACAGTATATACATATATCTTTTGTATATCAAATCATAGTCTTGAGATTAAATAAAAATCTGTTTTACTAAAACAAACCCTAGCATCCTCCTCTTTTAAAACAAAAAACGAACACATGCTGCAGTTATGACCAGAATTATTTTCAAGCGATAGAAGTGAGTTCAGTATATTCAAATCATGCCTTTCGGACTTAACCGAAATCATTTCCAAAGCGGTATCAAATACTTTGTAAATATTACCAAGTACCATGATCTCAATCTCATAAACCAATTTTCCTAATATTCACTTTCAAATAATATTATTACTATTTTCTCCAAAATCTTGAAAAACATTTTCAAAGACAGTGGGATTTAAGTTCTCAAAATATCAATTTAAATACTTTTCTTTTATAAACCATACTTATATAAAATCACTTTCTTATATAAAATCTTTTCACAAATTTTTATTTCCAAAATATTTTATCTTTCCCTTAGATTAAAATAAACATCTTTGTACTAAATTCAACTTTTATCCCAACGTTGTCACCAGTCGCCTTATAGTCAGATTGAAAGTAAATTCACAAGATGTTCGTTTCAATGCATCTACAAATACTGTCTACCCAAACTATAGTGAAAAAGTAAAACTACTCATAAACTGGTTGAATACAAATTAACAATTAACAAAAAATAGTCAATGCTCATAAACTGATCGAGCATGACTAATCAATCGACAACGATAATAATGCTCATAAACTGACTGAGCAATATTAAGCTACAAAATTCTATTAATGATAATAATGCTCATAAATTGGTTGAGCATGTCAAATCATTCTATAAAGGATAGCAATGCTCATAAACTGGACGAGAATAACTAAACCAATTAATGAGGGGTAACAAATGAATATCATTAATCCCTATATTAATTAAACTACACTTTAATAATTCATACTTACATAAGTTAACTTATAAAAGGTCTTTAATTTTCATAGTTGTAATTACCTTTGAGGTATATGCTTATAATAATTACAAATACGCTCTCATATGTATAATATACTCAACTCATGTTATGGCATTCCATTACCTTATCTCTTAATGAATCTTACCCAACCAAAGCCAAAATTCTCGCTTAACCTTCTGCTCCAATACCAGCTGTAATGGTCCACCATTTCGACCCTCGAATGTCAACACTAATACATCCACGTTATTCACGTGTCAAACATCCAAGTGCCGGAAAGACAGATTGTTAAGGTAAAATTAAAAAGAAAAGAAACTGAACAAGAAAGAAGGAACACAATATTAGAATCTCACAACAGAATGATAAAATATAATATTAAAAGATAGTACAAATTGTCACTCTAAGATACATAGCATTTCAGAGTTACAATTCTAAATAATATCATCAACATGGACAGTTATAACAGCATATCCGCATAAATGTTGATATGTACAATATAGTAAAGCAGCGGAAGTAAGAATACCATGGTAGGTGAAACATCCGGCTCGTCTTCTTGAGCTCAGTAAACATCAACAAAAACCTGTCTTTCTCGGACTACTCGAAAGAGCACACGAAAAATTTAGAAAAAACAAAAATCATCCATCGGATATAAGTCTGGTATGGAAAACTTAAGAAATATGTGGTCAACATATAACAGTACTTTTGAGACCGCACGGAATGTCGTAACGGTTATCCCTTTAAAAGAACCACTCATCTAATAAGTACATAAGATGATATAATAGATAATGTCAAGGTTGAAGAATATAAATAAAAAAATAGCAATGCAGCTTATAACGATCACACCACAACATATTGAGGGTACAATCAAATCTGCTAATTACGTTTGCATAATGGATTTTCCGTAGAGACCTCTTCGGTCAAGCCGAAAATCCAATCTTCTACACAAGAGTCAGAAACTACCTTCGAGCATTGTATATCTCTGGATAGAATATACCTCTAGGTAAACATAGTTGGCCCACGCCTAGACGAGCGAACCCGAACCACGTGGAACCAAATACCATCACTCCCACCCCCAACATCGATTAGCATACTCTAGAATTGGAGTGATAATATCCTATCGTGGGTTAGCTAAACCCCAAGTTATGTGCCTACTCTATTTTTGTCATTTTCGATGTCGAGATTACGTTCGGCATATCTCACATGAGTTTTTATCACTCGAACAAAACAGGAAATCCTAAATGGATTCCCACATCATGAATAGATCTCCGAACCGCACATGGATTCCAACATCTTGAACAGATCCACCTCCAAGAGATAGAAAACATATCTCAGTCTTGTAGTGGTTTTCGATAAGTAAAACACTTGCCGATCAAGGTCTCTTCAATAATGAACCGAAAAATTTGGTCATATTTAATAATAACGAGAAAGATCGCATATATAAACTAAGTCTTAAATATTTATCACATTCTGAACTTTTAGTGCTAAATACATGACTAAATACTTTCCGTAAATGAGTAAACACAAAAAACACGATCAAGTCACACAAAGCACGATTAAGTCAAATAAGCGACTTCTAATCCCCTTTTTATTTCATTAATCTTTTATTAATTAAAACTTTATTTATTAGTAAAACTTCTTTTATCTAATAAAATTTCATTTATCAATCAATATTATTCATTTGTACTCTTTCAATACTTCAAAACGTATCCATATACTTGTCTCAAATGGTATAAGTACATTCACAAATCATTAATAAGATTTCTTACTTTAAACCTTTACTTTTTCTATCTTTTTCCAAAAGATTTCATACTTATAATTTTCTTCAAAATATCCATTTTAAGGATCTAAGTACTTTCACAGATCTATTCAAAAGGTTTAAGCCTAATGTTACTTAAACATTGTCACTACAAACCCAAAAACATTTCACTAATGCTTATCTTTAAAACATTGTTTTAAAGATCTATTTACATTCATAATTAAAAAAGGGTAAAAGACGAATGTTACTAACACATCATCACAACAAACCCAAAACCATTTTCATACTTGTATTATCTTTAAAAACATTCTTTTATAGACCTAAGTTAATATTTGGTTAAGTTCGGTAGTCGACTAATCGACTATCCAGTTAAAAACGATCGCTTATAGAAATCATAGTTCGTATACTTAACTCATTTTCGAAAATCCAACTTATACTATTCCTCATTCAAGAGTGAAGCCAAGTAAGTTAGAGCACTGGTTGCATATCAAAGCATTGCCTGGACACTTCATTCTTGACTCTCACATATAGATAAGTCTACCTCGTCGGCTTTTAGTGTTAAGTATAGTATTAATGACTTTCATAAACGAGTCAGAAATCAAAACGATTAACACATTTTTGACATTCCCGACTTAACCATTCCTCGGTTAAGAGGGAAGCCGGTAGGTTAGAGCACTATTTCTTCTATCCTTACTCGAACGTTAATCTTAACATTCATAAATAGATAAGCCTACTTCATCGATTTTTAGTGTTAAGCAGAGTTAGTTTCCTTTTTCAAAACTTAAATACACACACACAATCTAAAAATACTTATAAATAGGCTAAATACCTATGTAAAATATTACTTGAAAATAACTAATTTATAATTTGAAGAAAATAAGAACATGTCTTATATTATAAAACCTCTTTACTTTAAAATTACATATATAATTATTAAAAATATATTTAAACTTCAAATCAGTTTTAAAATACTAAAAAATATGTAAGAAAGCATCCCTAAAAATATTAAAGAAAAATACTAAATTTAAATATCATTTTTAAACACTTAAAATCATAAGCAACTTACTATAGTATTTATAAATGTTGTTAAAAGTCTTTGTTAAAGAACAACATGGAAAAGCAAAAAATTTACGATAATTTTTAACCACTTAACAAATGATTTAAGGTTTGAAAATATTACAGTAAACACTATCCTTAGGGTACTTTGAAACCATGGAAAGAAATCCTTAAGGATATCTTTCAATTTGTTTATAAAATTTTCTGCAAATAATGTATATTTACAAAGTGTATTTATAACCATCTTTCTGCTTTAATTTTAGCTACTTTGTTTGACCGGTTCTAAAATCTTTTAAACTTTGATTTTTTTTCTAGTATTAAGTAGATATATAATAATTATTAAAAGTGCAAAGGAACCCCTATGGATGTTTTTCAAAATAATTACAAAAATTCTCAAAAATATGCATTTCAAAACGCTCATATAGCGATCGACCTTCTTCTCGCTATAACTTTTCGCAACTTTGTTTCACAAGTTAATGAATGATTTAAACTTCATATTTTCCAGTAATAACTACAATTATAGTAATTGTCATAAATGAGAAGAAGCCCCCAGGATGTCTCTCATAGCTGACTTTGAAAATCGTCGAACACAAGGCATTTTCAAAGTTCATCCATAACGTTATTTTCGCTTCTAACTTTCACAACTTTGGTTCACATTTTCTTTAACTTCCAGACCAATTCTTTACTATCTCATATACCAACGTATGTAGAGAACAACCAAAACAAATTATACCAATTTAAGAACATAAATCTTCCATTTATACAAGTTAAATTTAAGGGATATCGAAGTATACTTATATCGATTATTATCGCTTCAAACACTTTCGAACATACTTCAATTCAACACACAAGCCAAAATACAATTTTGACATCAATTCAAAGCCACACTACATGTTTAAGAGGGTAGTAGAAGTGATGTTATACAATATAAAGTTATTATTTGCTTTCAAAAGAAAGAGGAGTCCAAAGCTTATAACTTTAATTAGTTAATGTCATTTTAACGTTATATTTTAACCACACAACATACATACATAATATATATACAAGATAGTGAGATAACTCATCCAAATCCAAGCCAAACACAAGGGAAAACACATAAGAACAAAGAACCACTTCCTACCATCTCCAAACATCCAAAGCTACCAACTTTAGTCCATTTTAGTGCTCGGTCATGCTCCACCTTCCCTTAAATGCTCACAACCCAAAATGGTTTGGATTTGTGCTCCACTTCTTCCACTTTTTCTTTGCTTTCCATGCTTCCTAAGGTGATATAAGGCCTTGGTTAAAGTTTGGTGAAGTTTGGACTTGATTTGCTTTGATTAGAAATAGATTAGAAGAGACAGAAGTGGATTAGTACTAATTAGTTTCTACCATTTTCTTACTTTGTCAAAAGTGATTAGCCTTAGCCTTAAGGGTGTATTGATAGGTTTGAGCAAGAGGTCACTACCACCTTCTACCATTCATGAAAGGTCACAAAGGATCCTCCCCCACACATGCCACATTTACACTTCATTTCCTGAGGAAAATATCTCTTTAGCAAATTACCCTTCCCTTCTAGAAGCTTCCCTACAAGTGGTTTAGTGCCAAATATTTTTATTTTTTGTTAATGATTTCCCAAGTGTTTAAGTATATGTATAAAAAGTTTGAACAATTTCTGACGAGTAAAAAGTTGTTTATCGATAAAACATTTTTCAGTCATATTATCGATATTTCTTCAAAGTATATATTTTTTTAAACATTTTTTCAAAACAAGTTTATCATCATTACTTATGATTTAAAAGGGGATTAACAAGATTATTAACAATTTTAAGTCACATTATCGATATTTCTTCAAAGTGTATTTTTTTTTTTAAATTTCCAAAATAAGTTTATCATCATTACTTATGATTTAAAAGGGGGTTAATAAGATTATTAAATCAGTTTAATCACATTTAATCCAAAATTCAAATATTAGAATCATTCAAATATTTAAATAAGACGTGTCCAAAATTTCGGGTCGTCACATGTGGAGCGTCGGTATGGCGTCACTCCTCTCCATAACCTCACAACCGATGTATCTCTTTCACATTGCAATCGAAAGAATAAAATATAAAGATCCAAATTCATCGCCGCCTCAGGCGCCGCAAGCCCTAGTCGCCATTAGTCGTCGATTTCCCCACGTCATCGCTCGACTTCGAAGCCCCAATCGATGGCGATGCCCGCCACCTTCAATCGACGTCGACTTCGAACGTTGCTGCCTCCTCCTCCCTCGATACCGCTGTGAAGCCCAAGTCGCATATCCCCTCCTTCTAGTCCCCTCTTAAGGCTCCATTGGTATGATTTATTGTTCTGATTCTATTTCTTTGCAATGCTACGATTTGATTAGCTTCATATATGATACAGATTCGTTGGTCTATATTCGTTGATATATGATCATTGACATAGGTTTATCGGTATAATAATTCATATATGATCTGAGATATCGTTGGTATTGTTATAAAATTATTAGATAAAGTCATTATTATCGATATGGTGTTATTAATGAAATCTCGTAGATGTTTAATTTGGTCCCATCGGACAAGTATCGTATATGATCGTCGTATAGATATTAGACTTTTAAATAAAATGAAAATCGATATTCATCTGATATGTTATTTTTCGGATTTGCCATAGTATTGGACAAGTTATAAAAGCAATGGTATTTATGTTTCGTAATCAATATTTCAAATCGACGGTTAACGAAATTTTGACGCCACTTCTTTCTTATTTCCCATGTACTCTTTTTTGCGTACGGGGAATAAGGTGTAGTGCTACCAAAATTTTGTTAATCGTTCGATTTAAAATGATTTACGAAACATAAATATCATTGCGTTCGTAATGGGAAGTAGGATGATCAACCATTTTTTTTTGAAATCCCTAGGTTATATAGATTTGGAATTATTTGTGAATTCCATTGCTTATAATAAAATTAATATTGTTATTGGCATTGATAACAATATTAATAATGTTATTAAATGTATTAATAAAATTAATGGAAGTACGTAATAATAAAATTAATAATGTTATTTAAAGCAATAATAAAATTAATAACGTTATTTAAATTAAAAACAAACTTAATAATGTTATTTAAATTATTCATAAAAATAATAATGTTATTTAAATTAAGAACAAAATGAAAAATGTTATTTAAATTGAATTTCATTGACAGTGGAGTATATATAATGTTAAAATTGAATTTCATTATATTTGGGGATACATAATATGGTTTTCTTTTGATATAATAGTAAGCTTGACCGAAGAAGCCATGAATGGTCGGTGTATTTTGACCAATGTATAACGGTCATGAGCTATGTGTTATGGATTGTTATGTACATTTAGCCAAAACAAAAATTGTTCGTGGAGTTTAATAATCAGGAAAACAATGGTTATATGTAGAATTCATTTTGCCGTATATTCTAGCTCTTCACCTTAAGCAAGCACTTGTAGAATTGTTGAACACATACACTCTCAGAACTCGGAAGTTAATTAAGTTATAACTAAAACATGAATTTGTGAATAAAATAATAAATACATGAACCGTATTTATTTGCAATAGTAAGAGTTGATTAAGTTTTCAGTTTTTGTGTTTATCTCTAAAATAATTAATACATTTATTAGCATGTATAATCTGAGTTTAAATCTCTTGTTGGTTTTAGATGAATGGATGTACATGATATGTTCTACACGATTGTAGTGCTAGTGATGCATGCAATTTGTTTTCTAATGAAAGTATTTAATTTAAGAAAAGAAATCAATATTTACTTAGAATATACATGATTTAGCTTTAAAGGTGCTATACTTGAAGGTTTAGATATCGTAAATCAATATTTACTTAGATTATGCACTTTGAATTATTAATACATGATATGTTCTACACGATTGTAGTCGCCGCTCAATGCTCTGTTGTTATGATTTATCGTTCGATTCTATTTTTATGCAATGTTATGATTTGATTATCTTCGTATATGATACAGATTCGTTGGTTTATATTCGTTGATATATGATTATTGACATAGGTTTATTGGTATAATAATTCGTATATGATTCGAGATATCGTTGGTATTGTTATAAAATCATTAGATAAAGTCATTGTTGTCGATATGGTGTTATTAACGAAACCCCGTAGATGTTTAATTTGACACCATCGAACAAGTACCGTATATGATCATTATATAAATATTAGGCTTTGAAATAAAACGAAAATTGATATTCATCTGATATGTTATTTGTTGGATTTGTCCCAGTATTGGAAAAGCTATAAAAGCAATGATATTTATGTTTTGTAAATCAATATTTCAAATCGAACAGTTAACAAAATTTTGAGGACACTTCCTTCTTACTCCCCGTGAAATCTCTTTTGCGTACAGGGAATAAGCGGTAGTGCTACCAAAATTTTGTTAACCGTTCGTTTTAAAATGAGTTACGAAACGTAAATATCATTGCATTTGTAATCGAAAGTAAGATGCCCAACAATTAAAAAAGTGTAGAAATACCTAGGTTATATTGCTTTGAAATTATTTGTGAATTCCATTGTTTTATAATAAAATTAATAATGTTATTGACATTAGTGACAAAATTAATAATGTTACTGAATGTATTAATAAAATTAATGAAAGTATGCAATAATAAAATTAATAATGTTGTTTAAAGTGATAATAAAATTAATAACATTGTTTAAATTAAGAACAAAATTAATAATGTTATTTAAATTATTCATAAAAATAATAATGTTATTTAATTAAGAACAAAATGAATAATGTTATTTAAATTTAATTTCACTGACAGTGGAGTATATATAATTTTAGAAATTGAATTTCATTATATTTGGGGAGCCATAATATGAGGTTTTCTTTTGATATAATAGTAAGCTTGATCGAAAAAACCATGAATGTTCGGTTTTTTTACCAATGTATAACGGTCATGAGTTATGCATTAGGGATTGATATTTATATTTAACCAAAACAAAAATTGTTCATGGAGTTTAATAATTAGTGAAACAAGGGTTATAAGTAGAATTCATCTGCCATATATTCAGGCTCTTCACTTTAAGCCAGCACTTGTAGCATTGTCGAACACATAGCACTTTAAGCCGGCGTTATTGCATAAATTCGTGAATAAACTAATTAATACATGAATTGTAGTTTATTTGCAATAGTAAGAAGTTGATCAAGTTTTCAATTTTTGTGTTTATCTCTAAAATAATTAATACATTTATTAGCATGCATATTATGAGTTTAAATTTCTTACTAGCTTTAGATGGATTGATGTACATGATATGTTCTAGTCGATTATAATGCTAGTGACGCATGCACTTTGTTAAGAAAGTATTCAATTTGAGAAAAGAAATCAACTAATGTAATTAAAAGCTCTATTTGAATTTGTTAATGCATCTCCATGTAAAATTACGTCCTCGGCCCCTCGGATTTGAAAACAGGCCTAGCATACTACTTACGTAAGCGAAGATCTACAATGGTAAATGTCTGCATCATGCAAGATACAATAATTATTAATATTATAATTATGAGCATGCAATTAATTTTTATATTAAACAAAGAAGGATGACATACTTAGAAAAGACGAGTATGAATTAACAATTGTTACACATACGATGTTGCACCAGTTCCAGTACAATGCATTTTGGCTTTTTAAGTACTCAACTTCGAATATCGGAATAAAAAACATAATAAAGAAAAACTTTTTAAAAAGTACCAGGTGTACGGCAAACACAAAGAACGAATCCTCCACAGCAAAGTGACGCATCCACCGCACTGCCACGTAAGCGGCACCACGTAGAATAAAAATATTCCCAAAGTCACATCATACGCATGAAAGCAATTTAAATATTCGCTGTCCGCACGTTTCGCAATTCGAAACGGATAAGGTTGAAATCGAAAACGGACACGTGTCCGCCGGTGAACAGAGGAATAAACGCGTACACAATCTAAAAGATTCCAAATTTAAGCTAGATTCCAAGCGCGGTACATCGGTTTTATCTGCTCCGTTGGATTGGCTATCCGATGGTTGGGAGTGAATGGAGAAGTCGGCCATGCGTTGTGGCAATGTGCGCGTCCACGCTGTCGCCACGTGTCGACGTCGGTTCTGTTGGTTTTTCGTTGTACGCTGCAGTTGTGAGCAATTCGAATTGTTTCTCCTACGTGGAGTGGAGATCTGTTTGCTATTTGCTGTTTGCTGCGTTGTTCACTTCTGAGTTCTTTTGATTTGGTGAAACGCTGAATGCTGTTGAGTGCTGAAGAAATCGGAGGGGATTTTGTTCTAAATCTCTGGACTGTACGATTTTGTACGAGAGCTTAATAGTGAAGTGGTTGATACAGCATGTTCCTGTGTAGTTTTGGCCGTCAAATCTCTGGACTGTACGATTTTAATTTCATCTGTTTATCACTATTATTATATTATCGCGCAAGATCCACGGTATTATATAAAGATCGATGATTTATTGATTAATGATTAAAAACAAATGGATACTTGAAAATGGTAAATTGAGGATAGAGGATTTGATACAGTAGTTTTGTAGATAAAAGGAATGTATATTCGCAATCATGTAATGGTCGGTTCCTCTTTCGACGTGTCGGACGCATCCGACGTGTTGGAAGCTTGAACGACGACACAGATAATTCTGCAACGACGCACGCGCATTCGTGTTGGACATCAAATGTTCATTTAGTAACTAATACGGCTGTAAAACGATAGGTAACTAACCGTTTGGTTGTATGAATTCGAAAAAAAATATAATTTTTCGTTAGTTTCAATCAAATAAATAATAATAAATGTTCTTTAGAAATAAATTTGGGTTAATAGAAACAAAAAAAACAAAAATATTAAAACAACTTACCGTTTGAAATATATTAGTAGTGGAAAGAGAGGTAAACTTATTATTTTGAGCAAAAAGATGTGAAATATGCAGAATATATTTACAAAAGGGAGATGAATACAAAAGAAAGCATATTTACTCTAAGAAAAGAGAAAAACGAAAATAAAAACATATTATTTTGATTGTTACGCTTAGTGACTGAAATGCTAATGATGCTGAATGGTTGAATACGATGCTTAGCAATATAGTTGGAGAGGGTTGTTATAATATAATGCACCATAATTGAAATGATCGGAGATTATGTAGGTGAAATTATGTAGAAATTTTAGCATAGATTCTTAATAGTTGTATTATGTATAAGTTTTGAAAATTATTTACCTTTTGTATAAGCAAAACTTTAACCTTTATTCTACAAAAATGGAGCTGTCATCGTATAGAATTTCTCAATGGACATATACCTTTCATATTTGTTAAGTAATTGACTGCTAAATGCAAATATTATCAAAATGAAGGCATGCTAGAGATGATAATATCGGTGAGTCACAGACAATGTCGTTTTCTTTCGAGACATTCTGCAGCTTTGCTCTTTTGATGCAAAAGAAAGCTATCCACCAGTCAGATACGGTCCGATTCGATTCGAATTCATCGGTCAAATGCGTTAACGTGCGGTTTATAATGATACAAACAAAACAATGGTCACGGTTATACAAAGAGAAAGCACACTTGGTTATCCGCGTCTTCTACCAGATTACTTATGAACCACTGATCTTCATCAAAGGCCAAGATTGCACGTTGCTATTGTATTAAGATTGCTAGTTAGATATGAGCCTGGATATTAAGCCCACCTGCATTTGTATTTATATACTCTACCATTGAATTTCTTTTTTGTATTCAAGTAATAAAGATAAAAATATCATTTCATCTTTATGGTTGTCATGGTTTATTTGTTCAACTCAAATAAAAACATTGAATTTACAGATAATCCAACTTGAAGGCTAAGAAATCCATGTAAATATGGATTTCTTTTATAGTGGGACATTAGAGCTTTGAGCCCTTCTCATTATTTTCAAAATTCACTCAATTTTAAACTAAATTCCAACAGAGTATTAGATAGGTACAAGTGCTAGAAATCAGCAGTATCAAATGATCCATCTTCATCATGCGAGCTGTCTCATATTTTATTATTCACGCTATATTTTCTAACTACGTACTTGTCTCATGTTCTGATACTCGAACTATATTTTCTAACACTTATTCGTCACAGGGAATCAACATGGCTGAGAATTATAAGTTGCGTCAAGTTTGGCTGCCATACCATTAAAGGTGAAATGCAAGTCGCTACATTAGTTTATGAAAGTTATTCAAGCAATCTAAGATTGTGGCCGAGAACAATAGACAGGATCGTAAATGGGTATTCGAAAAATTCAAAATCCGTCTACATTCATATTTGAACAGCGGATAAATGTATGATATCTGAAAAAAAACGAATATACATGCGGGTACGAAGACATCCGTATTCGAAAATGACTCATCTGTTTTTTTAAGATTATAGTTTAAATTATATATATTTTAGTATAATGAAATATATTTATTTACTGTTTTATTAAATTGAAAGTTTATATCATAGACAATAAATGCATATTAACTGATCAAAACCAGTTATTATCATCGTATTTGTTTAATTTTAACAGTAATAATTAATGAAATTGAAAAAAGTTTATGTCAACCTAAAATTTTTCATTTATCTTTATTGATTTGTAAAGAAAATAATTTTGAATGCGGACACGGATATAACACTATTATTATCGAAAAATATCAGTTGACGGACCTAATAATGAATTGCTATCAAGTTTGGCTAACATACCATTAAAGGAGAATTAATACAGGTGGGGACATTAAGGTCAAAAGGCTACAAAATGCAAGTGGAGATATCAAAGAATCCAATATCAAATGGATTGGATGCAACATATGATGTATCTCACTAATTCGTTTTTATATTGCGATAAACGATCATGATTTCCCATGGCACATGTAAATATCATAAAGGGGGATTTTCACATGAAGGGTTTCTTTGGCTAGGTAATAAGTTTTAAGGACGGTAATTATGAAAAATTAGTTTTAAATACAAATTATAGGAAAAAAATAAATAAAGTTATCATTTTCAGTTATACAAAAATAATGATAAATGAATTTATCTTTTTCCTATATAACTTAAAAAGATAAATAAATTTATCATTTTTATGTAAATTGTCTTTAAAACTAATTATTCAAAATTATTGTACTTAAAACTTATTAGCTTGAAATAAGAAGTCCTTCAAACTAATTTCCACTAATGTAAAAGTAGAGGAATTGAACCAATGGCAAACAGTAGACAAGTGGATGTATTTACACAAGAAGAGGAAAAATCTTTTAGGTTTTCTTATATGACATTTGTGATCACAACATTCTTAAAATTTGCTATCAATTAGAGTGTCCAAACCATGTTACATGAGCACACTAAATTACAATTTGTGCTTTGAAAAATATTATGCCAATGCGTTTGATTTCTGTTATATTAACTAAGGATAATAACTGCACAGTATGCATTAGAGTGAACAAGTTGAACAAACTGTATTAATACGAAAGTAATATTTATATTAGCTACTTTGTACCATTTCCAAAATCTTTGAAGAATATTTAAAGGTCTTCAATAATATTGTTTTGAACAAGCTTGATTCATAAATGTTAATCGATGAGAAGAATATATATTAGAAGAGAAAAATGATGAAATGAATCCTATAATTGGCAATCGAAAGCTACTGTTTTCTATAAAAATTTCATGTTCCGTAACTTCCCGTTAATCAGTAGTTTCTCTTATCCAGTTCGAAACTACTGATTATAAACCTTTAAAGTTTATATTAAATACAATTTCATATGTTTATCATGTAGATAAACCAAGCTACTTTAATTAGTTATAATGATGGTATAATTAAGTAAAAATTTCAAATAATATGATAAATTGCACATAAATCTTAACTAATAGGAATAGTCCAGTTCGTTAGAACAAACGGCGTTTACATGCAAGATTGATGGTTTTACTAACTGCAAATCCTTGTAGAAATGTATGAAGTTCAAAAAAAATAAAAAAATAAAAAAATAAATAAATTCTCTGGAACCATATAATTGTCCTTATAATTAGATCTTTACCTCCTAGTTTGCAAAATAAGCCTAATAATAGGCATTTTGCAATATTAACGTAAAAATTATATTTCATTCATATAAATGAGCTACAGGCGCAAGGAAGGTCTCTAACTCAATACCTCTAAGTACATCGTTTCAGCTAAACTCTAGGTACATTGCATGCACATGCAACAGGAAGAACATTTGCATGCCCTTGCAGCCTGAGTAACATTTGCCAAAAATCAAGTTAACGTGTAAAAACGTCCAATTAATTATGTAGTGTATACACACATTTTGAAGGGTCAAAGAGTTTAATAATAACCTAGAAAAAACTAAATAAATATACTAAATACCTTTTACATATTGATAAAGGCAAACTCGATCACACTACAAGGCACACAAGGCACACGGTGTTTAGCAACGTCTAATAACCATCGACGGCCGTCGCCAACCGATGGTAAAAGCCATCGTTTTTTTAATCGTCGATCAAAGAAGTGACAGCCTTGTCGAATACTGTCGTTGGCCATCAATAATCAGTAGACACGTGGCATGGTTCTGTGCATCACGAATGAACCATTAGGTTGTCACTAGCCGTCGCTAGTCGCTACACCAACATAAACACAATTAACAAGTACAAACGTCGCATAATACATGCATATCACACAAAACCAAGTTTATATCACAAAAATTCATATTTACATCAACAATCTAACAAACAACACAACCATACCAACAAATCATCATTTCCATCTAACAACACAATAACCAAACATTCACAAAAGCCCAAATCATCAAACATTTACAAACAACACAATCATCAAACAAGTATCAAATTCATCAACACATATCAAATAAGTACAAACCAGATCAATCAATATCCATCAAAATACACAACCATACCCACTCATCATCATTTCCATCATTTCGCTACCCCGGGAAGGAAATGTCTCATGCTCTGTCATGTATGCCACAATCCTCTCATTTGGCAAAATAATCAATCCTCCATTCTTCCGCCAGTCATTCTACTCTACTATCTGAGCTTTCAGCTGTGTTTTTTCTTCCTCGGTCTGTGATTGTCTATAATCAGTCTAAGAAATCCTTGCTTGTAAATTAGTTAATAGCCAGTTATAATTTATACATAATATTAAATAAAATTTATAATTTAGTTAATGAAGTAGTTAAACTCAATAAACATTATCTTCTGATTACCGTAACCATATCGTCTATTTCGTGTCAGTTTGTCAATTACAGCATCAAAAATCATGTCCTCCTCAGTGGTCAACTTCTCTCAGTTGGTCGCCTCCAGCACTCGAGTTTGCCCCATTTCAAATCTTTCCTTCAATTAAGAATATAATTTTGCCACAATAAATATTCTATTTACAATTTATGTAATGTGGAATAAGAGAAAAAATTAAAGCATGTTTACCATTATAACTTGAGGTTTAGGGTCTGTCCAGGTAAATGTAACTGAGCCATCTTCATTGGTCTACTCGATGGCATGAGTCCGTGTAAAGACCTCCATCTAGGCACAAGACAATTCTCTTTCATCTGAAATTATATATGATTTAACAATGTATATATATGATTAAACAATGTTATAAGTATTTTATAATCGCAATTTATAAATTTACCATTTTCTTATGATATTGTTGGAAGGATTTTGATCCGCTGCGGTATGTAACAGTAATTTTATTCCTATTTGTCAAGTTCCACACAGATACTTCTTGTAAGTTTAACATAAAGTTTATATTTACCGTCTGTAACTACTTATATATATGATCGATTAACTTAATGCAATTATTATACAAACTTTAAACAAATTATAATAAACATAAGAAATTAAAGAACCTACTTTCGTGGCAGGAGTGTCCCAGTGCTCAAGAAAATTAGCCAAAACATTAGCACTCATCTAATTAAGTTTTTTTTTTGTGTCGTCCGAGAGGGTGCCATTGTAGTTTTTTCCATTTTCTTATTCTACTGGTTCCTAAACAGCTGTTGATCTTTCTTGTCTACAGCAACCGTAGCCTACACATTGAAACTAAAATAAATTATACATAGTATATTAAGTTTCAAAGATCAGATATGTCATTTTCAAATTAATCATAAATTTATACTTACCAACAATATCGGCCCATGTACGTCTTTAATATAAGGTGGGATTTCATCCCACGTCAGCCAACAATCCAACATTGGACTCATGTATGCCTTCCTAGAGATAGCCATTATATAGTCGGAAGGCTCCAGCTCAAAACCTCTGTATTAATTTTGCTGCAAACATTAATAAATCATAAACAATATAAATGCACTAAATATTAACGATATTACAATAAATTTGATACTTACCCTCCCGTTTAGGGAGTCATACTCGCCCCTGGCGAATCAACCAAGCCACCGGCACCCATGCCAGCAGGAGGAGAACCCGAAGAATGAGATCTAGAAGTTCTCCTATGAGACAAGATATCTGCCACAAATGTATTATTTCATATAATGAAAAAAAAATATCATTTTATTATTAAACATGTTTAATTAATAATCACATAAAACTTCCACTAAAACTACAAAAATGGAACAAGATCTCTTAAATACGTAAAATTAATAAAACAGAATAATGCATAGCTCACAATATAGTCATCATCATTAATCACGGTGAAAAATCAAAATATAAATTATACAACAAGCGATACAAATATTCATCATATATACATTACATCATTAGTAATAAATAATCTATCTTCGTCGTTTTATGATTTAGACTTGGCCTCGTACTCTAAACGTTTTCTTCTATACTCTCAAATGCTTCTATTAAAACATTTGATTCATCGTTCAAAGGCTCTAAATCAGTATGATCACCGGTTGTTATTATTTCATTAATTGACTCAAGATCTGCTTGATAAGCTGTTTCGTCCGGAATATTATTTCTATCAAACGTAAATCTTGACTTTGTTTTAAAAACAGCTAACCAATCTGCTTTATCTCTTTTTAGGGATGGATACGGAGCAAAATAAACTTGTAATGCTTGCTTGGCTCATACGAAAGGATCATACTTATAGTAATGCAAGGTATGTTTTATTTCAATAAACTTATAATAATTGTTCATGTTGATTCCAGAACCAGGATCATTGCTGAACCAATTACATTTGAATAAAAAACTTTTTCTCCGAGTCGTATAAAAATGTCAATTCTAAAACCTATATTAAGACGTCGTAAAAATCAATTATGTGTTCATCTGGATCATTATTACATTTGATAAATACACCGTTGTTATAGGTTAATTTTTCAACACCATATTCCTTGGTGTTGAATTTAAATCCATTAACGAAGAATATTGGATAGGTCTTGACGTTTCTTTTTGGTCCTATTGCAAGATGTTTCAATCATTCATCACCGGCACATTTTTGGATCATAAACGTAGTTCAAAAACCAATTAGCAAATTCCTACTGAGATCGCCACGTGAATGTTGTGATTCGTAAATACTGCAAATATATATAATATATTGTATTATAATCTATAAGTATAATTGAAATAAATATGAATTTGGAAATTCATATACAGGAATTATTATTTAACATTACCTAACAAAGGTGCAACTTTAGCATAATTAAGAACATATGTGTGTGCTGCATGGTAAATCTCTATCATCTAACCATAGTTCCACACATATCCAATAGGTCGGCCATATTGTCTAAAAGTAAATAACATTGCATGAGAAAAATCCTGTTCAACGGCTTCATCATTACGGGGACACTTACAAATGATAAGTTTACATGGTTACTGAAATAATGAGAGAAAAAATGAAGCTTCTTCTTCAAGATATGATTTGCAAATTGAACTTTCAAACCATGCTTTTTGTCTAACTTTTTTCTTCAGATGATTCATGTACCTATTACAAAATTAATTCAGTCAAAATTTGAAATTAGAATTACTATTACAGATCAGTTGATACTTATATTATAAGTGTTATACAGTTCTCGGTAAAATGATCCATTTCGAGCTTAATTTTTTTTCCGGTCATTTTTTTACGAATCCAGCCGTACGAATTGGTTTTTAGTGGTTCGGATTTGGTCTTATTTGAAAGTCATCTGGCCTTCGAACGAAGGGCTTTTAGTCCGAATGTCGACGAACGACTATAAATTTAAAATTCAAGATTCAAGATCGACACCCTAAATTGTTTATTTTTTAGTCATCTTTTGGAAATGGGTCTAAAGTACTTTAGATCGATATAAGATCCAATAAATTTATTTTTCTGCTGAATATTTTATTTTATATAATTTTATCATACTAAATATAGTTAAAAATTCATAACTAATTATCCAATGGTTTAAAAATATATTTTAATTCTTAAAAATGTTTTACACAGTTAACTTTATTAAAGCTGGTTAATGGATCGACTAAAATTGCATAGATTGATCATGCAATTTAGATTTCAATAATGATAAATATTCGAATCGCACGACGATAGATTATTGAAAAATACTAATTTAACAGATCATAAGCCGCCCATAGGTTGAATGGCTGTACTAAAATATCTTTTTATTTTTTAGAAATTAAATTAGTATTTTTAAATATTTTTTAAAGCCTATTGGGAATTAAATCAATTAATTACTTAATTGGGTAATTAATATTATAACTAGCCATTACCCATAGTCGATGGGGCCGTCGACGGCTGCCACCCCTCCTCGCCACTATTTAATGTGTATTCTGTAGTGGTAGAATTATTGGTGACGTTGGGATTGGGGGTGTTGGTAGCCACCATTGCCAGCTGTTTATTGGATGCAGTGATGGAGGATTAGTGAGTGGTGGAGGGAAGACAGTGTTATGAGCTACAAGTGGGTCAGTTAAAGAAGGGAAGCAAGCCACACTTAGAGCAAGTGGAAAATGCAAGAGTTGAAAAGAACAATGCAAGGAGGAATGAACTAAAAATAAATGTGCATAATGGTTGTAATGCCTTGTAATTTTACGAAATTAAATAATTAGATTAAAAGGGTAAATTCATAGTTTTAACATAAAGGGCAAGATAGTAAATTTCAACAGGATTTGAAACTAGGCTTCTGGACCTATCCATTGTGTTCATAATGTTGTTTGCAGTTAGCAAACATATATAATTTGCTGAATTCGGTTAAACGGACTAGAAATTAGAAGACATCAAACCTAGTGACATTTTGTAATATATTAATTTTGAGATTTTATCATACATAGTATATTTTTCAGCCCATGAATAGATCTCTAACCTTATTCCTTTCGCTCTAATAATTTTGCCTCCTCTTATAAAACCCTAATCACTAAATCAATTCCTAATCCACCAAATCAAAACCAAATTAAACAAATTTATATATGGAATAAATCACCGCAAAGAGAGCTACACAAATAAATCGAAGCTATCAATATATTTGGCATTTTCAAGATGGAAAATTTTTGGCAGCGAAGAAGAAGAATGATTCTTCTCGGACTGGAGAAGATGCATGGCTAATCGGTGAGTGAGATTTATCATATTTCTGTATATATTGATAAATCTTAAACCAAATTTATAAAAGAGGTAAATAATAACTAAACACCGGTTTTTTTATATGCACTACTTAGGATGTAGTACGCTATGGCTAGATGGTTAAAGATATAATTTTTATCAATTGTAATTATCAAAAGTTAATATCCTTCTAATTTAAAGTACAAAATACAAAGTTGTTTTGAATTAGACATATTATACATAAAACCTATAGTTCTCGACAACACAAATCTACCGGTGGTGTTCATTCATCGATTAGGTGTACGGATTGATCAAAAAATCCGTCGGACGTTCGAAAAACGTAGACCGTTCATTTTGATCCAATAGTAAAACAACGACAATCCTATGATTAGGAAGCATAGACATGTAGAGAAGTTAGAACTTGTCTTCTTGGTGGTCTTCAATCGACTCAGATTGACAACGTTGGGTGGTAGAAAATCATTTAGAAAGTGGCGACGGCAGGTTATGTCTGAGGGTCGTTGGAGATGGTGGCTCTGGTGGTGGCAGGCATGATTTGGCGTAGGGAGGTGATTAATGGCATCAGGTGGTCGGGATATAGCATGTGGTGAATGGCGGCAGTGTGAAAGTGTGGCTGGGGTTGACGAACGTGAGATTAGGGATGAAAGGATAATGGATACTATAACGAACACGGAATTAAAATATAATATTAATAATAATTAAATTATAAATTACAAAATTGCCCCTTTAATTCAAACACGTATAACTTTCGTGTGCAACCTCTCTTTCACGTGCGGTTCACGGCATAAGAATCATGGTGAGACGAGTAACGTTTTGATATGTTATTGCTGTGTTTTGAGACATTTCTAGAAGGTGCTTTGTTTTAGTAGTTTTGTTATACGTTGTTCGGTATGGCGAATATGGGTTGAGATAATTTGTTCCTCGATAGCGAATAGCTTAAGGTTGGACAAAAGTGAGCCGAGACAACTTATTCCTCGGTAGTGTTCGCTTACGGTTATGTAACGACCTGTATTTTACATTTTCAAGGATCGTAAGGTCATATGACTCTAAAATTTTAGGAAATGACTCTTAGAGACGTTTTCCAAACCTAGGACTTTTATCGAATGTCTATGTGATTATTTTAACCTCAAAAACCTTATATGTACTATAACTTTTGATAGGAGTCAAGTTAGGGTCTGCCAACTCCATTGCTTCTAGATGATGGTTTCCTATTCCGTAGAGTGGTCATAATAATAAAAAGGGATTACTATTTAATCGTTATGGCTATTTTATATTTTTGCTATTACTGGCCTATATTAGTGGATAATTAACTAAACCCATACCTTTGGTCCACTAATGAATTTCGAAAACCATGCTAAAGGAAGGGCTATAAAGACCGATCTAAATTATTTTCATATTCTACAAATAGGTCTAACCTTCCATTAACCCTAATCTCTTAAAAAATTGAGCGAGTTTTCATAAATAAGTTTACCAAAAATGAATGCATTTAGATTAATAGAAATCGGATCATTTAAATATTGCTTCATTCTATTACACATCAGATTAGCCAAATATTTTTGAAGAATGTTACATAAAGAAGTTGACCTATAATCTGAAAGGGTTTGTGGGTCCACGGTTTTAGGGATAAGGCAAATAAAGGTGTGATTTACCTCTCTAATAATCTTACTTGATTATTGAATGTCCAACATTGCTAGGTAAACATCATCTTTAATCATCTCCCAATGAAGTTTGTAAAATCTGAGTTGAAACTGTTTGAACCCAAAGAGTTGTTGTCGTCTATTTAGAAAATCGCCATTTCACTTCTTCCATCTCAAACGGTTTATCTAGAGACTTTCTTGCATTTTCGAAGAGGATTGTTTTTAAAATCAATACGAGGAAAAATTACATCTAAGGTTAGAATTGTTTTAAAAAATTGAATGGCTTCCCTGTTAAGATTTCTGTTTGTATTTACCCAATTTCCTTGGGCATCGAACATCATATTAGCCATAGAATTTGCCTTCAATGGGGAAACACTAGCATGAAAGAAATGGGTAGCTCAGTCTCCTTGGATTAACCACTTTATTTTTGATGTTTACAAATACTCTGTAGCTTCGTTATGCAATAATTTTGACAGTTGGTCTACATTTTGTTTATACATGACCAAAACTTGAAATTATTTGGTTTTTTAACTAATTGAGAGTATGCCACATCTAGCCCTTTCCTTAATATATGAGTGAAGCTATTTTTACTATAATATTTTTACTCTAATTTTTTGAGCAAGCTTTAACTTTCTTAAATTTTGTCAATAATTGAAACAAGGTTTTTTTTGAAATGGTATTTAAATACAACATGTCACTAGGACAACATAATACAAATCACATGCCAATATATGTTCGAATCATGCTATGCAAGTTTCGAACTTGTGACCACTCGCACCAAAGTCGAATCACTTAACCACTGGGACAATGGTGCTTTTCTTGAAATAAGGGTTTTCCAACACATTCGTTGTTCCATTCTGCTTCCACTGTCATGTTATAGTCGGTTTTGAAATGCCATGAGTTGTTCTATTAAAATGTACTATTTTTTATCTTATGCTTGAGCTGTAAGGTTGAATGTTATAGGAATGTGATTGGTGGAAGAGTGATTCGCAAAATAAACAGAAAAAAGAGAAAATTTGTGATCACGTTTCTTATTGATGAGTAATCCGGCTATTTTACTATGAATCGACTTGTTACATCCACCCATCCAGGTGTAATAATTGCCTATACTCTAAGGTTCAAATAGGTTAATAGTACCAATATAGTTTATGAAGTCTGGATCTATAGTAGTACTATAACTACCATTATTGATTTTGTCATGGAAAAATAAAATGGCATTGAATCCCCTACAACCACCCATTGTACATTTGTGATTGATGATTTAAGTATTCCCACAAATGAGACCTCTTTTCTGCTTGATTGTGACCATAAAGCAACCGTACAAAGAAATAACATAGCTAATTTGATCAATATATATCATGTAATGTATTGCTCGTTCTAATGGAAGACTGGGACTTTCCATTGCTTTTTATCCCTCGGGACTAATATTTTACATTTTTCCTATTATTTATTATCGTGAACATAACTTCAATCCTTCTTAATATAGTTGTACACATCTATTATCCTATCTTCAATTAACTTATTTTCCAAACGACCTGCTAATGATACATGACTTTGTTTAATTACTTTTGCCACATCAAGTCGAATGGAGGTGGAATTAAGACCCTAACATTCCAAACTAACATATGTATTAATTAATATTGTCTTTTTCTCTCCTTATATCAATACTAACATTAGATCCCTACTTCACACACGAGAAGATGAATGTATCATGTATGCATTTGTCTGTGTTATATATATAAGAATTTTTTTCTAGGATTGCTACAAAATTAGATTTTAGAAGAGATAAGAAATGAAGAAAACAATGACAAACAAATTCCTCCAAACAAAATCTTTAATAATACATCAAAAGATTACAAGAGAAAGTCTAAAAATTGAGAAGATATCTTAATCCCCAAAACAAAACAATTTTTTTTCCTATACATCTAATGAACCATATACATGCCTATTTATAATAGTCTTGATTAAATGCATTCTTTAATTGACCATTGGTTATTTCTATCTCTCAAAATAAATCATTCCTATGTAGATAATTCTTTGCCCTTTTTAATACAATAAAAGTGGCAATTAAATATCTCCAAAATCTACAAAACCATAAAAGAGACAACGTATTTGAGCCACAATTCCACTTTAACTTAAATATCTCCAAAATCTACTTAAACATAGAATATTTTATCACCAAAATCTAACAATCTTCACCTTGATACGATATTCCATAAATGTCATTTAAGCTCCACCTAGAACCTCAAACTCCAAATAATCTGATATTACAACGGAAACAAATATCTCCATCCAAAAAAAAAACTTAACCAACCTCCAAACCACTTGAATATGCATGTCCCTTAGTTGGACGTGCATATCATCAATAAACCAAAATTGCTTGTAATACAACAAAGGTCTCCAAGCAAACTTTGTGGTTTTCCATTGCATGCTCCACCTTGATTCCACCAAATTTGCCTCTTTTAAACCACTTTGAGAAATCATTACATTCTCCACCGTTTTTTTCAAGCAACTCATATGCATTGTTGCTTCCCATTTTTGCGCGCATCACGCATCACCTCCCTGTTGCCCTTCCAAACCCTTATAACTCCACCTTGAGTTGAAAAGTTGCAACCTTTTCCTTCCAACTGTAGCACTGAAATAAGATTCTTTTTAATTTCTGGGACATGTCTAACTTCCGTGAATTTCACCTCACTTCCATCATACATCTTTATCCTAACCAAACATATACCCTTTACCTCAACATCTCCACCACTAGCAAACACCACCTTACTATCCTGCTTCTTATAATCAATGAATGCTATTCCTTTCGGTGACATATATGAAAACATGCATCTGAATCAAGCACCCACTCATCTCCTTCTCTTCCGTCAACACAGAGAATGTCATCACTAATACCAAAATTCACCTCGTCGTCGCTACCTTCATGAAGCTTGTCTTTCTCTTCCTCTAATGCTTTCAATCTTTCTTTGTCCTTTTTAAGCTAGTTGCAAAATTTTATTTGGTGATCAAGTTTTTCGCAATAATAGCATATAAAATCCCTCTCCATATGCTTGATCTATTTGATCGTCTTTCCATGTTTGGTCGGTTACCCTTCCTTTCAATATGCACCTCTCCTATTGGATTTTCGATTTCCTCTTTTTCGTTATCTTTTTCTTCCATTAGATTCATCATTGTATCTGCTGATTAAGAAGGCTACTAACCATCGGTCACATTGAAACAACTCCATCTGATTTGAGTTGTTTGATGCAATCACAAGCATTTTCCAACTTTCCGATAATGAACTCATTAAGATCAAGCCTTGTATCTTATCATCCACATTGTAATTTACAACAACCAATTGGTTCATAATTGCCTGAAAATTATTGAGATGCTCTCCAAATAACTCACCTTCCTAAAGCTTAAGATTTACCAATCTTCTCATAAGAAGTACCATGTTCGTTGCGGAGTTTTTTGCATAAATTCTTTCCAATTTTTTCCAAATTTCTATAGCAGATGTTTCATTAGCAACAATATGAAACACCGTATTCTGCAAAAAACACTGAATAGCCTTTGCAGCCTTCCTATCCAAAGTCTTCCATTTTACTTTAGGTACATCAATAGGTTTTTTCCCTTTGTTCTTCAATGGTTGATGAAGATTATTGAGATACAGAAAATCCTCTATCTTAACCTTTCATAACCCCCAATTTTTCTCATTAAGTTTTTCAACACTTCTATTCTCCATAACCAAAACTCTCTTGTATAGTAGGCTCTGATACCAACTGTTAAGATTTTTTCTACAATCTCTACATAATTAGATTTTAAAAGAGCTAAGAAATGAAGAAAAACAATGACAAAAAAATTCCTCCAAACAAAATCTTTATAAATTAACCAAAAAATTACAAAAGAAAGCCTAAAAATTGATAAAATATCTCAATCCTCAATATCCAAGAAAACAACTTTTCCTTCCACACATCTAATGAACCATATATATGTCTACTTATAATAGTCTTAATTAAATGCATTCTTTAATCAGCCATTGATTATTTCTATTTCTCAAAATAAATCATTCTTATGTAATAATTCTTTGCCCTTTTTAATGAATAAAAAAAAGCAATTAGTTATCTTCAAAATATACTAAATCCATAAAAGAGACAATGTATTTGAGGCATAATTCTACCTTAACTCAAATACCTTCAAAATCTACTTAAATATTGAATATTATATCACCAAAATCTAAAAATATAATAGTACAGTCTGAGGCATTGGTGAGAATAACCTTACAGATTTGGATAACACAATTGTAAATAGTAAGTTAATCAAAAGACAATTAGAGCTTGTGTAGAGTTAGTGAGAAAATCATTTTTCTAACAGTAAAAGCAGATCTAACAAATTCTCAATCGCGATTCGTCTCGTCTACGATTTCGAGTTGTCGTACTCGTCGTCGATCTGACAAGGCGGCTCTAGCCTCTAGGCTTCCAGCCTCCAGCGGCACAGCACGGCACGCCGCACGGCAGCGGCACGAAGTCGACAGGCGACAGCTCCAACGACACGGCATGGCAGCGGCAGCGGCAGCGTGCCAACGGCAGTGGGCGGCGGCTCCAGTCCAGTGGCAGTGACCAGTCGGCAGTCTCTGAGCTCTGAGTCTCTGACTCTCGCTCGCGTTCAGGCTTCAGCCTTTCACAGTTTCACTGCATGCTCACATTAGTACACTGTACATTACAATTTTGAAGCTTCAAAAGAAAAAGGTACCATTTTGATTTTACAATTTTGAAGTTCACAGTATTCAATTTGATAATTTGATAATTCAATTCAATTCAATTTACTACTGGACTGATTCACTGAATTAAATTGCTGTCTATTGATTACTGTAAGTATGTACATATATAAATTCAATTACAATTATTTGCAAGCTGCAGTAAACAAGAATATGGGTCAGAATCAGATGTTTTTGTATTTGTAAATCATTAATGGTTAATTTAAGAATTTTAAATTGAATTTTTGCTTCAAATTTATAGTTCTAATTAATTCATTTTAAGATTTGTAAATTGTTACTTTTAGTCTTTTACAGTAAAATGAAGAATCTGGATGTTCAATGTTTAATGTTGTAAATGTTCAATTGTAAATTAAATTTTAAAATGAATTACAAATGAAGAATCTGATTGAAGTTGGTACTAGTTCAATGTTGTAAAATGAAGAATCTTTTATAATAAAATGAAGAATCTGATTGAAGTTGGTACTTTAAAATTTGTAAATTGTATGCTCAATGTTTTTAATTCATTTTAAAATATAATGTTCAATGTTCTTAATTTAGTTTGATGGTTAGTTTAAGAATTTTAAAATGAATTACAAATGTAAAATGAACGTTGAACTAAATTGTAAAATGAACATTGAACAGATGTTGTAAAACGAACATTGTAATCTACTATAAATTATACGTTAACTGCCATTAAAAAATTCTTAAACTATTTTTCCTTGCTTAAAAAATTCTTAAACCATTTATCGATAAATAACTATGTTTTCGTAGGGCTAGAAAATTGTTCATAAGTAATTAATATTAATCTTGTTGTATAACTTGAATTACTGTTAGGAATAAAGTTATTTCTTCTTTTTCTCTTTTCATTATTTATAAACAATATAAATTACTTTGATTATTTAACTAAAGATAATAGCATTAGTTGCTGTATAAGGGTCTTGTTTTCGCTTTTCGCTTTGGGTACCAAAACTCCTAGGACCGGCCCTGTAAAGGCGGTGGCTAATAAACTTATGATTCACATATTTTATAGTAAGAGTCATATATCCTTTTCTTCCATAGATTACGCATACAGTAATAATTTTCTTTTCATAAATTAAACTCGGTATGAAGTAGCAATTTGTATAATAATACTTACAATACTTACAGTAATTGAATAATAAACTTATAATTCGCATATTGTACAATAATACTCATCAATCTTTTCAATATGAAGCTGCAGTTTGCATCACAGTAATAATTATATCAGTGATAATTTTGGATAATAAGCTTGTGGTTCACAATATTTGAATATGAAGCAGCATTTTGTATGGTATGAAGCAGTAGTTCGTAAGTCGCTATTTGAATTGTAAACTCAATATGTAGTAGTAAGTCACGACCCCACCTTCACCCTGTTTCTCAAGTTCAGCAACGCAGAAATAGACATTAGGTCCAAGATTTACGTACCTTTCAAGAACCTCAATATAGGAACCATTGCATCAGGTTGCATGTTTATTTTTATGAGCTATGCAAAAGAAAGTACATTTGTTTCCACTAAAGAAAATATAGAAAACTGACGAAAAGAGTCAATTGAGTAACATATTAGGAGAAGACATTATTAGTTTTTTAATTTGCATTCATTGGATTGGACCAAATGAAACTTCCAAGTAGATAATGTACAGTATACACAAATACGCTGGGCATTTTAGGCCAGCTATTATTATTATATATAAAAATACTGTAATTCAACGCATGAGTTTAATCATACTTTAAGATTATTAACAAAGTATTCTTCATTTTTTAGATGATTGGTTGAAAATCTTGGGCATGCATATTGGAATATGGTGGCAGTAGGAAAGTGAACACAGGCTCGGAACAAATGGAAAAAAAATATGCATTTAATGTTGGAAAAAGTGTTAGTAATATTTAAAAAGAATTTAGTTCTTATTGAAGAATAGAATAATTGACAAGAAAGATTACTTTCATTCACTTTTTCCACCCATCTGCAGTTCACATCCTTGGTTCATTTATATATACACTTGCATCTGTTTATAAAGGACACAACGCTTGAAAATAATGTCAAGAGACATAGACACAGCCATTGGCTACAAAAGACACAACTTAATAGATAATAAATTTAATAATAACTATAGAGGAAAGAACACAACCCTTCACAAAAGGAAATGCATTACTATTAACACTCCCCCTTAATGCATTTGTTGGACTGCACATTTAGCTTGTCTCTGAAAAAACAAAACTTCTCCTTAGGTAGAGCTTTGGTGAATACATCTGTTATTTGTTCATCAGTTTTGATAAACTTTAGTTCAATCTCATTATCTTCAACAAGTTTTCTGATGAAATGATGACGGAGTTCTATATGCTTGGATCTGCTATGAAATCTTGGGTTCATTATCATGGCAATAGTTGACATATTATCACAGTAAACATCCGTTGGAAAATTTTGTTTTTGATGAAGATCTCCCAAAATCCTTCTCAACCAAACTGCTTCACAACTTGCGCTTGTTGCTGATATATATTCAGCCTCTGCAGATGATAATGCAACTGTACTTTTCTTCTTAGATGACCATGATATAGCCTTACTTCCTAAGAAGAATACATGACCAGAGGTGTTCTTTCTATCATCTATTGAGCCTGCCCAATCACTGTTTGTAAACCCAACTAAATTGCTTTTCTATTCTTGTTTATACATGATGTCATACACTCTGGTCCCTTGAACATATTTGAGAATTCTTTTTGCCGTTGATAAATGATAATTACTTGGCTTACTCATAAATCTATATAAAATACTCACGGCATGAACAATGTCAGGACTAGTATTTGTCAAATATATCAATGAACAAACCAAACTTCTATAAAGAGATGCATCTACTTTTGGTGCTTCATCATTGCATGAAAGCTTCAAGTTAATAGCCATTGGAGTATCCATTGGTTTGCAGTTCAACATATTAAATTTTTTCAAAAGATTTTCTGCATATTTTTCTTGAGAAATGAATATTCCTTCATCTGATTGTTGAACCTGCATTCCTAAAACGAATCTCATATTGCCTAAGTCTGTCATTTCGAATTCCTTCATTATAGCCTTCTTAAAAGCTTTTGCTATCCTTGGATTTGTACTTGCATATATTAAATCATCAACATAAAGACATGGTATAATAAAATCATGCGTTCCTTCCTTTTTGTGATAGAGTGACGGCTCACTTGAACTTTTGCAAAATCCATTTTGACGAAAGTAATGATCAATTTTACTATTCCGTGCTCATGGTGCTTGCTTCAAACCATATAAAGCTTTCCAAAGTCGACAAACTTTTTCCTCATTTCCTTTCTCAATATATCCTTGTGGTTGCTCGACATAGACTTCCTTTTCTAGTTCTCCATTCAAAAATGCCGACTTGACATCTAATTGATAAGCCGGTGTTCTCAATTGTGCAGCCAATGCCAAAACTATTATTAAAATCTCCATTCGAACCACGGGAGAAAATGTCTCGTTAAAATCAATTACTGGTTGTTGAGAGTATCCCTTCGCAACCAAACGAGCGTTGTGATTTTGGATTGAACTGTCTTGATTAAACTTTGTCTTGAAGATCCATTTGAGTCAAATGATGTCTTTTTCCTTCGGGCGATCCACTACCTCCCATGTTTTTTTTTGATTACTGTCATTTTTTCATCCATTGCATCTTTCTATATCTTCTCTTTTACCGCATCTTCGAAATTTTGAGGTTCTATTGCACTGAGAGCAACATTATAGATCTCTTGCAATGAGCGGTACTTCTGGTTTGTTCTTGGAGTAGAATCTGGTGAAGCTACAAGTGAGCCAGATGTTGATGTACTTAGTATGGTACTTGATATTGGAGTTTGAGGTAGCAAATTTTCTTCTTCAGGCAACACCTTTTCTTTTAGATTTAATGTTTCTAATTCCTCAAAAATTCTTGGAGCATTTGTATGCTCATTCTCCCATCTCCAAGCCTCGAGCTCATAAAAAATAACATCTCTAGAGATTACCAAGTTGTTGGTTCTTCGATCAATCAATCTTTATGCATTGAACTGGTCGCTATATCCGACGAAGATGTATTTCTGTCCTTTTTCATCAATTTTTCCCTCTTTTGAGAAGGAATATGTGCATATGCAATGCAGCCAAATACTTTTAGAAAATCTACCTTTGGTTTAAAATTATGCCATGCTTCAAATGGAGTCATATTTTTAAGAGCTTTAGTTGGAGACCTATTGAGTAAGAAGACGCCTGTATGAATAGCTTCAGCCCAAAACATATTTGGCAGACCTTTTGCCTTCAGCATTCTCCTTGCCATTTCAACAATTGTACGATTTCTTCATTCAACAACTCTGTTTTGTTGTGAGGTGTAGCCAGCTGTCGATTCTCTTTTAATACCATTGCTTTTGAAAAAACTAGAAAATTCATTTGGTGTAAACTCTTCCCCACGATCAGTCCTTAGCACTTTCAAACTATGACCACTTTGTTTTTCTCCAAAAGCTTTAAATTGTTTGAAAATGGAAAATGCTTCTGATTTCTGTTCTAGAAAATAAACCCACATCATCCCTAAAAAATCATCTACGAACAGAATAAAATACCTTTTGTGATTGAAGGACGGAGTGCGAGTTGGTCCGCAAATGTCTGCATGAACCAATTCAAGGGGTGCTCTTGCTCTCCAGGTTAATAGTGAGAATGGCAATCGGTGAAATTTTCCAAAGACACATCCTTCGCAAACTTCCTTTTCAACATGAATGGAGGGGAGACCAACCACCATTCTTTTCTGATGTTGTAGCTGCAGAATTCTTTGATTCAAATGGCCATATCATTGATGCCATAACAATGATCCTTCAAATTTTGTTGCTTTCAAAAAAAAGTTTTCTTTTGATGATATTACCAATGGAAAAACTTTATTTGCGGTCATTTTGATCTTAGCCATTGGAATGTTGCTTTTCTTATCTGATATAGCACAACAATCATCTTCAAATTTTACCGAAAATCTCTTTGCACAAGTTGTCCCACACTCAACAAATTTTGAGTCAAATTTGAAACATACAACATATCATGAATCAATTTTGATGTACCTCCTTTTGTCTGGACTGAAACGATATCCTTATCTACAACATTGTGTAGTTTTCCATCTTCCAGTTTTACTTGCGAGATCATATTTTCTTCAAGCTTGACGAAACATTGATTTTTCCCACTCATATGATTGCTGCAGCCACTATCACTACAAAATAAGGCGGCTTTAGCAATGACAAAAAAGCGTCGCAGGCCATCTCCAGCCGTCGCTATTTAGCCCACCACCCCACCGTAAAGCGACGACTCTGTCACCAAAATAGCGATGGTTGGCGACGCCTTGTTGGACACGTGGAAAATTAGTTATCACAGGGATAACGCCTCAAGTCTTCACTAGCCGTCGTTAACCTGATCCGGTTAGCAGTCGCTAGCCGTCGCTAATATGTGTCATTTGGTCATCGCTAGCCGTCGCTAATCTGGGATAAATTTTCTAAACCAATTCTGCTATTCAATCCATCCAACCACACGACCAAATTCATATCTCTTTCCAACACATATACATTCAATTTCGCAACTAATACCACTCCATCCATTATATAATCTCACACATATCACAAATAATCATATATACAACGCAACATACATTACCACCATATAAATATATCATATCAATCAAACTGAACATTCCAAATCCATCAAACAATGTAACCATATGTACAAATACTATCCATCAATCACATGTATACACAAATTTCAACTAACCCATCAAACACAACAACCAACGAACATGTGTCAAATATATACACAAATGTCACATGAGTGCAAAACAAGATGATGAAAATCCGACAGAAACACAAGCATACCTACTCATCATCATCGCCCGACCCGTCCTCTCCAGGCATCGTCCCATGTTGTGCCAAGTATGCTGCAATATGCTCGTCTAGCTGGTGCGCCAATGCACTCTTCCTCCAATTGTTTATCTCCTCCAACTGTTTTTTCATTGAGCAATCTCCTCCTCGGCTTGGAATCTCCTGTAAACCCTCTGGGACATTAATGCCTGTGAAATAGTTGATGTCTAGTTATAATTTATGAACATTATAAACAGTATGAACAAATATGTTGATTAAGTATGCGACTAATATTTATAATTAACTGTTATACATTGGTTGCAATTTATTTATTTCAATTATTCAGGTTCCTTATTCAATTTATAATTTATTTACTTAAGTTTAAATTCATTTGCATGTGTAAATTAATGTATTAGTAAATGAAGAAGTTTACCTCCTAATTTCCATAACTATACCGCCTATTTTGCGAAGGCGGATCAATAATAGCCTCTCAAATACAGTTTGACTCCTTAAACGTTAACTCTACCCGGCCGGTGGACTACGCTACTCATGCCCGCTCCGCTTTATATCTCTCCTATGATTACGAACAAAAGTTTGACATGATAAATATTCAATTTAAAGTTTATGAAATGTGAAATAAAGGAATATGAAACATTGTCATTAAGGATAAGCATGTTTACCATTACGGATCTAGATTTATCGTCCGTCCACTCATATGAAACGTTACCTTCCTCATCTGTCTGCTCAACGGCATGCGTGGCCGTGAACATCTCAGCCATAGTAGGCTCATGATTGTACCTTGTCGCTTGAAAATATATACATATGAATAAATAATGTTACAAATATGATTAAACAACATTTTAGATTTTTATAAACACAATTTATAAATTTACCAACTCTCTCCTATGTTCTTGGAAGGATTTGGAGCCGCCACGGTGCAAGGCAGGATTTTTATTCTTATTTGCACGGTTCTGAGCAGATAATTCCTACAAATTTAGATACACGATTAACTAAATTGCTGCAACTAACATACGGAATTTAAATTTTTTTAACAACAATGCAAAAGTATATAACTTACTTTCACTTCTGGGGTGTCCCAGAGCCGGAGATACTCAGCCCACACATCAGCGCCCATCCAATGGGTTTTTACCTGCAGTTTTACCCTTAGACAGAGTGTCCCTGTAATTTTTTCTCATCCTTTTATTCCAGTGATTGGTAAAAATATCCATATCCTCTGGCTCTACAAGCACAGCTGCCTGCATATTGAAATTAGTTTGAATTATGTACATTATATTAATTTTCAACTGAAATTCAAACTTATACTTACGAGTACATCAGCCAATATAGCATTCTTGATATGCGGTGGGATGTCGTCCCAATGAGGCCAACAACCGGACATCCTACTCATAAATGCCTTCTTGGAAACTTATAGGATGAAATCCGAAGGTGTGACAACCCACTTTTCCGACCCCTAAGAACGACACTTAATACATCAATGGTATTCATGTGTCGTTGCCCAAGTATCAGAAAGACGAGTTGTCACGGGGTAAAATATAAGAAAACAACAATAATCTCACAACGGAACGGTTAAATATAACATAAAAATAAGACAGTACATAAGGTTACTCCCAACATGGAGTTATCAGAGTTACAACAAAAGTACTACTATCAGTCTAGGTAGTTATAACAACCTGCCTTTAAATATACATACATAGAGCCAACATCTCATAACAGCGGAAATAAATAGCTAGATAGATAAGGAGCCTACTGCTCGTCCACCATCTTCGAAAGAGCCCAAAGAAACCTGTCATTTCCGGACTACTCAAATATAAATGAGTACCCGAGAGTTTAGGGAAAACAAACAATTCAGGTCAGACAATAAGTCCGGTATGAGTAAACTCCAATATATAAAAAAATAGAACACACAAAATAACCGGTGAGACCACGTCGCAAAAACGCAGAACGGGTTTCCCCTCACAAGGAAAACATCCAAGCATAAAAGAATGGACACAAATAATTAAACATCGCGAAGAGCGCAAGATGCTTCCCGATGCAATTAAGAAAGAATCAATCCAAAGATTTGAATCAAAAATAAGGAAAAGGAATTTTTCCAACAATGACTAGGAGGGTGCGCCCCCCTTACCGAAAGTATACCTCTAGAAAATAAACTTGAGAACTACGATGGCTCTCGGAAACCTCCAAGCCGGACCACGCCAACCTTACCGAGTATCCGAGTATTTCACATCTCCACGCGCATACAACCGAAACCAATCTAGAATAGATGTGAAAATACCCTAATGGGAGCAACCCCACATAGCTTGGCCCCCACCCGCTCTTTATTTAGTCATTTCCGATAAAGGATATCAATGCTCTAAGTGAGCAACAAATCGCCTTAGATTGACGAAACAAAAGGAAGAAGGGTATCGAAATTGATAGTCAAGATATCAACTATCGGGGATAACAAAACGATTGTATATGGAAATTAAATATTATACTTTTTCAATGCTTGGAAAATATCCATATACTTATCTCATCGATATAAGTATATTCATAAAACATTTGGGAGGATTTCATATTTCAAAAGCATACTTTGATGGGTCAAAAACAATTGTATATAAGAAATATGAATGTTTTCCATTATAATATTAAAGATCATTTATAGAAATTAAATCTCCTACACTTGTCACGTTTCCGATATTCTCGACTTACTCTACCCTTCGCCCAGAAACAAAGCCAGGTAAGTCAGGGCACTGGTTGCTCCTAGCCTGCCTAGACACTTCGGTTCCAGATCTCATAGATAGAGGATCAACCTATCGGCTTTTAGTGCCAAGTATAGGACTACTTACTTTCCATAAATAACCCATTTAAATCATTATATAAAATTTGAAGCTCCTTTAAAATACTTTAAATAAAGATTTAAAACTTCCATTCAAATCATAACTTAAACTCATCATCTTTAAAGGAGAATACGACCAAAAGGGGTGAAGCTCCCTCTTAATCAAATGAGATAGCTAAAAGGGGTGTTATTTCAACCAAAAAGTCACTAAATGTCAATCCTAAGTTAAAAGGTGGTGTAAGTTCCCTTTAACTAAACATCAAAGTTATTGCTCATAAACTGGTCGAACACAAATCAAACAACCAAACAAGAATAATAACAGACTCATTATTATTAACAATTTACAATCAATAGTTAACACAACATTTGTTAAAATGTGAATGAGTCAAAGAAAAGATATTAAGATTACACTGACTGTAAAATAATTAAATTATACTCACAGAATAAGTTATACTCGCTAAACTATAAAAGCAAGGAATATACTCAAGGAATAAGTTAAACTCGCTAAACTATGAAAGCAAGGAATATACTCACGGAATAAGTTATACTCGCTAGACTATAAAAGCAAGGAATATACTCACAGAATAAGTTATACTCGCTAAACTATAAAAGCAAGGAATATACTCAAAGAATAAGTTATACTTGCTAAACTATAAAAGTAAGGAATATACTCACATCCTATTTGCTTTGATGGAGACTTGGAATACTTCACCTTTGATAATGAATTTTAGTTCTTTTCTTTTGTTTGTGAATCAATTAAAATGAGATATGGACTTGGCTATTTATGGTGAAGAGAAGGGTACTTTAGTCATTTCCTACAGCCTAACCCGATTCGACCAGATTTTGGTCGAATAGAAACCAGCCATATGGCCTAATTTGATTCGACCACATTTTGGTCCAATAGAAAACATCCTTGTGGCTTGATTTGATTCGACCACAATTTGGTCCAATAGGAATTCTGTTTATCAACTATGGCCTAACCTGATTCGACCAGATTTTGGTCCAATGGCAACCATCCGCATGGCATAACCTGATTCGACCAGATTTTGGTCCAATGGCAACCATCCGCATGGCATAACCTGATTCGACCAGATTTTGGTCCAATGGCAACCATCCGCATGGCATAACCTGATTCGACCATATTTTGGTCCAATGGCAACCATCCACATGGCACAACCTGATTCGACCAGATTTTGGTCCAATGGCAACCATCCGTATGGAATATAATAATCATTATGCTATTTTGTTTTATTAGACAAGTAATTATACTATTCTGTTTTATTATGCTAGGTTAATAATTCCTTCTTGTTTTATTAGACAAGTAATTATACTATCCTGTTTTATTAGGCAAGGTTAATAATTCTCTTTTGTTTTATTAGGCAAGTAATTATACTATTCTGTTTTATTAGGCTAGGTTAATAATTCTTTCTTGTTTTATTAGACAAGTAATTATACTATTCTGTTTTATTAGGCAAGGTTAATAATTCTCTCTTGTTTTATTAGGCAAGTAATTATACTATTCTGTTTTATTAGACAGGGTTAATACTTCTAGAGATAAAATCCATTATTTAATCATTTAAAAACATATTAACTATTCATGTTCAAAGTGATTAAATTATGGGTCATTTTATCCTCCCCTCCTTAAAGGAAATTTTGTCCTCGAAATTAATCGGATAAACTCTAGATATCAAAGAACCCAAATGATATCATATATACCACACAAAGATACAAGGAAAGTGACCTTAACACAACTGGTGAGTACACTAAAAAGAAACAACAACTACATCAACTCGGGATAAGAATCCCTAATATAGTCATCAGTTTCCCAAGTACAATCTCTAACATCTCCACTCCACTGAACCTTAACAAGATTCACAACCTTCTTCCTTAACCGCTTTATATCTCGGGCGACAATACGAATTGGCTGTCTAAGAATAGTTAGGTTAGGCTGAACCTCCAAATCAAGTTGTTGTCCCGGTTCTACTATCATCGAAGGGTCATGTACATAGGTACGTAAATGAGATACGTGAAATACGTTGTGCACATCTGATAGTCGATCTGGTAACTCCACTTTATATGCAAGTTTACCAATCCGGTCCAGTATGGGAAAAGGAACAATATATCGAGGGGCTAATTTCCCTGTCTTTCCAAACCTCACGACACTTCTCAGAGGAGAGACTTTTACAAATACCAAGTCCCTGACTAAGAACTCTAGATCCCTATGCCTTTGATCTGCATAACACTTTTGCCGATCTTGCGCTTCCTTCATCTTTCTTCGAATATCAGCTACCTTCTCATTGGCTTCTAAGATTATGTTGGGTCCAAGAACAAGTTTATCTCCAGATTCAACCCAACACGAAGGAGAACGACATGGACGACCATAAAGAGCTTCGAAAGGGGCCATACCAATGCTTGCTTGATAGCTGTTGTTATAAGTGAATTCGACTAAGGGTAAATGATCTTCCCAAGAACCCCCGAAGTCTAGAATGCATGCTCGCAATAAATCTTCCAAGATCCAGTTCACTCTCTCCGTTTGCCCATCTGTTTGGGGATGGTATGTTATACTTAGACTTATCTCAGTCCCTAAAGCATTCTGCAGTCCCTCCTAGAACCTACTAGTGAATATCGGGTCTCGGTCACTTACAATACTACGAGGAATCCCATGGAGTCTCACAATCTCCTTCACATACAAACTCGCCAGACTCGTAACAGTCCTAGTCAGCTTAACAGGAATGAAATGGGCACTCTTGGTTAGTCGATCGACTATAACCCAAATGCCATCGTTACCTCTTCTTGACCTAGGAAGCCCATCAATAAAGTCCATAGAGCTCTGCTCCCACTTCCACTTTGGGATCTTAAGTGGTTGAAGCAATCCGGCCGTCTTCTGCTGGTCACTCTTAATCTGCTGGCAGTTTGCACAATGACTCACAAAGATTGAAATATCTCGCTTCATCCCCTTCCACCAGAATACCTTCTTCATATCTTTGAACATCTTGGTCACTCCTGGATGAAAAGATAACTTTGAATGGTGGCATTCGGCTAACACTTCTTGCCTAAGTCCATCAAAGTCTGGAACACAAATACGCCCATTCATTTTCAATATGCCCCGGAGATCAATCTCAAAGCTAGAAACAACACCTTCTTTAACATCCTTCTTAAGTCGAGCTAAAATAGGATCTGCCTCTTGACTGGATGCAATTCTCTCTAACAATACTTGCTTAACTTCTAAATTTGCAACCATTGCTACATTCCTACTCAATGCATCGGCAACAACATTTGCTTTTCCAAGGGTATAAAGAACCTCTAGGTCATAAGAGGTGAGAAACTCCAGCCATCTCTGCTGCCTCAAATTCAAATCTTTCTGGGTAAAAAGGTATTTTAAGGATTTGTGGTCCGTGTATAATTCGAACCTTTCACCCAAAAGATAATGCCTCCACATCTTTAGTGCGAAGACAACAGCTAAAGGCTCCAAATCATGTGTAGCATAATTTTTCTCATGCGGCTTTAGCTGTCGACTCGCATAGGCAATAACTTTCCCATGCTGCATCAGAACTGCTCCCAATCCGGTTCCACAAGCATATGTATACACGGTTAAACCTTCACTCCGATTTGGAATGGTTAATATAGGAGCGCTAGTCAACTTCTCTTTCAATTCGTTGAATGCTTGATCACACTTAGAAGTCCAAACAAACTTAACATCTTTCTTTGTTAACTTCGTCAGATGAGAAGCAATCTTCGAGAAGTCCTTAATAAACCTACGGTAAAAACCAGCCAATCCCAAGAAACTTCTAACTTCCGTCGCACTTTCGGGTTTCTTCCAGTCTTGAACCGCCACAACATTAGCTGGGTCCACCGATATGCCTTCTCCCGAAATAACATGCCCTAGAAACCAAACTTCGGATTTCCAGAAATGACACTTGGAAAACTTAGCCTTCAACATATGGCTTCTTAAGGTATCGAGTACGACATGGAGATGATATTTTTGTTCCTCCTTTGTCTTGGAGTAGATAAGAATGTCATCAATAAAGACGAGAACAAATTTATTAAGAATGTCTCGAAATACTCGATTCATTAAGTCCACAAAATAAGCGGGTGCGTTAGTCAATCCAAACGGCATAACTAACCACTCGTAGAAATTTTCAAGAGTTCAAAAAGTTGTTAAGAGAACACTCTCCTCAGCAACTCTTAATTGGTGGAAACCGATGGCAAGATCTAATTAAGAAAATATCCGAGCACCGTGGAGTTGGTCAAACATATCGTCGATCCTTGGCAAAGGATATTTATTCTTGATAGTCCTTTTGTTCAACTCCCGATGGTCTACGCATAACCTTAGAGAACCGTCCGCCTTTGTAACAAAGATGACTGGCGATCCCCAACTCAAGGTACTACGTCGGATCAAGCCCTTCTGCAACAAATCATAAGTCTGCCTTTCTAACTCCCTCTTCTCTTTTGGAGCCATCTTTCGTAAGGGTTGTACAATAGGTCTAGTTCCCGAAACCAAATCAATACGAAACTCGACTTCACGGTGAGGAGCTAAACCTTGCACCTCGTCAAAAATATCTGTGAAATCTCGAACAACTGGCACATCTCCTAACTCCGCTTTAGCCACTTCGAGTGAATAGAGAAAACTGCTCAGTAACTTCTTAGGCTCTTCACAACTAATATCAACACCAACATCTCCTGCATCACTAACTCTAACGAGCCTTCTACCACAATCCAAGATAGCTTTAAACTCAGATAACCAATCCATTCCCAGCAACACTCCAAAACCCATAAATCCAAGAACAAACATGTCAAAAGGAAAGAGATGATTTCGATAAGAAATAGGTACATTTAGACACACAGTGTCAAGATTTGTCGGACCTCCAATTGGGTTTGACACACAAAGAGGATTACTTATGATAACATATTTAAGGTTTAGTTTGTCCATTAGATCATAAGAAATAAAACTATGGGAAGCTCCTGTATCAAATAGAACCCTTACAGGAATATCATAGATGGATAATGTACCTTGTAACACTTGCTTCCCTTTTTGATCTGAAGAAGTGGATGGTATATCTTTAATGGTAAAAATCTGTACTTGAGATCCCTTTTTAGGAAAAGGGCACTCATTCTTCATATGTCCTGGCTGGCCACAATTAAAACATGTGGCAATTGGGCAATGATTTGCAAAGTGGCCCATCTTATTGCACTTGAAACAAAGAATGTTGGCCAAGTTGGTCTGCTTCTTCTGTGCTGGAGCGCCATCTTCGGGTTTCTTCCCTACACCCTGCTTCTTTCCCTTAAACTTACGCTTGAAGTTTGGCTTTCCTTCAACTGGTATAACTGATAAATGCTTGGCACTTATTGCTGGTACTACACCCTTCTGGACTCCATTCTTAATATCAAGAGCCTCAAACCTCAAAGCCATGCTAATAATGTTGGTGAACGTACCCATAAGATGATTGTTCATTTCACGATGGAACTCTGGTCGCATTCCATTCACAAACATTTCATTTTTCTTGAGCGGTGTGTCTATCAATCCAAGTCCAAAATGGGACAAAGCATTGAACTTATGCTCGTACTGCGACATAGTCATATCACCCTGCTTTAAGTCAATGAAACTCCTAAACAACTGAGTTTTCCCGGCTTCTTGAATAAACTGTGCTTCAAAAACTTCCTTGAACCGGGCCTAAGAAAACTCCTCCTCCGGAGTACTAGCTGTTTCTGAATCCCACCAATCCATCGCTGACTTTTGAAGTTGTCGCGATGCCAACAGCCGTTTCTCCGCATCCTCCAACCGAAGATCTCCAAATATTCTTCCACAAGTTCGAAGCCACATCTGCACTCCAAGAATATCTTCAGTCCCATAGAATGGTTTCCCGCCTAAAGTGGTAAAATTCTTACACAAACCTGCAAAGTTCATAGGGGTCTGAACTTGCACTAGCATTTCCTCTACCGGATCTACAGCTGACATGGTAGCATTTCTAGGTACCCTACCATTGGTAGTCATGCTAGTTCCAGATCCTCTCCTTCCTTCTCTTCTTGTATTCATTTTCTATTATCTGAACAAATAACAGGTATCTTTAGAATACAAAAATAGGATTAAAATGGTTTAAGGGAATAACACCAAAGGATCTAAAACTAGACTTTAGAGGATAAATATTATAATTATAAAAATTACAAATACGCTCTCTCAAGATTAACTCATTCTAAGGCATCACTAACCCAATCTCTAATGAGTTGTACCCCAATCAGGCTAAGGTGTTCGCTCAACCAAAGCTCTGATACCAACTGTGACGATCCATCTTTCCGACCCCTGAGGACGACACTTAATACATCCATGGTATTCATGTGACGTTGCCCAAGTATCAGAAAGACGAGTTGTCATGGGATAAAATATAAGAAAACAAAAATAATCTCACAACGGGACGGTTAAATATAACATAAAAATAAGACAGTACATAAGGTTACTCCCAACATGGAGTTATCAGAGTTACAACAAAAGTACTACTATCAGTCTAGGTATTTATAACAACTTGCCTTTAAATATACATACATAGAGCCAACATCTCATAACAGCGGAAATAAATAGCTAGATAGATAAGGAGCCTCCTGCTCTTCCACCATCTTTGAAAGAGCCCAAAGAAACATGGCATTTCCGGACTACTCAAATATAAATGAGTACTCGAGAGTTTAGAGAAAACAAACAATTCGGGTCAGACAATAAGTCCGGTATGAGTAAACTCCAATATATAAAAAAATAGAACACACAAAATAATCGGTGAGACCACATCGCAAAAACGCAGAACGGGTTTCCCCTCACAAGGACAACATCCAAGCATAAAAGAATGGACACAAATAATTAAACATCGCGAAGAGCGCAAGACGCTTCCCGATGCAATTAAGAAAGAATCAATCCAAAGATTTGAATCAAAAATAAGGAAAATGAAATTTTCCAAGAATGACTAGGAGGGTGCGCCCCCCTTACCGAAAGTATACCTCTAGAAAATATATTTGAAAAGTACGACGGCTCTCGGAAACCTCCAAGCCGGACCCCGCCAACCTTACCGAGTATCCGAGTATTTCACATCTCCGTGCGCATACAACCGAAACCAATCTAGAGTAGATGTGAAAATACCCTAATGGGAGCAACCTCACATAGCTTGGCCCCCACTCGCTCTTTATTTAGTCATTTTCGATAAAGGATATCAATGCTCTAAATGAGCAACAAATCGTTTTAGATTGATGAAACAAAAGGAAGAAGGGTATCGAAATTGATAGTCAAGATATCAACTATCGGGGATAACAAAACGATCGTATATGGAAATTAAATCTTATACTTTTTCAATGCTTGGAAAATATCCATATACTTATCTCATCGATATAAGTATATTCATAAAACATTTGGGAGGATTTCATATTTCAAATGGGTCAAAAACAATTGTATATAAGAAATGTGAATGTTTTCCATTATAATTATAAAGATCATTTATGGAAATCAAATCTCCTACGCTTGTCACGTTTCCGATATTCTCGACTTACTCTACCCCTCGCCCAGAAACAAAGCCAGGTAAGTCAGGGCACTGGTTGCTCCTAGCCTTGCCTAGACACTTCGGTTCCAGATCTCACAGATAGAGGATCAATCTACTCATCGGCTTTTAGTGCCAAGTATAGGACTACTTACTTTCCATAAATAACCCATTTAAATCATTATATAAAATTTGAAGCTCCTTTAAAATACTTTAAATAAAGATTTAAAACTTCCATTCAAATCATAACTTAAACTCATCATCTTTAAAGGAGAATACGACCAAAAGGGGTGAAGCTCCCTCTTAATCAAAAGAGATAGCTAAAGGGGGTGTTATTTCCTTTTAACCAAAAAGTCACTAAATGTCAGTCCTAAGTTAAAAGGTGGTGTAAGTTCCCTTTAACTAAACATCAAAGTAATTTCTCATAAACTGGCCGAGCACAAATCAAACAACCAAACAAGAATAATAACAGACTCATTATTATTAACAATTTACAATCAATAGTTAACACAACATTTGTTAAAATGTGAATGAGTCAAAGAAAAGATATTAAGATTACACTGACTGTAAAATAATTAAATTATACTCACAGAATAAGTTATACTCGCTAAACTATGAAAGCAAAGAATATACTCACAGGATAAGTTATACTCGCTAAACTATGAAAGCCAGAAATATACTCACAGAATAAGTTATACTCGCTAAACTATAAAAGTAAGGAATATTTACTCACAGAATAAGTTATACTTTCTAAACTATAAAAGCAAGGAATATACTCACAGAATAAGTTATACTCGCTAAACTATAAAAGCAAGGAATATACTCACATCCTATTTGCTTTGATGGAGACTTGGAATACTTCACCTTTGATAATGAATTTTAGTTCTTCTGTTTTGTTTGTGAATCAATTAAAATGAGATATGGACTTGGCTATTTATAGGTGAAGAGAAGGGTACTTTAGTCATTTCCTACAGCCTAATCCAATTCGACCAGATTTTGGTCCAATAGAAACCAGCCATATGGACTAATTTGATTCGACCACATTTTGGTCCAATAGAAAACATCCTTGTGGCTTGATTTTATTCGACCACAATTTGGTCCAATAGGAATTCTCCTTATCAACTATGGCCTAACCTGATTCGACCAGATTTTGGTCCAATGGCAACCATCCGCATGGCATAACCTGATTCGACCAGATTTTGGTCCAATGGCAACCATCCACATGGCATAACCTGATTCGACCAGATTTTGGTCCAATGACAACCATCCGTATGGAATATAATAATAATTATGCTATTTTGTTTTATTAGACAAGTAATTATACTATTCTGTTTTATTCTGCTAGGTTAATAATTCTTTCTTGTTTTATTAGAAAAGTAATTATACTATTCTGTTTTATTAGGCAAGGTTAATAATTCTCTCTTGTTTTATTAGGCAAGTAATTATACTATTCTGTTTTATTAGGCAAGGTTAATAATTCTCTCTTGTTTTATTAGGCAAGTAATTATATTATTCTGTTTTATTAGACAGGGTTAATACTTCTAGATATAAAATCCATTATTTAATCATTTAAAAACATATTAACTATTCATGTTCAAAGTGATTAAATTATTGGTCGTTACAGAAGGCTCCACCTCAAAGCCCCTATATAAATTTTGATGTAGATATTTAATAAATATACAAAAATATACGTCAAATAAATTTGATACTTACCCGGCGCTTTTCGGAACTACCTCCGCCAGTGGACGTAAAGCCAGTGCCGTGTCACTCGCACCCGCATCAGGAGAAGGAGAAGGCTCAGATCTCTGACTACGTCTCCTGCTAGACATATCTATCAAAGAAAAATAATATCATATAATGAAAAGACATAAATTTATTAGTACAAAACATGTTTCAGTAATCATCACATAAAACTTCCACTAAATCATAATAAATGGGACAAGACCTCTTGAATACATATATAGAAATTTCAAAATAGAATAATACATAGCTCAGAACATAGTCATCATTATTAATACTAGCTCAGAATAATATGTAGCTCAGAATAATACATTATACAACAAGCGATGCAAATATTAAGCGTTTTCAGTCTTCGTCATTTTCTGATTCAGACTCAATCTCGTACTCTATCTCGTTTTCTTCGGTACTTCCAAATGCATCTAATAAAACATTCGATTCATCATTGAACAACCCTAAATCAATGTCATCGGTTATTATTATTTCTGTATTTGGTTCAAGATCCGCTTGATATGCTGCTTCGTTTGGAATATTATTTCCATCAAACGTAAACCTTGGCTTTTTTTTAAAAACAGCCGACAAACCCGCTTTATCTCTTTCTAAGGATGGATACGGAGCAAAATAAACTTATAATACTTGCTTGTCTAATACGAAAGGATCGTACTTATAGTAATGTGAGGTATGCTATATTTCAATAAGCTTATAATAATTGTGCATGTTGATTCCAGAACCAGGAACATTGCTGAACCAATTGCATTTGAATAAGAAAAAATTTCTACAGGTTCTACATAATATGTCAACTCTAGAACCGCTGTTATATGTTAATTTTTTAGCCCCGTAATCTTTCGTGTTGAACTTAAATCCATTGACGAATATTCGATAAGTCTTCACATTTCTTTTTGGTATGATCGCAAGATGTCGCAAACCTTCATCAACGACAAAGTTTTTTGGATCATAAACGTAGTTCGAAAACCAATTAGCAAATTCTTTACTGAGATTGCCAGATGGATGCTGTGATTCGTAGATACTGCAAATATGTAATATGGCTTATAATTAATATGTAAGTATAAGTGAATTATATATGAATTTATTATTACCTAACAAATGGTGCAACTTCAACACAATTTAGAAGAACATATGTGTGTGCTATATGGTAATATCTATTGTCTAACCATATTTCCATACATTTTCCAATGGGTTGGCCATGTTGTCTAAAAATAGATAACATTGTTTGAGAAGAATCTTGTTCAACGACTTCATCATTATGAGAAACGCTTACAAACGATAAGTTCACATCGTCACTGAAGTAATGAGAGAAAAATAATGACGCTTCTTCTTCAAGATATGATTTGCAAATCGAACCTTCAACTCGTGCTTTTTGTCTAACTTTTTTTTCCAGATGATTCAAGTACCTATTACAAAATAAATTTAATTTATATTTAGATATAGAAATCTGAATTTTAAACTGACATAAATATTGCAGATATTCTATATTACCTCTCAAATGGATACATCCATTCATATTGCACAAGACCTCGAAGAAGTGCTTCGGATGGAAGATGAACAGGTAAATGCTCCATTACATTAAAGAAACCTAGCAGAAATATTTTCTCCAGCTTGCAGAGCAGCATGGGGATTTCTACTTCAAGTTTACGTATACAATCTACTTTTAATGTCGTCAAACAAAGCTGTTTATAAAAAATACTTAATTCTGTTATAACTCTCCATACTTTTAAGGGCAACAGTTCTTTGAAAGCCACGGATAGTAAATATTCCATCATGATATGACAATCATGATTTTCATCCTGCTCAATTTATTGTTTTTAAAGTCGATACATCTACGAAGATTAGAAGAAATCCCATCGGAAAATCTTAGTTCTTCCACCCACTCTAGCACGAGTTTTACTTGCTTGCTGTCTAGCTCACAGCATGCTTTGGGTTGTTTACTGTCATCGGGCTTTATATGAAGTTCAAAACTTTTACAAAAGTGTGCTATATCAAATCTCAAATTCAAATCATCCTTAGTTTTCCCCTTTACATTCAAAATTGTATTAAACACATTATCAAACACATTTTTTCGTTGTGCATCACGTCAATATTATGTCGGAGTAAGAGATCTTTCCATTATGGTAACTCCTAAAATATACTTTGTTTGCACCAATTATGAATGTCTGATTTTCCTAGAATTTCAATCTATACTCCAGTTTCATGTATCTTTGGATAGTCCTTTACAATTTCATATAATTCTTCGCTTGACCAAATCTTTGGCGGTTACATATTATCTTCTCTGTTAGCTATAAAGTTTTTTCTGTCTCTTTTAAAAGTATGATTGGGATGGAGAAAACACCGATGACAATTAAACCAAGAAACTTTCTTCCGATGCCGTAAAAAAATGCTTGTGTTTCTTCCATGCAATAAGGGCAGGCTAGACGACCGGCCGTACTCCAACCAGAAAGCATCCCATATGCAGGAAAATTACTAATAGTCCATCATAAAGAGGCGAACATACGAGAAAAAAATTTCTTGAAATGTCGTATGTTTCAACTCCTTCATTCCACTGTTTTTTCAAATCTTCGATCAATGGTTATAAATAAATGTCGATTCCTTGTGTTGGATCATGAGGGCCAGAGACAAAAATAGTGAGAAACATATATGGTGTTTTACACATCCATGGAAGTAAATTATACAGAGTAACGATAATTGGCCAGGATGAATATTTACTATCAAACTGAGACAATGGTGAAAATCCATCCGTACATAAGCCGAGTCTAACATTACGGCTTTCTGCAGCAATGCGAGATAAGTCTTACCAAAATGTTTCCATGCTTTTCCGTTAGATGGATGTATCAAAGTTTCTTCTTTCGGTGTTCTCACACTATGCCACTGCATATGACATACCATAGCAAAAGATGCATATAACCTTTGAAGTTTGGGAGTGATGGGTAAATAATGCATTCTCTTGTACGGAACTTCTTTTCCTTTCTTCTTTCTTGGTTTGTATCTTTCCTCGTTACATATTCTGCATTTTCTAAGGTCAAAGTAATCTTTCCAATACAACATGCAACCTTTTACACATGTATCTATCATTTCATACATCAGACCGAAAGCGGACATCAGTTTTTTCACTTTATTATGACTATCACACATCAGATTATTGGATGGCATGTGTCGTTTTGCAGCTTGTACATGTAAATGCAGCTTCTGTAAGGTTGAATTTTGATTTCATAGTAATGTATTCGGCGATTACTGATAGTTCAGTTCCGCTTTTACAACCGTCCCACAACGGCCTCTTAGCAGAATCCAGTAAATCATATATTCTTTTAGCTCCCAAAGTTGGTTCTTCTTCGACATTTACGTCTTCATGGTCGGCTTGAATGGTAGAAAACATTGATCGTGCTGCATCTTCCTCCATATTTTCTATCGGATTCGTCATAACATTATCGTCCTCTAACACTACAGGATTAGGTGTAGGTTCAACAAGTTCTCCATGACGATCCCAGAAATAATAATTCGGCACAAAACCATATTTATACAAATATACTTCAACTATATCTAGTTTTCAATGCTTCAAATATTGGCACTTACTACATGGACAACGAATTTCTTCGTTATTTCGACTATTAGATTTAGCGAATCTAATAAATTCATGTACACCATTATAGAAATGTTCCTTTATTGAACCATTCCTACCAGTTCTGACTTCATACATACAAGTACGGTCGAGGAAATAATCGAACATTTTACCTGATTTGAAAATATATGTTCGTAATTTCGACACCACTTCAGTTCACTTCTGTTCTACGCATAACTTGCACTTAAATGGTATATTGTTGTTGTATTTTCTAAAATAAAGTAAAGCCATTTAGGACTAAAGGCTTCACACACCACACTTCTGTTTAATTTCGACAGCACTTCACTTCACTTCTCTTCTATGCATAACTTTGCATCCAAGGGGTGTATTTTTGTCGTTGTATTTTCTAAACCAAATTAAAACCTTTTGGGGCTAAAGGCTTTAGTTTTTTAGCATCAATTATTTGTTGAAATAATATCTAATGCTTATTTTCAAATCAACATTACATTCATTTCAATTTTTTTTTAAATTGATTTGGGTAAAATATTTATTCTTGTTATATTTATTTCTCAATTTTTTGGAAAATCGGTTTTAGTACAATATTTTTTCTTACATTCATTTCTGAATTTCTTTACAAAATCGATTTTAGCAGAATACTTATTCTTGTTAAATTCATTTCCTAATTTAAAAAAAAATCGATTTTAACAAAGTATTTAATGTTCTTAAATTCATTTCTTTATTTTTTAAAAAAATCGATTTTAACAGAATATTTGTTATTTTTATATTTGTTTCTTAATTTCTTTACAAAATCGATTTTAGTACAATATTAGTTGTTGTTATATTCATTTCCTAATTTTTATTAGAAAATCGATTTTAGCAAAATATTTAATGTTATTATATTCATTTCTTCATTTTTTACAAAACCGATTTTAGTAGAATATTTGTTGTTGTTATATTCATTTCTTAATTTTTTACAAAAATTGATTTCAGTATAATATTTGTTGTTTTTATGCTCATTTCAAAATTATATAATTCATTCAACTATTTAAATATTTTATTTAATACATTTGACATTTCAAAACGTATCTTAAAATTCGGTTAACAATTTAATTTTTTTATTGATTTTGTAAATGAAAATTAGATGTTAGCACTTGTAATAAACCATTTTAATTTTATTTTATACTAATAACTAATACTTATAATGTACACACGCTAATCAAGTAAAAAATATTACTTATGTTTAACCGTACCAATCTAGCAGCATATTAATCAATAATTATGCACTAATTTTTGCGCAAACTATAACAAACATTGTTCTAATTAACTATAACAAATATTCGCGTAAACTTATATATCCATTAGCATATCAATCGGTAATTATACACTAATTTTTGGATTATAAATAAACCCTAATTTTTAATTACAAATTAAACAATCAAACCACTTATTAACTTCCCTAAATCAACTAACATACCATTATATCAACTAATACATACTAATCATCTATTTCAAATCTATAATCAACTAATTTTCTAAATAAGGGTTTTAATTTTATTCCCAAATCAACTAATAAACTATTACCATCATCTAATATCAATTATTCTAACATATTCAAACCAATAATCAAATTATTTTTAGAAATTAAGGTTTAGAGATTATACCTAGAAATTGAGAAATCAAAGAAGATGCAGGAAACGCGGCAGCACCGAAGGGAAACGACGGCTTCTGGAAGCGGTTGGCGTCGGTAGGAGGTGGCTGGAGACGGGGGGAGTGGAAATTTCGGCAGCAGCTTGGGGGGGGGGAGAGGGAAAAGTGAAAAAATTTCTGCTCTCGGCTTGTCTATATAACCCGTGTTTGGCGACCTTTTTTAGCCGTCGCTAGCATCCGTCACTAAACCAAGCCCGTTTTGTAGTGATATATCCACATACCACACATCCTCCGACACTTGATGAGCTTGAGAATTATTTTGAGTAGAGGTATTGGCTTCATTGTTCTTTTGATATCTGCAGTCTTGTTGGAATGATTAGGTATCTTGTATCTAGTACACTTGTAATAACAATCTTCACTTTTATGCCCATACTTTTTGCAAACATAGCATCTTAGGACAGAGCTATTATTCTGGCTGCTTGTGTTGTTACTCCATTTTTGCTTGTAGAAACTGCTTCCTTTGTTGAAATTTTTACGTTCAAAATTTTTGCTTCTTCTGTTTTGAGAATTTTGGACTTCTCCTTTTTGTTTGCCTTCGGTTTCCTTCAAATTCACATTAGACTGAAAAGCTTGCTCTATGGGCTGTTCTACAAACCTGTTGATTCTTTTTTCATGTGCTTCTAATGAACCAATCAGTTCATGTAAAGATAGTGTAGTCAGATCCTTCGATTATTCTATTGCTGCCACGATATGATCATATTTTTGTGTCAGCCCGCAGAGTGTTTTTTCCACAATCTTCCTATCTGCAATAGTGTCTCCGTAGCTCCTGATTTGATTTATAATTCCAGAAACTCGGGTGAAGAATTCTTGAATAGATTCATTTTCCTTCATCATCAAGTTATCAAAATCCCTCCACAAGGATTGGAGTTTGATGGAGATCACATTTTGTGATCCTTGGAACGCAGTTTTGAGTGTGTCCCATCCCTCCTTTGACGTTGATGCTGATAATCATCTTGGAAAGAGATTTTTACTTACTGCTTGTTGAATAAGGAATAAAGCCTTAGCATCTCTCATTCTGGTTTCTTTGTATGCATGCTATTGTTCTTCTGTTACCTTTTCTTTTGAGGAAGAAGCAGGTTTCTCATAACCATCTTGAACAAGATCCCAAAGATCCAGTGAGATGAACAAAGTCTTCATTTGTAGACTCCAAATCATAACTCTCTCCATCAAAAATAGACATTAAATTTTGAATGTTGCCAATAATTGAGGAGTTTGAGTTTAATGTCATTGCTAAGATAGAGGAAGGATCGGATAAGCACTGATACCAAATTTGTTGGAAAAAGTGTTTGTAATATTTAAAAAGAATTTAGTTCTTATTTGAGAATAGAATAAGTCTTTCACTTTTTCCACCCATCTGCAGTTCACATCCTTGGTTCATTTATACATACATTTGCATCTGTTTATAAAGGACACAACGTTTGAAAATGATTTCAAGAGACACAGCCATTGGCTACAAAAGACACAACTTAATAGGCAACACATTTAATAATAACTATTGAGGAAACAACACAACCCTTCACAAAAGAAAATGCATTACTGTTAACGTTTGAATACCTGTGAATCTCCAACGTTATGTGTCTACCAATCCATATTTATACACTACTTCTTCAAGTTATGTAGCGATGTGAGACTATTCCAATTCCAAACCGTTGTTCCTCCTTGCAACATGCGAGACAACCCTAATATGCACAACCGAAGAAAATAACAAAGGCAGCAAAGACTAAGCAAATTAAAAGAAACGACAATTTAACAAAATTATCAAGCTGTAATTAGTAAATAATAATCTAAACTTCACCGTTAAAATAACTTGTTCTATAGTAAGTAATTTATGTGCAGTATTCAAGATTGTAAAATTATGTCTAAATGAGTAAAGTACGCAATCCTTCTTAAAACAATCTTATTTCATATCTGTTTATGCTACATCACGAGTTTTAGAAGTTTTATGCTAGAGGTTCTGAAGCGAATTGTCAACTCCATTTTGGACAGTCAATTACATTGAAATTACCCCTAAAATTAGATCTTGTGGTTAATGGATTAACTTCACTGTCCTTCTACGGCAATGACAATGCACTCTACAGAGGGACAGAAAACACCAATTAATTCATTTGTTTACATCATATTGAATGGATGAAAAAATATACTATCATACAGGTCTAGGGTATCATATAACGACTATTGATTAGTGTGCACCTAAAGACGTAATAGCTTAAATCACTTCTTGTGCTCACTTTTTTCTTCATCTTCAATATAATGAACATGCACATTCCAGAGTAATGCAGGTATAAGCTTAGTTAACATGTGCATAAATTTCAGTGAATATTTGCTGCAACACATTATAAGAACATATGTACATGAAAATTTAAAATTGACTTACAACGGTTTATAGCTTCATTGACGCAGCACGGAAGTAGATCTGAACCAGCGGTCAAATCTATCCCGGATCTAATCACGTATTGCGAAAATACAATCGATGAACAAGATAAGTTGATGGATTGAAAATACCCAAGTGCTCAATTCCGTTGATCTTGACGATACCGGAATCTAGCTATCTCCAACCCGTTGATCTCGCAAGATACCGTGTTAAGAGATCTACAATTCGATCGTTGATCACTCGCAAGTGATACCGAGAATTGGCTTCAAGTTCGTTGATTCGAGCGCACTCGAATAACCGAAGATGGAAGAAGGAGATCACACTCAACTTCAACAATGGTGGCACAAAGAACAAACCAAAATTTTATTCAAAAATCAACTCCTTTTACAAATGACCATACATCCCTATTTATAGGGAAAATACAACTCAACACACGTTACAACGCTTCACACGACTTAACAAATATAACAACAACGACTTAAGAAAATACAACACAAACAGTACACACAACCTAAACAATATATTAGTTACAACATACGACTTAACAGAACCAGGCAGCGACTTATCAAATGCGGCATAACAACTTCTCGCGACCTAAGAACTTCGGCTTACAAAAAACTCGAGCGGCATAACTGGAGCGACCTAAAATCATCAGCGATCTAACTTCATCAGCGACCTAAAGAATTCGCGACTTAAGAAACTCGAGCGGCATAACTGGAGCAACCAAAAATCATCAGGGACCTAAAGAATTCACGACTTAAGAAACTCGAGCGGCATAACTGGAGTGACCTAAAATCATCAGCGACCGGAAGTTGAAACTTGCTCGCGACCTACTGGAAGTTGCTCGTTTGCGATTTAAAGTATGGAGCGATCTAGGGCTTGCAACATAAAGAGGAGCGACTTAGCTGGAGCGGAGCGATTTAGGTTTTCGCTAATTCTGAAGCGACTTCTATCTCGCGACCTGAGGTATGTCGAGATTCCTTTGGCTGCGCTGCATCATTCATTGTGCATCAAAGAATGTTAAATATGCCCTATCAGCTTATCTGAGTTCCAACTAAGTTTACTCAACAAAAGTTTAGAACACCATTTATATATGCAGTAGTTTTTGCTTGAGAGGACAATGTCTAGAGACATGTGCACCAAGGTTCTATTACATATGTATTTAGAATCTAAGGACAAATCGAAATGTTAAATGCACAAACATGTAAAAACAGAATACATCAAACTATGATAATTATGTTCATTTATATTTCATGTTTTGATAAAATCAAAAACCTAGGCAATATATTGTTCTAGGAAACTTCTACCACTTGGCTGTTGGATAGTTGTATCCCTCCAACTCTGCTAACAGTATCATAGTTGACAGTGTACCTCAACCACCGTTTTCAAGTTCAAACACTTACCGTCATAGAGCTCGCTTACTTGTACAAGTTTAGTTCCTCCTTAGAACCTGGATGTAAATTAGAAAAGTTAATAAAATGATGTACAAATAATTGGTGTATAATTATTCAGTCCTTTAATTTTCAAATTTATTTTGATCTATAACAAAGAAGAACTTATACTTAATTTGACTGCAATCCTCCCAATTGTTGCTATTCAACAGATAATCTGGAAAATAGCAACGATATCTTGAAGAAAAGCAAGGAATTGGAGAAAAGTAGCAAGGTTTGGAAGAGTGAGATATATCATCTCTGCCCCTCAACTCCACAGTGAAAAACTTCAAAATAGCAACGAGAATGAAAACAATAATGAGATCGTAAAGCTCTGGAAGCCTCCATGAAGAGTTTGATTGTAGTTTTGGGAGGAGATGTCTGGAGATAGTCGCCATTTATTTTTTTCTCGAGAAGGAAGCTTTGTTGAGTTACGGTGTTATGTCGGCAACCCTAGTTAGGGTTTGTAACTTAGTTGGTTTGTATCGGGTGTGATATCATTATTTTCATACCCGAATTATCTGTACTTGGGCTTGGCCCGTTTACCCAATTTCAAAAAAAGGAAGAAAAAAAAGAAAGAAGAACTTATACATGAGAAGGCAGCGAATAACTGGAGAGTGGATAACTAAAATGTGAGAAGTTATTGAGGACGTGCACATAAAAATGCAGCAAATGAAAATGACTAAAATAGGTTGATATGTGAAATGCAATTTTAATTTAAGTGGGGAATATTTTGGATATTTGCAAAGCTTCAAATGATAGTATTCTTATTATACATAGGTAAGAGGATAGCAATACACAAAATCTAATCATATGCTTAGCAAAGGCAAGTCAACTTTTCTTTAAAAAAAAGGTGAAGTATACAATTAGTCAAATGCATCAAGGTAATTCGATAAATTTATAAATTAAACACTACGCCATAGATGGCCTATTGCAACGAAATTACATGGTGTTGCTAGCTATAATGTAACGATAGGTATGCTGATTTTTGTCTATTACAACACTCGCTTCAAGGTGTTAGCATAGGTATCAACAAGATGTTGCAGTAGCTATAGATGTATTCAAATTAAAAAATTAATAAAATTAGCAATCTGCGTGAATACGATCCAACGGTCTACATTTACTCTGGTTGTTAAAATGGATCACCACTGCAATTTTCCCCAAAATTTCGTTTTCCCGCCTAGTTCAGAGTAGATCCCTTTTGGTTTTCATTCCAATTTGCCTCTTCCCATTCGCCTCCTCCCATTCGCCTCCGCCACCAAATTGTCACCCTCCTCTTCTTCTGCCTCCTCCCATTCGTCTCCGCCACCAAATTGTCACCCTCACCCCCAGCTACCCCCTTACCCATCGCGACCATCTAGCTCCAACCAGAGCCCCGTCACGACACCAAAACCCGAAGCCAAACAAAGTTTTCCATTCAAACCCCTTTTGCCACCGCTGTCGTCGCTATCAGCTCTCACCTCCAACAGAAGACTTGCTCGCCACCAACCCCTCTACCTTTCTCCTTTAGACTACTTCACCTGAAAACCCTTCTAGCGCCTTAATTTCTCCCAAAACCCAAACTGCTGCCCTCGAGATTTTGGTTCACTTCGTACTTTCCATCGCAAGTTCAGAGCAGATCCCAGGCTGATCTCTTCGTACTTTCCCCTATGATTGCGGTTGCTTCACTTGGTACTGGTAATTTCAATAAGATAGTATGCCCCCCATATGTTTGTGCAAATGCTCCTTTAACACTTGTTAATGTTTCAGAATCTGGCTGGGTATGTACTGCTTCTGGATGCCCTGTGCCTCCATCGCAAGTCCATCGCAAGTTCATAATCTGGTTGGTTGGTTCACCATTGAATCTGGATGTAGTTGTATTGGTTGAAGGTTGGTTGGTTGGTTTGGTAAGTTATGGAAGTGATGGTGGAAGTTGGTGATGCAGAGGAGTTTCAGTTGGCAGTGTGATGCCTGAATGTTGGCAGAGAGATGTAGACGGAGTTTGGAGTTTGACAATGGTAGAGTGCTGTTGTATATTGGTTACAGAGAGAAGCTAATGTGGTGATTGGAAATTGAAAAGAGTTTGCAGTAGAGTTTTGGTGTTTGGCCGTAGGGGATTCAAGCAGATTTAGGCGAGGAGATGGAGGATAGGAATTAAGCTCAGTCTTCATTTGTGCATCATTTTACGTCATTTCAAAGAAGGCTCGATCTTCCGAAATCGGATGAATCGGGCGGTGCCCCGGACCCCCGTCGGCGCTGCGCTCGGACCCGCTTCTCGGCTCGCCTTCGGCTCGACACTCGGCTCGTCATATATTTGTCAGTGTCGGTGTCTGTATAAATTGAAACTGCATATGTAATGAGTGAACTGAGTAATGTAGTGAGGAATATCTGTATATGTGAATATCGGTGTTATTTATCATTGAATTGTAAAATAGTGGAGTTAGGAATTTGTACTATTTTAAATGTTGAAATAAAATATTTATTTAAATAAATTACTGTTTGAATATCAAATTCTATGCAATAGCATTTTATTAAATAAATATTTATTTCTATTAAAAAATCAAATATGCTCTACATTGTGGGCCCCACAAATTCAGAAAGTTAATATCTATAGCAACATTTTGGAATGTTGGTACAGACACCTATGGATGTTGCTATAGACCCAAATATGGTTCTATTGCAACAATATTTCTTATGTTGCCTTAGATAGTCAAAATGTTGCCTTTGAGGTCTGCGGCAATGCGGCAAAATGCATCACCGAGAAAGTGTTGCCTTTGCCCTTTTTTAGCCTACAGCAACATTTTTTGGCACTTCCTGCATCACTTCTTTGGTGTTGCAGCATGCAATCTATGGCGTAGTGAAATACTACCATTTAACCATAGTTTTATGCAGGCCCGGCCCAAGAGGCAGGCAAGCTAAGCCCGGGCCTGGGGCAACGCATAAGGGAGGGCAACAAATTAAGTATTTTATTTAGGTTTGTATAGTTAGTGTGAGACTGTTGCTAAATATAGATGTGTTAAAGTGGCTTGTGCTGTGTTGGTGATGTTAAATGACCCAAGTTCAATGCTGCTTGGGTTCGTATTTTTTGTATTTTTAGTTTTACCCTTTTTTCTTATTTTAGTTGGTCTTGGGCAACCCAACTGAATGGGCCGGCCCTGGTTTTATGCTTTGGTAATTCATGTGCTTGGTAACAACAATAGCGACATTAAGTTTGTGTGAATGAATCATGATAAATAAATTTATTTATCCCTAAATAAGATTAAATTAAATCCAAATTAGTTCACGCAACTGATTTCCAGTTAGTTGTTCATTTTCATATTTTAAACCAGATAGGTATTGTGTAAGAATTAAGATAAGATAAAGAACAAAACAGCAAAATTCATTTACCTTATGAAGTGGACTCATTGCACTGAAGCAGTGAAAAGTGATTCTTGGATTCAATCAGAGAGGTAAACTTCGTGTCAGCGTGTGGCAGTAAGATGGAAAACACTAGACATTCTTCCATGCAAAAAAGGTGTTGTGTTCCTAAATTGGAGCTGCGCGAAAGAAAAAAGCAACTATTAAAATTAAAACTATGTAACAGCATATGCACAGTTTGAATTTTACACACAACCCAGAAGCATGTAATTTTGTTATAGTATTCAAATATAAAAAATGCACATCTGATAGTTAAAAGTTGAAAAAAGGTGGAATTTGTTTCAAAATTTTCCAAATAAAATATTATGATTTAGAAGGTGGAATTAGACAGCATACAATGTTTCGTTAAACACAAAGCACAAAAGCACAATCCCTATTATCTCCCTTCAAGTCATCTGAGCCACTCTTTATCATCAATGGTCCAGATTACTTTATTTTTGTAGTTTGGATTACCAAATAACTCTGGGCTGTATTGATATTAAGCCCACTTATGTATGTATTTATACTGTCTTACATTTCAGAACTTTGTATTCAATTCAGTTCAATAATAATACAATTACTTTCTTTCAATCTCTCAAGAATTCTAATATGGTATCAGAGCATTAAAAATAGTCTAACGACTGATCATCAGAAATCACTCAATCATCATCATCGAGTCATCCTTGAAGGCAAATCTACATCTACCAACCGGTTACTCTCAGTTTTATTGAGTATCTTTTCATCATTTGATTCTAGATACCTCTCTTGGGCTATTGCTAGCTGTGCATCTCTGTTCACATCAGAATCTTTCATCACCTTTACATCTGCCTCGCCTGAAGTTTGAAGAAACCAGGCTGCAGATTGTACAACTGTGTTAAATTCATCAAGAAACCATTTCTTGATAAACAACACCCCTCACATCAGAACCTTAAACATGGCTGGAGACGAAGAACATTCAGAAACCACCTCTCAAGTTGCCAGAAATGACAACACTGATCAAAACCTGCCAATTATAAAGCCAAAAGGTCACTTAGCTGTTCAACTAGATGAAGATAATTATCTTCTATGGAAGTATCAAATAAGAACAGCAATAAGAGGATATGGATTAGATAAATACATTAATGGTATGTTAACTATTCTTTCTGAAACTATCCCTAATGAAAATGGTGAAGAGATACCAAATCAAGATTACTCAAATTACCTAAAGCAAGATAGTTTACTTGCTTCATGGATCATGTCATCTGTAAGTGTTGGGATCTTATCTCAAATTGTTGGATGTGAAACATCAAGAAGCATATGGGAAACCATAGAGCAGATTTTTAATTCTCAAACAGCAGCCAGAATTATGCATTATAGAAAGCAGTTTCAGAACTTAAGAAAAGAAAATATGACAATGCAAGAATATCTTACCAAAGCAAAAGGTTATTGTGATAAGCTTGCCACTGCTGGACACAAAGTATCAGAATCAGAACAAGTACTAACCATATTAAATGGTTTAGATGAAAACTATGAGTCTGTAATTACAGTTATCTCATCAAAGAAATCTTTACCTGACCTTCAGTATGTTTACTCAACCCTCTTGGCTCAAGAAGGAAGAATTGACCAAAAGAAGACTGCAAATACAGACTACTCAGTGAATTATACAACAAACTCCAAAGGAAAGGGTCAAGATCGAACTCAATCAGGTCAAAGAAGTAGCCAAAACTTCAGGGGAAGAGGCAGAGGTCGATGGTCAGGAAATAATAGAGTAAAATGTCAAATACGTGAGAGGCCAGGCCATATTGCAACAAAGTGTTATTTCAGATTTGATCAGAATTTTGTTGTAACTCAACAGTCCAGCAACACTCAAAGAAATCAGAACCCAAATGTTAACCTTACTCAAGCTGAAGCAAAAGGTCAAGCCAATCAATCAAAGAATCAAAATAACTCTGAAAACAAAAATGATGAGTTACTGTATGAAGATTGGTATCCAGATTCAGGAGCAACCAATCATGTCACAAGCAACTTGGAGAATCTCAATCTTGGAAACAAAGAATACAAAGGTACTCAATCTATTTATGTTGGTAATGGTAATTCTTTAAAAATCACACACACTGGCCAAGCCAAATTTAGCAGTAAAAGAGAATTACACTTAAATAATCTTCTTAGGGTACCTCAGATTAAGAAAAACTTAATAAGTGTCTCTCAATTTGCTAAAGACAATCAAGTATATTTTGAATTTTACCCAAAAATCTGTCTAGTTAGAGACTTGCTAAATAAGGACATTCTTTTACAGGGTAGCATGCACAATGGGCTATATAAATTCAATCTAGTGCAAAATATTGTATCAAGGAAAAGTAGTGACTCAGAGCAGGAGGAAAAGTGGTGTAATCTTTCAAAAATTGATAGAAAAGTTGAGTGTAATAAAATCTTTGATACTTGGCACTGTAAACTCGGTCATCCCAGTGTGGCAATTGTTAAAAATATTTTGAAAGATAATGAAATCAAGCATGAAAATATAACTATTCCATATGTATGTGAAGCTTGTCAATTAGGAAAGAGTCACAAAATACCATTCAGTAATTCTGTAACTACATATAATAAACCTTTAGAAATGGTTGTTGTTGATCTATGGGGTCCTGCCCCAATCAACTCTGACTATGGAATGAATTACTACATTTCTTTTGTTGACTCTTTCTCAAGATACACTTGGATTCTATTTCTCAAATCCAAGTCTGAGGTCAAAAATGCAGTAATTCATTTCATAAATCAAGCTGAGAACTTAACCAACCATAAGCTAAAATTTTTGCAAACAGATGGTGGGGAAGAATTCAAAACACTCAAAGAATTCTTCTCTGAAAAGGGTATCAATCACAGAATTACCTGTCCACAAACATCTGAGCAAAATGGGTTAGTAGAAAGAAAGCACAGGCACATTGTTGACACTGGTCTAACACTGCTTGCACATGCATCCATGCCCTTAAAGTTCTGGCCAGATGCATTTACAATAGCAGTATTTCTTATAAACAGAATGCCTACAAAAGTTTTAAGAAATAAAACTCCATTAGAAAAGTTATACGACACTAAACCAGATTATTCTTTTCTCAAAACTTTTGGATGTCTATGCTATCCATGTACTAGATCTTATAATAAACATAAGCTAAGTTTTAGATCTGTACCTTCTACCTTTCTTGGATATGCCACCAATCAAAAAGGGTACAAATGTCTTACAAGTGAAGGGAAGATAATAGTATCTAGACATGTTGCATTCAATGAATGCATATTTCCCTTCACTAGTACAGACATAAAGACCACTCAAAAGATTTATAGTGCCAAGAAATTTTTACCACCCATACCAATATGGGACAAAGAAAGATCTGCCAACAGCAAGGAAGATTCAAATACCAGCTCAAACCTCCAACACACCATGCCCACTGATGAGCCAGGTCAGAGAGATGGCCTGAATTCTCATAATAGTGAATCTGAAAGTCAAGGGACTGAAGATCAAAATATTGATCAAGACAATATTGCTCATCCTGTCAACACTACTCCTGCACAAGAAGGACATCCAATGATTACCAGATCAAAACATGGGATATTCAAGCCAAAAATTTATACAGCTAATATGAATTACAAGGAACCAGTCAGCTATAATGAAGCTATCAAGGACAACAAATGGAAGGATGCCATGAATGAAGAGTACAATGCACTGATTAAAAATAATACATGGAGTCTAGTTTGTCACATACCGAAATTTTTCGACTTTCGAAAATTCGACATCGATACTCACTTTATCGACTGCCGAGCAATCGAGTGCCGGAAACTCCAATAGTGAGGGTTTTAAGAAAAAGAAAAAGTAGAAGAAGAAGAAGATAGAAGAAAAAGAGAAGAAAGAAAGAAGAAGAACAACAGAAAACACATCAGAACAGAAAACAATATCAGAATCTTACACATCGCAGCGGAACAATATATAATAAATAAACACTAGTCTTTTAAAACAAAGAGCTATATCAGTTTATACATACATCAATCATCAGAGTCAATATACAACTCAATACAATACATCACATCAATGTACAGTTATATAACTTGTCCTCTTACAGAATACACAGCGGAATAAATAATATCAGATACAAATACTACGTCTCGTCATCCAGCTTATCTCCAAGCTCCAGAATATCCTGATAACATAACCCTAGGCTGCCCGTGTGGAAATTTGTAGGCACCCAGAGTTTAGAAGGGAAACAATAAACTCCGAGTCAGTCATGGTGACTGGTGTGAGATCGTAAAACAGTTATTCTTTATAACAACAAAGTAATTTTAAAGTCAATTCGCAATGCTTTTGGAAAATGAAACTACCATAAGACCTCCCACCACACACACAATGCAAACGCAGACTTGGAGGAGATTTCTTCTTATGTTAGTCAAAGATGCTTACTACGCAAAATCAAATCATTTTTGGTATTATTATTAGTGCATAGTGTAGAAAACATTTCGAAAGTAGAATATAAATCTTAGCCAGCATAGGTACCATTATATTATGCCTGCTATAGCTGCCTCCTGAGGAGACAGGTTATACAATTGAAATCGTAAAGGCTCATATTGTTTCTTTGGATTTCCAACAAATGGTCAGGCTAAGGAACTTCCTTTTCCACGATGGGTACGTCCCTGGAATAGACGACCCGAGAACCTAACCGGATCTCTGCCAACACAAGGCCGGGTTACCTCTGCAAAAATAGGTAACTACTGACACGCGTATGCCATCCCCCGATCGTCACCGATCTTCCCGAGGATCCCCGATTCGCAACAAACCACATAGATAATAATAATGCAGTAACCACAGAGGTTAAGTATCTGGGCTCCATACCATGATACCACCTTTATCCAGAAGGAATGACATACACTAAGGGGCGCTACTCCCTAGAGACTTGCCGCATCCTTCCTGTTTTGACCATTTCCGGGGTGTGAGGCTCGACGAAGTCTCGTCCACAAAGCTACGCTTTCTACAAAAAGCCCCGCTTCGGGTCAAACAAAATGATCAACCTATGATCACAAAGATATAAGATCAAACAAATGATCATATCACAAATGATCAAACACTGATCATTTCACAACAACACTCAGTATGCCACGTTACCAAATTGGGATATATCGCTGATAAATTTCAACTACATAACCTCTGAGCTCGTACGTCTCAGAGAAGGGTGTTAAACTAAGAGAATAAATTCTCCGCCACCAACAGAAATGTATTTGAAAGAAATCAGCTTTATATCTCAAATTGTAACGTCAGACACACAATCCATACAAGTCTGTTCCGGGATCGAACAGAACCGAAGGCACTTCTCACGAAGCCCTTGCAATTCCGGATAATTTTCAATCACGTCAGGACTTCCCGTCACTAAGGGTGATAAAACCTCTAAATCGAAGATCAGTCGATGTAGAGTAACTCGACGGTAATCCTTCCGTTTTCAAAAATATCCGGTCTTCAACACCGGTCTTCGAATGCAATTCATAACGACGTATCACATATTCGGAATGGGTTATACGACCCCATGGTCCTTTCCCGGCTAACCCGAATAGTGAGCGATTTTTCAAAAATAAGTGTGGCATTCAAATTCATCCAATTCACAACAAATACCTATCTAAAGGTAATTACTGATAGTCGGTTATTTAACTATCAATAAAGATGCGCAACATCATCAGATTCCAAATAATTTCCCAAATTATTTCATCTTCAAAAATATCTTTACTAGATATAAAATTTCCACACTTCAAAAATAAATCAACGTTTATTTTATTTTTTTTAAAACGAATTTCCATTTCTTTTATAAATTCCATAGTGAATTTATATTTTTCGAATATCTACTAATATTCGATTTTCAATCGTTTTCAAATATTCATTTTCAATTTATCTTTAAGAAGATAAAATCTCAAAACGTTTCATTTCATTCTGGAAAAGTATTTCCATACTTATTCAAAAATAAGTATTTCGCAAATCTATTTATTTTCAACATTTGAAAATATTCAATATACTTAAATCAATATTAAGTATATATTCATTCTTTAAGGAAATCATTAATTTTAACATCTATTTGAGTCAAAACGAATGTTGCGTAAAACATCGTTACGACGACTCAAAATCACTAGTATAGGGATTCGGATTTAAGATAGATATATAAATCCCAATACTACATAAAACATTTTCTTCCGAAAATCATTTACTATAACAACCGTGTTTATAGTCCATCATTTCCTTATTTCTCGAAAACGTCTATTTCAACAATGAATGTTGAAATCTATGATTTCGATATTTAATCATTTTAAAACATCGTTAAAACAATTAACTTCATCTTAAATATCACTTTCCCAAAACCCTATCCATTTTACTTAACAATATATTCACTGTCCAAAATCGTGAATATACTTCACTAATCACATTTCAGTATTTAATTCATCAAATTCAATTGATTTTGAATTTATAAAACAACGCTTATAAATTCCATTTCTGTTTTATAACAACTTCGGTTTATAAATCTTCTTTATTAACAATTTCGATAAATATCCCACTTAAAGGCAAAAATCCAATTTACAAGTAAATTTCTTATCAGCCTTTATTCTACAATTTCATTCATTTTATAACTTCATACTTTATAAATCTATAAACTTCAAACTTTATAAATCTATAAACTTCAAACTTCACAATTTATAATCCTATAAATTTTCTATCTTCCCAAGTTATAATTCTATAAGTTTCATATCTTTACAATTTAACACTTATAAAAACTCGTTTTAAAATTCCAAAAATTTTAATTGATAAATATCAATTTTATACATCTTTTATATACCTCGTTTTTAATAATTCAAAATTTCAAATTTTAAACTATTTTATAAATTACTTAACTGTTTATTTCAAAAATCACCTCTCGGTTATATTTCACCAAAATCTTAACCTTTATAACTTTAATAATTTTAAGGTTTGTAAATTAATTCAAAAATTTAATAACGTATATTCACAAATAATCACTTTAAAAATCTCTTTTAAAGTTAAAATCGTTATTTTAAAACTTCAAAAATTGAATCCAATGATGCAACGCATCAATTAGTCAATCACAACATCAACATCATATATCAATATATGATAACAGAATATACATAAATCCTGTAAATAAATAACTACTGGTGAGGAATCCAGTTGGATCCCTCCAACCTGTTTCCCTGCATCCAAAGACGTTAGCACAATACCATTCCACTTCGAGGTGGAATATCGCGGTATATGGGTTTTTATAAAAATCCGCTTACTAACGGCGCAATAGGGTCTCATCCGCTATACGAGGCGGGAAATCAATCAATCCAATATATACATATGCCAATATGTATATACTGCTATATATATAGATATATCCTATCATATCTAATAGCACATTCAAACAAATCAATCAATAACTGCAATTCAATTATAAATCTGAGTGAGGAGATCTCAACTTAGATTTTAAATTTTCCATCCACTTTCCATTTCAGTTTTGTTTTCTCGATTTTAACCTGGTATAAACAATTTATATATTTCGTTAATATTCGAAATAAATCGAACAACCAATTACCGTTTAATAGTTTTAATCCAACTAATATGTGTTTTTTTTTAAAAATTCCTTTTCAACCTTATATATTTTTCAAAGTCCTTTCCATATATAATTTTCTATTTGAAAATTTTAAATTAACACGTGATTTTATCTTAACCCAATATTCTTTATATTTCATTTTAAGCTAACTTCCTTTTTAGAAATTATATAAGTATTTATAAAGACAACCCATATACTAAAATAAAATCTATGCATATTTTAAAATAATCTATACAGATTTTTATAAATCTGGTTTTATACAAAAGTTTCTCAACTTTTAAAGTTTCTATTTCTTTTAATTAAAACATATTACTCTTAACAATTTTATCTAATTAAAATTAAGTTTAAAACTAAACTTCTTTTAATAAACTAAATCAACTAAAATTTCTTTTCATTATCTTCTATATAACTTCCAACTTTACATAACTCATATATTTCTTTAAATACCTTATCTACATTTTTTTTCTTTACTGTATAATTTTCTTTACAAATACTTTTCAGATTCAAATCGAAATGAAAAAAATAGAAAATACCTTGCTCAAAACAAGGCTCGACCAGAACTGCCGCCTTCGCAGCCTACTCGCGATCTCCACATCGTCTGCTACTTGACTTTGGTTGCTTAAACTCGCGTTCGACCATGCCTGCCATCACTAATCTCATTGCGATACCCAACTGCGACATCATCAGATTCAATGCCGCGAAGCCCTAGTTCTGGCCACCGCGAGACATCACAGTCCCCCAATCTCGATCGCGACGCTGCCTTCATCGCGACGAACCCCCAAATCGTGACACCGCTCCAAGCCTCGCGACGCGCCCTCCATCATGTGAGCGTAAGCACGTGCGTGCTCCTTCCCCTTCGATCGCACGCGACCCCATCAGCGAAACCCTAGTCGCGAGCTTCACTGCAGTTCCAAATCGCAATGCGCGATTTCGCCGAGCTCAAGTCAAACTGCCTTCCCCCTATCGATGTCAAAGTCGATCGCCTCCATGTGACTGTCAAACCGGAATCGCGACACAACCCCTATCAGCATCGTCGCTACCCACACGTGCTGCCGCCAACCCCTCGAGTTAAAACCCTACCGCCTTCGTTGCGACTTCGGCAATGCTCGAACTCGAGCTCGTGGTCTCCAATTCGCTCGACCGCGACTTTATTTATTTTACTGAAGAAATTTTTTTTTTAAAGAGGAGCTCGGCTGTTATTTGATTTTGAACGAGCGGCCATTACTTTGGTTATGGAACGAGAATTTTGTTTTTTCGTTTTGATTTTTGAGGAGGGAAGGGACGAGATACCTGTATCGAACGAGGTATGGGTTTGCACGATAAATCTCATGGCCTTCAGCGTGATTTCCTCCGTGATTAAAGGGACGAATGTACCAAATTTAAAATTTAAAAATCAATTTTGAATTCAATTAAATCTCAATGCGTTTTCTAACCGTATGGTTACAAAATAACTCCGAAAAATACGAAACTTGAAATCTGACAATAATTCAACGTTACGGACCCAATGGAACTGGTTTCGTCGAATTCCAAGACTGTTTGAAAAATGACTATTTTTAAATATTGAATCGAACGATTAAATTTCAAAACTGAACAAATCAATTTTAAATTATGTTCTGAAGCTTCTATTATCTCCAATATTATCAATATATATTTTACAAGCATTTGAAATATTTTTCTTTAGCTTTAAATTGAAGATTCAAATTTTTATTCAACTTCAATCGATTAAATTTTATAATTTAATCGTCAGTTTCAAAGTTATATTCGGGATACAAATTAAATCATCGTTCAAATATTTAAAATTAATTAAATATTCTCAATTTAATTTGTTCAAAATTCTGGGTCGTTACAGACTTCCCCCCTTAAAAGAATTTCGTCCTCGAAATTACAAGTTAGGAAAAATGGTCCTTAACTCGTCTACTATTTTTCAACATCCAAATAGTTTTATCAAATTTTCAAACAAATCTCTCTACTAAAGATTCGTTATTAATTCAACTAAATTTCTAAACCTTTCATAGTTTTCAAACATCATTGTTTTCTTCAAAATTCAAATTCGAGTTTAAATTCAAATTTTAAACTTTCAAAATTTCTCAAAAATTTTCTAACGCCCTAAATTCCCGAAAAATTTCGCCAGCGTCTCCTTTGCGCGGCTAATACGGCACGACTACAAAACGTCCCTACGGACTTTCAGATTCCAAAAAGAAAAGAAAAAGCCAAGCGGCTAGACAAGAAATCAGCAAATCTCATATTTAAATTTAAATACTTACCTTTTGTCGAGCAATTTCAAATTCATCTTTGAAATAAATTTTCCAATCCCTTTATACACCTGTATATCCTACTAGCCATTATGTCTAGTTACATATTCAAATCATTTTGTAAATTCTATTACAAAATTTCAATATAACTACTTATATCATTTTTACGTCACTGTTGAAGTTCCATATTCATATCCATTCAATTTTACATTTCTAATCTCATTTGAATTCAATTCACAATTCCAAACTAATTTGGATTCAGTTTAACTTCTGAATATTGAATTTTATCAATTTACTTCATTTTATTTCACACAATTCAAATTCGTTTTCAATATTCAGTTTTAACTCCAGTTTTATTCTTTTGTTCAATCATCAAATTTTACTTAAGAATTTCACACTTCATTTCTTAAGTTCAATGTAAATATTCCATATACACATTATATTTATTTCAATTCACTATTATGGTTTATAACCACTCATATTAAACTGGATTTCAAATTCCATATGAATTTTAATTCATCTCAAACCATATTAATTTGTCATTTCTTCAATTAGTTTCCGTTACTAATTGTATTTCAATATTTTACTTTACAAATTTGAAATGAATTTTTCAACATTCAATTTACTTTCATTAAATTGATTCACTTGTACTTACATTAATTTAACTTCATCCTTTAAGTTAAATTTATTCTATCAAAATTTAATTTGTATAAGTTATCAACTTAATAATATTTCACAAATATTTTTATATAGTATTCAAGAGTTTACCAACATTTCAAAGCCATTTTGAAAACAATTCAATTTATCCTTTGAATTTCAAAGACCAAACCCAAATTTTTCAAACCACTTCCATTTAAAACAATTTGGCAGCAATTCCTCTTTTGGAAACCCGAAAATGAACACCGGTAATGCTGCAGTCATTACCGAAGTTATTTTCCAGCGACCGAAAAGAGTTTAGAGCTTTTCATTCCTTCAAAATACTTTTCAAACCTTTGAAATCCATTTTCAAATCAAAAAGATTTAAACTTTCCAAATTTCCAAAATTTTCAAATTCTTTCCAAAACATTTCCAAAACTTCTCTGGAATTCCATTTAAATTACAATTCACATTTACAGTTTACATTCTCAAATTTCATTTGTATATGAATTTATTTCTTAACTTTGCAGTTATGATTTCTATTTCTTACTTAATTCCAATGGGAATAATTTAATATTATTACTTCTAGCAACCATGCAACCATATAATGTAATAATTTACAGAAAATCATTTCTTTTATATACAAAAATAGTTTTGGGTAAAATTATTCCATTCACCCTATTTTAAAACAATACTGTGTCGAATTGTTCTATTCGGGTGTTTAGAAACCCCTTCGATACAGTTTTGCAAGACTGTGCCGACGAAGGTTCATATACCACTCAATAAACCAATCATCACAATACAAAACAATTTTATATTCACTAACAAATACACGCTCATATCTATTACTACACTCAACTCATTCTAGAGTACTACTGACTCTATCTCTAATGAGTAACACCCAACAGAGCAGGGTTGTCGCTTAACCATATGCTCTGATACCACGCTGTCACATACCGAAATTTTTCGACTTTCGAAAATTCGACATCGATACTCACTTTATCGACTGCCGAGCAATCGAGTGCCGGAAACTCCAATAGTGAGGGTTTTAAGAAAAAGAAAAAGTAGAAGAAGAAGAAGATAGAAGAAAAAGAGAAGAAAGAAGAAGAACAACAGAAAACACATCAGAACAGAAAACAATATCAGAATCTTACACATCGCAGCGGAACAATATATAATAAATAAACACTAGTCTTTTAAAACAAAGAGCTATATCAGTTTATACATACATCAATCATCAGAGTCAATATACAACTCAATACAATACATCACATCAATGGACAGTTATATAACTTGTCCTCTTATAGAATACACAGCGGAATAAATAATATCAGATACAAATACTACGTCTCGTCATCCAGCTTATCTCCAAGCTCCAGAATATCCTGATAACATAACCCTAGGCTGCCCGTGTGGAAATTTGTGGGCACCCAGAGTTTAGAAGGGAAACAATAAACTCCGAGTCAGTCATGGTGACTGGTGTGAGATCGTAAAACAGTTATTCTTTATAACAACAAAGTAATTTTAAAGTCAATTCGCAATGCTTTTGGAAAATGAAACTACCATAAGACCTCCCACCACACACACAATGCAAACGCAGACTTGGAGGAGATTTCTTCTTATGTTAGTCAAAGATGCTTACTACGCAAAATCAAATCATTTTTGGTATTATTATTAGTGCATAGTGTAGAAAACATTTCGAAAGTAGAATATAAATCTTAGCCAGCATAGGTACCATTATATTATGCCTGCTATAGCTGCCTCCTGAGGAGACAGGTTATACAATTGAAATCGTAAAGGCTCGTATTGTTTCTTTGGATTTCCAACAAATGGTCAGGCTAAGGAACTTCCTTTTCCACGATGGGTACGTCCCTGGAATAGACGACCCGAGAACCTAACCGGATCTCTGCCAACACAAGGCCGGGTTACCTCTGCAAAAATAGGTAACTACTGACACGCGTATGCCATCCCCCGATCGTCACCGATCTTCCCGAGGATCCCCGATTCGCAACAAACCACATAGATAATAATAATGCAGTAACCACAGAGGTTAAGTATCTGGGCTCCATACCATGATACCACCTTTATCCAGAAGGAATGACATACACTAAGGGGCGCTACTCCCTAGAACCTTGCCGCATCCTTCCTGTTTCGACCATTTCCGAGGTGTGAGGCTCGACGAAGTCTCGTCCACAAAGCTACACTTTCTACAAAAAGCCCTGCTTTGGGTCAAACAAAATGATCAACCTATGATCACAAAGATATAAGATCAAACAAATGATCATATCACAAATGATCAAACACTGATCATTTCACAGCAACACTCAGTATGCCACATTACCAAATTGGGATATATCGCTGATAAATTTCAACTACATAACCTCTGAGCTCGTACGTCTCAGAGAAGGGTGTTAAGCTAAGAGAATAAATTCTCTGCCACCAACAGAAATGTATTTGAAAGAAATCAGCTTTATATCTCAAATTGTAACGTCAGACACACAATCCATACAAGTCTGTTCCGGGATCGAACAGAACCGAAGGCACTTCTCACGAAGCCCTTGCAATTCCGGATAATTTTCAATCACGTCAGGACTTCCCGTCACTAAGGGTGATAAAACCTCTAAATCGAAGATCAGTCGATGTAGAGTAACTCGACGGTAATCCTTCCGTTTTCAAAAATATCCGGTCTTCAACACCGGTCTTCGAATGCAATTCATAACGACGTATCACATATTCGGAATGGGTTATACGACCCCATGGTCCTTTCCCGGATAACCCGAATAGTGAGCGATTTTTCAAAAATAAGTGTGGCATTCAAATTCATCCAATTCACAACAAATACCTATCTAAAGGTAATTACTGATAGTCGGTTATTTAACTATCAATAAAGATGCGCAACATCATCAGATTCCAAATAATTTCCCAAATTATTTCATCTTCAAAAATATCTTTACTAGATATAAAATTTCCACACTTCAAAAATAAATCAACGTTTATTTTTTTTTAAAACGAATTTCCATTTCTTTTATAAATTCCATAGTGAATTTATATTTTTCGAATATCTACTAATATTCGATTTTCAATCGTTTTCAAATATTCATTTTCAATTTATCTTTAAGAAGATAAAATCTCAAAACGTTTCATTTCATTCTGGAAAAGTATTTCCATACTTATTCAAAAATAAGTATTTCGCAAATCTATTTATTTTCAACATTTGAAAATATTCAATATACTTAAATCAATATTAAGTATATATTCATTCTTTAAGGAAATCATTAATTTTAACATCTATTTGAGTCAAAACGAATGTTGCGTAAAACATCGTTACGACGACTCAAAATCACTAGTATAGGGATTCGGATTTAAGATAGATATATAAATCCCAATACTACATAAAACATTTTCTTCCGAAAATCATTTACTATAACAACCGTGTTTATAGTCCATCATTTCCTTATTTCTCGAAAACGTCTATTTCAACAATGAATGTTGAAATCTATGATTTCGATATTTAATCATTTTAAAACATCGTTAAAACAATTAACTTCATCTTAAATATCACTTTCCCAAAACCCTATCCATTTTACTTAACAATATATTCACTGTCCAAAATCGTGAATATACTTCACTAATCACATTTCAGTATTTAATTCATCAAATTCAATTGATTTTGAATTTATAAAACAACGCTTATAAATTCCATTTCTGTTTTATAACAACTTCGGTTTATAAATCTTCTTTATTAACAATTTCGATAAATATCCCACTTAAAGGCAAAAATCCAATTTACAAGTAAATTTCTTATCAGCCTTTATTCTACAATTTCATTCATTTTATAACTTCATACTTTATAAATCTATAAACTTCAAACTTTATAAATCTATAAACTTCAAACTTCACAATTTATAATCCTATAAATTTTCTATCTTCCCAAGTTATAATTCTATAAGTTTCATATCTTTACAATTTAACACTTATAAAAACTCGTTTTAAAATTCCAAAAATTTTAATTGATAAATATCAATTTTATACATCTTTTATATACCTCGTTTTTAATAATTCAAAAATTCAAATTTTAAACTATTTTATAAATTACTTAACTGTTTATTTCAAAAATCACCTCTCGGTTATATTTCACCAAAATCTTAACCTTTATAACTTTAATAATTTTAACGTTTGTAAATTAATTCAAAAATTTAATAACGTATATTCACAAATAATCACTTTAAAAATCTCTTTTAAAGTTAAAATCGTTATTTTAAAACTTCAAAAATTGAATCCAATGATGCAACGCATCAATTAGTCAATCACAACATCAACATCATATATCAATATATGATAACAGAATATACATCAATCCTGTAAATAAATAACTACTGGTGAGGAATCCAGTTGGATCCCTCCAACCTGTTTCCCTGCATCCAAAGACATTAGCACAATACCATTCCACTTCGAGGTGGAATATCGCGGTATATGGGTTTTTATAAAAATCCGCTTACTAACGGCGCAATAGGGTCTCATCCGCTATGCGAGGCGGGAAATCAATCAATCCAATATATACATATGCCAATATGTATATACTGCTATATATATAGATATATCCTATCATATCTAATAGCACATTCAAACAAATCAATCAATAACTGCAATTTAATTATAAATCTGAGTGAGGAGATCTCACCTTAGATTTTAAATTTTCCATCCACTTTCCATTTCAGTTTTGTTTTCTCGATTTTAACCTGGTATAAACAATTTATATATTTCGTTAATATTCGAAATAAATCGAACAACCAATTACCGTTTAATAGTTTTAATCCAACTAATATGTGTTTTTTTTTTAAAATTCCTTTTCAACCTTATATATTTTTCAAAGTCCTTTCCATATATAATTTTCTATTTGAAAATTTTAAATTAACACGTGATTTTATCTTAACCCAATATTCTTTATATTTCATTTTAAGCTAACTTCCTTTTTAGAAATTATATAAGTATTTATAAAGACAACCCATATACTAAAATAAAATCTATGCATATTTTAAAATAATCTATACAGATTTTTATAAATCTGGTTTTATACAAAAGTTTCTCAACTTTTAAAGTTTCTATTTCTTTTAATTCAAACATATTACTCTTAACAATTTTATCTAATTAAAATTAAGTTTAAAACTAAACTTCTTTTAATAAACTAAATCAACTAAAATTTCTTTTCATTATCTTCTATATAACTTCCAACTTTATATAACTCATATATTTCTTTAAATACCTTATCTACATTTTTTTTCTTTACTGTATAATTTTCTTTACAAATACTTTTCAGATTCAAATCGAAATGAAAAAAATAGAAAATACCTTGCTCAAAACAAGGCTCGACCAGAACTGCCGCCTTCGCAGCCTACTCGCGATCTCCACATCGTCTGCTACTTGACTTTGGTTGCTTAAACTCGTGTTCGACCATGCCTGCCATCACTAATCTCATTGCGATACCCAACTGCGACATCATCAGATTCAATGCCGCGAAGCCCTAGTTCTGGCCACCGCGAGACATCACAGTCCCCCAATCTCGATCGCGACGCTGCCTTCATCGCGACGAACCCCCAAATCGTGACACCGCTCCAAGCCTCGCGACGCGCCCTCCATAACGCGAGCGTAAGCATGTGCGTGCTCCTTCCCCTTCGATCGCACGCGACCCCATCAGCGAAACCCTAGTCGCGAGCTTCACTGCAGTTCCAAATCGCAATGCGCGATTTCGCCGAGCTCAAGTCAAACTGCCTTCCCCCTATCGATGTCAAAGTCGATCGCCTCCATGTGACTGTCAAACCGGAATCGCGACACAACCCCTATCAGCATCGTCGCTGCCCACACGTGCTGCCGCCAACCCCTCGAGTTAAAACCCTACCGCCTTCGTTGCGACTTCGGCAATGCTCGAACTCGAGCTCGTGGTCTCCAATTCGCTCGACCGCGACTTTATTTATTTTACTGAAGAAATTTTTTTTTTTAAAGAGGAGCTCGGCTGTTATTTGATTTTGAACGAGCGGCCATTACTTTGGTTATGGAACGAGAATTTTGTTTTTTCGTTTTGATTTTTGAGGAGGGAAGGGACGAGATACCTGTATCGAACGAGGTATGGGTTTGCACGATAAATCTCATGGCCTTCAGCGTGATTTCCTCCGTGATTAAAGGGACGAATGTACCAAATTTAAAATTTAAAAATCAATTTTGAATTCAATTAAATCTCAATGCATTTTCTAACCGTATGGTCACAAAATAACTCCGAAAAATACGAAACTTGAAATCTGACAATAATTCAACGTTACGGACCCAATGGAACTAGTTCCGTCGAATTCCAAGACTGTTTGGAAAAATGACTATTTTTAAATATTGATTCGAACGATTAAATTTCAAAACTGAACAAATCAATTTTAAATTCTGTTCTGAAGCTTCTATTATCTCCAGTATTATCAATATATATTTTACAAGCGTTTGAAATATTTTTCTTTAGCTTTAAATTGAAGATTCAAATTTTTATTCAACTTCAATCGATTAAATTTTATAATTTAATCGTCAGTTTCAAAGTTATATTCGGGATACAAATTAAATCATCGTTCAAATATTTAAAATTAATTAAATATTCTTAATTTAATTTGTTCAAAATTCTGGGTCGTTACATAGTTCCTCTACCAGCAAACAAAAACATTGTAGGATGTCGTTGGACCTTCAGATTGAAAACATTATCAGAAAGTGGTAAGGTAAAACACAAAGCAAGACTGGTAGCCAAGGGATACTCTCAACAGTATGGTTTTGATTTTTCTGAAACCTTTTCTCCAGTAGTTAAACCAACTACTATTAGGATAATTTTAACATTAGCTTTGTATTATAAATGGGATATAAGGCAACTTGATGTAAATAATGCTTTCCTAAATGGAGAATTGCAAGAGGAAGTCTATATGGAGCAACCTCCTGGATATACTCAAGATGCCAACAAAAACCTGGTATGCAAACTTCATAAAGCCATCTATGGACTCAAACAGGATCCTAGAGTATGGTATGAGAAACTAAAAGCTACTTTAATCTCTATGGGATACCAGGTATGCAAGTCTGATAATTCTGTTTACACAAAGACAAATAATAGGTACATTACTTACATACTTGTCTATGTAGATGATTTTATAATAACTGGTAATGACAATAATGAAATAGAATATATCATTAACATGCTGGACAAAACCTTTTCTATAAAAGACTTAGGTAAGTTACACTATTTCTTAGGCATAGAAGTCATTAATACTGATGAAGCATTAATTCTATGTCAACAAAGGTATATCTTAGAAATATTAGGTAGGGCTAATATGCATGAAGCAAAACCAATGCCTACACCTATGATTAGTAACTTACACTTGTCTAAATATCAAGGAGACCCATTTGACAATACAAAGCAATATAGAAGTATCGTAGGGGCTTTACAATATGTAACTGTTACAAGACCTGATATATCATTCGCTGTGAATAAAGTTTGTCAATTCATGCAGAATCCCTTAGATACACATTGGAAAGCTGTAAAAAGAATCCTTAGATATCTCAAAGGAACCATCAGTCAAGGGATCAAGCTAAAAGTAAGCAAAGACTTATCTATTCAAGGGTTCACTGATGCCGATTGGGCCTCAGATTGCGATGACCGGAGATCCACTACTGGATATTGCATCTTCCTTGGTGGAAACCCTGTCTCCTGGTGTGCCAAAAAGCAACCAACCATTTCACGATCCAGTACTGAGTCTGAATATCGAAGTGTCGCTTCAGCGACTGCCGAAGTGATGTGGATCGAAACCCTAGTTACAGAATTGGGAATCAAGCTTTCGCGCAAGTCAATTATTTGGTGCGACAACTCCAGCACCGTAGCTATGTCAGTTAATCCAGTGCTACATGCTAGAACGAAGCACATCGAAATCGATCTATACTTCGTCAGAGATCAGGTCACTAAAGGAAGACTTGATGTCAACCATCTCCCTGCCTCAAGCCAAATCGCTGATATACTTACGAAATCTCTGTCTCGCAAGTATTTTGAAGAGTTTAAGAGCAAACTGTGTATTAAAGACATTAATGAAGAATTGGGGATCGAAGGGGAAGAGAACCCTAGCCGACATTGAGGGGGAGAATTAGACATCATACAATGTTTCGTTAAACACAAAGCACAAAAGCACAATCCCTATTATCTCCCTTCAAGTCATCTGAGCCACTCTTTATCATCAATGGTCCAGATTACTTTATTTTTGTAGTTTGGATTACCAAATAACTCTGGGCTGTATTGATATTAAGCCCACTTATGTATGTATTTATACTGTCTTACATTTCAGAACTTTGTATTCAATTCAGTTCAATAATAATACAATTACTTTCTTTCAATCTCTCAAGAATTCTAATAGGTGGCATGTAATTAATGATGTCATGATAAAATTCAAATAGGAAACATGAGGTTGATACTTCTACTTAACATTTAAATCATCCCATAATTCAACTTCACCAAATTGCACAAAAGCTTCTTTCAAATTAGTGCATAATACAGGAAAGAACGAATCCTAATTAAGAGCAAACAATAAATTACTCAACAATTAAACAATCAATATAAGGGTGGTGCAGAGATAATTTAATTTAATTTAATTTAAGGGATGTCCTGTGTTCATTATGGCACTTGTATTCGAAATAATCGAGTGTTTTGTATTTTTATTTATCGTTTCAATTTCTATGCCTTTTACTGCTAGATATTGACAGTTGAGGGGAGCAGGCTTATATGTAGAATGTAAACCGGCACTGTTGATTGAAAATGGCACCTCCTCATTATCTGCCTTGTGAGTGTGTTCTAGAATATGACTAGGTGGTCTGGCAATTTCCACATTTTCTATCTCCTCCGCTCTATGTAAATTAGTAGCTGCGACATTTGTAAGCACTTTAGATGCATCTTTACTGTTTGATATATTTGAATAGCTTGGCTTGTCAGTAACTGAGTTGTATTGCCTGTTGTTATTTGCGCGTTGTTGCTAAGGAGGGTTGTATCAATGTGTTGATACTAAGATGAATTAGCATTGCATTGGCAATGTATACCCATATCACCATTTGGTTTATCGGTATTTGCATTTGTTTTGGCGGCCCAAACCTTTTCAAAAGCACAAAATTTGACTGGATGCCCAAAACGGTTGCAATTTTAATAGATGCCAAGCTTCCATTCATATTCTACTGGTTGTAAGAACATTTCATTATTTTCAGTTATTATGGCCCCTTCGATAGGAAAGCTGAAACCAATTTTGATCTCTATCAACACTCTAGCAAAGAAATTTTAATCATACCGTTTGTTTAATGGTCCATTTTTTATTGGATTGCCTAACTAAGACAATTTTGCTAATACTTTCATCCGACCAGAAATACAATTTAAGGTGAGGAAATTTGACCCACACTAATATTGAGTGCAAAAATTCCTTTGTTAGGTTTATAGTCTTTGCTTCCATCTCTTCATCATTATCAATCGCTTATCATAAAAACAAGGTCCTCTTTCCAAAATTCCCCTACAGTGTTCTTTATTATCAAATTTTATCACATAGAATCCATTTTCCTTGGTGGGGATAAAAAGTTCTCCAATCGATTTCCATACTCTTCCAATATAGGCTTTACAATAATGATAATATGGCCTTGAACCAACCACATAAATCACTATAGAGTTATCCTAGTATCTTTTTGCAGAATCAGTTGCTGAAGTTATCATCCATGAGCACCTTCTTCGATCGAAATCTACGAGGCTATAGAATCTCAAAAGGGTTGATATAGGAATTTGTTTCTCCACAATAATTTCTTTCCATGTTCTCAACTTAGGGTTTGGAGCTACTGTAGATCTCGGATGAAGATTGACTGGATCAGTCGGAGACTGACCAGAGTGAGGGGTAGATGGGATAGGACGAAGAGGAGGGATTCAATATAAGAAAAATCTGATTTAGTAACAGCAAAATTCATCACAAATCCTTCACTAAACCTAAATCTGTTATGGATTCATAATAGATAGTTCCTTCACTAAAAGATGTGTGCAGATCCGTCACAAACAAAACAGTAACAGAAAATAAAAATAATATTTGACGGATTTGTCACGGTGCATAACAAATTTAATTTTTCATAACTTTGATGTAAAATAATTATAATAAATATTCGTTGCTAATCCGTCACAAACTAATGATAAAATTTTGACTTATTTTTTATACTTAACTAGTAATAATGTGTTCCGTCATAAATCCGTCATAGTTTACCGTACAAAAATCAGGAAATAACCATGGATTTGTCATGTGAAATTATTTGAAAATAAATGTACGTGCATAACACATTATATACTCGATCACAAATCCATGACAAATAATGGTTATGGATTATTTTATTCATTCTCTTGTTTCATCCAAACAATCGAACAGTATACTTATTACTTTGGAATATTATATGGACAAATTTCTTCAAAAACTATATCAAAAGAGCATACTAGTAAATGCATAGACAAAAGATTAATATAAACTAGCAAGAATTCATAGAAATGGTAATTAACCAACAAAATACTGGTCACAATACATAAATTTCAATATGCATACCAAAATACATGCTCGTGATTAAATTTACACATGCATACTAAAAATCTATTAATCATATCAAGCCCAAAATAATACTCTGATACCATGTATCAATGAGGAGCAAACTGTGACAATCTCTGTTCGACAAATTACATCAATCTAAACCACAACTCTTTATGCTTTTTAGTATCATGTCAACGTTCATCCTCAATATGTTGTGAATGAACCTCACATTTTTCTGCAATCTATTGTGGATGTGCCTCACACTCTTCCTTAATTCGTTGACGATGCACCTCATGCTCCTTCTTAATTCTTCGATGCGCTGTCTCAGATTGTTGACTTAATTCCATTGCCCAAGCCTCGACATATTGTGTTTCCTCCATCAAGGCAATAAGCCTAGATTATAACTCCTCCGTCGTTGTACTTTCACTCATTTGCATCCTTCGTCGTTGAGTAGCATGTGATCCAATCCATAATTAACAAATCATGTTTTTGCTAAAAAAAATACAATTCAAGAACATGAAATTTTACATATATGTTGGTGTGCAACATTATCGGTTATGCACTAAATAACAAATTAGTTATTCAAAAAATTACTTACCTCATCTGGTAGGTTACCACCCAGATATGCACGTCCCTTTGCATTTAATGGGCTCAAAGCATGAAAAATCAATGTTTGTTGCACTTTTGGAACCTCCACGCTACATCCCCATCGTTCTCTTGTCTAATAGCAATCAATCGCTTATTACATGCGACAAGATACCTAGCCTGTAAATATATAATATCATCAAGGTTTAAATCCAATCAACCTAAAAATGTCTTTGTAAATCTGTATATAGCTTTCAGTGCATTTTATTTTTGATCGGAACATGTTTTTACTTCGCTATAAATAGTATTATAACTTAGTTTAATAATATTTTTGCACTTAGGTTTAAAACTGAGCTGCAATTGCAAATCAGTTTTAAAACCGAGATGCAATTTGCTCTGAAAGATGGCAGACAACCTGAAGCTGGCGTGAATTTCCTAGGCTGAGTCTAGTTTGGGTGAGAGGTAAATGCCTGGAGACTCAGTTTTCTTGTCCTCCTACTAATCACATGCACGAAACCATCACTTTTGGCATCCAGACTAAAGCTTAGTGATGCTTGGGGTTGGTGTGTTTAGGGTTGGGTAGGGTAGCGCTTGTAAGTGGGCTAGGGGGGTGTAAGGAGGGCTAGGGTTTAGAGCTTATGGCTTTTTATTTTTGGGGAAGACTATATTGCAAAATTTTATATCTAAACCTAGAATTTCAAAGTACGAAAATTCCAAAATTTGAAATTATATACTTTGAATTTGTAACTCTTATTTTGAATTTGAAACATTTTGTTTGAATTTGAAATTTATAAATTGGAAATTCGAATTCTAAATTTTAATATTTAAAACATAAATGAGAAACTTTTGAATGTTTATACTTTGAAATTTAATTTGTTTTTTCAAACTTTGGGTTTGAAATCTTTAATTTGAATTTGAATGCCGAATCTGAATTTTAAAATTTTAATTTTTTATTTGAGTTTGAAAATATGGACTTTTAGTTTTAAATGTGAAATTCAAATTTGAAATTGAAAATTTTAAAGTTAGAAAATTTGCATTTTATGCCGAGTGAGGAAATTCCACTTTTTATAAACTCGAAAAGCAAAAAACAACATCCATGGGTTTGAATTTTAATTTTTTTTATTAATTTAGAAAGAAAAATTTAAGTTGCAAAATTTTCAATTGAATTCTTGGAAAGGCCTAAAATTTTAATTGGAAAACTTTCGACTTATAAGTCAAAAATGGAAATAACTATATGGAATTTTAAATTTGCAATTTTGATAAATTAATTTTGAAAATTTAATTGAATTTGAAGACTTAAATTATAAAAATACGAAATATAGAAGTTTGAATTCAAGAATTTGAGTTTTAAAAGCATAATCTTGAATTTAAAATATAAATTCAATTAAACTAGAAAATCAGGGAATTTTAAATTACGAATTTGTAAATATGAATCTTTTCTTTGAATACGAAAATTTGGATTTTGAAATTAAATATGAAAATATGAATTTTAAGTCAAAAAATTAAATTTGAAACTCATATAAAATTTTCGATTTGGAAAGTTTATACTGAAATTTAAAAGCTAGAACTTTGAATTTAAAATTTGTACTAAGAATTTGAAAATATTGAAGCTTTTAAGAAAAATCATTTTTCGAACAAAAAACTGATTATAATTGAATACTAAAGTAAGTATGAGGAAACCTATTCGAAACACTTATAGAGAGAATCAAGTAAATAATACATTGAAGAGATTCAACGAGACATTTTAAAGATAAAATATGTAATGCTTGTTTTTGGATTCACGTTATATGATTATATGCAAGCCTATAGTAGACAAATTTCCATAACGATCGGTTTGACTAACTATTGTCAATACAGCGAGTCAATCCACAAATTGACTAAAATATACATGCGGCTCCCAATTAACACTAATTAGTTTCATTGAAATGTAATCTAAATGAGACATAGCTATTAATTCAGTGATCTTTAGGATGCCCTGATGCTCTGCTTAACTATTAAAGAAAAATTATGAGTGTTCAACGCATGCAAAAAAAGAAAGAGAAGAAAGCATTAGATTTCGACGGTTTAATATTTTAAGTTTTCTAATATACATACATACATGCATGCATACATATGTATATATGTATACGTGTATGTGTGTGTATTATAAACTAAACTTTATTCCATAATTACAAATCAAATACGAATCAAATTTAAACTAACTAATCTTATTGGTGCATTCTCTTCCCTCAACTAGCATCCTAAAATCCTCAAATCAACAATGCCCAAAACCTTAACTTGCACAACCTCAGCCCTAGCCGCCACTTGACGCTTCACTGCTTTATATCGCGCATGCCTCAGCCAGTCGAGTCGTGCACCACGGTTGTCCCCGCCTACAGCGCCACTTTCAATATCGCGGCCCAAATGAACGTAGGCCAACGCGGTTAGCATCCCGCCTTCCACCTACTTCGTCTTCTCCCTCCTTGCCGATGTTCCCTACCAAGCAACGTCAATGACGTTACTTTCCTTCTCCTTTTCTCTTTTTTTTCAATCGAAATTTTCCTTTCATCTTTTTTTCTTCTTTGGTCGCGATGTGTGCATAAAAGAGAATCAGGCTGGACAATTTGGGATACACGGTAAAGGGTTTAGGTATAGAGAAATCTAGAGAGGTAAAGGAATGGTCTAGAATGAAATAGAGTAAAGGGAAATGAGTTTGGGCTTGGACATGGGCCATAAATTCAATTTGGTTTTTAATTAGTTTCCTTTCCATTCAAATATAAATTTTAATCCTTGATAATAATTTGTAAATATATTTCAATATAGTTTACAGTTCACTCTATAAATTATATTTCGGTAATTACACAATATCATTCAATTCAATACCTGTTTATTTTTCACTATTTTAATCACATAAAAATTATTTACATTTTAAAAATATTTATATTTAATTAAAACATTTTATTTAGTTTAATATATTATTTGAAAAGAATTTATTAATTGAATTTAATTTATTAAAGCAAATTTTTTTATTAACTAGACTTCAAATAAGTAAGAATTTATTTTTAAAATAATAATTATCAACTTCGGATATTTCTATTTTAAATAAATTTACATATTATTACGGCATATAAAGAAGGGTTGTTACACACCTTCATGATTTTGAGCCGCCATGAGAGTGAGTTCCAAGGAAGGAGAGATTTAGAAATGGATGAGGTCGAAATTTAAAAAACATGTCGGCAATAAAGTTAGCGGTATTGTTTTATTTCGAAATGGGTTAGATAGGCTTTGTATTTTGTAACTGGGCTGATTTTGGCCTTATTAGCAATAAAGAAATATACCAAGTTTTAATACACACACATACACGTACACATACACACACAAACACACACACAAATACACACACACAGGCATACATACATACACATACACAGACAGACACACACACATTGTTTCTAATCATGAAAGTGGTTTTTCGAACATATTATCATTACGTGCTAAATTGAAAATGTTGAATTGAATTAATGTGAAAATTATAATATTTTTTTTTGGAAAATTATTACAATTTAGTGACAAGTTCTTCATAATATGTAGTTGCCTTAGTAGTTTTAAATATAAGTGAGGATGATATCAAAGTTGTGTAGAGGAGAGAGTTTGATCACATCATTAATAATATCTCACATGAACCTTTCTACTGCAAAAATCATAATAAATATTTAAACAAGTTGACTGTTAGAGGGGTTTGTCTACTGCAGGAAGCAAAAATGGAATGCTCAAAAGCCAAAAAAATGCTACCCTCATGTTTTTCGCATTGTTCCTCTCACACTTTCCCTATATTTTCGTCCATTTTTCTCTCGCATTGTTCCTCCTAAACTTTCCCTTTGATTTCATTTGCTTTGCTCTCCTGATGTTTTTAACATTTTAGCCAAAAGAAAACAGCCGCTTTCTTCTCATCCTTATCCCGATTTAATTTATTCTCATAACTATCCTAATCCCTAGTTTTCATCAATTCTATTAATTTTAAAATCCGACGATCCAAACCCTGCTCAACAAACAAACAAAGATCTATTTGAATTGCGATTTCATTTCTTCGCATCATCATCCCTCCTCTATTTCAAATTTTGATAAATCAAAACTCTATTTTTGTTATTTCCCGAAGATTCGTTTTCCTTTCCAAGTGGTCGAACCATTCAAAAGACAACCTTTAATACAATATCATAATGAATTCTTTACAAAGATGCAGATTATCCTTAACTCTTAAGGATATCAAACAAGTTACACTTTACATAAACTCATCAAACTGACATTTCAACGATCAAATACTTATATATATCTTGTAGTTTATGGTCTAGTATTACATTTAAAATAATAAGATTATTATTGTAATCAATCATATTGAATACACGATCTCACACTATGGCCTATTTGCTTACTTCGAATGAACTAATTTCACCAAGGTTTAGTAAATTACGACCATTCATAATTTAACAAATATATGTGATCGTTTATGGATCAAGTTTCCATACCCTTGTGTTGCTTTTAGAATTCAGAACTCATAGAAGGCAATACACAGTCTCGGGCAAAGAAACAAACAAGTGACCAAGTATGAACGTATTTAGTAGTTATAAAATTAGGTGTTTGCATGGCTAATGAAACAACAACATGCAAAATATTTGTTAGTAAGTATATTTTATATTTCTATTTATCAATCTTTAATACGGTTCATTTGAATATTTTAATTGATGACATTTTATCAATAATATCAATAGTACAAATTTATCAATGTAGATTACTATAACTTTATATAGTAAATATTTTACAATATTAGAAAGGTTAAATGTTACCATTTTGTTTTTCTAATAAGACTCCCACTAGACTTTATGTTTCTCAAAACCCTAGGATGAAACGTAGAAGTCCTTGGATTTCTCTAATGGATGTTAGGACTCATTTGCTTTGGGATTGCAACCTTAACGAATATCAACAAATCATACTCCCGTAGATGATGGATAACTCCATATCGGTTGTATCATATACAACTCCTAACCCGTGGTTCCTTTTCATAATTTCATCTCGACTTTGAGGAATATCAACAAATCGAAAGAGATTATTCACTCGAACCCATTCGTGACGACCTACATATAACGTACATACCTTGAGGAATATCAACAAATACGTGCATGTTTCTTACCTCATCCGGTCAATATACTAATAGCCTACACATAACACCTCTAGCTTGAGAAATTTCAACAACTAAAGAGTATGCAAGCAATCTATCAATGTATAAATGGTAGAGGACAACTTTATATTAAAGACTCATAATCTTTAATATATTTAATTAAATGATATTGACTTATAAAATAATGTATTTCTTATGAAACACCCTCACGATTCAAGTATCAAACACATCAAAAATCATGGTATACGTACTATACGTATGTATTTATAATGGTATTGTTCCAAACAAAAGATAATCGATTTCTTTTGGAGAAGAGATATAAATATTTCTGGGAATAAATATTTTGAAGAAATAAAGGGTTTATAAACGTATTTAAAGAAAAAGATAATAGTTTTATGAAATGTTCTCATAAAGTTTTGGAAAGTTAAATAAAGCACAGATGTTATACATAGAACATTTTGTCACACAATTCTGATCTAAGATTCAAGTAAGGAACTTGGAGGTGTTTACACTGGTCCAAAAAAGGATTTATCACTTGATTCTTGACGACAACATTGATGAGGATTTGTGTTTGAATACTTATGTTTTCTATCATAGTCGAGAACTATACAAGGAAAATTGAAAGTTCTAATTGGAAAGCCTAATCAGAGTCCACACTAGAGGATCGGGGGATCAATACTAGTTCAGAAGTAAAGTTGTGGATTCAAATAGTAGATCAAATTAGATGATCTATATACATCATATGAATGTAAGTTTACAAATAAATATTTTGGACAAATACCTTTGGGTTTTGTTTTGGTGTAATTTTGGGGACGAAATTCTTTTAAGTGGAGAAGTATGTAATGACCCGCAAATCTATCAATTATATATATTATATTTTTTAAAATATTCAAATATAAGATTTTTTAACATCGATTATGATGTTTTGAACGATAAATAATCATGGTAATAAGTATTTACAAAAGTATATACTTTGAAAAAATAGCGATAAAATGATTGAAAACCATTATATCGGAAAACAGCCTATAATCGTCAAAGGTCGCGCATGGAGCTGGATACATACACTTATTTTTATAATTGAACAAGAATTTGAAATAAAATTATTTATTTTATTTTTGAAAATTAAATGTATTTATGACATCATCAGTGATGCCATTATATTTAATAATTGATTTATGATTTTAAAATTGAAATTTAATGATCTAATAATTATTTTAATTATTCTAATAATTGTTTTAGAATGATAATAAGTCATTTTAGATTATTATATAGTGATAGTAAATCATTTACAATAGTTTTATGAAGATATAAGTTGAATTGAAAAATATAAGAGAATTGATATTACTTTATAGGTATTAGCAATTTTTGTAAATAATTGCTAATATTGATTTATATGATTTTATAATTCAAATGAGATCATTTTTATTAATTAAAAATGATTAAAAAATTATTTTCAATTTTTTTACATATATACATACACACACACACACACATATATATATCTCTGTGTGTGTGTAATTTAAATTATAAGTGAAAATGTGACCACTAATTGGTTTTTCAATTTTGAATGGTTTAACAAACAGAAGTTATTCAAAAGTTGTTGCAACCTTATTTATATGTCATGTACACATATATAGCATACATATGCACACATGAACAAATATATACATATACAAATAGACATATACATTTATATATAAACATATATAAGAAAAAATATAAGATATTTTAGAAAACTTAACTCTTAAGCTTTCTTAAGTCAACTATCTTACACACTAAGGACATGCATATGGATTGGAAGAGAGTGAAGTGATGGAGGCACATGGAGGAGGGGGCAACATGTGGAACATGACGGAAAAGGAGGGGGTGGGTGCACATGGCGATGGCGATGGATAATGATGGTGTTTTACATATTTTTCACTTCTTTTGCCTATAAATACAAGTACTCATTCACTACTTCATTCACTCATTTCTTCATCTCCTTCCTCTTCTTTCCTTAACATTTTAATGGCTTCCACCTTAAGGAAATTTATAAAGAAAATTTAGTAGAAAAGAAATTAAAATAATATTAGTGCATATACATATCAAATCCATCTCCAAAACACTTCAAAACACTCCTCTTCCTCAACATAACCCACGGCCACCACCACTTCCCATGCTTGGCCAAGAGCACCACCATCCCTAACCTTGGCCGTGAGCTCCTTCATCCACCCCAAGTCTAGGCCGAGCCCTATAGGAAGAAAGGAGCAAGTTCAAGAGGCCCCGGAGCAAGAAAAAGAGGAGGAAGTGCCATCGGAATCAAAAGATAAGTCTACGAAAAAGATTGGTGGAGTGGAGCCATAAATGAGTACTAAATCTTAGTTTTATTTAAATATAACATAAAGTCATAATATACATGTTAAATTAGAGATTAGTATGTTGAATATGGTTTGATATTGGATGATAACTTGATTGATATTATGATTAGTTGGTTGTGATATGGTTGATAATTTGTTTTGATAAATGATAAGACAAACGGTTAGTAATTAACCATAGTTTATTAAATAGAAATTTAATCCATAAATAATATGTGTATGGAGCTGTTTAGCCTCTTAATGGTTTTAAAATATAAAAAAGGTTTGGAAATGAATATTATAATAATATAATATTATGAAATGGTTTAAAAGTGAATATGAGATTTAATATGAAAAATATTTGTTTAAATGATTTAAAATGGTTTATAAATGTTTTATAAAACAATAAAACTCAATTTGGAGAAGTTTTGACAAGTTATGAAAATTAAGTCAAAATAAGGCGTGTCTCGTAACGGCAGTTCGCGATTTCATGCTGGAAAAGTTAAATGAACATATAGAGTGAAATATAGCTCGAATTCTTCGAGATAAGAATTTTCTAAACTATTATATTCATAGTTTTCAAACAAAAGAAAAAATCAAGATTTCGTTTAGTAGATTTTGAAATATGAGAAAATCAAGTTTTCAAAATAATCGCGGTTTTGTAGTTGGGAATCCATAAAGAGAATTCTTTTAAAATGATATTTTTAAATTATTTAAATATGAAATAAATTCTATAAATCTTTTAAAATGTTTTAAAAGAGATTTGAGTTATATAAATGAATTTCCAAAAGATAGAAAAGTCGTTGGATCAATATAGCTTTTAAAACACTATATGCAACACTTTTTAATAACTTTTGCAAACAATAATTTTACCTTAATTATTCTTTCCTGAATCTTTTGTGGACCTTTCAAATAAATAATTAAGCAAATTAAAGATGATTAGGTGGTTAGGTGGTTTAAAAATGAGTATGCGGAAACGACTAGTACATTAGTTCCACTTGTGAGTGTCATAGAAAATCCGATCGAGGAATGGAACAGATCGAAGGGAATGCCCAGATGCTCTAAAATAATTAAAGTTGATTAAGTATGTCAATAGATTTAGAGTCGATCAAATAACTTAACCACCTTATGGATGACAGAGGGGTAGTCTCTAGGCTTGGGTTTGGGAAACTAGTTGCCTCCCTCCCTAGCTACCCGAACTGGCCCGACGGAGGGGATAGTAAATTTGATTTACTCGGTTTACTCAATAATATTATTCAATATGAGATTTACATAAATGATTTGGAAATGTTTTTCTAAATAAAAGGTGAAACGATTTGGAATTATTCCAAGATTCAAAAAAAGTTTAGTTAGCAAACAGGATTTGATAAATGAGGCTTAATGATTCCATATACTATTAAGAAGATAAATGGAAATAATTTAAAATAACATGTCTCTTTGAGATATTTATGAATGAATAAAAAGATGAATTAAATTGAATGATGATTGATAATCACATATGAACTTAACATCTTTTTAATCGATGATTGGTTCGGAGGAACCGGGGTCGGATTTGTGTAACTCCTATCTAAAACCACTCTGAACCAATGTATATGTTCGGAAGTGAAGACATGATGAAGATGATGATTTTTGAAGACAGGGATCTTCATAATGAAGGGTTGCTTGCCACTAGCCCCTCGGGGTGAAATTTACCATATCATATATTCATGGTGGCAGTGGTGCTATGTAATGAAAATTTTCGACTATAAGGACTAATCGCTACTAATCCTAGCGATAATTCCCGACAGGATGTGGTAAAAGGAGTGCTTCGGTTTCGTTTAGTCCTAGAATGGACTTGTATGAACGAATGTCTGACATTGCATTTCTGAGATCACAACGTTGACTTTTACAAACGTACATCTGTTTGGTAGCGAAGAAGGCAACTTCTCTTAGCTTAACCCCCTTCTTTGAGACATACGAACTCAAAGGTTGTATGTTCGTGAAAGTCAATAGTGATTGAAGAAATGACAATGTGGCATTCAAAGTGGAACCTGATATGATCAAAGTGTGGCTCTGCGAAAAGAAAAACGTGGCTTTGTGGAACGTAACCTCACGAGCCTCACATCCTAGGAAGATATGGGATACTATGTGGTCTAAAGGAAAAATTTCGGGCTATTACTATGGGAAGATGTCCCTCTAGGCACTTGTTGCCTTATTGTATGGGTAGAAAGGTATGAAGGCTGATGGAGATTGTGTAAAGCCACCGAGTAATACTCTGTTCTATGGTAGGTTAGCAGTATAGTTCGGAGGCTGGCGGAGATCATGTAAAGCCACTGGTCTGAACTAGGGGTGGGCATAAACTGCACCGCTATACGGAAACCGCCCGCACTAGACCGCAAAAATGGTGCGGAAACCCGCACCGAATCTTCTAACTGAAGCAAACACCCCAAACTGGACCGACCCGCATCGATACGGTTCGGTTGCAGTTTGGACGATTGAACCAACCATATTAAACCGGACCGAACCGAAAATTAACATTAGTAATCTTATGATAAAAATATAAGCAACTCCTATCTTATTTTAGATTCTAACGATGTATATTCTATTTTTAGCGTATGTTGTTGTTATATTAATAATAATCGCTGTCATAAAGGAAGAAGTTATAGTTTTGGTATAATATTTTTCATCTTATTTTTTTTGGATAAATGCTAATTATAATCCTAGTCATTTTCTTAAATGATTATGCATTGATTAATGTTGATGTTTGGTTAATCTACCAAAAAAATCTCACTTGTAGGTAAATGCCAAATTGAAATATTCATACAATTAAGAACTAGTCTTTCATTTCAGTATAGCATTGTACCGAACCTTTAAGTGTAAAAGTTCCACACAGTTGCCTTCGTAAATTGATTGTTGATGAAAGTAATTCTCTTATTTCATATTTAATACGGGTTCAAACCGGACCGGACCGAAACCGAACCGTATTACATTCAAACCGAACCGAAACCGAACCGTTTAAAAGATTAGTATAATGGTTTGTATTTTTGATTAACCGTTTGATGCGGTGTGGAAGTGGTTTGGACTCCAAACCACACCAAACCGACCCACGCCCACCCCTAGTCTGAACTAGGATTGGTATACATGGATTTTCGGGTCTGAATGGTCACTAGTTCCCTATCATGTTGGAAATCCAATTCCAATATGTTGCCTTTATGGTTTTGGTTGTAGAACTTACTTTTAAAAGTAGCTAGTAAGCAGCCAAATTTAATCAATGTAACAATTTCGGCTATTTTGATAGATTATTTGAAAAAAGTTTTCAAAGGAGTGTCATTAGAAATAATATCCTGTTATTTTGGTATAAAAGTGTTTAGTTATCTTAAGATAAAAATCTATCTGTATTAATGTGTGGGCGTGGTCTTATTGAATACCCTTCTTTTCAAAGGTTTTGATTGACATCAGCATGATCTATACATTAAAAAAACTTCGAGTATCTCACGCTGTTTTATCAAGTCTGATCTAGGTGTTTTTAATACTCGGGCCAGATCCGAGTAGTTTTAGGTTTAGTTGAAGACCCTTGGAGTTTCCAGAGGAGAGCTGTAGATTTCATATATGTATGGGCGTATTCTATTATCCGTTTCATTTATTGCATTTATTTTTATTTTTTAGCATTTGTAAGGACATAAGGTTTATAACTGTCCAGGCTGAATCTAGGTTAGACTAAGAAATTGTATTCAAAATTTTCTGCTGTAAAGATTATTGTTGAAATAATATATGTTATTCCATTCATGTGAGATTCTACTCTATCTTTATTTTCTTTTTCCCCGAACAATCGGACTTTCTGGCACTTGGATTTGCGGCATGTGAATACCGAGTATGCATTTGTATCGATTTTCGAGGGTCGAAAATCGGTTCGTTACAGAAGTGAACCCAAAGTTTGCCCCTAATAGAAAAGCCCTAATTTGACTTAGGCCTTATGTTAATTTTTAAAATAGCTTTGAAAATTAAGACAGGATTTTAAATTTAAAAGTTAAATTTAAATTTAAAATATGTTTATTATAAAAGGTTAAAATGTAACATAGTTTTCAATATGTTTGAAAAGGTAATGAAAAGTTCGAAATGTTCGAAACTATTTAAATATTAATTTCAAAAATTAAAATTTATTAATAAGATTAATAAAATAAATTAATTAAATGAGTTAATTAATTAATACTTATATCATGTATTATATATGTTGATATATGATATATGTTATTTTAAAGTGTTTAAAATAAGATAAGTATACATGTATGTATATAAGATAAATTTTCAAAATTAATATAATTTAAATAAAATTGTTTAATTAAATAAATTAATTAAAAGTTAATTAATTAAATAAAAATATGCACATATTATATATATATATATATATGTATGTGTGTGTTATACTATAAAGGTTATAGTATACACTATAAAGGTTATAGTAGATATGACCAATATAAAGGTTGTATTGGAATACTGACGCAACGGATTAATCAAAAAAATGTCGATCGTTGAGAGTAGCAATCGATGGATTGGAAGATACTGAAATGCCCGAATTCGTTGATCCGAAGATACCGAATTCTAGCTATCCCGAACTCGTTGATCGCGCACGATACCGGGTTCAAAGATCTACGATTCTTCACACGTTGATCTAGCGCACTAGATTCCGTGAATCGGCTTCTGCAGTCGTTGAATCGAGCGTACTCGATTATCCGAAAGAGGAGATAGGAGATTACACTCAACTACCAATTTGGTGAAAGCACAAAGCTAACAAAACAAGAGTTTTATTTCAAATCAACTAAACTATTACAAATGGCACCACCGGCCTATTTATAGAAGTTACAACTCACGCAAAACAAAAATGTACAACACTTAAGTCGGCACCGACTCATAACCTACAACTTACGACTCAACATAAGTCGTTCGCGACTTATCAATAGCTCCGACTCAACAGTTACCATACAACGACTTACAAACATGGCGACTCAACACTTCGCGAGTTACGGCTTATCCCTTCAGCGACTTAAGAAAATCAACACACCAAAGTACACGACTCAAGAACAACGTCTCAACGTATATAGGTACACATAAGTCGGTAGCGACCTAAAGACAAACGACTTAACAACTTCACGAGTTAACTTTGCTACGACTTACGACTCATCAACAAATGACCTAAAGCGAATGCAACTTCCCGACTTACGACTTAGCATTCAACGACTCAATCAAGTCGTAACCTTCTTCTTCTTCTTGCTTTTTGTTAAGTCGTGGACGACTTATACCTTCACCTTCGTTAAGTCGTTTTCGACTTATGGCCGCTTTGTTAGGTCGTGAATTCAACATAACTTCTCCCTCTGGTTTCCAGCTAAGTCGTGGATGACTCAGAATCTTCCCTTTAAGTCGTAGCCGACCTAGGCCTTCAACACACGCTACTACTTTGTTATCTCGTGGCGCTCCCTTAAGTCGTAGACGACTTATGTCAATTTCCTTAAGTCGTGACCCGCTTGAGCTAAGTCGTAGACGACTTAGTTCCGCTTCGTTAGGTCGTGAGCGACCTATATCTTCTTTGTTAAGTCGTGTGCGACTTAAATCTTTAAGTCGTGTGCAATTTAAACCTTCACCACTGGCCTGAGCTGCATCATCCTTCCCAGGTGGAGAAAAATTCGTCCTCGAATTTGTAAATTCTTCCCCATCAGCTCGTTCATCCCCATGATATGGTACGAGATGTTTAACATTAAACACGTCAGATGTATACACATCCTCCGGCAGTTTCAACTTATAAGCATTTTCATTAATTCGTTTCACGACTTCTACAGGCCCAATTTTCCTGGCTTTCAACTTGTTATAAGCGCCCACTGGAAAACGATCTCTTGTCAACATAGCATATACCATATCTCCTTCATTAAATTCAACACTCCTTCGCTTCAGATTTGCAGATCGTTTGTATTTCTCATTTGCCTTTTCCAATCGTTCTTGAACGATTCTATTACACTCAGTCAATCCTTCAACAAAATCAACAGCTTTCTTAACTGTCCCCTTCGAGTGTGGTATTACCGTCAAATCCAACGGTCCCCTCGGTAAGCTTGAGTATACTATCTGAAATGGACTGAAACCCGTACTATGGTTTACAGCATGATTATGAGCAAATTCCGCTTGACATAACTTCACATCCCAGTTTTTCAGATTGTCTTGCACCAGACATCGTAATAAATTTCCCAATGATCTGTTCACAACCTCGGTTTGTCCATCCGTTTGCGGATGATAAGCGCTGCTAAAGTTCAACTTCGTTCCCACCATCTTCCACAAACTTAGCCAAAAATGACTTAGAAAACGAGTATCCCTATCCGACACAATCGATTCTGGCAATCCTTGAAGTCGATATATCTCTTTGAAAAACAACTGAGCAACATGAACAGCATCCGCCGTCTTCTTACAAGCAATAAAATGTGCCATTTTCGAAAATCGGTCAACCACCACATAAATGGAATCGTTACCACGCTGTGTTCTCGGCAACCCCAACACAAAGTCCATACTCACATCAACCCATGGTTTAGTTGGTACAGGTAAGGGCATATATAAACCAGCATTAGTCGCAGTTCCTTTCGAAACCTGACAGATATGACATCGTTCCACAAACCTTTCCACTTCTTTCCTCATTGATGGCCAAAAGTAAGACTGTGAAATCAACTGTAATGTACGGTCTCTCCCAACATGTCCTTCTTCATGTAGCTCTTTTACAATCTTCATTCTCAAACTACAATCAGGTATGCACAATCGATTTCCTTTGAACAGAAAACCATCTACCATCAAAAACTCATCCGTCTCCCCATTCTTGACTTTATCAACAAACTTTGCAAAGTAAGGATCTTCGTCAAATAACTCTGGTAACACATCGAATCTCGTTACTTCAATCTTCATTGTTGTTAACAAATGATTCCTTCTACTCAAAGAATCCGCAACACGATTCGTCACTCCCGATTTGTGTTTCACAACAAATGTAAACTGTTGCAAATATGCAATCCATGATGCATGTCTCGCTGAAATCTTGTCTTGCCCTTGTAAATGCTTTAATGCCTCATGATCAGTGTAAAGAACAAACTCTTTCTGAAATAGATAGTGTCTCCAGTGTTTAATAGATTGCACAACAGCATAAAATTCAACATCATATGTACTGTATCTCATCTTTGCTCCTGATAACTTCTCGCTAAAGTATGCAATCGGACGTCCCCTCTGACTCAACACTCCTCCAATCCCAACCTTGGATGCATCAGTATGTAGTTCAAACACTAGCTGAAAATCTGGTAATATTAGAATTGGTGCAGACGTCAAGAGTTCTTTGATTCGATCAAAAGCAACCCCGGCTTCCTTCGTCCATGCAAACTGTTTACCCTTCATACAATCAGTCACAAGCGCCATCACACTACTAAAGTGTGGAATAAACCTTCGATAAAATGAAGCCAACCCGTGAAAACTACGAACTTCCGTTATCGTCTTGGGTTGCGGCCAATCTCTGATAGCTTCGACTTTACTTTGGTCAACCTGTATTCCTTCTTCCGACACAACATACACTAGAAATAAAACACTCCTCGCCATAAAAACACACTTCTTTGTAGCAGCATAGAATTGTTCTTCACGAAGAATAATTAACACTTTCTTCAAATGCTGAACATGCTCTTATGTACTAGCACTGTAGATCAGAATATCATCAAAGTAAACCACCACAAATTTCCCAATGTACGGCCTGAAAATTTGGTTCATCACCCTCATGAATGTACTCGGTGCATTCGATAGACCAAACGGCATTACCAGCCATTCATACAATCCTTCCCTTGTCTTGAATGCTGTCTTCCATTCGTCCCCTGGTCTAATGCGAATCTGATGATAACCGCTCTTCAAGTCAATCTTAGAAAAGATTACAGATCCACTAATTTGATCTAACAGATCATCAAGCCTCGGCATCGGAAATCTGTATCTGACTGTGATCTTATTCAATACTCTACTATCTGTGCACATCCTCCACGTTCCATCCTTTTTAGGTACCAATAAAGCTGGTACAGCACAAGGACTTAAACTCTCCTGCACACCACCCTGTTCAAGCAATTCTTCCACTTGCCTCCTCAATTCTTCATGTTCCTTCGGACTCATTAGATAATGTGGTCTGTGTGGCAACACAGCACCTGGAACAAGATCTATTTGATGTTGTATATCCCTCAACGGTGGCAACTCCGTTGGTAACTCCTCTGGAAATACATCGTCAAATTCTTTCAAAACTGGCTTCGCTTCTTCCGGAATTTCAACCTCTTCACTGCTCTCTCGTCCAATCAACAAAAACACTTCAGGCTCCTCCTCTACTTCCTTCACAAACTCCTTCAAAGATAACAAAGTTTTAAGCTCTTCAATCTCCTCCAACTTGTTTTCCTCCTGTTGTCGCTTCTTTGGAACTAGAGTAATCTTCGTGCCTTCAAACATGAAACTGTAACTGTTGGTACGCCTATCATGTTGCACCGCCCTATCATACTGCCACGGTCTTTCCAGCAACAAATGACAGACATCCATATCTACCACATCGCACTAGATTTCATCCTTGTATTTCTTTCCAATTGAAAACTTCACACAAGCCCTTCGTCCAACCTTCACCTCCCCGCCTTTCCTCAACCAAGCTAGCTTGTACGGTTTTGGATGTTTCTCAGTCTTCAACGCCAACTTCCTCACAGCTTCTGAAGAAATTATATTATCACAGCTTCCAGCATTAATAACAAATTTGCAAACCTTCCCCAGAATGGTACATGTTGACTGAAAAATATTGCTCCTTAACCAACTACAATCCTCCTCTTGCTTTGGTGTTAAACAGGACCTCTTCATCATTAGATTATAACCTTCGTCTCCCGACACTTCTTCTTCCTCCTCATCAGGTGGTGAATTGGAACATTCAGCTTCTTCATCCTCATCCTCAACCTCCGTTATCATAGCTCTCTTCTTCGGCTTTGGACATTCGCTACTTTTGTGGCCCATTTCTTGGCAATTATAACACTTGAAACCATTACTGACTTTCATCTTTCCAACCTCATTCACAACTGGTTTCGCAACAGCTTTTGAAACATTAGAACTCCCACTAACACCCTTCACTGGATTATTAGAATTTGTAAACATATCACCTCCTCGTCTTCCCTATTTCTCCCAGGCTAACGCTTTCTGGTGTGCTTCCGCTACAGATCTAGGATCAAACATGTTAACCATATCCTGAATCTGCATTCGCAACCCTCTAACAAATCTAGACGTCAATTGTTCTTCTGTCTCCATAATATCATTCCTGGCAATCAGTTGATAAAATTCGTTAGCATAGTCATTCACAGATTTCGTCCCTTGTCTCAAGTTTTGCAATCTCTGATACATAAGCGACTGATAGTTATAAGGTAAGAATGTGGCTTTCATCATTTTCCTCATCTTTTCCCATGATTCAACCTTTAACTTCCCCATCCGTTCACGTGTAAGTTTGGTTTGCTGCCACCACACCAAATCTCTACCCCTCAATCTTGTAGCAACCAACTTCACCCTACGATGTTCTGGAACTTCTTTGAAGTCAAAAATCTCCTCAACATTAGCCACCCAATCTAGAAACTCCTTCGCTTGCATACCACCTTTGAATTCAGGAATTTCAGTCTTCATCCCCGACTCCCACTTGTGATCATACTCAGAGTGATTTCTTCCTTGTCCTCGTCCTTGTCCTCGAACACTACCACCATCATACTCCTCTTCAAAATCAGATGTATATCGATGTCGATCCTGACCACCAACATCTCTACTCCCATCGCGTCTTCCACCATCATCCCTTCTATCTACATTCCTCCGTTCTTGATCATTCACATTCCTTCCACGTCTTTGATCATCATCAACACTTCTTTCTCGATTGGATTATGGTGAGACTCTACTTCCTCCATGGTTAGATTCAGGTGATACCCTTCTTCGATTCTGATTCATCTCTAACATCATTTTCTCTAACCGACCAATTCCTTCGTTAAGCTTTTCACTAAAGTTTTCATTGATTCTTTGCTCCATCTCATCAGCTTCTTCTCTTCGATACAATGCTTCAACGTTTTGATGTCGATTAGCTCTTTTTGGCGGCATGCTTGAAAAACTTCACAAATACCTCAAAATTCAAACACCTTTCGAACTTTGATCCAAAGTGGTGTGGATCGAAAACTCCCACTTTGTTGCAAAAGTATGATGAACACGATGAACACAACTTCAATACTCCAAACAAAATTGCTCGGCTCAACACTTCAAAACAAAGATGATCCCTTCAACTTGCTCTCGGCCTAGCTCAAGACCGTACAAATCAACACTTCAAACTTCAAATTCTCTGCTCCAAGACTCGATTTAGCTATGATTGGCTAAAACAAGCTTTGATACCAAACTGACGCAGCGGATTAATCAAAAACAATGTCGATCGTTGAGAGTAGCAATCGATGGATTGGAAGATACTGAAATGCCCGAATTCGTTGATCCGAAGATACCGAATTCTAGCTATCCCGAAGTCGTTGATCGTGCACGATACCGGGTTCAAAGATCTGCGATTCTTCATACGTTGATCTAGCGCACTAGATTTCGTGAATCGGCTTCTGCAGTCGTTGAATCGAGCGCACTCGATTATCCGAAAGAGGAGATAGGAGATTACACTCAACTACCAATTTGGTGAAAACACAAAGCTAACAAAACAAGAGTTTTATTTCAAATCAACTAAACTATTACAAATGGCACCACCGGCCTATTTATAGAAGTTACAACTCACGCAAAACAAAAATGTACAACACTTAAGTCGGCACCGACTCATAGCCTACGACTTACGACTCAACATAAGTCGTTCGCGACTTATCAACAGCTTCGACTCAACAGTTACCATACAACGACTTACAAACATGGCGACTCAACACTACGCGAGTTACGGCTTATCCCTTCAGCGACTTAAGAAAATCAACACACCAAAGTACACGACTCAAGAACAATGTCTCAACGTATATAGGTACACATAAGTCGGTAGCGACCTAAAGACAAACGACTTAACAACTTCACGAGTTAACTTTGCCACGAGTTACGACTCATCAACAAACGACCTAAAGCGAATGCAACTTCCCGACTTACGACTTAGCATTCAACGACTCAATCAAGTCGTAACCTTCTTCTTCTTGCTTTTTGTTAAGTCGTGGACGACTTATACCTTCAGCTTCGTTAAGTCGTTTCCGACTTATGGCCGCTTTGTTAGGTCGTGAATTCAACATAACTTCTCCCTCTGGTTTCCAGCTAAGTCATGGACGACTCAGAATCTTCCCTTTAAGTCGTAGCCGACCTAGGCCTTCAACACACGCTACTACTTTGTTATCTCGTGGCGCTCCCTTAAGTCGTAGACGACTTATGTCAATTTCCTTAAGTCGTGACCCGCTTGAGCTAAGTCGTAGGCGACTTATTTCCGCTACGTTAGGTCGTGAGCGTCCTATATCTTCTTTGTTAAGTCGTGTGCGACTTAAATCTTTAAGTCGTGTGCAATTTAAACCTTCACCACTGGCCTGAGCTGCATCAAATACTAATATAAAATCAATTAAAGAGTTAATTAATCAAAATTAGTTAAATAAGATTTAATTAATGAAATATTATACATAAGACTATCATATAAGTAATATGAAATATAAAATTTATACAACAATAAAACTTATATGATATGAATGTATAAACTAAATGTGGAACATTAAAGAAACTCAAATAGACTTAAGGAATAAATATATACATAAACATGCATATATTGTGTTTTCTGATGTGTCTAACACTTGAATCACGATGGCATTTTATAAGAAATACATTATTCCGTAAGTTGATATCACTTAATATAATATATTAAAGATTATGAATCTTTAATATAATATTGTCCTCTACCATGTATATATATATATATATATATTAATAAATTACTTGCATACTCCTTAATTATTGAGCAAACATAAGCTAGGGATGTTATATTTTGTGTTATTAATACATTGAATAGACGAGGTAAGATAACTATATGTATTTGTTGAGCAAACTCAAGGTACATATACTATACTTAGGACATTGCAATATGGTAGGTATGAGTAAATAATCTCTTTCGATTTGTTGAGCAAAATCAAGATCTAAATGAGGTTAGGACAAAGTAACATGGGGTTAGGAGTTGTATGTGATACAACCGATAAGAAGTTATCCATCGTTTGTGGGGCTCTGATTTGTTGAGCAAACTCAAGGTTAGAATACCAAGTCAGACGAGTCCTAACACCCACTACTAAATTTGAAAGACTTGTATATTTCATCTTAGGGTGTGAAGAAACATAAAGGACTAGTGGGAGCCTTATTAGAAAAATGAAATTGTAACATTTGACCTTTCTAGTATTGTAAGAATATATGCTAAATAATGTTATAATTATCTACAGTGATTAATTTATGCATTTGATTGATAAAACGTTTGACAATTAATATATTCAAATGAACTGAATTGAAAATTGACAAATGTGAATGTAACATATACTCACTATTAAATGCCTATTGCATGTTAATGCTTTCTATATCCTTGCAAGTGCCTAATTTTACAACTACTTAATACGTTCATAATTTGGTCAAGACCCTTTATTGCAAGCTATGAGTTTTGAACTCTAAAAGCAATATAAGACTATAGATACTTGATCCATATACTTTGCATATAAGCATTATATGGGAATAGTCACAGTTCGTAATATACGATACTTCGATGAAATTAGTTCATTCGAAATAAGCCAATAAATAGTATTATGAGGTCGAGTATTCAATTTGATTGACTGCATAAAAGACCATATTCTGTTAATTGTAACATAAGGCCAAAACTACAGTATCAATCTAAGAACTTGATTGATGAAATGTCGGTTTGATTGGTTTACGCAAAATGCAACACATTTGATGTCCTTAAATGTTAAGGATAATCGAATTTGCTTTTGTAAAGGGTTCATTATGATATTGTAGTAAGGGTTTTCTTTTGAATGGTTTGACCATTTAGAAAGAAAAATGAATGTATAAGATTAAAAAAGATTTAAGGTACAGTTGGGATGAAGAGAGTAAATGGTCAATTCAGCTTCATAAAGAAACATCGGAAACGAAAATTGTAACAATAACGATATGATACCTAACATTGGAATAAGTATATGATTTATATTTCGAAATGTTATTTTGTATAGAAAATTGTTTTCTATGAGATTTATTCCTACATGTTCTAGATATTTGATCAAAGAACTCTTTACTTTAAACTTGTTGCAGTATATGAAATAAATAATCTATATTAAGTGGATGATGGATCTCTATATTTGCTAGCTATTATAGTAATGGTGGAAATAATAGGAGCATGCCATATAACACTTATTGATTGCATCAAGTTACGAAATTGTTTTTGTAAAATATAATGAACATTATTTATGAAATAATGATTACTTTTCGGTGTCGACTGAAAAATAGACATAGCTATATTTCAATGTGAATATTATGAATATTCATTATGAAATAAAACTATAATGTGGTATTTGTTTTCATAACAAAATTATGCATTGGAAAATAATGAAGTATCTAAAATTATTTATAATTATCTTGAAGTTATGGACTAAACCGTAGTTTTGAGAAATAATTTTTATTATATGATCGTGAATCATATGATACTAGCTAATTATATCTCAAACAATTAAGGGCTATGCATCCATTTAGTGGCAGCATCGTAAGAGTTGATGAACTTTTCATATTAATACATATTGATGTATGCAATTGTAAGTCTATTAATATCAAATCGGTTCCACGTACTTGGTTGTATTCATTGATAATTTATCATCGACATGAAATTGTGTATTTGATACATATGTGGTATGTCTATGATAAGACCGTAAAATATAAAATGAGAGTAAATAAAATAACGTGCGCAATAAAATAAAATGATTTGATTTGATTGAATATGTGAGTATATTGAAAAGAGTTACGAATGTACCTAAATATGAATAAGGATTCAAACTCAAAAGTCACTCCTCCATGTGATACATGTTGATGTATCGATAAGGAGTAACCGAACTTTGTTGGACAAAGTACGATTAATGATGAGTGAAGTTGAGTTAATTTCTTTCTATAAGATTATTTACTTAAGAGTAGTACACAAGGTTAATATTATGTCATTTAAATAATAGTTTAAAAAATCATACAAGTTAAGGATTTATACGAAACTCCAACAAATTTTAGGCTTAGGAGTGGGCAGGTTGTGCGAATCGAAAGTCTGCACATAATAATTGTTCGTGAGGGATCTCGTATGAATCTCACCAAAAGAATTTTGGGAAAATTGTCATTTTGGGAAAATTTTCATTTTGGGAAAATTGTCATTTTGGGAAAAATTGTCATTGGATGACATATTTATGTTTTGAACATAAGTTTTGTAAATTAGAAAAAAATTAGTTTTATAAATAAGGAAATTCATAAAAGTTTATGAATACCTATTTTATTGCACTAAGGAACAATTATTGTTTAAAGAAATACCAACTTCATAGTGTAAGAATTTCTTTGAGAAATTATAGGTAGTAGAAAGGAATTGGATACGATCCAAAGGTAAAACTGTTTACATGAGATGAAATAAAATTAACTGACCAAACGAACACATCGCATTACGGTGCCTAATAAGTATTTTCTCATATTGAAGAGAAACTACGAGTTTCTTATCAATATCGAAAGTATATAATCCTTGGCTATTTAATTAAACCATTAAGAGTATTGACTCTATGATTTGGTATGATGCGCAAATCCAAGAGGATTCCAAGTATGTTATCAAAATACGTTTTTAGTAGTCATATCCGAAGGGATGTGATCCATCGGCTATGATTGTGTCCTTAAGAGACCAAAGTAGTTGGAATTAATGAGCAATATTGATAAGTATAACCTCACAATTTTCAATTGCTGAAATTAACGCAATAGGTTCGTTATTCAACGTACTCAAGTTAATTTAGATTTACTCACAAAATTATCGTCTAGTATAAATTTGGATTTTGGCATATATGTGTTGAAACAGAAAGTTCTAAATATAGATTTAGACTAGACTGTTTGCACATAAACAACCAAAGTGTTTCGAAGTCAGTGGGAACGATATTGATTTTGTGGTTTTTTGGATTTGATCCAAGAAATGATAGAAAGTATCATTTTATAAGCATCAAAATTGAACAAATGTCGAAAATGATAAGTTCAGATATTAAACTTATCTTAGATGAGTTCGAAATTGCCACTGATCCAAAAGCTACCCACCATCCTCCTTTAAGCTACTCGAGATTCTTCTTCAACTCGGCGTTGGTTTAATTTGTGTTTTCTGCTTCTAGCTTCCGCCCTTATTACCCTAGATTGCGATTTCATTCTCTCAGTTTTGATTTGGGAAAGTCGCGAGTTTTCTCTCTCTTGAAATTGGGTCTTCGATGACTTTGTATTGCTACCGTCTTGTTCCACGTGTCCTCGTGTAGTTTGTTTTATTTTATTTTGTAATTTTTGTTTTTGTTTTGTTGAACCAAATTGCTCGTATGGATGGTTTTGAGTGTATTCCCTATTGTTTACTCCTCCATCTATTTGACAATTTGGTTCAGGCTCTGAGTCGTTGCATTATTAATATATGGACATGATATGTACTCTTTTTCCTTACAAGGTACCCATCTAGGTTAGGGGGGTTGCAAGGTTTTAATGAGGCATATCATGAAAGTATATGCTTTCTTTTTAGTAAATAAAATACTTTTTCCCAAAAAAAAATTAAACAAAAGTTTTGATGGCAAATAGTTTGATTGTCAATCAAAGTACAGAGGAAGCGTGTGCTCGTAAGAAAAAAAGTTAAAAGGTACACAAATATTTCTAAATCATAAGTAAACAACACATTGTTGATTGTTAATGATGTACTTGTGTCAAAATCAGCTTTAGTTTGTTTTAATACTCAATGTTGGATTTGTAATTGATGCCTTTTATAGAAAATATAAATAATATTGGAAATTTCCCAAATGATATGCGAGGATACCTTGTTAAAATGTTTAATAAGGAACATGTAAGAAGGATTCCTTATGTATTGGAAATAGGAATTATCATACATGTTATGTTGTCTACGATATCGTGTTTTATTTATGTATTTGATACATGAAGCAAATATCAAATCCAAATTGATATCACTAAATGTTTGCTTAAGGTTTTCTCTTGTATTTATGATATACTAGAGAATCGTTTACAGAAACAACAAACTCCTTATGAAGGAATGGTCGGACTCAAACTTCATAAGTGATATTGAGTATGATATGTCAATAATAAATTCATGCCGAGAATCCTTAAGTTGGAAATCTTCCAAATGAAAGATTGTGGTTGATTCAATGAAAAAAATGATAAGTACATTGCCTTGAATAACGCCGCAATAAAAGCAATGTATATAAATATATAAGTGCACAAATTTATAATTGAGTCGATGGTGATTCCAAATATTGAGAATCCCTTAACATAGTTATATGATAACGATGTCACGGTATAGTTTGTAACAGAACATAGAGTTGACTTAGAGTCGAGAGACATACTCCAAATTGTTCCACATGATAAAATAGTTTATCACCGTCGGAGAGAGTTAATTGACATAATAGATAATCGAAACATAATAGCATACCCGTTCGCTAAGGGGCTAACCCAGTTGGTTTTGAGAAAATCGATTGGAGAAGCTGGAATAAGACTCCATAAATTATTCCAAGTGCAAGTAGGAGATTGATAGAGTTAGGGGTATGCCCTAGGGACAAATATGTAATTTGTTACATATTTCTAACTTGATAACCAATCTTGTAGCAACTAAAAGGTGTTTTCTTTCTATTATATACTTGATATAATGTGTTATATTAATTAATTAATTTTATTAGAATTATATTTAATAGAAAATCCATAAATGGTATGTTTTGTGATAGTAGTTGCAAAATGTTGTAACCGTGAGTAATTTATCACAATGAAAATAAATATACCATTTAAAATATTCCTAGTCAAGATATTTCAAGTCTGGATATCGAAACATCCGTTGAGACTAGAGTACGTAATGCTGGGTAGTGTATTACTCATGACTACAGGGGGCACCAAGGGTTACGTATGGATAGTTATTGGATAACTATGGAATGACGCACTTGATAGTTTTCTATTGGTTAATGCAACTAAGGTCAAGCAGAGAATATCGATGTGACTAATTTACATAGTTCTCTCAACTTGATAATACTATTGATCTTTAATATGGAAGCTCTGCTTTGATTATAGTAAAATCATGGCACAACGTCCATAAAACAACTGTAGCTGGGTCGAGTGAAAGCATTGGAAGTGAAACACTATTCAAAAGAGGATTCGTCTCTTTGGTTATATGAGGTTAGTATTACGGTCAACTGATGTCAACTCAAAGTCAAAGTCTCTGGCCATAGCATTTCAGTTAATAATAGTTGTCATTTTTGAACCAAGGACTTTCTTTTTGGACTATAAAGTTGAATGTGAATGATATTGGAATTTTGACCATTACCAAATTTCATAAGTTCTAAAGTGATATAGTTTTGATGAAGAGAATTAGTGTAAATAATCGTCACTATCGGGTACCTCTTATAATAAGTAAAATCGAATTTTACCAAAAGATGTGTAAGCGACAAATTCAGCAAAAATGCCACACCACTTGCTAAGTGAAGTGTGAACGTTAATATTTGAATAGCTAATATTAATCGTAGACTGAATTTACACCTTTGAGTCATACAACCGTAATGATGAATTCTCAGAAAAACCAAATGATTTAATTAATTTATAAAATGTTGTAAATTGATTAAATTATTTGATATTTATGAAATATTAATTATTATTTATTTGATTTTTGGAAGTTGTTTTTAATTATTTTAATGCATTTATAGTATATTTACGTGCACTAATATACGATATCGAGGTAAGTTAAAGATGACATGAAATGATTTATGGAAATTTTATGTCATTTGATGACATGATTTATGGAAATTTTATGTATTCGATGACATATCATATGTAAAGAAAGGATTGGAGAGAGAGAAATAATCAAGGGAATTAATTAGGGAAGTTTTAATTAAAGAATGGGAAAGATTTAATTCTTTCAAATAAAACATATTCTCTAATTTATTCTATATATACAATTCACTTTTTCGTTCATTATTTTTCTTTCGCTCCTCCCAAATTTTCGCGGCAAAAAAAAATCAAATTTCCAAAATCTTTCTGCTCCAAATAAAAACATCAAATAAAACAAAACAAAAGAGGTTTATCCATCTCTTGCAAGAATAGGATGAGGATCTTGAAGATTTGAGGAGATATCATCATTCAAGGTGTGACTTCTAGACAATATCTTAAGGTGAATTCATTTTCAAACTGTGCTTCAAGACATTGGGTAATAAGATCGATTCACGCAATCTAAGAGCTTTTAATTCATCACTCAAGGTGTGATTTGATGGCAACTTCTAAAGGTAATTTTTAATTAATTCATTTACATATTTTGTACATTCATATGCTTGGATTTGTGTGATTTTTGTATGTTTATATTGATTATGTTGTAAAATGAAAATTGATAATCCTTTCTCAGTTGAAAGTATGACTATTATGTTCATTTCATTCAGATCTACAATTGTTATATTTTACATCACCATAATTATAAATCAATTTCTAGTGAATTATATTTTATAATATTTACATACATAATCTCAAACGAGTTGTATTTTAATTCTTATCTTAAAATTAATTTCTAATGTTGCATGAATAATGATTAGATATAACCACTTTAAATATTATTTAAGCTAGCATGAAAGGTTTTAATCTAAAATTTTGAATGAACTTTTATGTAATTTTAAACCGTTTGTATATATATCTTTTCTAAATTTATAGTTTTGTAAAATTTTCAAACTTTTGTTTCATTTTCGAACTAGAAGTTCAATTTAAATTGTTAATTTAGAATGAAATGTAAATTGTCAAAATGAAATTTCAATTTGAAAATTTTGGTGTTATAATACATACATATGCTTGTGTAAATATATGTGTGTGTATATAAACTTCAAATATTTGTATCTTTAATTCCCAAAGTTTGATTTAACCTTTTTAATTTAAAGTTAGGCAATTACACACACACAGTAATTACTAGTTGATGTTTATGTCATTGTATCATAATACATTTTGCATGTAAAACAATGTTGTATTAATTGAATTTGTTAAAAGGGAAAGTGAATAAATAAGCCATTCCATTTTTTAATTCCTACCTTATTAGATCCTTATGTGATTGTATTCAATTTATTCTTATTTATTCCTGTCCACGTCAATAATAAATCTTACTTAATTTATGTCTAGCATTTTGATTCTACAAATTAAAGTATGGATATATTTGATATATCCACACTTTTCATATCTCAAACTTAATTAATTTAGATTTAAGTTAATAAAGAAAAACTTTCCCTTAGTTAATGTTATTTAATATATTAATTAATTCAATTAAAGAGGGAGAGAAATGAAAGGTCTCTCCCTCTTCATTTCTGGCATATATTCCCTTATTTATTACATAGGGTAAGAGAAGGAAACCTTCTCTAAATTCATTTTTCATGTTTTTATTACATATATTAGCACTATTTATTAGAGGTAAGCGTTTGCTTGGTTCGGTTTATCTGATGATGAAAATTGTTAAACCAAAGTAAAACCAATAAAAATGAAAACCAAACCAACCAAATTAAATTTGGTTGGTTCGGTTGGTTATTCGATCTAACCAAACTAAAAACGGTTCACATTTTATGTATAAAATATTCATTGTAATTTGAAACAAAACCTAAACATATGATTAAAGTATTCTTATTTAGCATTCTTATGATTTCTAATATTAATTTTGACATATATATGATAAATTAAATTTATTTAGATCAGCGAATTAATCTAAAAAATTATTATAGCATTAGTAATTCTGAAAATATAAAAAAGGTTTGGTTAATTTGGTCAAACCGATAACTAAACTAAAAAAAACTTTATGGACCAATTATAAACCAATCTAGTTTCAAAACCAAACCAAACTGACCGAAATGAATTAGTTTGATTGGTTTATTTGTTTTAACCAAACATTGCTCACCCCTACTATTTATATATTCACACAAATGGATGTATTTGATACATCCATTATAATACTATAAATTATGTTACATCCAAATCTCAAATTTTAAAATTTAAATAAAATAAAGGTTTTATTTAAAAGAAAATTTAGATAAGATCTAAATATATTTAGACTTCATAAGCCCTAAATGATCCAAACTGGTAAACTTTTTTTGAAATTCACCCATTTTTTTCTACTGCGGGTTGGCCCAGTTCCAAAAAAAACTTAGTAGTTTGGTAATATTGGATGTGGTATTGATGTATGTTGAAAGTTGAACCTTTTTAGTAATAAAGGTAGTAATATCATTGGTTAAGTGTTATGGCAGCTCTGGGCCTTATTTTAGTATTTTGAAATACTATAGTTTGTATTTTGATTTGGAAATGGTTTTGATCCCGAGAATGATTTTAAATCTGATGTTTTGGATTTTTTGTGATATTTTATTTAAAATGGTTTTTTTACTTCTCTATCTTACTTTAACCTTTTTATTAGTCTTTTCTAATACACACACACACACACACACACACATACATATATATATATATGGAAATGTTTTAGTAGTATTTCGAGAAGTACTCATTTTACATAAAATTTAATATAATAATGGCGGTTTATTTCAAAGGAAAATAAAGGATAATTTACGTGTTTATAATAAAGTGATTCGTTTTTAAAAGAAGATAGAACATTTTGAAACAAATATTTGTGAAGCGCTTTATATAAAATGTTGTATAAAAGGATAGATTTACAAATATTATTTTATAAATAAAAAGATATTTATAAACGGTATTTTTATAAATAAAATAATGCATTTTTAAATGGTATTTTATAAAAGAAAATTAATATCATTTTGATAAATTGGAAAAATAAATCACATTTGTGAATTTATAGTGATATATGGAATGAGCATTTATGGAAAGTATATAAGATTTAAATATAAATTTTTTCTCAAAAAAGATTTAAATATAAATGACATTTTAAAAGGGAAATTTGTAAATGATATTTTATTAAAGAAGTTTTATAATTGTATTTGGAGATTTATAAAAGAATTTTATAATTGTATTTAGATATTTATAAAAGGAGTTTTACAATTATATATGGAGATTTATAAAAAGAGTTTTAAAATTATATTCGATGATTTATAAAAGGAGCTTTATAATAATACTTGGAGCTTTATAAAAGGAGTTTTGTAGATATAATAGGGATTTATAAAAAGGAGTTTTATAAAAAGAATGAGATTTTATTTTCATAAATGATCCTTGTAACTTGTGATGGGATGGAAAATATTCTTTTCGTACTTAACACCAAATTCCGAGGTATGGAAACCCGTCTCTATCTTGAGAATTAAGAAGGTATGTCGAGGCAAGGATAGTTTTCTAACTTATCCAATTTCATTGTTAATTGAGGGATAATACCGTTTGAAATCGAGAAGTAGTGGTAAGTATATTTGGTCTAGTTTCTATACGATCCACTTACACCAAAAGGTTTTTGGATTTATTTTTTTCAATGTTTTAAGTTACATTTTTTTAAACCAAATAAGTATGAATTTGGAAATGAAATCATTCTTAAGATTTGTGAATATACTTATGCCATTGAGAAAAGTATATGGGTACATTTTCTAAGTATTGAAAGTGTAGTGTTTTGTGAATATACTAATACCGTTGATATAATTATATGGAAAAGCTTTCTAAATGTTGAAAGTAATTTTTTTTTGTGAGTATACTTATACGGTTGAGATAACTATATCAATATTTTTCAAGTGCTGAAAAGTGTAGAGAGGGTTTCTGAATATATCTTTTGAAAAAGTGTATTTTAATATAAATATTTGGATGGGGATTTTAATTAATGAAAGGATTGATCAAAAAGGCTTAATGGTTGCCTATGTTAAGATAACAATATCAATATTTTTCAAGTATTGAAAAGAGTAGAGAGGGTTTCTAAATATATCTTTTGAAAAGGTGTATTTTAATATAAATATTTGGAAGAGGATTTTAATTAACGAAAGGATTAATTAAGGAGGCTTAATGGTTGCCTATGTGCTTAACTAGGGTTGGTTTCCATACTGTTGTTTGTTTGATAGTTAAATAACCAACTATCAAAGCTTGGTCAGTTCTGAAACTATAGTTGTCGGTACGGAGAGACTGGGATAAGATATATTATCTAAAAACAACTTCGAACCGAAATCAGCGTTTGAATTAGAGACATCTTGAAGATGATGAAATCGAAGACAGAGTTCTTTAAAGTGTAAGAGCTACATGCTACAAATTCCGAGGATGTAGTAGAAGTAGTGTCTTCGGTTTGTTCAGTCCTAGACAACTTATATGGATGAATGTTGGCATTGCATTGTTGCTTGGAGTGCAGTGTTATCATTCCAAGTGGGATTCGCTAAACGGTAAAATGTAAACTCAAGCTTCTCAATCTCGGAATGGCTAAAACATGGTAGATGCAGCAGAGCTAAGTGGGTCGCTCCCATAAGGATATAGTCATCACTAGTATCTAGATCAAGATTCTTGGATTATATATGTTTGTGGCCACGGAACAGTTTGTCAAGTTGGCAGCCGGGGTGGTGATCATATTCGACACTATCCATGAAGGGGTAGGCCGGTTCTATGTTGGTAGAGGGCCAAATGTTTTGCAGCCTTGGTACATTTTATCTAGAGATGTACTGTACGGAAGATAGTCCCTTACCCTGTCATTGTATGGAGTCCATTCTCCAATAAGTGTCTTTCAAACTTAGATTTATACCTAATATGATAGAATATAATTAATGTAACCATTTTGGCTATGATTAAATATTTATTTTAAACCCTAAACATTATTATAATATCACAAGAATTCTTGTATGACGGTTTGGTTATCGTTAGGTAAAACCGTTCTGTGTTTTTGTGTGGCGTGGTCTTACGAGATATCTTTATTTTCAAAGGTTTATGTCATTAAAAATCCAAATGATTTGTTTTTCTCACTAGTTTACCAGACTGGTCTAGCATTATTTTTTTATAATTCTCAGATCAGCCCGAGCATATTTCCAAATTTAGTAATGGATGCTTTGGAGCTTCAAGAGACGAGTTGGCTGCCTCCAGAACATATTCACGTATATTTTATTTTTGCTGCATTTTTTGTTTTAAATTTATCAACATTTATGTGGATATGTTGTTATAACTGTTCAAGTTGATGATAGATTAGTTTACTATGATTGATGTATGTATATTACAGTTTCTTTTGTAAAGATCTATTGTATATTACATATTACTCGTCACGTTGTGAGATTTCGCCCTGTCTTTTCTTTCTTTCACCCCAACAATCCATCTTTTTGGCATTTAGATGCTCGGCATGTGAATACTGTGAATGTATCAGTGTCGAATTTTGTGGGTCGAAAAGACTGGTCATTACACATCGTAGCAGAGCTTAGGTTGAGCGAACACCTAGGCTTTGGTGGGGTAAACTCATTAGAGATAGAGTTAGTAACACCCTAGAATGAGTTTGAATGCATATATATATATATATATATATATATGAGAGAGCGCGTACTTGTTAATGCTATAAAAATGTTTTATATTGTGTTGATTTATCTATTGAGTGGTTTATAAATTCTGATCGATTCATGGGACGTCATGGTATCGATAATGTTGAATATGCGTGTATATGATTTTTGTTTGATGATAATAAACATATATACATTCATTTAAATGTATTTGATATTGTACTATTTTATTTTTCACAGATAAAATAAATATTTGCTGAATAAAATAAATAACATAGAATTGGAATTCAAACGAATATTTTATTCAAACAAATATTTATTACAATTTTGATAGTACAATTTCAAGCTCTCACTATAACTATACAATTTCAGTCACAATACAATTACATCACAATTTCATAGTTACATCAGTTCCTCACTAAATATCACTCACACTCGTATTTATCTTCAACTTCATTCCAAGGTGAATCCAACATCTGAGCAATCTGCAGAAATATACATTGAACGCAGTAAAATTGAAAATAAAATGTTTTTGCAGTATAAAACAAAATATTTATTTTCAAATAATATTTGCCTCGGTTATTTGGGTTGTTCATCACCATTTATATTTGAATTCATCATATACGAACAACTTGTGACATGCATAGTGTATCACTGTACATGCCACAAGGCCGTGTACACTGATATATGTATATACACTTGATATAGTAACAGGGACAGGTGAGCATAGGTCAAACCCAAACCAAAAGTCGGGTTCAACTCAAGTGCAATAAAACAATGTCACAATTTTCAGCACAAGGTCAAACCCGAGCTTTAAAGCTGGATTCAACACAGGTGCAGTCAGCAAATACAAGCACAATATGTACAAAGTCAATGCAATAGTAGATGAACAAGTCAACATGCAGACATGTACTCAATGCAACCAGACTTTGTGTCGAGCAGTGGACGGGGAAACCTAGTGAATACAACCACATGGTAACAACAGAGTATCAAGTCAACTAAATGCTCCAGACTCGACCAAATCACTTTAATTGAAACAAAGTACAGACTTGTATCAAAACAGCTCACAAAACAATATACATGAAAACAGCAAAGACCATCAGTGAAACAAGTAATGAATGCTACAGTCTCGAGTTCAACCAGACCAAATTGAAACAACAGTTTGAAACTGCACAAGTGACTCGATGCAAACTCAAACTCGAAGGAACAAGTTAAGCTACACATGAGTACAAACAAGTGAGAAATGCAAACAAGTCAAATATACAAGGTACAAGTCTTGTAGCAACAGTGACAACACAAACCTAGTATGTACATGAAGACCAGATGAAGACTGCATATATCAGACCAACAGAAACTAGATCAACATCAAAATGACTCGAGAACAAGCATACATGAAGACTACAAGAATGCACAGTACAGTGATACTTGCATGTATGCACGTGTTAGCAGTGAACACAAGTGACAATCCAGGCAGCATCAAAGTGCAAAACATGATGAATCTGACTCAATATAACCAGAGGAAATTGGACAGAGGCAACAACAACATGAATGCAGTAACAACCACCAAGCTAAATGCAATTCAAGTAAAGATACCAGCTACACAAAGCAACCAGACTGTGAAGCAACTCAAAGACCAAGCTTGTAAACATCTCAAAGCAAATACAACTGAAGTCAATATGATCGAGTACACAAGCCAGTCCAAACAAATACAAGGTCAGGAAAATGGTCTAAGCAGTTTCAACATCAAACCAGACTCGAGCACACATGAAATTCTAGATGAACTAGACCAATACAACAATTCAAGTCGAAGTGAAACAGATGTGGGACAGCAAGCACATGAATAAACAGAGCCGATATCATATATATATGATGATGACACAAATATACACATATAAACAGTTCAAAGTCGAAGTCGTCAAGGCAATAGATTTATACGAATTAACCAAGTCAGAAATATAACAAGTTCGAATCAAAAATGCCAGCAAAGTCGTGAGTCGAACAAGTCAAAGCAAGAAATTCACATAGCAACAAAGTCAGAAACGTGGTGAACGATACCGTGGTGTCCAAGTAGTTTGACCAAGAAAAGAATCATCACGTAACGAACACCTGATTATCACGAAATAGAAAAACGAAATATACGCATACGAAATAGTCAGAAATCATCAGCATCATTGAAGAAAAATCAAGCGGTCGAGTAAAATTTATTGACAAATTCAAACAAAGTTATACGACGAAAATCAAGGATATCGTATCCTATATAAAGCCCCAATCATCACTGACATTCAATCATCGAGTTCAAGTACGAGTAAACAGTAAAGCAGAAAATCAAATTACATACCAGAGTGTTTGAATAAAACTCGATCATACGAGAAGCCGAAGCCAAGCTCAAGAAGACAGTCGATCGACATGTCAAAGGACGATAATCACTAATTCGATCGATCGTAATAAAGTCGGCATCCTCAATTTCAAAAAAGCCCTAATTTTGGAAGTAGAGAAGCTGAAGCTCTAATTTCAGAAATAACGAATGAACCGAAGCCCTAATTTGGACAGAGAGGAATGAACGATCGAAGAAGCCACCATTTTTCACAAGGGAACGGGCAGACATCATAAAAGAAAAAGGGCCGCTTTTCTTTTTTGTGATAAATTGTTTGGACCGGTTTTATTTATTATGGCTTTAGTATAGGGTTGCTTTTGAGTTGTTTTTAATTTGTTTTTATTTTTCTGTTTTTGTTTTTTAAAGTCTAAACTTTGGTAAATCACCACCTAGGGTTTAGGTAGTGTCAGATTGTCTAGTTAGGATTAGTTCAGTAAGAAGGGTGTACGAGTTTGCAAAACTCTATAGGCGGTAGCAGGGTGTGCGAGTCTGTTAGAGTATTTGTAAGCGGAAGACTGTTTAATTCTAATAGAAATCTGGGAATGCAGCAGTAGGCAGGGGTTGTCGAAGTTGGGTAAATTTTGTGTGTGATTTACTTTTCAGCGTATTTACTTCTCTGCAGTTTGTTTTGTGTTTAGATTCGAGAAAATTTGCTATGACCCAATTCACCCCCCCTCTAGGGTTAATCTAGATCCTACAAGTGGTATCAGAGCCCGGTATTTTTTTCTTTAACTCTAGAGTCATGAATTCATCAAATAATGCTTTTCCTGAGGGGCAATCTATTGTTAGGCCACCCATGTTTAATGGGAATGATTATGCTTACTGGAAAGTTAGGATGGGTATTTATCTTAGTTCTGTTGATTATGATGCTTGGGACATTATTGAAACTGGCTATACATCTCCCACTATAACTGTTGGTGATACTGAGATTCCTAAACCTAAGGAGAGGTGGGACGCTAACGATAAGAAATTAAAAACTACAAATGCTAAATCCATGAATGCTTTGATCTGTGCTCTTGATAAGAATGAATTTAATAGAATTTCTCATTGTAAAACCGCGCATGAAATTTGGCATACCTTGGAGGTGACACATGAAGGAACTTCTCAAGTCAAGGAGTCTCGTCTAGCCCTATTCAGCAATGAATACGAGAACTTTGTGATGGACAAAGGCGAGAGCATAAAGGACATGTTTGGACGCTTTTCAACATTGGTGTACAATGCTAGAGCACTTGGGAAGGTATTCACAGAGGTAGAGCTTGTGAGGAAGGTGCTACGAGTCTTACCGATGAGCTTTGAGGCAAAAGTCACGGCAATACAAGAATCGAAAGATCTGAGTAAACTAAGCATGGAGGAGTTGATCAACAACTTGATGACATATGAGCTTGAGCTAAAAGCAAAAGAAGAACGCAACAACTCCGAATCAAAGAAGAAGACGATTGCCTTAAAGAGCAAAGAAGAGAGCGATGAAGAAGGAGAAGATCCAATTGAAGAGCTTGCAATGGCTGTCAATAATCTTAGAAGATGGTCAAGATTCGGGCCACGCAAGAAGAAAACAAATGGTAATAGGTCAAAAGATTCTGACAATTCCGATAATGAATTGAATTGCTATAACTGCAATAAGCCTAGCCACTTCAAACAAAACTGTCCACTTCTCAAAAACAACAAAGGAAAGAAAAAGAAGAAGAAGGCCTTTGTAGCGACTTGGGATGATGAAGAAGGAGAGGAAGTTTCGAATAATAGCTCAGAGGAGGCTAATTTGTGTCTTATAACAAAATCAGATTCAGAAGCAAGCTCGGAGGAATCTAGTGAGGTAAGTGACTATTCTTATAAAGAACTTGTTTTGATGTGTTGTGATCTTACTAAAACAATTGATACTCTTGATTCTAAAATTGAAAAACTGAAATCTGATAGGAGAGAACTGGTCCATGAAAATACTAGGTTAGAAACTGAACTTGAAAATATTCAAAACCTAGACTGTAAAAAATGCAAAATTTTAGATTCAGAATTATCAAAGCTTAAGAATATCTTTGAGAATCTTGAAAAAGAAAACTTGAGTCTTAAGGAAACCATTGACACTAGGAGAAAGGATTTTATAAATAGATGCACCTCACTTGTGACTGAAAACACAACACTAAAAACCAAAGTCCAAAATCTTGAGAAAACTCTGAATAACTTTTCAAGAGGAGAAAAATCATTCAACATGTTATTGGGAAATCAACTTTTTGCTAACAACAGAAAATGACTAGGTTTTGGGAAAACACAAGTTGATGATAATGCAAAAGGTAAGAGTGTCTTTACTAGATGTGGAATAATTGGACATCGTGCTGAAAGTTATAGTCATAGGATCAAGAACACAAAATTTATACAAGTTTGGGTTCCTAAGAATTCTACAAACAAATTTCATGTCTATTGGAACAAGAATAAAAGGACAAAACAAGTTTGGGTGCCAAAAGGAACATATATTAATAGTTTTGGGTCTACTCAAACATATTCATCAAATTATTCTGCCACTAACAACCATGGACCTATAAAAACAGATAGGTCACAAAAATCTTTTACCGTGTAGGTGTGGTGGCAGGCTAAGGAACAACATTAGTGTTATCTGGATTCTGGCTGTTCCAAACACACAACAGGCGACAAATCAACGTTCCTTAGCCTAGTATAAAGGTGACAGATTCACAATGGGCAAGCAATGAAAGATTATCGTACAGGTAAAACAGGTAATTGTATTTATTTTCAAACGATAGATAAAATGTGAAAATCTGCACCATAATCTGAATTAAATCAGCCAGTTATGTGAAATGATTGATGATGTTAATTCTGATTTTTTTATTATTAACCAATCATCTTTAAATAGAATTACTTGAAGTAATTATGATGGTTGACAGATTCTAATTTACTTGATATGATCTTACATGACTTGCTCTTATCTATGACTTTGATTTGTGCTTAAAAGTTGACCAATCATTTTTTTATTGAACTTAATCTGTTTGGTCAAATTATGATGTTGATTGATTACTGATTTCTCATGCTATAAAAAGGTTTTTAAGAATTTGTTGAAATTGTTGAAACTTTATGAAATTGGTGAAACTTCAAGAAATTGTTTTGAAATAATGATGATGGTTTAATGACTGTTGATCCTACGGTTTCTAAATCTGACACTATGATATTTGTTTGATGGTTAACACGACTTCAATTCAAAGTCAAGAAAATTTCGTTTAAAAATTGTTGAAAATAATTCTGAGATAATTTGTTGAAATTTCACAATCTGGTCTATGACATCCAACGAGTGAATATTGAGTGAAATTTAAAGACAGATGCAGATCACACTGGTAATGTAGTTGATAGAAAAATTACTAGTGGAACGTGATTATATTTCGAGACATTCATTTGCTGCATCATTTTTCAAAGAAAACATCTGCATATTTTTCACTTGAAATAATTTCTATTTTAGCAGAAATTTTTCTTAAAAACCCCTTCTAGAAAATAATTTCTGTTGACCTTGTATCAGATTAGTTATTTAAGAAAATTTGATTTTATAACTATTTTTGAAATTGATTTTAACTGATCTGACCCCCTAATAATTATCTAAAAAGATAGATAGTGATTGAAAATAAGATGAGTGTTGATATTAATCATATATTATGACTTGAGAAAGTATAATTAGAAAATTTCTTTAGAAATTTAAACAAGAGTTATAAAAACTTTTTGTTGATAAATATTCCATGATCATTTCTATTTCTATCATTTTTCTATCAACCATCACTCATCAAAAGTCAATATAGTATGTCAATATGTGGTAGTTTAAACAGGAAATCATTTGTGCTTCAATTTTATTATATTTCTAACAATAAATAATAATATCCAAAATATTTACTCTCATTTAAAAGTCCTCACGGTTATGCATGGGTGAATTACTTGGATTTTTGATTATGTGCTTCCATGCTCATTTAAAAGTCCTCACGATTATGCATGTATGGAACGCAGATCAAAATTAAGTGATTAAATAGACAAGTTGATTCTAATCCCATATAAAAGTCCTCATGGTTATGCGTGGTTAGAAGATACTTGAATTCATTTTTAAAATAAAAATAAAAATTTAGAATACTACTAATCTCATTTAAAAGTCCTAACGGTTATGCATGGCTAGTAGATATTCAAATTTCCTGAAATAAATATACCACAAATAGACACAACTATATGGTTTTATTCGATGAAATCATTCATATCATTCTAAAGTGGAATATGCGTCAATTAAAGTATTTATGATTATTGTTTGATTTTCTTATTGAAATTAATAATTACACTCGATTGAGCTTTAATATTGTATTAATGTCTATCACTATATCTCTATTTTTCTATTACTATTATTCTTTTGCTGATAACAAAAGGGGGAGAGAAAAGTTAAGATTTTGAAAATAAAGGTCAAAGATTTTCTAAATGTATCAAAGCTCGTAGCAAAGCTCATTTGAATTTTTTATTCTCATGCATAAATGTAGGGGGAGTATTGTGTAGAAACAGAGCATTTAAATAGGGGGAGCAAATTGAATAATCAAATACATTTAAAATAGTCAAAATCTTAAATATATGTTTGTTATCATAAAAAGGGTGAGATTGTTGAATATGCGTGTATATGACTTTTGTTTGATGATAATAAACATATATACATTCATTTAAATGTATTTGATATTGTACTATTTTATTTTTCACAGATAAATAAATATTTGCTGAATAAAATAAATAACACAGAATTGGAATTCAAACGAATATTTTATTCAAACAAATATTTATTACAATTTTGATAGTACAATTTCAAGCTCTCACTATAACTATACAATTTCAGTCACAGTACAATTACATCACAATTTCATAGTTACATCAGTTCCTCACTACATATCACTCACACTCGTATTTATCTTCAACTTCATTCCAATGTGAATCCAGCATCTGAGCAATCTGCAGAAATATACATTGAACGCAGTAAAATTGAAAATAAAATGTTTTTGCAGTATAAAACAAAATATTTATTTTCAAATAATATTTGCCTCAGTTATTTGGGTTGTTCGTCATCATTTATATTTGAATTCATCATACACGAACAACTTGTGACATGCACAGTGTATCACTGTACATGCCACAAGGCCATGCACACTTATATATTTATATACACTTGATATAGTAACAGGGACAGGTGAGCATAGGTCAAACCCAAACCAAAAGTCGGGTTCAACTCAAGTGCAATAAAACAATGTCACAATTTTCAGCACAAGGTCAAACCCGAGCTTTAAAGCTGGATTCAACATAGGTGTAGTCAGCAAATACAAGCACAATATGTACAAAGTCAATGCAACAGTAGATGAACAAGTCAACATGCAGACATGTACTCAATGCAACCAGACTTTGTGTCGAGCAGTGGATGGGGAAACCTAGTGAATACAACCACATGGTAACAACAGAGTATCAAGTCAACCAAATGCTCCAGACTCGACCAAATCACTTTAATTGAAACAAAGTACAGACTTGTATCAAAACAGCTCACAAAATAATATACATGAAAACAGCAAAGACCATCAGTGAAACAGGTAATAAATGCTACAGTCTCGAGTTCAACCAGACCAAATTGAAACAACAGTTTGAAACTGCACAAGTGACTCAATGCAAACTCAAACTCGAAGGAACAAGTTAAGCTACACATGAGTACAAACAAGTGAGAAATGCAAACAAGTCAAATATACCAGGTACAAGTCTTGTAGCAGCAGTGACAACACAAGCCTAGTATGTACATGAAGACCAAATGAAGACTGCATATATCGGACCAACAGAAACTAGATCAACATCAAAATGACTCGAGAACAAGCATACATGAAGACTACAAGAATGCACAGTACAGTGATACTTGCATGTATGCACGTGTTAGCAGTGAACACGAGTGACAATCCAGGAAGCATCAAAGTGCAAAACATGATGAATCTGACTCAATATAACCAGAGGAAATTGGACAGAGGCAACAACAACATGAATGCAGTAACAACCACCAAGATAAATGCAATTCAAGTAAAGATACCAACTACACAAAGCAACCAGACTATGAAGCAACTCAAAGACCAAGCTTGTAAGCATCTCAAAGCAAATACAACTGAAGTCAATATGATCGAGTACACAAGCCAGTCCAAACAAATACAAGGTCAGGAAAATGGTCTAAGCAGTTTCAACATCAAACCAGACTCGAGCACACATGAAATTCAAGATGAACTAGACGAATACAACAATTCAAGTCGAAGTGAAACAGATGTGGGACAGCAAGCACATGAATAAACAGAGCCGATATCATATATATATGATGATGACACAAATATACACATATAAACAGTTCAAAGTCGAAGTCGTCAAGGCAACAGATTTATACGAATTAACCAAGTCAAAAATATAACAAGTTCGAATCAAAAATGCCAGCAAAGTCGTGAGTCGAACAAGTCAAAGCAAGAAATTCACAGAGCAACAAAGTCAGAGACGTGGTGAACGATACCGTGGTGGCCAAGTAGTTTGACCAAGAAAAGAATCATCACGTAACGAATACCGTGATTATCACGAAATAGAAAAACGAAATATACGCATATGAAATAGTCAGAAATCATCAGCATCATTAAAGAAAAATCAAGCGGCCGAGCAAAATTTATTGACAAATTCAAACAAAGTTATACGACGAAAATCAAGGATATCGTATCCTATATAAAGCCCCAATCATCACTGGCATTCAATCATCGAGTTCAAGTATGAGTAAACAGTAAAGCAGAAAATCAAATTACATACCAGAGTGTTTGAATAAAACTCGATCATACGAGAAGCCGAAGCCAAGCTCAAGAAGACAGTCGATCGACATGCCGAAGGACGATAATCACTAATTCGATCGATCGTAATAAAGTCGACATCCTCAATTTCAATCAAGCCCTAATTTTGGAAGCAGAGAAGCCGAAGCTCTAATTTCAGAAATAACGAACGAGCCGAAGCCCTAATTTGGACAGAGAGGAACGAACGATCGAAGAAGCCACCATTTTTCACAAGGGAACAGGCTGACATCAGATAAAAGAAAAAGGGCTGCTTTTCTTTTTTGTGATAAATTGTTTGGACCGGTTTTATTTATTGTGGCTTTAGTATAGGTATTTAGAAGCAAAGGCGAGCTTGTCGGTTTTAGTTTCATGAGTAGAGTTTGATTGTTCGACAAATTGGTATGTGTTTTTTACTTAACTGATATGTTTGCTAATGTGTCATACATGCTCTATAAGGTGTATCATAAGTATATATTGTTGTTGATGATTTTATTCCCCAGATATGGGAAACCACTTTTGGGCTTCTATTTTCTTTTGTTGATTTGGGCCAGCTGTGTCAAATTGTAGTTTTTCCGAATCGAGCTGTGCAAAGGAGGTGCTGCCAAAATTTTCGTAACTTAAAGAATTTTGAAAGCTTAATAACTCATTTAAATATTTGAATAGTTGATTTTATAAGTCTGAGGGTGTGAAGATATTTTTTTCCTTTGGGAATGTAACATTCTCTATTTTGAGGCCCGAAGCTAAGCGCTACAGATGGTGTAGTCATCTATAGTATTAACTTTCTATGACAAAATACAGTAATGTTAATAGTACCATAATATCAGAAGTACATAAATATGCAATAAAATCAACACATATTTCTAAACAGCTTTTCTGATTACATTTCAAATCAATATTTCATATTCAATTACATAATCCTAAAACGATTCCCAGGTTTTGACCAAATAAAATTATTACAAAATACGCTAAGAGCGAGATATGAAGATGCCCCCTTGGATGATCAAAGTACTAGATAGATAGACATATCAGTCATAAATACATCACAGTGGAAATACCACTAAATAACTCCTACGTAGCTAGCTTTACCTCCTGCATGACTTCAGAGGCTTATTCGTCCAACCTACTAAATCCGAAAAGTCCTTAACTCTCAATCTACTCAAATTTAATTTTAAGCACCCGAGAGTTTAAGGGGAAAACATAAACTTCGAGTCAGACATAAAGCCTGGTGTGAATAATTCTATTACATCTTAGTTTACTGATATCAAGTGAGACCACGCCGCTTAGCGGAACGGGGTTCTCCTTGCTAGTACCTTTTTAAAATCATATCTTTTGCAAATCAAAATCCAGCAATCAAACTGATTACAACAACAATAGCAATAACATATATGCATATAAATCAGGTAATAAATGAACTATCTTTCCGAATAATATAGTTTTCTCAGGCTGACTATTAACGAATGGCTAAGACATCCCTTTCGAAAACATTAAGAAGGCGGCTTCAATATTAAGAAGATGAATGCCTTCCTTTCGAATATATTGTTTTAAGCTTATAAAGAAAAGCGTCCTCTAACTAATGCGAAAGGTATAAATGCGGTAGCTAGGGTATCGAAGGGGTTCAAAAGCGGCAATCCTTTCGAAAGCCTCTTTCAAAAATAAAGGCAAGTTAATGGATTCGAAAGCTAATGAAAGTGTCTTCAACCCTTTCGAAAGTATACTTTCATCACCGTCCTTTCCTTTCCTTCCACCTTTCTCCAATACACTACGTACCAATTGCTTGATACCATGTGCATTGGTTTTGTTAGCACCAAAATTGGTCACTAACCTCATTGAGAAAGATTATGTAGAGAGATAAATGATGAAGGTAAATTTAAACAAGGAACAGTATGCTAAATTGAATGCAAAGACGAGAACACCAGATTTATAGTGGTTCGGCGTAACTGCCTACGTCCACTTTTAGGTTAATCTTTATTGCTTTACTTGATAGCTAATTACAGATACAATCCGTTTGCCAACTACTTGAATACAATTGCTAAGTAAAGAGGATGAGTCTTGAAAGCGGCAGAGTCTCCCCAGTGTTCCCGAAAAAAGGTCCTTTTCACCGTGCCCCTGCCTCTCTATTTATAGACAAAGATGGGTTGGACTTCCCTAGTGGGCCTGGTAGCTGAATACCTCGGCCCAAATGGAGTGGTCTCCATATGACACTACAACAAAAAAGACTTTTCACAGCGTTTGAAAAACGCTGTTAAAAGTTTTCACAGCGTTTTTAAAAACGCTGTATAACGACATGCGGTCGTTGACCCTAAATTTTTAACTGCAAAATATAAACGCTGTCAAAAACCCACTTTCTACAGCGTTTTTTAAACGCTGTTAATAATTTTTCTACTGCAAGGAATAAACGCTGTTAATAGTTTTCTACTGCAAGGTATAAACGCTGTCGTAGGGATATGCATTTTTTTTCCCAATGAATTGACAGCAATGTATAAACGCTGTCGTAGGGATATGCATTTTTTTCCAATGAATTGACAGCAATGTATAAACGCTGTCGTAGGGATATGCATTTTTTTTTCAAAGAATTGACAGCAATGTTGTGCCATTGCAATATTCACACATATCATTAATATAAACTACATTTAATTATATTTTAATCAGTTAATGTACATAACATAAACAAATCAAACTAAAAATTGTAAAATAAAAGCATAACTATTAATCACTTCCATAAAATAAGTTGAACACAATATCCATGAACAAAGTTTACATAAACCCGTAAAAAGAGATAAAATTTATAAACCAACTGCATACAAAATTAGACAAATGCACAATATTTAGAAAGCAAGTTTGCATCTAATATTATCGACAAAACGTGCATAAAAATAGTTCAAATACAGGCTGAAAATGAAAAGTGGCAGTACGAAGATAGTTAGACATTGGTTTACTGAATTGTTGCCAACAGGGCAGTCTGAACTCGGCAAGATTCCTCCTTCCGTCTTTTTTTCTTGACTTTTTGTTGTTGAGCTATCACTAACCATGGCTTGTCAACATCCTGTGAGTAGTAATTACAGTAAACTTTAGACATATAACTGTTAGTTAAATATAAAGAGTACAATTTCCAGTTGAAAAAAATGTGTTTTTCAATAAACATGTAACTGGAAGTTCTATGCAATATTTGCACAGTGATATATTTAATGCATATTTTTCAAGTTGCAGTAATTTTATCAGTCACATACTTTTACTTGATAAGGCAGTTCTAGTGAATATATCAAATCGGTTGAAACGTCAACCAAGTTCCAGCTATGTTGATGGGCAATAGTGTACAGAAAATTCAATCCTTTTGGGTAATAGTAATTAGAAGGAATATTGTTATGCCCCTAATTTCCATATTCATTTGCTTTATAAAGCACTGGTTTTGGGACCCAATTCAATCCTTTTGCATACTGAACAATGAAATTTAAAGCAGAAAAATCATTCAATAAAAAAAAACAAGAACACATGAATTTTCTCAATGATTAGCCAACATGTTCAGTTGGCTATGAATATTATTGTGCTGATCGCATTCTCTGCGCATTGTTTCCAGCCCCGTTTGGGTAAGGGTTTATAATTGTTAATGTTGAGATAAAATGTATTATATGTTTCATGTTAGTTTGCTGGTGGCTTCTTCGAACTACAAATGCACTGCAACTTACAGTAACGTTTTTGTTCTAAGTTAGTTAAAGATTTTTTTTCTTTTGTTGGTTTACCAGGCTTTTGTAAGCTATTCCATTTCATTCTTGACAGTCCAACATATCTGTGTGTGGACATATTATCGAGGTATTAATTTCTGAGTAAATTTTGTTTCAAGGATTTAGAAACGGTCTGCTTAAATTTGTCTGCTTAAATTTATTTGGGCTACTTCACAAGTTTGTATTATTTAGGACTTAGATCCTATTCTATAAAATCAGATCATGAAATTTTATAAAGAATCACACCTGAATTTTGGTATGATTTCCCTCATCTCCTCAGGGCATTTGTTTCAGAAATCAGGACCATCGATAGCAATACCATCGTCTGTCAATATCCCACTCTCTAGCAATGACTTTAGCAGCGTTGATATTATCGCTAGTTACCATCCTCACTTTAATACCAGCAGCAATGGCCTATTTGTGCCAGTTTCATCACACTTCATAAAATAAGATTTTCAAGAAAATGACGTGTAGGATGCTTAATTTATTCAAACATAATAAATTTCTTATGTCTTTTTGTTCTTTGCAAAATGAACCATTTTTCCTATGTAAAAAATGGAAATTTCTTTCAATAGTTGTCTAGATAAAAATTAATTATTGAAAATTGAATTACAAATAAAAGGTACCTGTAATGTGAACTATTTCCCTTCCAACCAAATGTGTAACATGTTACAAAAAGCCAAACAAATAAATTAACAAATTTACCAAAGATAAATTGAGCATAGATTAAGTCAAAAACTCACAATGAAAGTATCTTTGAAAGATGCAAAATGTGAGAAACACAAAATACATCCTCACCTTCACATATTGCTGGGCCAAGAGTGGCATTCTCTTATTTGGGTTCGTAGACCATCTTTCTCATCTACATAAAATGTTTTATTAAACTACTAAGGATAAAAACATTAAATTTAATAATTAGCGATCAAATATAAGAGTATGTTGGATTAGTATTTCAAAAGTTAGGCTTGGCATTTTCAAAATTTGGGCTACTAAAATTATTATTATTATTATTTTACTACTACTACTACTATTTTATTACTACTACTATTATTATATTATATTATAATTCTTCTTTTAAATTTAGTTAATTTTTATAAACTTAATTAATTTTTATAAAACTTAGTTGATTTTTATAAAAAATAGACAATTTTTATAAAACTTGGTCAATTTTTATAAAACTTAGTCAATATAACAATTTATAAAACTCAATTAACTTAGTTGAATATTTATAAGACTTAGTTTATAAGTTAGTTAAATAATTTTAGTTAAATTTTATATAACTTAGTTAAATTTTATAAGAAGTAGTTAATTTTTATAAACTTTTAGTTAATCTAGTTAAATTTGTATAAAACTTGATTTTGTATAAGTGAATGAGATGATATTAGTCATAGTATACTTACACATGGTAAGATTTTTGAGCATAGAGCATTGCAAAATGAAATAACATATCATTGGATGGAAGCTGTAATACATATGGGAATAATTAGGGTACCTATATAGCACCCACATACACAGATACCAAGCTATGTTTATGCAAGCTATAAGATATCTAAGGCATGATATCTAAACTCAAGCTATGTTTATACGCAAAAGAAAAGGGCAAATAAAATGTAGCCTGGGTGGTGATATTATGAAATCCAACATGTACATAGGGGAAAATCGACTCATTAGAATGCGTCTTTACAGATATACAGATACACTAGTGAAGTAATGCAATATACACGTACCCTTGAATCAGACGATATTAATTTAGCTCGCTTTCATTCAAACAGAGGCACGATCAGGCCCAGCAAGCATAATCTGCCTTGCCAGCACATTACGTAGTTACATAAGCAAGAAATAAAAGAACAGAACAAAACAGATCATTCATGCAAGATTAAATAAAGCTAATGTCAGAAGTATAATATTGTATCAGATCAGATCAGGTTCATGCCATAAATTATCTACATGAAATTTATTTTTTGATCTACTTTAGGCACAGAAAAAGGCTGAATAGGGACATGCACATGATTTATAGTTCTGTTCCAACTACAGATATCATGAAATGCAAAATACATACAAGAAAATAGTTTCATATTCAGTTCAAATTTTTAACGAGGATAGTAAGATTTACCAAAAAGATAGTAGTAAATATTATTTGAGGTCCAAGCTTTTGATATTAACCTGTTTATAATGGACTAATGTGCACACGAATTTATTTATATAATCTGGATATGAATTGCTATAACCTGATATATTTATAATGGACTAAAAAGTTCAGTAACAATACCTTATTGCACGTGTATAGTGAACCCGGAGAGAATTTAGGAGAAGAACAATCAGTTGGGTCATAGAATTGCCTGCAAAGTGTGTACTCAAAAAAGAAGAAAAAGGAGACGAGACAGAGGTACAAAATTTGATTTAGCCTTCTCATTGATTAACTAAGAGAACTTATGAAAGCAGGAAATGCTTTCCAGTAATATAACACTCCTTTTAATAGTCTAAGTTCAAGTATTATTTTTATAGTTTGTTCTTAGTAGCCAAATGGCATCTTTTTCATATTCTGGTCAAAATATATCTTATTATTTAGTTAGTTTATTTATCATTAATATGACTACCATAGAGAACTTTAGCTCAGTTTTACTTCTGTACCTTGAACTCCTTTGATATCACAGATTCACAATGCAATTTTCTGTTAATTGTTTGCATTCTTCCATAATAGGTATTATAACTATTACTCAACATAGCCTATATTCTCTAGTAATTATCCTTTAAATCACAGCTAGTCTTCTTTCTTTTCCGTTGTATATATAGACAAGTTATGGTGGTAATTTATCCTGTATTATTTAGGCTTAGGAGGCCATCTAAATTTGCAGTTTATGCGTTTCTACTTTCTAGTTGAGGATCTTGAGTCCGATTACTTGCGAATTAAAAGAGTAACGTCCAAAACTTTTATTTGTTCACGATTACGGTTGATGAATTATTTTGCTGCAAATTTTAAGAATAGATATATATTCTGTAAACCAATGACAATCCTAGCAAATCCAGCTGACAAAATAGTTAGAAACAGATTAACAGTGACATAGGGCACTAAAAAAATTCAGGAAAACAAAGCATAAACAATAAATTTATCAAATGCTTCTAAATTTGACTTAGTGGGGCATGTTGGCTGGCAATGATGATGTAGTTTGAAGAATCTTGAGCGTAAGTTGGATTGTGCAAATATATTTATGCATAAACTTCTTTAGCTATATATGTTTTTTGTGACTATATTGTTTTTGTTCGTTCTGTGCAGTCCATTGACTGGCTTGCATCATCAAAAGCTTGGGTAGAAACAGCAAATTGACACACAGAATGCCGAATTTTGACTGGACAGAAGTTATGCATTGTCCAACAAAGCTTTCTGCAGTTTTGATGAAGACTGGTTTTATTGCAGTAATGTGATGATATCTTATCAAAGTTTATACTGATTTCAAATCGGAATGTGGTAAAAATCAGTGGAAATAGGAATGCACAACAGTTTCATTATTAACTCATCATCTCAACAAATTCACAGCAACAAATTAACCATAATGAATTCATCATTATTTATCTGCATAATAGATTCTATTTTTAAACAATATATTTAAAATTATTTTATGTAATAACATTACCGTGTGCAACAAGAAACAAGAAACACCAACAATATTAATTGGAGCACAAGAAACTAGGTCCTTTTCTGTTATCAAAAAATGCATATCCTTTTATTTGTTTTTCCTCCGCCTTTTTTTTCTTCCAAAACCTTGTATTAATTGGAGCACAAGAAACACCAACACTCAGATTAGCAATTTGTACCAGACCTATACATATTTAAGCAGAATTACTTGCAGTTCATTTTTAATCAGAAGCGAAGGCCTGTATAGATGCTACCTCTTAACTAACCAAATTGGTACTGTTGGAAAATCATGCACATGGAGCTTAAGTGTAACTCACATAACCATTTAAAGCTAGAAATGATCTATATATGATGCTATCTATCAATAATAATTGTGAAGTGCATATAGACACAAACTGAAATAATGAACTAGTTACATAGTTGAATATAGACACAAAAAACAGAGTATGATATCATTAGAATTGTTATGACTCCTATTATACATGGCCATATCAAGTGAACTTAGTCTATACCTGGTTAGAAAATTTAAAACTTAGAAAACTGAAATAATGAACAAGTGGTCAGTAACTGACCAAATTAAAACATGACAGTGCCCTCATGTTAGAAGTTTCTTTTTAAAGCATAAGAACGAATTAATAAGGCATGTGTTTAATACATTAATAAAATTTCTAAATAACTACGATGTTAATGCACAGTAATTAATATTCTAATTAATGGTCAATTAATGCATTACATATGACAGTTGATATTTTCGTTGTACTTGACCATTAATGTTAAATTGTGTTTCTTACAGCAATTAAAAGGAATGCGGCTATTTCTAATGCTACCAGGTCAACAAAGCTTTAATTATTGATTTGAAAATCAAGTGTATTCCAAATACGTTGCTGTTGAGTATATGTTAGCCACACAGACATAGTCTTCAGGTTTTGATGTTGCTGTGGACGTTTAGAAAATTAGCTCAGACTTGCCAAGTTTAAATTATACACTATGTAACCTCTACGCTTAGTGCTGAAAGCTATAAGATAGTTATTTTCAATATTTAAGTGATGTTAATATTACTTATTGCCGAAAAAGTCCGTTCCTATTTTTGACACCACTTAAAAAGCTTGTAGGATATGACATTCAAGAGTGGACTTGACGTCACCGTAGAGCAAACCATGTTTCACCAATGGCCTGGCTAAAATTTTGACACCATTTTTTAAAGTATACATAGCGTTTCCTATTTATTAGTGAGTTCATCACATCGTATAAATAGAAAATTGTATAGGATTTTGCCTTTTTGTTATGCGGCTAAAACATATATGGGTCGAGGTATCCATGTCTCTTCCTTCTGTGACTTCTTTGTAATCATCAGATATCATATGTCGATTAGTACTCAAGTAGTTATTATTGCATAAGTGGTTTTGTACCCTGGAATTACTTGATGGTAAATTAATAATTATTCTTGAACAAATATTCTGTGTATACCACTGTCATTATCTTCAAATAAATGAAGTAGCACTTTAGAATATTGGGATAAATTAATACATAAAACAAAGATATAATTGTTGATAGCATGTTGTCAGAATCGAGTCCCCACTGCTTGCCATGCCGCGATCCACTTCACATGCTTTTTATTTCTGACAACTGTAGGCCACACTTGTTTACCAAACTACTAAATAGCCCCTCATTATCAACTATAACCCCATATTTTTAGAGGTTATTTCCATAAAATATTCTCTCTTTTTCTTCGTAATTTTATTTGTAGAAAGTGAAGTAAATTAAGTGTTGTATAAAAAAAATTAGTAATCATTTCTTTTATTAACTTGGACATCACCACAAATTTGTAGACGTTATTGAAGATTCGGTTATTGGATTGTATGAAAGTAAAGAGTCCAGTAAATCCAATCAACTAATTAGCTGAACATAAATGTACTGTTACAAACCATTATAATGATATAAGTGAAATGCGCACATCATGCCTCTATGGCTCTATCAATAAGATGTGATGTACAGCATACTACTACTATATATGTCGTAGCATACACCATTTAGTACAAACTGATTGAGCTTTCATGCAATGTATAAATTTATAATAAACTCTCATGAACATTTGAGTGGGGTTAGGCTGACAAGATTATTAATTAACAATAAGCGTGTTTTTTGGAAAATTGTTATTATACAAGAGTCGATCTAATCCAATCTGATCTTGAATTTTAGATCCACATCCAATCCTTCTAAAGCACAAATATGATCCGATCCAATCTAGATTTTGTTAGATTGGATTTGATTGGATAACGATTATTGTTTCTGAGAAAATTTATCAGATTTATATACTTGTCGGCCTTCCGTAAGAAAATTGTTGATCATATGTAAGTCTTATTTTTTTCAAATACTGATATATGGTTTTAGAAATGTTTATTTTTACTATATACTCTATATATGATGTTTCACTTTCAATACCTTATTAAACTATATAGTGGATTTATATCAATATTATAATTTGTTGTGTATGAAAAGTTGAGATTGTAAACAAGATAATGATTGTTAATTGAGACAACAAATTATCTTCCGGTTGCAAATTCGACGAAATCAAATTCAAGCATAGAATATGATATAGTTTAATATAATGCTTTTCTACTTCCTAATCGAACCAAAATAGATAAGAAAGACACAATTTTTTGTTTTAACATTTAACTTGATAAAATTTGAGTGACTCATGTAGTTATATTGAAAAACAAATAACACCTTGGCGACTGGACAAAAGATTAATACTATATATTAAACTATTAAAATAATAAAGCTTTTAAATTTACAAAATATGTATAATTAAATATCTTCTATGCACCAGAAAGGTCTTGCTCGTCACTCCCACTATGCGGCAGAAAGGTTTTACTACATATACAAAATTGTATATGTATTAAACTATTGTAGGTGGGGTCTTGCTCGTCACTCCCACTAAGCACCAGAAATATCTGCTGCATTCTTTTATAGTATGCCAGCACTTTGTAGTCATTTAATAATTCTCAAGTTTGTTACAAAACGCATTCAAGAAAGGTTTATATCAGTACTAATTCATTTCTTTAACTAAATTGAATAACTCTGAAAATCGAACTTTGAAAATATTCATTATACCGTTTGATAGCAATAAATATAGAATAGCAGTAACAAATATACAACATAGTTAACCTGAATTGAATCAAATTTTCACATTGAGAGATGAATATTACATGTTTGTTTTGATGAATCTTCTGTATCCAACATCACAGCCTTAAATAGTAAAATTCCATGATAACGAGACTTAATTCTGGTAGTAATAAAATAACTTTTTGTTCATTTTGTGTCTGCTTACATGTAATAACTTCAGAAAACTCACAATCTATTTATCATTTAATTGAAAATAAATAACAATGCAAAGGGAGTTCAATTTCTATCAATTTTAGTACGTAAACATTTTCACAGTTTTGATTCTAGCTCACGTTACAAGGACTATAATAAACTAGTTCAATAATATATAATACATTTTAATATGAAATAAACCATTTTAAAATACCACAAAAACAAAAACTAAAAAAAATAAAGCTCACCGATTTTGAGATTCTCACGATGGCTGATTTTCTTCTTCTTCACGATGATGAAGATAAGTTGTTTCGTGCGCTGCCGGATTCGAGGGCTTGTATTTTCTTTACGACGATGATGGTAGTTTTGAGCTTGTATGGATACGTTAGGTATTAGACTAGGGATTGGGGATGAAATTGACGAGAGCGAGAGTAGGGATTGAATTTTGAGGATGGATTTCTTCTGAAAGTTTTGTTGAAGCGGTGAGAGGGAACCGGCTTTTTTCCCGAGTAAAAATAATTACCGCCCTCGCGTAAAATTATCCCGCCTTTAGATACTACGTCCAGTTTTTCACCATTTCATTCATTTAACAGCATGTAGCGATTGAACGCTGTTCAGAATTGCAGTCAAAAGCATACTGTCTTGTAGTGTGACGAACCATAGATGTCGAACGCTGAATGCCGAACAAGGCGTGAGTGCCGAACGATCTTCTCGTGCCGAATAGAAGTGAGGCCGAACACCCTGAATGCCGTGGGAAGCATTTGTGCCGAACGATACCGGAGGCCGATCCGGTGTATTTGTGCTGAACGATTGAATGCCGAACAAAACTTAGGCCGGACGATACTCTGGCCGAATGCTATCTAGGCCGAATCATATCTTGGCCGAACGATACTTAGGCCGAACAATAGTTAGGCCGAACAATATTTTATGATGGACAATTCTGCCATGCCGAACGTTATACCATGTCGAACGTCTCTCGATGCCGAACGTTCCTTGATACCAAGCGCTTCCGAATGCCGAGCGCTTCCGAGATGCCGAGCGTATCTTGACGCCGAACGCCATCTGGATGCTGAGCGCTTCTTGGATGCCGGCCGTAGCGAGATGCCGACCGAACCAGTTGAGCCGAACGATAGAGATGCCGAGTACTAAGTTGCCTGGTCAAATCTCCAGGAAACACTTGCCCCCCAAAGTGTATCACATGACCGAACGTGATACGCTTTGAATTATTTATCCTCTGTGCTTCACTTTGATCCTTAGCTTGTTCCTTTCGGAGATGTCTTCTTGTGATTACCAGGTGAGGTGGGGTGTGCCGAATGATATGTGAGTGTCGAACAGAACAGCTGAAGCCGAGTGCTTCCGAATGCCGAGCGCTTCCGAGATGCCGAGCGTATCATGACGCCGAACGCCATCTGGATGCCGAACGACTTCGTTTTGACCGGTTCTAACGGTCATCGTCTCTTCGACTTCTTCTTCTTCCCTATAAAAGCCGGACTTCCTCACCTTCTTTTCTTCTTTACTAACACCTCTGCTACTTTGTAATCGCGAACCAATCTTATTTAACCGACGCTAAAGATCGACAATCCTCTTCAACCTATACGGCATCCTCGCAAGTCTCGATCTCATAACTAGGTATCGACTCCCCTATTTAAATCCTTCCTACGAATAAAGGGGTTTTAGCACGAAGCTCGAATTCATAAATTAGAACCCAATTGGTGTTGCGTCGAACTTCGATTAGGGTACTGGTATTGTTGAGGGAAAGGTAAGTGGCCAGAGCCGAATGCACGAGGGAATTGTTGGGTAGTGTATTGTGGTTCGGCATGGATCCCTCATGCCGAACGAGATTGGAGGGAAAGAATAGAGGAAGAGCAGGAGTTGGTTAGAATGCCAAATCAATATGGTTTGACATAACTCGCCGAACGATTCATCCTCGTTGTTCGGTGTGGACGGAGGAAGAAGAGGAGAATGAGGTTGTTGTTAAGGACGGTGTGTCGAGAGTTGGGGCTCGGCGTAACCTTGGCTCGGCATGACTCCTCACATGCCGGGCAGTGTAATGGAAGGATATGGAGGGAGTATAGGTTAGATAGGATATCGAACGTTGTCTCGGCCGAACAGAATCTTGGCCGAACGATGCTTTGTTGAACAATCACAAATGCCGAACCATGTCAAGGCCGAACAATGATAAATGCCGAGAAATACTTAGGCCGAACAACGCAAATGCCGAACAATCATAAGTGCCGATCAAACATAAATGCCGAACCACACTTAGGCCGAACAACACAAATGTCGAACAATCATAAGTGCCGACCAAACATAAATGCCGAACCACACTTAGGCCGAACAACACAAACGCCGAACCAACGATTGCCTTGCCTAATCACATAACACAACAAGGACAAGGACTCTAGCATACTAGCATATCAAACTGATCCGGACTATTAACTCCCTAGCTTCAGTAGACATAAACCTTAGATTGACATAATCAGATAACTTCTTTTAACGTTTTCTGAATCTGAAACAGTAATCACCTTAAGGCAGGTTTTTGGAGATGGTCAACGATGACGGTCTTCGAAGGCGATGATTCAAAGCTCAGTTTTATACTAGTAACCTTGTGACTTTCAAATTTTCAACGCTTTTACACGATTGATTGCACTAGTTCACACACCACATGGGGGGGAATATTCGTGTTGTTAATTCTAATGTTGAACATTTTTCAAGTATAGTTCTCACAGGTGATTTGCCAGATTCATTATTTATTGGAGATGTCTAAAAAATTTAGCTCCGCCACTATCTCAGATAGGCCCGGACCGTCTTCAAAGCAAGAAGTCACGGACATTTCAAATCCATCGACTTCCCCCGCTCATAATTTAGCTCCCGATGCCCTGGAGGCATCGATTCTCTTGGATAATCCGATCGACTCACAGGCTTCGAAGATTAACGAAGTCGCGCTTCGACGAATATGCTCCATCCACGGAATCCCTTTCGCCGACGTGTTGGTTCCGTCAAGGCATAATCGTCCTCATCTGCCCCCAGTCGGATATACTGCCTGTAATACGTTTATGTGCTGGATGGGCAGCGAGCCTCCATTCAATCTATTTCTTCGGGATGTGTTGCTATACATAGACATCGCCCCATCGCAGCTGCATCCAAACGGCCACGCGTTCATATATGGGACCTACCTCCTTTTCATGGCCGTCTTCTCTAGGCCTCCAACTTCCGGCAACATCAGATATATTTATATGATTAAGAAGCGGAAAGATAGCCCGTCCTATGTGTTCCTCGAGCCGTACCACAAATGCCAGATTTTGACTGGAACATGTAGCAAATTTGCCCTGTACAAACACGAATGGTTCTATGTGCGTTGCCCTCCTGGTTTCGCGAGGAGATGGGTTGAAGGCAGTAAATCTTTTCCCTGAGTCGACATTCGCGCTCTATCGGAGCTATGCTTTTTCTAACTTCTTGTTTCATCTTTTCAGGTATCAACCCACGTCCTGAGGGCCGAGGATATTCTGAGACCGTCGAAGCCATTAGAGCTCTTCCTGCCCGAGGAACGGGACATCCGAACCCTCATTTCAAATGAGTCATTATCGAGATTCAGACTGTTAGCAGGAGGTCGCCGGATTAGCCTTCTTTAAAGCATCTCCATTCCCAAGCCCTCATCTGGTAAAGGGAAAAAACTAGCTGAATCGTCATCACGCCATATCCCTGATGTACAGGAAGGGGAGAAAACCAAAGAGAGTGAAGCTCCTGAAACACAAGGCGAGAATGTGGGTCCTACTCAAGACCCGCTGGTCGAAGTGCATGATATTGAAACGTCATCTTCCCCTTCGAAAGGGAAAAAGAAATTGATGTATAAGATACGGAAGGAGAAGGTTGGCGGAACTTCCAAAGTTACGCTCATCCCGCCAGAGAAAGAGGCTTCTTCACAGCACATGGAAAGTTCTTTAAAGGGTCTGTCGAAACTTACCATTCCCGAAGATCTACTCAATTACGATTTCGACGATCCAGAAGCCCTTAAGTTTCATTCGCCCACTAAAGGCGACATGGGAGTTCGAGCCCCAGTCCAGGGAGATAACACTCCAATCAGTAAAGATAAAGGAACTGGTCCGTCGGGGGGAACACTAGGACACACACGCACGCACTTCACCATACACTTCAATTTTTTCCATTACCCCGATTTTTCCTAACTCATTGTTATTTTTATTCTATGTAGGTGACATGGGTCGCTCCCACGGGTTTGATCGCCTCCATGGTTCTTCTGTATTTCACCATCCGAGACGAGATTCAGGCTCCGGTAGACGTGGGGACAGAGACGATTACGAAGATCGAGACAACCGTCCTCGTGAGTCATCTTATCGAAAGAATACATATTCCCAGTCTTCATATTCTCGTGATCCTCCTCCTCAAACTGAGCCAGATATAGAAAAACTTTCGCAGAAGGGATCTCAACCCGATGTCTCCCGAGATCAACATTCCGGTTCATCGAGCACACGGCAATCTCGGGAACATCAGAAGAGAACAGAACTTTCAAAGCCTCCTCCCCCTGTTACTACGGCTGACCCAACGATAGCAGAGAAGATGGTTGATCTTAAGGCTAAATTCCCAAAAATCTGCTTTGACGGCCTGAAATTCCTCCCAGCTATTCATCACATCCCAGGGCACGTCAAGCAGAGTGCCATTGCCTGCAACAACGACGTCTATGTTCAACATGACGCGTTTGTACACTTGGTCGAAAAAGTCTCGAAAGTATCTGTCGAAAAACAACAGGAAATTGACCGTTTGAAGCTTGAAGCTATCTTTGACAAGGACATCATCAAGAATCAAGACAAAGAGCTCGCTTCGTTCAAGTCCAAGCTTGAATTCGCAGAACAGAATGCTAAGGAGACTGCTGAGGCCGTCGCTTGTCTAAAGATGGCCCATAAGAAAGAACTTGATGTCGCAGTCCAAAGCAAGTGGGGCCCTAGCTCTGGAGAATGATTCTATTCAAAAAGAAAGGGATACACTCGCCCTGGAGGTCAAAGAGCTGAAGGAGCTTCTCTCTAAGGAGAGGGAAGAAAAGATAGCGGCTCAAGAAGAGTCTCAACGGTACTGTAACGAGATCGTTGATACACGTCTCCTGAAAGCAAACCCCGATGATGAGCTGTCTAAGGTTGAGATAATGAAGAGCGAAGCCCGTGAGGAGGACAAGAGACTAGCTTCCGAGGAGATCGACTCCCGTCTTGAAGCAGCTGCAGAAGCCGGCAGAGAAGAGGTCAAGTGTATGTTTGACCCACTGATTGCCAAATACAGCGCCCGCGTCCTTATGCACCGCAACTTGACATTCCTAGGCGAGGGCTATCTTGAATCTCTAGTTGAGGCCTAGAAGACTTTAATAAAGATCAGGAAGGTTGAGTCGGGCACCGAGGAGGTTGACGAGGAGGCTTTAGTAAGAGAGTTTCTCAAGGGGAATGAGCCATCGGATTTGTCCGCAGCTATGGCTCTCTTTGGTAAAGGCTCTTCCCCATCACAAAAGAAAGATGACGAAGCCGGTCCGTCTGGAACCGAGGCTGCAGCCCCTCCTCCTACTCAACCGGCCGATCGACCAGCACTTGACCCGTTTGAGCAGCATGCCGGCTATGATCCGAAAGACCCCGGTCTTGGCATTCACGTGCTGTCTCCTATTCTGGAGGGTGAAACTCCATGCACGCAAGAGACTGGTATAAAACTCTTCCTCTTGAAGTTCAAAGATCCATCGCTTTCTGCGATTGGTTATTGGTTCTAATGTTCGCTCTTTATGTTTTTATGCATGCCGCTCTGATCCTGAACCAACTCCGAGGAGCGATGACGCCAAAGAGGAGGCGGGGAAAACAAGCGATGTCGCTCACGTGGGAGTAACTCTCGGCCCTGACGCTCAAGTGATCGGGGCGCTAGATGATGATAAGTTTGACACTTCAACTCCCGTTGAAGGGAGTGATGAAATCGAAATCACTGGCGCCTCAGAACATACTTCAAAGATGAGCATGAAGGAATGACTCGCAGAAGAGAAGAAAAAGAAGGTCGAGATCAAGGTCGAGATCAAGGTCGAGCCTCAAATACTGGAACTTACCGACCCGCTGAATAGGCCTCTGAAAATCATTCTCCCCGGCAAATCCAAACCGCTGGATGTTCCTTCTCCCACTCCTGACTCCGCTTCTTTGGCAAGAAAAAAATCCAAGAGGAAGCGTGAGGGAGAGGAGTCATCTGAGAAAACAAAGGAAGACAAGAAGAAGAAGCCGAAGAAATAGCCACTATCCTCGTTCAACGAGATTTTTCTTAGGTCTTGTAACTACTTTTATTTTTTCGTTTCCGTAGTTTGTGTAGATAGATTTTTGACTCCAAGTTTTGGAGGAATAGTTGTGTAACCCCATTTTGGATTATTAAATAAAGTTTAGTTTCTTTGTCACTTGAACGATTCTTTTGCTTTTTTAGCTTTCTGTATAACTGTGGTCGAAACTCAAGTTCTTATGAGTTGCATAATTTCCCAATCCATTCTTACATTGTTCGAACATTCTTTGGAGTGGCATATTTCTCATTTCACATTCTTGGGTGCTTAGAATTTTTTCTAAATCCGCGCTCCGGGGATTCAGAGTAATTTGGTCCGCATTCAGGGGATTCGGAGATCGAAGTTGTTTATACTCTAGTCCGCACTCCGGGGACTTAGAGTATTCCGGTCCGCACTCAGGGGACTTGGAGATTGAAGTCGTTTATACTCTAGTCCACACTCCGGGGACTTAGAATACTCCGGTCCGCACTCAGGGGACTCAAAGATTCAAGTCGTTTATACTCTAGTCCGCGCTCCGGGGACTTAGAGTACTCCGGTCCGCACTCAGGGGACTCGGAGATTCAAGTCGTTTATACTCTAGTCCGTGCTCCGGGGACTTAGAGTACTCTGGTCTGCACTCAGGGGACTCGGAGATTCAAGTCGTTTATACTCTAGTCCGTGCTCCGGGGACTTAGAGTACTCCGGTCCGCACTCAGGGGACTCGGAGATTCAAGTCGTTTATACTCTAGTCCGCGCTCCGGGGACTTAGAGTACTCCGGTCCGCACTCAGGGGACTCGAAGATTCAAGTCGTTTATGCGAGTTCGTATGTCAGGCAGAATACAACTCCAGTTGTTTATCACTGGACTATAAGGCTCAGGAACATCAATAATTCATAAAAAGACGGCTTCAAGCCTTTATTAATGGAAACCAACTAAATTGCCTGATTACACGGTCAAAAAGAAACTAAGAGATAATGGAACAAAAACATACAGGAAATAACTGCACCTAAAACATGAAAGAAACAAGCTAAGTGTAATAACGTTGCAAATGTTCACTGTTCCACGCTCGGGGGAGCGTCACGCCATCAACGATCGCTAGCTTGAAAGTTCCCTCTCCAAGCTTCCGTTCAATGACATATGGACCTTCCCAGTTGGGATTCATACGTGATGGTACCGGGAAAATTCGTTTCAAAACGAGATCACCCACATCAAGGATTCTTGGGCGAACTTTCTCGTCGTAGTATCGCTTGACTCGATGCCTATATGCTGCCGCCCTTAATTCAGCCTCTTCACGTTTTTCATCAACGCAGTCCAGTGATTCCAACAAGAGATCTCGATTCATCCTAGGATCATAATATGTTACTCGATGCGATGGAACTTCAAGCTCCACGGGTATAACGGCTTCCGAGCCGTATGCCAATGTGAATGGAGTGTGGCCAGTCGCGGACTTGTGGGTAGTTCTATAAGCCCATAATGCTGTTGGGAGTTCATCTACCCACTTGCCTTCGGCTTTTTCCAAACCCTTCTTCAGTATGGACTTAATTATTTTATTTACGGCCTCGACTTGTCCGTTAGCTTTCGGATGCGCAACGACGGCGAACTTCTTCTCAACGCCATACTTTAAACAGAAATCTTTAAACTCTCTGCTTTCAAACTGTGTTCCGTTGTTCGTAATGATGGTTCGAGGGAGACCAAAGCGGCATATAATGTTTCGTACAACGAAATTAATGACCTTCTTAGAGGTGATTGTGGCTAAAGGTTCTGCCTCGGCCCATTTTGTGAAATAGTCGACTGCAACTATCGCGTATTTTGCACCACCTTTGGATATAGGCAAGGAGCCGATTATGTCGATTCCCCAGATTGCAAATGGCCAGGGACTAACCATTTGTGTGAGTTCTGTTGGTGGAGCTCTCGGGATTTTCGCATATCTTTGACACTGGTCATATTTTCTTGCATAATCTGCAGCATCCCGATTCACAGTTGGCCAATAGTATCCGTAACGGAGGATCTTTTTCGCTAGCGTTTGCCCCCCAATACAGTCGCCACATTCTCCCTCATGAACCTCCTTCAAGACCCGCTTTGTCTCATCATGGGCAATGCATCGTAATAAGGGGACCGAGAACCCCTTCCGATACATTACTCCATCCTGCATCACATATCGTGCGGCTTTTCGAATGACCTGTCGTCTTTCGCTCCTTTTTTCCGGTAAAGTCCCGGTCATCAGGTATAGTTTGAATGGGGTCATCCATGACTCCCTCTCGATTCCCGTTTCCAACACAAAATCAACTTTCATTGCGTCTACGCTTGGAGCATGCAAGGTTTCAACGGAAACCAATCCCATTTGCTGCGCATCGCTAGTGCTTGCGAATTTAGCCAATGAGTCGGCTTATTTGTTCTATTCACGCGGGACATGCGAAATGTCATAATGTTCGAGGTTCGACAATAGTTCCTGAACCAGAACAAGGTACGGAGCAAGCTTCTGTCCCCTTGCTTGGTAATCTCCCCGCACTTGGTAGACCACCAACTGTGAGTCACAAAATATTTCGACTGACCTTACCCCGAGTTCTCCAATAAGCTTCAAACTAGCAATCAATGCTTCATATTCTGCTTCATTATTCATAGCCGGGAAATTGAGCTTTAGAGCATAACAAATCGATCGATTTTCTGGAGTCACGAGAACTACCCCAGCTCCGAAGCAGCGGTCGTTTGATGCCCCATCGGTGTACAATTTCCATTTAATGGGGGGAATGACACTGTGACCGTCCGGTTCGTCAGATACTGTAAACTCAGCGATGAAATATGCTAATGCTTGCCCTTGTATGGCTCTTCGTGGAAAGTAGGTAATATAGAACTGACTCAACTCGATATTCCATTTTAACATCCTTCTAGAAAGTTCTGGTCGTTGGAGTACCTGCCGTAAGGGCTGATCGGTATAAACACTGACTGAGTGTGCTTGAAAGTATGGACGCAGCTTACGTGATGCAATCACCAAGCAATAGGCTAATTTCTCAATTTTAGGGTAATTTCTTTCTACCCCCGTTAAACGTTTACTAACATAATACACCGGCTTTTGGACCCGGTCCTCATCGCGGACTAAAGCCGCACTTATAGCATGCGGGGACATAGCCAAGTATACGTACAACATCTCGTGGTCTATTGGTTTTGACAGCACTGGAGGACTCTCCAGATGCCTTACCAGATCTCGAAATGCTTCCTCACAGTTGGATGTCCATTCAAAATTTCTCTTCCCTTTCTTTATTATATCGAAGAAGGGAATGCACTTATCTGTGGCTCTGGATATAAACCGGCTCAGCGCAGCCACCTTTCCATTCAAGCTTTGCACCTGTTTTATAGTTCTGGGAACTTGCACATCTCGAATAGCTTGAATCTTTTCTGGGTTCGCTTCAATTCCCCTAGCATTAACAATGAATCCCAAAAACTTCCCCGACGCAACGCCGAAGGAAAACTTCAGAGGGTTGATCTTCATCCCGTAATATCTGAGTATATCGAACATCTCTGCTAAGTCTCGAATGTGGTCGTTTGACTGTCGTGACTTTACGAGCATGTCATCCACATAGACTTCCATCGTTCTACCAAGCTGGTCTTTGAACATTCGATTCACCAAACGCTGATAGGTTGCTCCTGCATTTTTCAGTCCGAAAGGCATTACTACATAGCAATATAGCCCAACATCTGTGACGAAATTGGTGTGTTCTTGGTCCAGAATATGCATCGGGATTTGATTGTATCCCGAGTATGCATCCATGAATGATAACAACTCATGTCCTGCAGTGGAGTCGACCAACTGATCAATCCTAGGCAATGGGAAACTGTCCTTCGGGCATGCTTTGTTCAAATCGGAATAGTCTACGCAAGTTCTCCATTTTCCGTTCGCCTTTTTCACCAGCACGGGGTACGATACCCATTCAGGGTAGAGGGCGTCGCGGATGAATCCATTGGCTTTGAGTTTGTCCACCTCCTCTCTGAGAGCAGCGGACCTCTCCGATTCCATTCCTCTCCTCTTTTGTTTAACCGGGACGTACTTCGGGTCTATGTTCAACATATGACTCGTAATAGCGGGAGAAATCCCACACATATCAGAATGCGTCCAGGCGAAAACATCAAGATTCGCTCGGAGGAAATCACTAAGGTCTTCAGTCATTGCGGCGCCGAGTTGTGATCCGATCTTCAGTACTCGCGATGGGTCATCTCGGCTGACTGAAATGTCAATTGTCAATTCAGCCGGCGCTGCCTTTTCTTCCCTGGGTTTCCCATCGTCGTCTCTCGGATCTATGTCTCTGAAGATCCGAGAATTATGCCCGAGCCAGGGCTCGGGCATTACTTGTCAATTATCAGTATTATGGATGCAGACGGGATTGTCCGCAACCTTTCCTTTCTCCCTCCGATGGGCCTCTCGGAGCTCAGCCATATAACAAGCACGACCAGTCGCCTGGTCGCCATGAACAACACCTACTCCTTTGTCAGTCGGAAACTTCAAAGTCAAGCACCATGGGGCTAATGCTGCCCTAAACTCAGCCAGGGCCGGTCGACCCAAGAACACATTGTACGGAGAATCCACATCCAAAACTACGAAGGGTAGGATTCGCACCCTTTTACGCTCACCTTGTCCCATTTCAACTGGTAACTCAACATACCCCATTACATCGGTCGCTGCGCTATTAAAGCCATGTATACGAGCTTTAGATGGTTTCAAATCCTTCGTTTCCATCTTCATCTGGTCATAAGCCTTCTTGAAGATGATATTGACAGAACTTCCACAATCAATCAAAATTCTCTTCACATAAGCCGGCCCGATTGTCGCAGATATGACCATCGGGTCGATGGTAGGAGCCTCTACTTGGTCAGCATCTCTGCTCCTGAATACTATATCGTCTGTCATCACGCGCAGCTGTTTAGCAGGGGTCCCATCCTCTACGTTGGAACAACACTCGAAGTCTGCGTGCTTCAGGGAACTAGCATATCGCTCCATCTCTTGCCAGTTCTTATCCGCAGGGTGAGGCCCGCCAATGATCGTGTTTATGACCAGTCTGCCCACAGTCCAGGCATGCTCCTCGGAATGACGCGGAGCTGGTGCACGACCTGGGTTGGATGTTCCATGTCCTCCTTCCTATGGATTCTTCACAAACTCCTGTAACTTCTTCTGCCTGATCAACTTCTCTATAGCGTCGTGTAGGTGTCTGCACTCTTCCGGATTGTGCCCATAAGTCTCATGGAAGCGGCAGTATTTCCCAGTCCGCTTTTGTTCTTCGGTTAACTCCTTTGCGGGTCCGGGCGCAGCGCCGGCGGGGGTCCGGGGCACCGCAGTCCCGGCGGGGATCGACCGATTCATCCGATTTCGGAAGATCGAGCCTTCTTTGAAACCTGTCTTCAACTCCATTTCAGATTGAATCCAACATCTGAGCAATCTGCAAAAATACACACTAACGCAGTAAAATTGAAAAGGAAATATTTTTGCAGTATAAAATAAAATGTAATTTTGAAATATTATTTGCCTCAGTTATTTGGGTGACAATTTGGTCCAAGCAGTTGACAATGCACAAGAACAAAAATGAAACAGAAGCATGCTACAGAAATAAACAGCATGCTCAATGAATTGGTTAGAGCAAACTATACCAGACTTGTATGCCAGACATAAAACAACAGTGGACAGAGCTCAACAAAAGAACTCAAACTCACAATTAAACCAAAACTCCAACCATATTCAAAAATACAGACCAACAGAAGTGTCAAGTGAATGAGCTGCAGCAATTTCAAAAATGACCGAAGTCAGATAATATAAGAAATATGAACTCGAGCAAGTCCAGCTACCATATGAAAGCAACCATACATATATACATGTGTGAAACAGCATGTATATATATAGGCAGTGCAAACAGGCTCAAAGGACCAGTGCATAGATATACAATGACCAATGCAAAGTGGTGAATACAAAAACATGCATCAATGAAACAAGCAGCCTTAACAAGTGAATGGCCAAGACCAAAACAAAGCAAGACTGGCACAAGGGAAAGAAACTTATATGACTCGAAGGCAACTAAATACAAGAGAAGGCCTCAACATCAAATAAAAAACAAACCCAGTGCAACATATATACATGTTCAAGTGCAACAACAAACACATATATACATACATGAATGCATATATATATACACATGATAATGGAAAACATAAGTGATACAACAGTTTCAGTGAACAAGTGAAGCACAAAGAGAAAGGTACACAAGTGTGTGTGTGGCACCAATGGAAACAGTATGGTGAAGCAACTTGACTACAAAAACTCAAGTGAAATATATTACAAGTTCAAGCTACAAGATGTCAACCAGAAGATATATTACAAGTTCAAGCTACAGGATGAACAGACATAGCCAAAGTCAACCACGAACAGTAGCAAGTTCAACCAATTCAAATCAAGTTGCCGAAGCAAATCTAGGGGTTTGAACCTTATATAAACACATTAACATCATCGGCAGATAGTATCGAGTTCAAGCAAGCAATACAGTAAAGTAAAAGCAACAAATTACATACCCGAATACACAGTTGAACTCAAGCAAAATCGAAGGAGCTGTATTCGAAGCAAGGAGATGATCGATTGCCAAAGCAAATCAGAAGAACAACAATTGTAATCGATCGACAATCAATCGGGTCCTTCGATATTAGCCGAAGCCCTAATCGCACAAGGCCGAAGCCCTAGCTAATCTCACAGGAGCGAAGACAAGGCCGAAGCCCTAGCTAATCTCACAGGAGCGAAGACAAGGCCGAAGCCCTAGCTAATCTCATAGGAGCGAACACGAGGCCAAAGCCCTAATTTCAGAGCAAAAGAGGAACAAGATAGGAGCAACCATTATCACATACGAGAAAAGGGGATGTACTCTAAACTAGTTCAGGTGGTAAAATGAAATTTTGGGGCAAATTGTAGCGGTGATCCATTTTAACAACCAGATTAAATGTAGACCGTTGGATCGTATTCACGCGGATTGCTAATTTTATTAATTTTTTAATTTGAATACATCTATAGCTACTGCAACATCTTGTTGATACCTATGCTAACACCTTAAAGCGAGTGTTGTAATAGACAAAAATCAGCATACCTATCGTTACATTATAGCTAGCAACACCATGTAATTTCGTTGCAGTAGGCCATCTATGGCGTAGTGGCTGTATGAAATCCATTCTCCAATAAGTGCCTTTCGAACTTAGTTGTATACCTAATATGATGGATTGTACTTAATGTAAACATTTCGTCTATGATTAAATATTTATTTTAAACCCTTGACATTATTATAATATCACAAGATTTTTTATATATGGTTTGGTTATCGTAAGGTAAAAACCCGTCCGTATTTATGTATGGCATGGTCTTACGAGATACCTTTAATTTCAAAGGTTTATGACACTAAAAATCTTGATGATTTGTGTTTCTCACGCAGGTTTACAGACTGATCCGGGCATTATTTTCTTATAATGCATAGGTCAGCCCGAGCGTATTTTATGATTTAGTTATGGGTGCTTTGGAGCTTCAGAAGATGAGCTGGATGCCTCCAAGACATATTCATGTATATTTTATTTCTGCTGCATTTGTTGTTTTATATCTATCAGCATTTGTGAGGACATGTTGTTATAACTGTCCAGGCTGATGATAGATTGGTTTACTCTGATTGATGTATGTATATTACAGATCTGTTGTATATTATATATTACTCATCAGATGTGAGATTCATTTCTGTCTTTTATTTATTTCACCCCAACAATTTTCCTTTTTAGCACTTGGATACTCTGCACGTGAATACCGTGGATGTATTAGTGTCGACTTTTGAGGTCAAAAAGACGAGTCGTTACATAATGCATATTTCCCTTTCACGCACGATGCACTTGTTGTTTGTACTAATCGTTTTGCCTTTCATGTACGAAACATGTATCATCAATATTAATTATAGTTATTTACAAACGTGTTGGTTGTAGTAATTATGTTTCTTTCACGTGCGAATTGTTAACAATAATGAAATTAACTTTATTTTCAAATGTATTATCATTATATGTTTAATTGAAATTAGTGGAAAATTATAACAAAAGATTTTTTATACAACCGAACGGTCTATTTATGTACCGTTATGCGGTTGTACTAATACTATTTTAAGGTTCGGATATTTGGACACAAAACAAAACACAAATTGGTAACATAATACATATGGATCGTTGTATCTTATTATGTTGTGAGATTGAAATCATGGGACAATCCAATGGTAAATGTAATGACTCGCCTTTTCGACCCCTAAAAGTCGACACTAATACATCCACGGTATTCACATATCAAACATTCAAGTACCGAAAAGACAGATTGTTTGGGGAAAAGAAAGAGAAGACAAAATAGAATCTCACATCGTGACGAGTAACATATAATATACAACAGATCTTTATTAAAGAAAACTGTAATGTACATGCATCAAACAGAGTATACTAAGAAAATCATCAGTCTGGACAGTTATAACAACCTGTCCACACAAATGCTGATAAATATAAACAACTAATACAATGGAAAATAAACATATACGTGAAAACGTCTTGGAGCTCTCCAACTCGTCTCTTGAAGCTCCAATGCATCCAAATTGAATCAAAAATATGCTCGGTCTAACTTGAGTATTATAAGAAAATAATGCCCAGATCAGTCTGGTAAACCAGAGTGAGAAACACACCACAATTGTATTTTAATGTTACAAAACCTTTCAAAATAAAGGTACTTCGTAAGAGCTACACATAAACACGGAAGGGTTTTTGCGTTATGATAACCAAAATATTTCATAAGAAATTCTTTGATATTATAATAATATTGAGGGTTTAAAATAATTATTGAACCATAGCCGAAATTGTTACATTAATTAAATTCCAGCATAACAGGTATACAACTAAGTCTGTAATGATATGTATTAGAGAATTGATTCCATTAATGACTGGGCTACTTGGATACCGCCCGTCATAGTACACCTCTAGAAAAATGTATCAATGTCAACAAGAACATCTTGCACCCCTGCTACATAGAACCGGGCTACCCCTTACTTATACCAAATATATCACACCACGGTTGCTTTGCAACCTTTCGTTGAGAGCTCTTACGCACAACCAAATCCATAAATGAATATATATCTAGAAAGGTGATGGTATACCCTAATGGGTGCAACCCACATAGCCCTGCTACATATCCTATGTTTTTTTCATTCCCTATTGATGAGGCAAAAGGCTACATTTTACCTTTTATATAGCAATCCCACTTGGAATGCTAACACTGTCCTCCAAGCATAAATGCAATGCCAGCATTCATCTATACAAGTTCGTTCTGGGTCTGAACGAAATCGAAGGCACTACTTCTACTACATCCATTTTGGAATCACCCTCAGGATTAGTAGCAAGTAGCCCTTGTACATCAAAGAACTCCATCTTCAAAACTATCGTCATCATGATGTCTACCATTCGAATGCTTATGCCGGTTCGAATTAGTTTACAGATAACATATCTGATCCCGGTCTCTCTGACCCAACAACGATAGTTTTAAAACTGGCCAAGGTTTGATAGTCGGTTATTTAACTATCAAATAAAAACAACAATCAAATCAAAGATTTATTTTCATAGGGAAACCAACATTGGTTAAGCACATAAGCAACCACTAACCTCTTTAATTAATCCTTTCACTAATTAAAATCACTTTGTAAATACTTGTATCAAAATATTTTTACAAAGAAATATTTACGAACCCTTTATATTCCTTTTAATACTTAGAAAAATATCCACATACTTATCTCAATGGTATAAGTATATCACAAAACATTATAAAAGATTTCTTTTTTCAAAATCATATCAAAAGGATTAAGACAAATATTGTTTTAAAGAAACGGAGATAAGGATAAACTCAAACACTATTCTTTCGATGTTAAGCATGGAATGAATGTCCATGCCACCAAAATTAAGAAGGTCAATTTGGGGAATCCAATCTCAATTTCTTTTATAAATTTCTTCAATAAATCCTATTTTAAAAGTCTTTTTCATTTACGAACATCTCATTTACTAAAATTCCTAATTCATTTATAAAACATCTTTTATAAATATCCAAAATCCTTTATAAAACTTCTTTTCAAATTTCAAGATCCTCTTTCAAGTAATAAAACTCCCTTATTAATCACTAAAACAATTTATAAAACCTTTTTTTTATAAGTATAATGTCTAAATTTATTTTAGAATTCCTTTCATCAAATATTATTTATAAATTAATTTATATACCCTCCTTTTATAAATTCCCAAATTTTACTTAATTTCCCCTTTATAAACACCTTTTGTATTATTTATAAAATATTTTATAAAAACTTCTTTTTATAAAATACCAATTATAACTTATTTTATAAATCCTGACTTATTTGCAACCCTTTATAAAACTCCAGAGTCATTTATAAAATTCCTTTTATAAATTTTCTAAATAAATTGCCAAAACTCCCTTTTTAAATCAAACTTCAAATATAACATCAAACTCCAAATACAAACAAATTCCAAATGTCATTGTAAAACTCATATGCTTTCCATAACACGATCATTTCAAAAATTTCCAAATGGAATTTATTGCTCCATTTTATCAAAATGATATTGATTTCCTTTTATAAATTCATTTCAATTTATAAAACACCGCTAATACATCCCCAAATTTATCACACTTCCAGTTTCCAAAATAGATCCAACTACTTTCGCTAAAACGACCATTTCACATATTATTATAAATCCACAAATATGATTTATTTCTCAAATTTATCAAATGGAAATATCTTCCCTTTTTAAAATATCACTTATAAGACTCTCCTTAAATTTATAAGATACCATTTATAAATCTATTCTTTTATTTACAACATTTTGTATAAAATGTATCACAAATATTTATTTTCAAAATATTTCCACCTTCTTTAAAACAAAAACCACATTGAAATAAAAGATAACCCCTTTTTATTTACTTTTGAATACAACTATTATTATTATAATAATAATTTCCTATTAAAACAAATACTTTCAAAAATAATTATTAAAACATTTACTTAAATATATATGTTAAAAAACAAAAATGAAAGAAGTTGAAATAAAATAGAAAATTTTAAAAACTCTTTTAAATTAAAGTATCATAGAAATTCCAAATCAGTTAGATTTAAAATCATCTTCCCAAATCAAAAATCATTTCCAAACCAAATCAACAATTTATAGTATTTCAAAAATACTATATCGAGGTCAAATAGTTACTATAGCACTTACTAGTGTTATAGCTACCTTTTCTACTAAAAAGGTTCAATTTTCACATATGTCGCTGTTACATCCAAAACGACCAACAATCAAATTCAGCATTTAACAATTTATATCATCTATATAACTCAAATAAAACAATGGGAATGTAATTGGAAACTGAAAGTAACAATATCAAGAAATTCGTATTTCTTTACAAATTTTCCTATATTTCAATTTTTAATACTAATTGCTTTTCAAAACGGGTATTTTAACCAATCGACCAATAATTTCAACCAAACACAAACAGTAAAATTTTATCTATTATATAATATACTGATTTATCCAAAGAGGCGAGTTTAACTGACCAAATTTCTAGTTTTCACTAAAGCGTTCGATTTTAGTTTGAAATTCTACAACCTCCGGTCTCGACTAGTCTAATTCCAAGATATAGCTAACATCCCTACGAGTCCAACGAGATTGACTGTGTCCAAATCCAACCTTGTATGCACAAAATATTGCATTTATAAGATTCATGAATTAGAAATAAAATAAATCACTTAATTACATTACTAAACTAATTACCCATAATTTTAAACCCTTCTTCTTCTTTCCTACTCCCGCTTTAATTCCAGTAAGTAACTCCCCATGGCCATTTCGTTTCGATGCCAATTCTTCCTCCCACGGTACATGATCTCGCACACCCACTTCATCAAACTTCCCACCTTCACGAGAGCTATCCACCCCATACCACCAAACTACACCCAAACTCGTGCAGCTTATTGCGACCTGGAAGGTCTTCCACCGTTTGATGGAAGACGCAGCCTCCCATTCTCCACCGCGAGCCAGCAAACTCTGGTTCCGGGTGCCAATCGCCACGTTAAACCCAAAAACAACGTCGATTTGGCCAATTGATGATCACAAACCCTAAATTTTCAAACCCTAGTTCAAGCAAGCATGGTTCAAACATACGAACACTCAAAAAATCCACCGAGCCTCAACATACCCATATCATCTTGAGGATAGCAACAAAAATAATCTAAAGAAACTTGTTTTAGAATTTTTTATTGTGTATTTAAAGAGAAATTATTTCTAAAATTTGTTTCACTTTGTTTGTTTTGATTTCTAAAGTTTAAAGTGAGCGATGAAGGAAAAGGAAAAGAAAGCAAGTGTTTTCAATAAGCGAAGCGTATGTTTTAGTTTATAATCCAATTTCCGACATTTCGTCGCACACTACCTAACGTATTTTGTAAAATCACAAAAATACCTTCGTTTTCCAAAAAATCGTCAAACGATAATTTAAAGAATCTCCAAATTAAAAGTTAGGGAAAAATCAAATAAATTAAATTAAAAATATGCCAATAAAAATCGAGTCGTAAAAATAAAAATAAATTCCTTATTATTTATTTGAACCATTTATTACTGCAATTAAATTTACAAAATGAATATACCATTATTATTTATTAATTAAAAGGGGTTAAATAAAGCTATTCAATCCATTAAATTAATATTTAATTGAAAATCCAGTTATTTGAAACACTATTCAAATGTTAATTCACAATTCAATTATTTTAAACAATCCGTATATTTGAATTCAATTTTTAAACTTTTGAAACCAATTATTTCAATGTTTAAAATTAATTAAATATTCAAAATCAAGTGAGAAAAATTCGGGTTGTTACATTCTTCCCGCCTTAAAAGAATTTCGTCATCGAAATTCTCGAAACTGGAAAAATGCCTCCAAACCCATTTACTTTTCAATATCAATTAGTTTTAAACGATTTATTAAATTCTCCAAGTCTTTTAAAATTACGGAAAATTTCAGCAGCACCTTTTTTGCGCATCTTGATCGAAAAAACTACAAATCGCCATTACGGGCTCATAACAACAAAAGAAAACAAAAGCCAAGTGGTCTCCCATATCAGGGCCATAAAACCATATCAAATAAAATATAAACATGTACCTATTAGTCGGGCAACCAACTCTACTCATTAAACCAAGAGTATCAACTAGCCTTTGCTTCCATAAACCTGCTTCTTACTTGCAAATGATATCTAAATATATAACTTGCATTTATAAATTTCAAAATCATATAATCAAATTAAAGCCTGTGTGATGTACATATACCATCCGTACGCAATATCTAATCCGATCGCATGCTCAATCACACAATTTTGCTTTTGAACTAGTATTTTTCACTCGACTTCCTTAGTGCGGACTCCAATCCAGTTTTTTTATTAGAAACCTATGTTCTCTTTATATAGCCATATACTATGATAGAAAACTTTAGAATCAAATCAAGAACCCATACTAATGTTCATCGTCAAGAAACAAGTGAAAATTTCTATCCCGAACCGGTGTAAATCACCTCGAAATCGTGTACTCAAATCTGGATCAAAACAGTTATGCGAATAAAATGATCTGCGTATAACTTGCGTATTTATTCAATTAGTTTATTAACTATACCAAATTCTTTTTTTATTCACATTCAATTTAAATCAAAATAAATTTTCCAATAGTATTTCCTTTAATACTAAAATTCATTTATGAACCATTTCATAAAATTATTTCTTAAGTTAATAAACATTCCATAATTCAAGTTCATATTCATATGCTACTCTATGACAACTTAAGAATACATACACAATTTTAAAACCTCGGTTTATACACATTTTAGAAAGCAACAACTTCATCCTTAAAGCCCTTCCATACTTAAGTTTATTATAGACATTATATAAGGCACACTTATGTTTATTGTCTGCTTTAAACTTAAGTCCATATTTGTATAACACTCCGCTATAGTCTAAGAGTATATATAGAAATTTCATATTTGTTTTTACTTAACCCAAATGTCCAACAAATTTAAATTTTGTTTTTAACTTACTATTTCACAAATTTATAAGTTAAAAAAACTTATTATCTTTAATCACAAAAAACACTTAGCTTTTATTTCTAATTTAACACGGAAGCTTTTGACCGTCCAAAATCGTCGAAAGTTCCATTTCATTTCAATAAATGAAAATTATCAAACAATATCTCGAAATGAGATACACAAACCAAACTATCCTAATGGATGGGATACATGAGTCTACAATGTCACTTAATTGAAGATTTCAGAATTTAAACACCCGGTTTGATTTCAAATTATTTGAAATAATATGCATATCTCCTTTATAAATCAAATCATCCTTTGGGAATTTTAAACAAATTTGTTTTACCCAAAACAACTCAATAACCAATTTCTATTAAGGTAGCAATTCCTTAATTTAGAAACTCGAAAATGAATACCAGTGATGCCGCAGTCATCACCCAAATTATTTTCTAGCGATCCAAGTGAGTTTAGTGCTTTTTATCTCTTTAAATTCCATTTTACAATATTTCTAATCAAAAAATACTTTCAAAATAATACTATTATTGTTTTCTTCAAACTTTGAAAAACAATTTCCAAAACATTGGGATTTAAATTCTTAGATTCACAGTTTTTAATCCATTTTTATTTATAAATCATATTTATAAATCTTACTTGTATAATTTCACATTTCTCATGTAAAACTTTTCACAAACGTTAATCCATGTTAAGATTATAATAAACAACTTTATTAACATTATACTTTAAATCCAACCAACGATAAATGCAGTTTTCATTACTAAGCACAATTAATCAACAATGAATGATAATAATCAAATATTATCATCATTTGACAACTAAACACACCATATATAACTATAATAATTTTTTGAAATTATTATTTTATATATAAAATATAATCTAGATAAAATTATTTCATTTATCCAATTTCAAATAATACTGCATCGTTCTATCTTATTCAAGAGTTTAAAAACCCCCTATCGATACAGTTGTTCCTTTTATACCGACCAGAATTCATAAACCAGTCAATCGATAAATCAACGCAATATAAAACATTTTTATAGCACTAACAAATACGTGTTCATATATATATATATATATATATATATATAATACACTTAAACTCATCTTAGGGTCTTACTTACCCTATCACAAATGAGTTAACCCCATAAAAGCCTAGGTGTTCGCCCAACCTAAGCTCTGATGCCATGTTGTAACATTTCCCTAAACGGGTGGCGCGTACAACTGGTACCTCGAATCTGACTTTACGGCCAGCCTCTCGACTAAAACCAACCTATTAATTTCAGGGACGTGTAAGGGTAAGAGCCTAAGCTTCTGCACAGTTCACAATGCGAGAACCCTCTATCATGTTTAAGCAACTTTGCAAACAGATCTGATCCCGGCTTCTTCGAACTAACAATGATAGTTTTAAAACAGGCCAAGATTTGGTATTCAGTTATTTAAATATAAAAAAACAACAACCAAATCAGGGATCTATATTTAAAGGGAAACCGGCATTGGTTAAGCATATAAGCAACCACTAACCACTAACCACTTTAACTAATCCTTTCATTAATTAAAATCACTTTGTAAAATATTTGTATCAAAATATTTTTACAAAGATATATTTACAAACCCTTTATACTCCTTTCAATACTTGAAAAAATATCCATATACTTATCTCAACGGTATAAGTATATCACAAAACATTATGAAAGATTTCTTATTTCAAAATCTTATCAAAAGGATTAAACAAATATTGTGTTAAAGATACGAAGATAAGGATAAACCCAAACACTATTCCTTCGGCATTATAAATGGAACGAATGTCCACACCACCAAAATTAAGAAGGTCAATTTGGGGAAATCTAATCTGAAATTCCTTTATAAATTTCTTCAATAAATCCCTTTTTACGAAACCTTTTCATTTATTAACATCTGCTTTATTAAAATTCAAAATCCATTTATAAAACTTCTTATATAAATACTCAAAATCCTTTATAAAACTTCTTCCCAAATTTCAAGATCTCCTTTCAAGTTATAAAACTCCCTTATTGATCTCTAAAACAATCTTGAAAACCCTTTTGTAAGTACAAGCTATAAATTCAATTTAGAATTCCTTTTATATAATATCATTTGTAAATTCCTTTATATATATATATATAACATAATTACAGCCTCCTTTTATGAATTCTCAAAATTTATTTCATGTCTCCTTTATAAACACCTTTTATATTTTTTTATAAAAACTTCTTTTTATAAAATACCATTTATAACTTATTTTATAAATCCCGATTTATTTGCAAGTCTTTATAAAACTCCAAATTCACTTATAAAATTCCTTTTATAAATTATCTAAATAAAATTACCAAATTTCCCTTTTTAAATCAAACTTCAAATATAAATCAAACTATAAATACAAACAAATTCTAGATATCATTATAAAACTCACATGCTTTCCATAACACGGTATATCCATACGTTTCAATAAATTTCAAAATGGAATTTATTGCTCCAGTTTATTAAAATGGTATTGATTTCCTTTTATAAATTCATTTCAATTTATAAAACACCACTTATACATAACCAAATTTATCATACTTCCAGTTTCCAAATTAGATCCAACTACTTTCTCTAAAACGACCATTCCACATATTATTATAAATCCACAATTGTGATTTATTTCTTAAATTTATCAAATGGGAATATCCACCCTGTTTATAAAGTATCACTTATAAGACTCTCCTTAAATTTATAAGATACCATTTATAAATCTATTCTTTTATTTACAACATTTTATATAAAATATCTCACAAATATTTATTTTCAAAATATTTCCATCTTCTTTAAAATAAAAATCACTTTTCAATAAAAGATAGCCCCTTTTTATTTACTTTTGAATACAACTATTATTATTATAATAATTTTCTATTAAAATAAATACTTCCAAAAATAATTATTAAATTAAACTATCTAGAAAAGCTCAAAAACTCTTTTAAATCAAACTATCATAGAAATTCCAAAACAGTCCGATTTAAAATCATTTTCCCAAATCAAAAATCAGTTACAAACCAAGTCAACAGTTTATAATATTTCAAAAATACTATATCTAGGTCAAATAGTTAATATAGCACTTAACCAGTGTTGTAACTACCTTTCTACTAAAAAGGTTCAATTTTCACATATGTTGGTGTCACATCCAAAATGGCCAAAAATCAATTTTAACATTTAACAACCTATATCACAGATATATAATTGAAATAAAACAACAGGAATATAACTGAAAATCAAAAGTAACAATATCGAGAAATCCGGATTTTTCTACAAATTTTCCTGTATTTTGATTTTAATACTAATTGCTTTTCAAAGGGATATTTTAACTAATCGGCCAATAACTTTAACCAAACACAAACAATGAAATTTTGTCTATTATATAATATACTGATTTATTCAAAGATGTGAGTTTAACTCATCGAAATTCCAATTATCGCTGAAACGTTTCAGTTCGGTCTAAAATCGAACAACATTCAATTATAGCTTGAACTTATACAAGCTCTAATCTCAACCAATCTAATTCCAAGATATAGTTAACGCCCTTGCGAGTCCAAAACGACCAACCGCGTTCGAATCCGACCTTGTATGCGCAAGATATTGCATCTATAAGATTCTCGAATTAAAAATAAAATAAATCACTTAATTACTTTGCTTAACTTAATTACCCGTAATTAAATTTTAAACCCACCTTCCTCTTTCCTACTCCCGCTCAAACTCTGGTAAAAAACTCCGATAGCTGCTCCATTTTGATGCCAATTCCTCCTCCCACAGTCCACGATCTCGCACACCCACCTCATCAAACTTCCCACCTTCATCAGAGTCACCCGAGCCTCACCACCAAACTAAACCCGAACTCGTGCAGCCCATCGCGACCTGGAAGGTTTTCCACCATCCGTAGAGAAGACGTGACAACAAACCCTCCCTCTCCACCGGGAGCCACCAAACCCCGTCGGGTGCTAATTGTCATGCTAAACCCAAAAACAACGTCCATTTGGCCAATCGTTGATCACAACCCCCAAATTTTCAAACCCTAGTTCAAACAAGCATTGTTCAAACATACGAACACCCCAAACATCGGCCGAGCATCAACATACGCATATCATCTTGAAGATCTCAACAAAACAAATCCAAAGAAACTTGTTTTAGAATTTTTTCATTGAGTATTTATAGAGGAATTTATTTTGAAATTTGTTTTACTTTCTTTGTTTTGATTTCGAATGTTTATAGGAAGTGATGAAGGAAAAATAAAAGAAAGCAAGTGCGTTTAATAAGCTAAGCATATGTTTTAATTTATAATCCAATTTCTAGCATTTCGTCGCATAGACTTTCGTTCGCATATGGGCTGTGAATCACAAAACAAAAATACCGACGCACTCAGAGCAGCGACGCGGCCTCAATATAATAATAATACACACTGGTTAACGTATTCTGTAAAAGCATAAAAATACCGTCGTTTGCCCAAAAAATTATCAAACGATAATTTAAAGAATCTCCAAATTAAAAATTAGGGAAAAATCAAACAAATTAAATTAAAAATACGTCAACAAAAATCGAGTCGTAAAAAATAAAAATAAATTCATTATTATTTATTCGAATAATTTATTACTGCAATTAAATTTACAAAATGAATTTACCGTTATTATTTATTATTTAAAAGAAGTTAAATAAAGAAATTCAATCCTTTAAATTAACTTTTAATTAAAAATCCGGAAACACTATTCAAATATTAGGCCACAGCTCAAATATTATAAACAATCTCTGTCTTTGAATTTAAGTATAAACTTTTAAAACCAATTATTTCGATATTTAAAATTAAGTAAACATTCAAAATCAAGTGACAAAAATCCACGTTGTTACAATTAAGATTTATTGTGTCACTGGCTGTGTTACCAATTTGAATTTTAGTATATTTACCTTGTTGAAGTCGGATTTTTGGACACAAAATGAAACAATTGATCTAGAACATTGGATTTTACTGTGACCGCACACGGGGTGATTGTTTGTTTCATGTTTTTAGTTGTTCCTTATTTTGAAATATAAGGGAAGATAATATCAAACTTATAATTTTAAATGTATTATTTAGAAGAGATAGTTTAACCACATCACTGGTAATATCTAACACAAGCCTTTTCTATACCCATATAGGCATACGGGTACTTTATGCCCAGGTAAAAATAACAAATATTTCATCTGGAAAACTACAGTAAACATACGGTATCTACCGCTTCATTAGTAAAATGCGTCACATAAACAAAATCCTACTCGTGTTGTTCTCGTTTGCCATAATAGCAGATAGCGTTTTCACCAAATCAAAAATACAAAGCGAACAAACGTAGCAAACAGCAAAAGAACCGCCGTGCACGTGGCGACCGCTGGACGAGCACATTGCCAAAACTTATGGCCGACAACTTCATTCAATCTCAACCATCGGATATCCAATCCAACGGAGCAGATAAAACCGATGTACCGCGTTGGAATCTAGCTTAAATTTGGAACCTTTAGATTGTGTGCGCGTTAATTCCTCTGTTCACCGGCGGACACGTGTCCGTTTTCGATTTCGACCTTATCCGTTTCGAATTGCGAAACGTGCGGACAGCGAATATTAAAATAGCTTTCATGCGTATGATGTGACTTTGGAATATTTTTATTCTACGTGGTGCCGCTTACGTGGCAGTGCGGTGGATGCGTCACTTTGCTGTGGAGGATTCGTTCTTTGTGTTTGCCGTACACCTGGTACTTTTTTAAAAGTTTTTCTTTATTATGTTTTTTATTCCGATATTCGAAGTTGAGTACTTAAAAAGCCAAAATGCATTGTACTGGAACTGGTGCAACATCGTATGTGTAACAATTGTTAATTCATACCTGTCTTTTCTAAGTATGTCATCCTTCTTTGTTTAATATAAAAATTGATTGCATGCTCATAATTATAATATTAATAGTTAATGTATCTTGCATGATGCAGACATTTACCATTGTAGATCTTCGCTTACGTAAGAAGTATGCTAGGCCTGTTTTCAAATCCGAGGGGCCGAGGACGTAATTTTGCTTGGAGATTCATTAACAAGCTCAAATAGAGCTTTTAATTATATTTCAAATAATGCAGCATTCCACTAACAACTTGGTTTACTCGTCCACAAGTTTCGATATATATAAAATTTACATTTTTTTAACACGATAGTATTATTAATTCAAAGTGCATAATCTAAATAAATATAGATTTACAATATCTAAACTTTCCCGTGTAACATTTTTAAGGCTAAATCGTGTATATTCTAAGTAAATATTGATTTCTTTTCTCAAATTAAATACTTTCATTCGAAAACAAAGTGCATGCATCCCTAGCACTACAATTGTGTAGAGCATATCATGTACATTCATTCATCTAAAACTAGTAAGAAATTTAAACTTAGAATATATATGATAATAAATGTATTAATTATTTTAGAGATAAACACAAAAATTGAAAACTTAATCAACTTCTTACTATTGCAAATAAACTACGGTTCATGTACTAATTAGTTTATTCATAAATTCATGTATTAGTTATGACTTAACTAACTTTTGAGTTCTGAGAGTGCATGAGTTCAACAATGTTATAAGTGCTGGTTTAAGGTGAAGACTGTTATCCCACCTTTTGGTCAAAGCTGGAATATCAACAAAATTGGCAAGGAATGATGGAAATGAGGATTGGAGTTCAATTAGAAACAAGGCTGCAATGGATGACGTCAAAATTTGACCGGGCTCCGATCGGGACGAAATCGATTGGAGATGATGATCAATGCTAGAAAAGGCTATATTTCAAATTTCAGGTTAATCCGAGTTCGTATGTTCATGTTATGATCGATGCAAATTGGAGGAAGTGACATCATTTTCGTATCCATCATCACACCTCGGATCGAATCCATGGACTTCGCACCAACATCTTCGTATCCATCAGCAGGAGCTATGTTCGAATCCATCGCCTCCGCATCGATCAGAATGGCAGAGACCTCACACCCATCTGGTTCGTATCCATCAAATTGAGTTCCTTCGAATCCATGATATTACTCCACTTCGAATCCGTCCGGAACAGTCATTTCGTATCGATCAACTGAAGCGAGACACGTTCAATACAAACGAGCCTTGCTCGAATCCAGGAACGATTAATGTCTTCGAATCCATCAAGTCAAAGCAACGAGATACTTGGAACGACTCGATCAAACCGGAGTGAAAAGCGAATCGACCCGAAGATTGCGTGCCACATCACCATGAGAGCACGTGCAGGTGATCGATTCGAAGGAATCGATTCGAATAGATCGATTCGAACAGGATGAACAGATGAAGAACGCAATTTCGAATCGACCATATCTCGAGATCTATAAGTCCAAATGCTATGAAATTTTCACAGAAGCTTACATACATGTTGAAGAATGTTCTCACCAAATTTCAGCTCGATTGGATCATTTCTTGATCGATACGAAATTGCTTCGTATCGATCCTAGAATGGGCCCAGATTTCCTGGACGCGGGCATGTGGGCCCACTCACGTACCAGAAGTGGTCTCCCTAAATTTAGGCGAAATATCAGCCTCCTACACCTATAAATAGAGCCCTAGGTCATTCAGAAAAAGGAATCGGGATTCAGAAGCGTCCAGACTCTACCGGATTCAATTCTACACTTCATCATTGCTGTTAGACTTGAATTTCTTCATTGTAATCACTGTAATCATTGGTAATCAGCAAGGATAATCAATAAAGGATAAAAATTTGGAGTGGACGTAGGCCGGAGATAGCCGAACCACTATAAATCGCGTGTCTTTGTTCATTATTTCTGAATTGTGATATTCTGTTTGCTTAGATCTGAGATTTGTGTTTGAATATTTGTTGATTTGTATTCACACTGGTGCTTTTACGATACTTGGGGTTTGTGACCAATTTTGGCGCAAACACTTTGGTGCTTTCACTGAGAAGGGACTAGCACCCGCTACATCGGATTGAAGTTCAGATTTGGAAAGCGTGAAGAGTTGAGATTTGAAAGACAATGACTCGACAAACAAGACAGAGAGTTGAGCGAAATCAGCAAGGAGGAAGTCAAAAGGCATCCTTCGGAGCTGGAGAAGGACAAGCTTCGATTTACGTTACCAGAGACGAAATGGAAGCTATGGCAAATTCGTTGCATGAGAGGTTGCTGAAAAGTCAACAGGATATGATGCAAACTTTCTTCGAACAGATGAGAGCTACAGGGATGCAGAACTTAGGACCAGCCACAGCGGCTGTTAATGTAGAACAAGGAGCTAGGGTTGTGGAACCCAATGGAGGACAGAATACAGAACCAGAAGGCAATCAACAAGGGCTTGGGGGCAGGTCCACAGGATCCAACACAGGAGGACCTTTGGAAGGAGTTCAACAGGCTAGGGCCAACGTTGCTGCTAATGAGCCACATGAAGAATATGTGCCAGAGTTCCCTCGGGAGCATGGGGGGCAACCCCCGACAGACAATGCTGGATTAGCGAAAATCATTGGGAAGACTATGGGTGGAGGCTTGACCAATAGAGATTTGGAAGGAGTGAACAGGAGTCCGTTCGCTCGGGAAATCAGGATAGCTCAGAATCCACCTAAGTTCAAATTACCTAGCATGGAAGTATATAATGGCAAGGCTGACCCAACTGATAACTTGATGAGATACATTAGACACATGGAAGTACTGGGGGCATCGGAGGAAGTGATGGCCAGATGTTTCCCGTTGTATTTGACAGATCTAGCTGCAATGTGGTTTAGACAGCTGGAAGAAGGATCTATCAGGACTTGGAGGGAACTGGTGGATAGGTTTTTGGGACAGTTTCGGGTTCATATCAAAAGACCTAAGAACGTGATGACGTTAACATCGGTAAAGCAAAGGACGGACGAATCGCTTAGAGCATTTTTAACTCGATTCAATGCGGCAGTTGCTTCGATGGATCGGCCGAATCCATCGATGGTTTTAATGGCGGCGGTGTCAGGAGTCAGGGAGGATTCGGATTTCAAGGTATCTTTAATACGAGACCCACCTCTAGTTTGATTATATGGTCGGGTTAAATCGATGGTAATTTCTATATTAACATTAATAGCAGTTGCAATAATATTATTTTATTTAACAAATTATAACTCAATTATCAATATCAATAAACAACATCCATAGCCATAACAAAATAGAGTATCAATTAACAAAAGATAAGTCCAATACATAATTAAGTTACTAAATTCAATACATAATTTACCAATTCCATTCTAATATAAAATTGGAATAACAAAAGATAAGACATGGTTCATAAAAAAAGCCTACAAATATCTAATACGAAACTCCGATCATATAACGAAGTCTGCATCTGAAAATTCACATAGTTTGTACATTCTATTTTGAGGAAGCAGAACTAATTGCTATAATAATTTTCCTTCGTATCGGAACCAAAATATTTCCACGATTGGATTATTTTCAAGGTCTTCTACTCCACCGTTACTATTAGAACTATCATTCAATTTTCTTTTTTCCTTAGTTCTTCTATAAGCGCCTACATGCATTCAATATCACATTAAATTGAAATTTATATTAAAAAGAATAACCATTAATAATCATGGAAAATTTACAAAAAACAATGAAGTTGAACCGATTATCAGTTTTACAGAAAAATAATTAGTGTAATAAGTTTTCTAACATCCGGAATTTTGCAAAATTTCGTCACCGCCTCTTTTATACGGGGAGTCTTGGGAAAATTCCCAATACAAATAAAAACAATATACAACTCCATCACAGTGGAGGAATCCAAAAATCAACATATACTAACACAACATATATAATATATCACCGTAAGCGTACAAACGTACCTTTTCGTAAACATTTTAAAAGCAAATTTACTTAGTTTTTATGCGCATGTAAGCGAGCATGCACCCAAATTAATCTTACGTCTTCAGATACCTGTGCTACACTCAAAGAAACCATATGAAATCATACTTAATAAACGAAAGGTAGTTTGCATTCAAAGGGTGATGATGTTACCTCAAATTCATTCTTAATAACTTAAACAGTTTCCCAGTATTATTTAGTACTCATATATGTATGCATTTGGAATATTATCATAGTTTAACTAATATTACATTTGAAATCAAATGTTCACAGCCAAAAATGATAACCAATTTCACATTTTTTTCATACTAGGTTTATAAATAGTCATCAATAACACATTTATCTAAGTTATAATAAAGTATATCAGCCATTTGTAATTGCAACTGCAGTAATACATATAACAACGCAGCAACAAATAGAGAACAGACAATCTAGATATCTCAGCTAAAATCTTATATGTTTTTGGAAGATGAATTAGCAATCAGCTTTTTATTAGTTGAATAAGTGAGGGTGCCCAAAGAGAAGTTTTCTGTGCAAAATATATACTCTGTAAATAATTTTTGTTTCGATTTATCTCTCTTGTGAAATATGATCTGAGTCTCTACTTTGCATGTTTGTAACTTTCAATTCTGGCAACGAAATGCTGCTGGATTTCTTCCAGTTTGTAGTTTATATGTTGCTCTATATATATGCCTGCAAAATTTGGTTGAAAAATATTTTCATTCGTTATGCTAAAAGTTGGTCAAAAAATCAGTTCGTCGCAGGAAAAACGACTGGAACGAAAATTGCGTGAGAAGGCCGCTTAGGTCGATCGAACGGTCGACCTAGGGACAAAGGATGTCGACCCGGCGGTCGGCCTAGGGAGCCTTGTCTCCTGTTGTACTTGCTTGTGTGAGTTTGCTTGTCTCCAGTTGTTTCCGTATTGATTTCTTAGCTTCTACTCTTCGTTTCCGTGAAATATTTGTGCTGTTTTTGATAGCTATGATGCCTATCAATAGGCTAGCTACATTTTGAGTATTTGAAATTCAAATTTGAATTGAATTTGAATTGATTTTTTGAGTAGAATTCGAATTGAATTGGAGTTATCGGTTTTGAGCATTTTATTGGTTTTTCATTGTTTTCGAGCACGGTTTTCTCCAAATGATTTTGAAATAATTTTCAAAATAAAAGGAACGTCACAGCTCGGTAAGTTTTAGTTTTTTTTTTCTCCCTTCTCTGTTGCTGCTGCATATTGCAGCAGCCTTATAGGCAATTTTTTTTAAATACTCGCAGCATCCTGCTGCTGCAGCTAATGGCAGCAGCTTGGTGCTGCTGGTGGCGGCAACAGCCTGTTGCTGCTGCTTGCAGCATTATTATTATTTTTTACAAATTTATATTGAAAACATATCTGTTAGAAAACATTACATATACTATAATCTTAAGATGTTTATATGGATCCGTTTTATATGCAAGCATAATATCTCAACAAAATTTATATAGAAACTTAATTATATTTATAAAACAAATGCATGCGCGTATATTAGCAACCAGGTCAGACTTAAGTCAAGTACACATGGTCAGGGGACATCAAGATGCGAATATAAACAAGGCCAAGTAGATGCTCAAGATGTAAGTGTTTTTTATTCGCATTTGGAGAATTTCTTGGTTCTAAGGTTCCACGATAGTGATATTTTCCGGGTTGGTTGTTTCAATGCTTTTTTACAAATTGACAAAACTGAGTTTAACACGTCAACGTAATCTTCGTTCAGTGTGTATATTTCAGTTAATCAACGATTTAAATTTGTTGTTTCTGTTTTAATAATACTTTGCTTTTGCATGTAAGACTTTGTTTCAGTCAGAGCCCATAATTGCTTTCTCTTAATATTTTCTGAATATTTACGGGTTTACATTCAACATTCAGGGAACTCAGTTCATTCATGGTTTATTAATTATACTTTATTGCTGTAATTATATTTGAATAACTTCTGGATATTCCAATTGTGTTACAAATTTCCCAGATATATTGTTATTACTGTGTATTCATGTATTTGGATTCACAGTACCTTCATATCTGAAATGCCATGTTTTTTCGTGTTAGAGATATAGATCTATTTTTATTGAACTTGTAATTGCAACAGGTAAGGGTTATCCTATCAGGCAAGTCTTGGGTAAGAGCAAAATGATACTTGGACTTTCTGAAGGCATTCCCACCTTGCTGAAAGATGAAGTGGCAATGGTAATAAACAAATCTCACTTAAACACCAAATAAAAATCTGGACAGCATATGATTTGAATCCATATTAAAGTCTATCTTTGACATAATATTTTTCCTTTGGTTGAACATGTTTAGTTATAAGTGAATTGTGCTCTTTTCTAGTGGATGTTTGTCTCAAACTTATATTTCTTTTAATAAACTACTCGCTGTGACGATTGTTATTACCTTTTTGATAAGTTTATGTTTTATCATGATCACAAATTTTTCATTGATGCTAAAAATATACATTCTCGGTTTTGAATTTGCTCAAGGAAGTTTGGCTTGTTCTTTTACATTCCTTGATCTGTTAAGCTTTATCTATCAGTTTGCGTCGATTCAAAAATTTACAGCTTTAAGGCATTAAAACAAATTTACATGAGAATGGTGGCCATGGTTTGAATTTCTGTGTCTTCTACTGCTAATATTCTTTTTACTTCCTGGAAAATATTCATGCTCAGAATCTGCATGAGTTTATACAATAAATTTAAATATCTTAACTTGTGTAAACCATATATTAGAGAAAATAGGGAAAATGCCTTCTTCTTTCTTTTTTAATGTAAATTCAAACCAGTTAGAAAAATAGAAGGTTCACCAAGGCATGCACATGCATATATGCAATGAGATTTAAAGTGTATCATAGTGCACAACACAAATGGAAGCTCGGATCGAGTCAAGACAGAAACAGACACAGGGTTTTTGTGCACCACTACCGGGCAGCAATTCATTCACGTACACAATGAAGCAAGTGAACAGAAAAATGTGCATCAAGGTATGAACAAGGTCGAGAATACTCTCAAACTAACACATCGGAATACAGTAAACTAGAACAAGGGTGCACAGCCAGACTCCAGCTCAATCACACAATCAAGCGAAACACACTAACACCATGGCCACGCCAAATCAGAAACAACAGCACACGGTACATATCAACATAGGGTAAGCACGCAGATGAAAGCAACACATAACCATAAGGTAAATCAAATGCGCATGTCCAGGTTTTTTTAAAGATCAACCCCTATGGGCATGCTCAGGCACAAAAATGGTGCACACAAAAGTCATGGGCAAACAAGGATAATCAGGGAAGTGCACAAGACATGGCACATATACAAACTAGTAAATTCAGTCTAGTCTAAAGGCACAGGTACAAGGAAGTCATCCAAGGAAAGTATACTCAAAATATATTCAACAGCCTACATTTTAAAGTTCCAAAACCAAATCAAAACAAGGGAATCAATCCTAAAATAAATCCCATTATTAAAACTACATGGTTCCATTTAATCCTCATTTTCCAAATTTCATTTCATACAAATTCCAAGACAAATAAAATTTAAGATTTTCTTCAATAACTTTAAATTATTCCATCAATGTATCAAAATTTTATCAACCCAAAATTCCAACTAAATTCATTTTCTCTCCATTCAAAATATTCAATTCACTCAAAATATTTTATATTTCCACAAACTATTCATATCCTTCCAAAAACATTGTGTCTACGTGTCTCGTCTAAGCGTTTAAGAACTTTTATCGAATACATGTGCACCCGCATTGACCAAAATTCTTAACACACTCAACGGACATGTTATCACAACTTTTATTTCAAAACATGTCACTTTTACAAATCATTAGTATCCTTATAATATATACTTTTCGAAAGATTCAATTATCAGACATTTATATAATATCAAATAAAAATCATTCATATTCATTCATAATAATTGTAATCAATAATTAAATTTATTTCACATCTTTGATAAATGCTGCCAATTCAATACCACTAATTCAGATAAAGTAGAGTAATTGAGGCAAAAGACATTCTTACTATATAATTATTCGTTGCAACTCTATCAACAACAAACATGTCATGAGAATTTGATCCTCACTGTGCTGATTACTATATAATAGCGATGGAATGTTAGTTAGCTTCACCTAAACACGGATCGAACAAACTTGTTCTCATGCACTATCTATGGTTGTGGTCCATTGGGAGTATGAATACTTTTTCATGAATAATGTAGGGATGAGATTCAAGGATTTTAATACGATCTTCACGGAAAGAGATAAAAAAAGACATATCCTTAATTATCATATATGACCTTCACTGTTACTTTCAATTTCTGAACCTTTGTAAGAAATTTTTGACAATCACATAAAGATAAATTTTTATCCAAGAAAAAACCGACAAGATGGTTATTCCAATAAGCCTTCCCGGCATCGACAACCTCTTTGGGTGGAACAAGGATATCACCTACATTACCAACTTCAAAGTTTTTTTGCACATACCTACGGGCATTGCTTGGCTTACGTCTAAACAGAGAGTTCCAGCTATTCTACTCTACAGCGGGACTTGTTGAAACATAACAGGGAATTGAAGCAGCAGCATTCAGCGACGAACTGTTTTAATGATATTTAGAATCATACAACATGTCACTGGGACAACAAACCACAAATGATGTGTCATAAATGTTTGAATCATGCTACGCAAGTTTCGAACTTGTGACCTCTGGCACCAAATTTGAATCACTTAACCACTGGAACAATGGTGCTTGTCCAGTGACGAACTATTTGCAATGACTGAGGCATTTCGAATCTATTTTGTAGCAAAGGCAGAGGCTCTAGCGAAAGAAATTGCAATAACGTCTTTAGCCAATTGAAAGCACATATCACCAGGCATATATTGCCTAGTCGTGTCATTAGCAATAGGCACAGGAACAATGGTTCCAGGCACCGAAACAGGCAAGACATCATTTTGAAGCGGGCTACAAGTATCAAAAATAGAATGGACAGCGTCTGAAATTTTAAAATTATATGGGCTTCCTGAGCTTTCGTTTATTGGCATCACGAAGCTTGGCGTTTGGTTTTGATGAGGACGAAACCCCTTTCCGATTAGAGCCAAGCTTGAGAAAGTGGCCTTCATCAAAGTTAGGAGGCAACCGAACCTTGCCCGAACGATTGGTGGGCAGAGAAGACTCGAGAAACCCTGATTTCATAACATTGAATACAAAATCGCTCAGGGAGGTGGCAGTAAATCAGAAGAAGCGAAGAGCAACAAAGCAAATGCCTTACAAGATTTTCGAGCGGCTGAATGAAAGAGTTGAGAAGCAATGTTGTAATTAATCAACAACACTAATAAGTGTTGGCAATTGAAAAAAATAAATGTTACGAAATGGCGGTTATGTTGAAGTGCAAGCTCATATTAGTTTAGAATGAATCCTTACACTTAGTGTGCTACCTTGATATTCCTAGAAACAATTTAAATAAAAGTTTTATGGAGTGTTACATCTATAATATGGATTATGTTCCTGACAAAAAAATAAAATGCATTGTACAAAAAATCAATACTCAAGCATTGATTAGTTGGCACAGTTTTTGATATCAAGTCTGTCTTCCTGTCTTTGCTCACGTACCGATTGTGGAAACTCATTTATTTCTTTCACTTGGCATTGCAAGTAAATGATATGAATAAGTCAGACAGAGACAGATCACTCATATACAAATTGCTATGGCGCGTCCTTCAAATTTTGAACCATATACCTTGAACCAGCCATGAAGGAATAAGGAAGAATAGTTCTTTTTCCAATGGAGACGTGTCATCTAGCTACTGTTACAACATCTTCCAATTGGTTATACGTATCTGATCGCATATCTTTTAATTCGTTGTTACCTGTTGTAGTGGAAGGCGCTGGTGGGTCTGCATTAGTAGCCATGGTGATTTGGTTGGTTTTTCAAAGAAGGAGAAGGTGTTCGATGGATTTGAGATGGTGTTTGAGGAAATGTCTTGAAGAAGATGATACAAGTGAAGGTGCACTGATATGTTTGTGCATCCAGTTTCGTGATATTTGAAGTTTCTTGCAGTCCAAGCAACTGAGTAGGTTCAAGAATTGATGGAATGTAATCGGAACTTGGTGGTTTTGAAGGAAGGTGGATGGAAGCAACAAGTATTGATGGTTTGAAACAGCAGTTCAAATGAATTTGAGTCTGCCTTTTTGACCAAGATTCAAGAACGAGTATGCATTCAAAAGAAATGGCACAAAAGAGAACAAATAGCACTGGAACTTTCTAACAGAGATTATGTATCACCAGTACTAACATTTATGTGAAAAACAAGGTTAAAATTGCAAGAAAAAAGATGAACAGAATGAACTGAAAGTGGGATGACAGTAACAAGCAAGAGTGAATTGCAGATCTGATTACAAGATCCAAATTGTAAAAGTTATCAAGAACTGAGTAAAATCTAAACAACAGAAAATATAAACAACAGGAAATTATTGTCAAGGACAAAAAATTTCAGCATTTTTGCCTCAAGGACATACCTTCAATATTTTATCCCGAAGGACAACTTTCTTTAGGTATCAGTTTTTAGTCATTGATAGTATCAGTTTGTAGTTATCGGTAGCAGTTTTTAGGTATCAGTTTTTAGCTTGGTAGCAGTTTTGTTGTCCTTATGAATAATTTTGGAAAATATTTGTCCTTATGAATAATTTTTAGAAGAATGTTTGTCCTTATGGTAAAAATATTGAGGTTGTGTCCTTTAGGCAAAAAATATACAAATCTTTGTCCTTTAAATTAATTCCCCCTAACTGAATTTGAATATAAGCAGAAAATTGAGAACAGGGATTGTATTAGAAAGATCAACAAAGAAAGAACAAATGAACAAGAATTATCTAAGAAGAAATGAACTGAAATTAAATTGTACTGAAATTAAAAGAAAAGAAATGAACGGGAATGAAATTGTACTGGAATTAAAAGAAATGAAACGAACTGAAATGAACTGCAGCCTAAAGAACAGTGTTGAACGAAAAATTGTTTGCTTCAGATTTCTTTACACTGATTACATGGCTTGTACCTGTATATATAGTATACAACTTCATGCCCATGTACGTACAAAGCTGACTTAACCAAACCCAAACTGACTCAACACAGACCACACTCACACATATAAAAGCCCAAACAATGACTGATACATTACTTAACAATGTAAAACTGCCCAAGTACTTAGCAACATAGGCCCAAAATCTCTTGTATCAGGTGTGCCCGTGCACAGCCTGCACACCATTGATACGCTCTGACACCTGCCTGACATCTTCCATCACCTTCTCATATGATCCCATTGTTATACGTCTAGTATATCAAAACAGAGAATAATCAAATATAAACTCGTCGCACAAGTTTATAACTCAGATTTCCACTACACTGGAATTCTGTATTAATTATAATAACAGTATGAATGTTGTAAATAAGTTACAACAACAGTGATATACTATTTTGAATAAATAGTATAACCAGAATAACGAATAGAATATAGAATAATGTATATAAATATACAAACAGACTAGAATTCTAACCGGATTAAGTCTGAGGCTCGTCGTAACGATTTCCTTAAGAATTTTATTTCAAGATTCTCCCAAGATACAACAGACAAATTCTGCTCGAAATTGTAATGAGTATATCACTCTGTGATTTATTGTATGCAGGAGCAGGGAAGAAGAAGAGAAGGGAACGAAATTGAATTGGAATGGGATGAGAATGTGATCAGGATTCTCCCCTATTTATAATTTCGTCAACATCCCTTCAAACAGTCGCGTCTGCTTGACGGGTCGCACCCGCTGCCTTTTGAACGCTGCTGTTCGTTAACGGGTCGCACCCGCCTGCTGCTTGTATCCGTTCGGCCATGCCTCCTCAGTCGGGCCACACGCGCTTCTGTTCGCCCGTGCTTCGTCAGTTAGGTCGCACCTGCTCGCTTCAGAAGTCGCACCTCCTCAGTAATCCGCGTCCGCTTTATGAACAGTCGCGTCTGTTCGTATAGCCTGCAACTGTTAAAAAACTCGGTTCAGTTTTGCAGTAAAATTAGGATCATATTAGACCCAAACCCAAACCCGAGCCCGGCCCGGTTCGGTTCGGTCGGACGAACGGTGGCGGCGCACGCGCATGTGTGGTGGAGATGCATGATTTCCCTTCTCACAACGAAGCATACATTTGGGTGCCCCTAGGCCCCAACACCTTCATTACAAAGCCATATATAAACTAGGCTTTGTTTGTATATTTGGTGATGTGGGACAAGTGTATTTTCATTTACACTTTATGCTTTAGGAATTCCAACAATCCCCCACATAAATGATAATATACTTTTCCCCCACACAAAGCAAATATCATAGAGTACATATGGAATAATGCTTTATCGTGGATAAGTAGATATTTCACTTTGAACTTTCTCTAGTTAAAACTTATCGGATCTACTTGGCTAATCGGTGAATTATTTCATCTTGAACCGTTGGCCTTTATTGTATATCCAGACAATAAGCTTTACGAAGCATTGATTCCCTTCTCGTCCAATCTCTTGGTTGTTTTCATTTTGGTCCTGAACAAATTTGTTTGGTTCTGCGAGTGTTTATAGAAAATATAAGCCTTTAATATTCTCATAGAGCCGACCCAGCTCACACTAACATAGGTGATCGCAACCATTAAGAGTATCCTACATATACCCCACTTGTTATATTCAAGATATGGTCATCATTAAAAAACATAGTTTTAACCTTTAAATACTTCTGTAGGCATGCATTTATATTGTGCACCATAGGAATGGAGTTGGACTATGTCCAAGCAAATGCATTACGTCTTGAGTTACTCAGAATTGGTTTGCCTATTGATCCTAGTCCGTGGGATCTCCAGTCGCTAGGATAGGTTTCCGTATAAGATAACTCTGGTTGGTTTAGGCTTTTAAACCCATTCCCCTCGATGCGCAGTCAATTTTCTCTCTTGATAAACCTTTAGTAAATGGATCCGCTATGTTATCATTTGTTCTCACATAATCTATGGAAATAGTTCCATTTGAGAGTAACTGCCTAACTGTGTTATGGCGTCGACGAATATGTCGTGACTTTCCATTATACACAAAGTTGTGCGCTCTGCTTAGCGCAGCTTGGTTATCACAGTGTATGCATATGGCCGGTACAGGTTTAGGCCAAAATGGAATATCTTCTAAAAAATGACAAAGCCATTCTGCTTCTTCGCCTGCTTTATCTAAAGCGATGAACTCCGATTCCATAGTGGATCGAGCTATGCATGTTTGTTTAGTAGATTTCCATGACACTGCTGCCCCTGCTAAGGTAAATACACACTCGTTGATTTTGATTCCTCTGAATCAGCAATCCAATTTGCATCACTGTATCCTTCTAAGACGGCAGGATATTTTCCATAATGTAAGGAATAATTTGTGGTGTTTTTTAAATATCCAAGCACTCTCATTAGTGTTTTCCAGTGTTCCTTCCCTGGATTGCTCGTATACCTGCTTAGTCGACTTACTGCATAAGCTATATCTGGTCTTGTGCAATTCATGAGATACATGAGACATCCTATTACACGAGAGTATTCCAGTTGCATTACACTCTTATTAGTGTTTTTATGCAGTACTTCTGATGGAGTAAAAGGTGTTCTCACTCCTTTAATTCTATAGTCTTGGAATTTTTCAATCACTTTGTCTACATAGTATGACTGAGACAATTCAATTCTATTAGGAGTTCTTATTATTTTGATTCCCAAAATAACGTCTGCAACTCTTAAATCTTTCATATCGAAATTGCTAGTTAACATCTTCTTTATGGTCTCTATTACTTGAGTATTTGGATCAAATATTAACATATCGTCTACATATAAAAAAATCATCACATATGATTGTCCAATTTGTTTATAATAAACACACTTATCGCATTCATTTATACGAAAAACCATTTCTCATCATCACACTATCAAATTTTGTGTGCCATTGTTTTGGAGCTTGTTTTAGTCCGTATAATGATTTTACTAATCTACAGACTTTGTTTTCATTTCCTTTGGAAATTAAACCTTCAGGTTGCTCCATGTAGATCTCCTCATCGAGATCTCCATTTAAGAATGTTGTCTTTACATCCATTTGATGAATTTCTAGACCATAAATTGATGCAATTGCTATTAGCATTCTTATAGAGTTTATTCGTGTTACTGGCGAATATGTATCAAAGAAGTCTACTCCTTCTTTTTGACGATATCCTTTGGCTACTAATCTGGCTTTATACTTGTCGATAGAGCCATCTGCTTTCATTTTCTTCTTGAAAATCTATTTGCAGCCAATAGGTTTTATTCCAGGTGGAATATCAACAATTTTCCAAGTTTTATTACTTAGAATTGAATCAATCTCACTTTGGATTGCTTCTTTCCAACATGAAGATTCAGAAGATGACATTGCTTCCTTGTATGTTTGAGGTTCATGTTCTAACACATATGTGAAAAAATCTGAACCAAATGTCTTGGAAGTCCTAGCCCTTACACTTCTTCTTGGTTCAACTTCCTTAATCTCATGATGAGTTTCATCTTCATGTGAATTGCTTGATTCTTCTTTTGTCCTTTTAGGGACATTATTCCCTTCATTCCTTTTGTGCGGAAACACGTCTTCAAAGAATGAGGCATCTCTAGATTCCATGATTGTATTTACATGAATATCTGCTATATCAGACTTGAATACCAAAAATCTATAGGCACTGCTATTTTGGGCTGGCCTTAAATAGTATCAATCTACTGTTTTTGGTCCAAGTTTGACTTTCTTGGGAGGTGGAACTGGGACTTTTACCAAGCTCCCCCACACTTTAAGGTATTTAAAACTTGGTTTGTGTCCTTTCCATAACTCATATGGAATTGTTCCTGTTTTATTGTGAGGAACTTTGTTTAATATGTGATTAGACATATTTAAGGCTTCCCCCCACAAGTTCGTCGGTAGACCAGAAGTTAAAAGCATGGCATTAATCATGTCTTTTAACGTTCTGTTCTTCCTCTCGGCTACACCATTTTGTTGTGGTGAATATGGAGCTGTTGTTTGATGAATTATACCATTTTCGGCACAGAACTGTTTAAATGGTGATTCATATTCTCCACCTCGATCAGATCTCAATATCTTGATTTTTTTATTTAACTGATTTTCTACCTTAGCTTTGTACTTTATAAATGATGTAATTGCTTCATCTTTACTATTCAAAAGATATATGCGTTGATTATAAATGGAGTGTTTGAAATAATCTTACCTGCTTTAAGCAGTGTTTTCCATTCTTCGTTCACTTGCTGAATACGGAAAGCACAATATTCCCTCGTTGTTAGAAATTCACTTTTGCATGACTGTTCAATTTTTGATGCGCGTTATTCAATATTCGAATGATATCTGTCCTCTGGGAACAATATTGCTTATTGCATTCCCACGAAGCTCGGGTATTTTTCATAAACCAATTTCTCCGTTTTCATTGTTATAGGGTGGTGCTAGGAGTAGAGCACCACTAAAAGTGCTTACAGTTTCATCCTCCTATTATTGTTTTATATGCGTTGATCCCATGGGTAGCAATGAACCAACTTCGTGGTGGTTTTGTCCATTCAATCTGAAAACGTAGGGGTCTCCGCCATTGTTTATTGAACGATCTTCATGTATATGTCCATGCACATTAAAGTGAAAGCGCAAATGGAGTTATAAAAACAAATTTGCCCTCTAAATCTTACTCTTCTTGCACCACATTGGTAGTCTAAAAGAAATTCAAACGTCGAGCATATAGTGGAAAATAACAAAGATACGAATATAATATCAAATATTCACAATTAATTTTATTTTATTGTCGCATGGGAAAATAATATCGTTTGATATTATATAACAAAATCGAAAAATATTGCGATTTACGCAGTCAAGATTTAGTAACTAAAATAGATTTCTAATTTATACTAAGCACTTGTGTCTTAAAATTAATATTTTTCTCTAACTCTATTGATTTGATTTTTAAAAAACTAATCAACATTTATTTATTAATGTTGCTAAAGCGGAGTTTAATGCAGATCTATCGTATAATAGTGTTATATTGAAATAGGTTAACGGTTGAATATGACTATGCGATATAGTGAAAATTTTGCTGGGTTTTAACTGGATAGCCACATAGGACATTCATTCTACAACAGTAAATCCACTTTTCCTTTCTCACAACATAGTGAGAATTTTGGATTGCTTGGTGTCCAATCTTTTCTACTTACTATTGCCCTGGAACGAGAACATGTATTCGCCGGTGGACCAAAGTTCTACTTTTTGAATATATTCCCTACAAACTATTAATTATAATTTCAGTATGCAATGTATAATCAACGCAATGTATAATCAACAATAGATTTCTTCTATGTACTACATGTTGTAAAAAATATGCTTGTGTTGTTTGCAATGTATATCAGCATACACATACGTTTGCGCATACACATACATATATTGTATTTTGGGTTTATTTTAAGTTCAAACCTATCCGTGTTAAAAGAAATTATATGGTCATATAAGTAGTGAAATATATAGTCAAAAAAATTACAAATAAAAAACTATGCAAAGAATTTAGAGAGCTAGTGTCATCATTTAAAATTTTCCTCTATATTTAACCTCATCAGTTAAAAGTTTGAGTGCAATTTTTTTCTTTTTTAGTTGATTATGCAATTTAATTTTGTAGTTGTTGGAAAAAATATGCTCATTTCCTAGTTTTCTCAAATTTATTTTTCATCTTATATCTCGTAGTCATTCGGGTTTTTTTATATTATTAAGGAACAAATTCAAATATTTCTTTAATTTTTTAGTATGTAGGTTTGACATAATTTGAAATATAAGCATTCAGTTGTAAATGCAGATGGTTGTATGTCCCAAGATTTTTAGCCCACAATTGACTGATTCCCGTTGGCATCACTTAACATGTTAGAAAAAAGAACATAAACACATGTGATGAAACACTATGGCAATAAATTAAAATTAGCTAATTACATATAGGGTTAAACAGTCAAAGGCGAATTAGGTTCTGTGCCGCTAATTAGGTACCATACAACTATTTAAATAACTATGCACACACACACATACATACATATTGTAACATCCCCTATCTGGAGGTTCGAAACTAAGTGCTACAGATGCTGTAGTCATCCATAGTATTGACTTTCGATGATCAAATACGGTAATGTTAATGGTACTCATAATATCAGCATCACATGTGTTAACAAGAAAACTTGTCAACACCTCAAATTTCTAGTTAGAGTATGAGTAATGCTTTCGAAACGTCCTTTCGAATGAGTGGAGATAGCTAAAGCTTTTTTGATTGAAAAAGTGATCAAAATTTCACCTTTGGTACCTTTCGACACAGTCGAAAGGGTATTTTTCCTCTTCTTTCGAATGGGTTGGCTAGAACTCCGTCGAAACCACCTTTCGACACAGTCAAGGGAGCTTGAGTTAGGGATCTAACATGCATAGGAAACAGTTGGGTTGAAAAGGTTTCGACTCTATCGAGAGGGGTAGCGCTTGCAATCTAGTTGATTTGAGCTAAGGTTTCTAGGAAATAAAAGACTTACGGTTCCGACTTTGTTGATGGGTAACCTTCTGACTAGGTTGAGACGTTGAATGATAACAGTCATATGACATACGAACTCCATAGTTGTAACGTAACCAAAATTATCATAATCTCTCTTTTTTATTGAACTCAATTGTAAAAATTGACCATATCCCCAATCTGATTTGAGAATTAGGGTATTTCTAGTTTTAAGAAAAATACAAGTGAGAAGTCAAAGAAATTGGATCCTCTATAACTGACCCTTGGGGTCATATTTATAGACGCGAGTTGGGACCTTTTGACTCCAAGCTTTCGACGCGGTCGAAAGGTCAATCATTCTGCTTTCGTGAATGTCTCCTGAGCCATATCTTTCGACTTGGTCGAAAGGGTTTTAATTATTCTTCTGTTGCCGCTTGAAGCTGGGCTTCACCCTTGCTTTGTTTCCTTTCGACTTCATCGATAGGTGCTGCTTGATAGCTTTCAACCTTGTCGAAAGGTCTACCGATGCGCTTTTGTCTTAAATGTTGATGTGCCGCATAAGTTGACTTGGAAGCTAGCCTTCGACGCTGTCGAAACGTATCCTCCTTTGGCTTCGAATGAGTCGAAACACCTAAAAAGGCTTTGTTGCACACGGACTCTTTCGGAAGCCTCTCCCCCATTTGATTCAGAACTTATGCCTTTATGGTAACGGATATGTAGTTCTTCTTTCTTAGGTGAGGGTGGCCCTAACCGTTTCGAAAGGCTATATATGCTTTCGAAAGGGTCGAATTGGTTGAATTCTTCTCTGACGGAAGTGAATGAAGGCGAAATCAAGACGTTTCGAATGGTTTGGCGCAAAATGTAGAGTATCTGATATCCACTGTCTTTGAGAGGTGTCCTTTTGAGTGATTTGGATGTTGTTAACATGCTTGCTATCGCCTTCGAAAGGTAGCCTCCAACCTTGTCGAAATCTCTCCTTTGGCACAGTCGAAACGTCCCTCTGTCCTGCTCGAAAGGTACCGCTGGCGCTGCTACATCCTTGTCGAAAGATATGTTTAACTAGACCATTTTGGTGCTTTCTGATTCTTATCAACGCTCTTGTGTTCCTTCTATCATACTTTTATTCCTGAGAATATTTTATGGATAACATTTGGCCCCCTAGTATGAAAGAAGTTTTTGTTTTTTAGGACAAAACCTCCAAAGAATCTCCTTCTTTGTTTCCTGCAAAACAAACAATGACTTCTATAAGGATCCTAACCTTGTGGTAAAACCATGATGAGTAACCTTATAATTCCAGACACTATATGGTTATTTTATTAGGTAGAGTATTCAAGTAATTGTCTGACCATTATAGATATATTAAATGATATCACATGGTCTGCTATTGTCAATTTAAGTAAATAGACCTTCCCCAAAAAGGCCATTGCATACACTTAATCCACCGTTCTCAAGTTATATTTTCCTCGGCCATTGAGGATTAATTTCCTGCTTTTGGCAGTCTTATCTAGTTCCTTTGCTATGGCTTTATTTTCCATCCCTTCACTTTGATGAGAGTCCAACTAGTATCAAGAAAATCTTATATTAAATCCAACCTTGGGAACTCAATAGAAAGTTTGTAAATTATCATGAAAAATTCAATATTTAAAATTCACAAAATCAAAAATCTGATAAGAAATCATCAAAGTTCCAACAAGGAAATCAGAAGTATGAAATCCACACAAATAACATGCTTCAAGATTCATAAATACATAAGATCACTATGAAAAGAATCCGAAAATCCAGTAATCCAGGAATGTAATTAGAAAACCGTTAGTACCACATATGTTAAACAATCCGCATAAAAATCTTTCCACTACAACGTCAGAAACTCAATATGAAATCTTTTGATTATCATGGAAATCCAACCAAGAAGTCACGAAATTAAGATTTCATGAAAACAAGAAATCGATAAGAAACCATTACGAAAGTCCCATGGGCAAATCAAGTGTATATCATTCACAAATCATCATGAAAATCAACATGAAAATTCAGTATTCTCAAAATCAGCAATTCAATAAGAAACCATTATGAAATCTCAATAATGAGGTTAAGACTATAGAATCCACAAATCATTGTAACAATTGATCAAGAAACTTGAAATCCATGAAATCAGAAATTCAGTAGGAAATCACCATGAAAGCTCAATACGAAATTCATAAATCACCATCCAACCAATAAGGAAGTCTAGAATTCGTAGAATTAGAAATCCAATAAGAGATCATCAAAAATTCAATAAGGGAACCTAGAACTCGTAAAAGCAGAAATTCAATATGAATTCATCGAAAAATCCAACAAGGAACCAAGTATACAAATTGTCATAAGAATTATTGCAGGAATTCGGAATTCACGAAATTAGAAATTCAATATGAAATCATCAAAAATCCAACAAGGAAATCTGAAATATGAAATCCATAAATCATCATAAAAATTCAATGAGAAACTTCAGAATTCACAAGACCAGAAATTCAATATGAAATCATCAAAAATCCAGCATGGAAACCAAGAATATGAAGCCAGTAAATAATCATAAAAGTCAATGTAGAAACTTTGGATTCGCAAAACCCAATATGAAGTCCTCATGAAAAGAAAGAAAGAACATGAAAGTTCACGAAACCAATATTCCATCCAAAATCTTGTCAGGATCTCATCTGACGAATTGACTGTTAAAAGTCCATTCAATATAAGCACAAAATCAGAAATCTATCTAGTAATAGTAAATTTAGTTGATGTGTGGTTCCTAAAGTGCCTATAAGTTAGTAGTATTATCGTTATATTGGAACCAAGTAGTTCCGTAAAGCCATGCAGTCATTCAGAATAGTAGTTCTATAGTACCATTTAGTCATTCAGAATAGTAGTTCTGTAGTACCAGTCAGTCATTCGGAGTAGTAGTTCTGTAGGACCAGTCAACCGTTCAGCAGGTAGTTCCGTTCGGTTGTTTAGCTTTTCAGCCGTTCGACCGTTCAGCGGATAGTTCCATTTGGTTGTTCAGCTTTTCAGCCGTTCGACCATTCAGCAGGTAGTTCCGTTCAGTTGACTGGTCGTTCAGCATTGCAAGCTCCGTTTGACTAGTTGGTCGTTCAGTAGTGCAAGCTTCGTTTGACTAAGTCGGTCATTCAGCAGTGCTAGTTCCATCCTACTGCTTGGCCGCTCAGCATTGCAAGCTCTATTTGACTAGTCGTCGTTCAGTAGTGCAAGCTCCGTTTGACTAGTCAGTCGTTCAGCAGTGCAAGTTCCATCCTACTGCTTAGTCGTTCAGCAGTGCAATGGTCCAAATAACATGTTAATATATATATATATATATATATATATATAATATTGATTCTTTTATCCTAAGAGGTCATTTTATTTCTAAAGATTCAGGAGTACCTTAATCAATCTATTCTTCGAGTGACATCTCTTTTATCTTTGTAGTAACGATCTGCTATCTATTCCATTCTCTCGGCTTTTTATAGGTTTTTGCTTTCCATCTTATGTTAGGGATTTCTTTATCCATTTTCTTACCTTGTGTCTACTTTCTGATTACAAGTTTATTGACTTCTTGATGTGAGAATCACTTTTCAAGCATTGGATATTTTGAAATTTGTTAGCTCATATTTTGTCTTTTCTAGCTATGATTTTGGATCTTTGCCTGTTCCAAATTACGGAATTGGGCATCTTCGTCCTTTTTCCTTTGTATGTACCCCTCTCTTGGATTTCATCTTTATCTTAGATGATGGATGGGTTTCTTTCTCTAACTCTTTATTCTCTTGGGTTTTGACTCTTGCTTTAAGTTATAGACATCTTTGTCTTTCTTTATCTGTTCGGTGCCTCCTTTGGGCTTCCCTTGATTCTGAGGGATGGAGTGCATGTTGAGTTGACCTTCAATTGAAAGGTTGCTAATGGGTGCTTATCTTGACCCTCCCCCTAAGAGGTGATTTGGACATTAGGGGTTTCTTGATTTTTGGGCACTCTACCTGACCCTTCCCCTAAGAGGTGATATGGACATTAGCAGTTTTGACCCTCCCTCTAGGAGGTGCTACGGAAGATCGTCATAGGCTTTTGTCCCTCCATCTTAGGAGGTGCTATGGATTGGCCATAGGCTTTTGGTGGGTGCAGGACCCCCCTCCTTTTTGGAGGTGCTACGGATTGGTCGTAGGCTAAAACGGTGGGTGCAGGACCCCCTCCTTTTTGGAGGTGCTACGGATTGGCCGTAGGCTAAAATTTTGTATCTTTAAATCATTTTTGGCCAATTGAATCGTCTTTTGAAAATCTTTTTTTTTGAATATTGGTCTTTCCTTAAGAGAAAGAATTTTTGTAAATAAACCCTTCTAATATATCGAGGGATTAATCTCTAAAATAGAATTTGGATGTACGACAATCTTTTCTTTGTGCTACCCTCTTTAAAGGTATTTAGAATCATTCTCATAGCAGAAACACTGATCTCAAAATAGAAGACTAGAAGGTCATGATTCATGAACCAGTAGTCTGTTAGTTGAGAATAAGGTTCTCTATTCTGAGTTTTTGTCAATAAGCTTTTGATAGCTTTTAAAACTTTTCTTTAAAAAGTAAGGATAGGCTCCTCTTTGCCAATAGTTTTGGAAAACTTTAAAATATTGAGATTGCTTAGCTAGAAATACTTTGTGTGCATTTACTGATGCTATATAATACCTTTGGAAGATTTCTCAAATTAGTTCTTGGAATAAATAAATACTTGTTCTTTCCTAGGTTGCGGGGTAGTCGAAAATAGTTTTTCTTTAAAGATAGGTTTGGGAAATTTCTCTTTAGTAAAATAATTTGTCAAAGAGTGAATTGAAATACATTGTTTTCTCCTTCAGATAGGTTACCATACCTTGGTGAGCATTGCTCTACAACAGAATGGTTTATTTGCAAGTTTTTTCTCCAGAATTGATGAAGGACTGATATTAGTCTGAGGTTTCATGAGGGCGGATTTTTGTATTGTGTTGGCTCCTTCTTTGGTAGCCACTTTATATCAGGCATTTGAGTTGTCTTTCTGAAGTTACTAGAGATTTGTTGTGCTCCATAAGTATATTGAATGTCATGGACTGGTTTTGTTTTTTACCTGTAATGACACTCGAATTTTGTATCAATATATGACCAATTCTAAGCACAACTCAATTCAAAGAATTTATAAGCAAAGAAAATTTATAATAGACAAATACTGTAAGGCCTCAAAGCCGGACTAGTGTCTGAAAGAGAGGTGGTTATTCTGATTTTCTATCAAGGCTTTATGTGATTGGGTTGCTCCTTCTAAGGTAGGAAATCTTCTAATCCTTTTTGACAAACTCTCTTAATAATCCAGACTTGATTAGGTTCTGAACTATTTTTGCCAAAGCATTGCAGTTGTCAGTTTTATGCCCATTTACTTTATGATAATCGTAGTAATTCCTTCCGTTCTTAGGCTCAATGGGAGTTCTTGTCTTATAGGAAATGTAGAAATTCTCGTTATCTTTTATCATGGAAAAGATATGGGAAAGGGGTTTGTTTAATTCTATTGGTCCGCATCTATACATCACCGTCTTCCGTCTAGACTTTTTGCGGAGACGGTTAAAGTCGAACTTCCCCCTTTCTGTTTTTGCTGGGATTTCCTCGTGGCATGAAGCATTTCTTCCATATGAATAAATTTTTCAGCGTGGACATAGAAATGTCATAAATCTTTACACCCATGGATATGAAGTTCTTGCCAAAAAGGAGTTTGTTGAATCAAACCAGAATGAACTTCCATCAGTTTTTCTCGATCGGTTGCGCTCTCGGCCTTCAATGCTTCCATGTGGAATCTCTTAAGATATTCACCGAGTAATTCTTCTGGCTTTTGTCTAATGTTGGCTAACATGTAAGAATCTATTACCGGATCTTTATACATGTGATATTGCGCTATGAATTCTTAGGAAAATTGTTCCCAAGAACGAATAGTTTTCTCCTGGTAATTCTTGTACCATTTAATGGCCGCTCCTTGAAAAGTGACCGGGAAAAGCCTGCAGCGAATTAGCCCAGGAGTATTACATAAGTTCATCCAAATTTCAAAGGTTACAATGTGATCACCTGGATCAGTAGTCCCATCATATTATAATGGGGGAATTCGAATGTGGAGAGATGGACTAACTGCCATTATTTCTTCTGAAAAAGGAGTCTTTTGCAGGATAACATATTTCTTTAGGTCGGGAATTCCTTTTTCCTTAAGCGCATCCATAATCATTTGATGTAGGATGTCTTCTTGGGCTGCTTTACCTTTGTGGCAACTTTCTCTATCTCTTTGAAATGGGCTATTTGACTGTTTAAGGGACCTTTCAGCTTGACTTCCTTGGTTTAGCACTTCACTCTTTGCCTCATTTGTAAATTGCACTTCATCTTCTCCTTCCATGATCCTTAAAGGTTCTTGAGATGGAGCTCCCTCAAAAAGTCTTTGCATAGCCATCATTTATTGATGTAGATTGTGGACCCCGATCTCATGGTTTTGCAATCTTATTAAGGTTGAAGGTTGTCCAACTTCCATAATCTCTAAGTTAAAGTTTGGGATTATGTTATCTTCCAAAGTTGATTGTGTAGCAGCTTCATCGTTTGAATTATCGATATTATTCCTTGCTCTTACCATTTTCTTCTTTTGAATGAAGAACTCTATGCGATTAATTTGTGATGAAAGTTATAAGGGAGCGGAGAATCAAGCCCTCCTTCTAGTGCAAAAAATGTTAACACGAAAATGTCTCAACGCCTAAAATTTCAAGTTGGAGTATGAGTAATGCTTTCGGAACGTCCTTTCGAATGAGTGGAGATTGCTAAAGCTTTTCTGATTGGAAAAAGTGATCAAAAATTCGCCTTTGGTACCTTTCGATACAGTCGAAAGGGTATTTTTCCACTTGGTAAATTCTTTCGAATGGGTTGGTTAGAACTTTGTCGAAACCACCTTTCGACACAGTCAAGGGAGCTTGAGTTAGGGATCTAACAGGCTTAGGAAACGACTGGGTTGAAAAGGTTTCGACTCTGTCGAGAGGGGTAGTGTTTGCAATCTAGTTGATTTGAGCTAAGGTTTCTAGGAAATAAAGGACTTAAGGTTCCGACTTAGTTGATGGGTAACCTTCCGACTAGGTCGAGACGTTGAATAATAACAGTCATATGACATAAGAACTCCATAGTTGTAACGTGACCAATAGTATCATAATCTCTCTTTTTATTGAACTCAATTGTACAAATTGACCAGATCCCCAATCTGATTTGAGAATTAGAGTTTTTCTAGTTTTAAGAAAAATTCAAGTGAGAAGTCAAAGAAATCGGATCCTCTATAACTGACCCCTGAGGTCATATTTATAGATGCAGGTTGGGACCTTTCGACTCAAAGCTTTCGACGCAGTCGAAAGGTCGGTCTTTCTGCTTTTGTGAATGTCTCCTGAGCCATACCTTTCAACTTGGTCAAAAGGGTTTTAGTTATTCTTCTGTTGCCGCTTGAAGCTGGACTTCACTCTTGCTTTGTTTCCTTTCGACTTCATCGATAGGTGTTGCTTGATAGCTTTCAACCTCGTCGAAATGTCTACCAATGCGCTTTTGTCTTGAATGTTGATGTGCCACATAAGTTGACTTGGATGCTAGCCTCGACGTTGTCGAAACGTGTCCTTCTTTGGCTTCGAATGAGTCAAAACATCTAAAAAGGCTTTATTGCACACGGGCTCTTTCGAAAGCCTCTCCCCCATCTGATTCGGAACCTTATGCCTTTATGGTAACGAATATGTAGTTCTTCTTTCTTAGGTGAGGGTGGCCCTAACTGTTTCGAAAGGCTATATATGCTTTCGAAAGGGTCGAATCGGTTGAATACTTCTTTGGCGGAAGTGAATGAAGGCGAAATCAGGACGTTTGGAATGGTTTGGCGCAACATGTAGAGTATCTGTTATCCACCACCTTCGAGAGGTGTCCTTTTGAGTGATTAGGATGCTGTTAAAATGCTTTCTATCCCCTTCGAAAGGTAGCCTCCGACCTTGTCGAAAGCTCTCCTTTAACACAATCGAAACGTCCCTCTGTCCTGCTCGAAAGGTACCGCTAGCGCCGCTACATCCTTGTCGGAAGCTATGTTTGACTAGACCATTTTGGTGCTTTCTGATTCTTATCAATGCTCTTGTGTTCCTTCTTTCATACTTTTATTCTTGAGAATATTTTATGGATAACAACATGAATATGAAACAAAATCACAGATTTCAAAAACAGCGTTTCACATTACATTTTCAAAACATGTTCCATATTCAAAATACATAATCACATCGCTTTCCCAGGTTCAGATAAAATAATTATACATAAATACGCCAAGAGAGACATATGAAGATGCCCCCTTGGTTGACCAGAGTCACTAAATAGTCATATCTGACTTAATACAAACACAGCGGAAATACATCAAAATAAAATTGCAACTCCTAATTAGCTATCTGTCAGCAACCTGTTCGTCTCCGGAAGCTTTATTTGCCAACCTACCAAAAACCTGTAAATGCTCAACCCTCAGCCTACTCAAATCAATTTTAAGCACCCGAGAGTTTAAGGGAAAAAACATAAACTTCGAGTCAGACATAAAGCCTGGTGTGAATAATACTATACATCTCGGATATACGATATTAAGTGAGACCACGCCGCTTAGAGGAATGGATTTCCCCTCACTAGTATCCTTTTAAAACATATCTTTTGCAAATCATAATCTTGCAACCAAAACTGGTTAAAACTGTAAAGCATTTTATGTAAACTTACATATCAGGTAACAAATGGACTAACTATCCGAACAATATAGTTTTGTTGGCTAACTACTAACCTTTGGCTGACTCGGGCCTACCAAACAATATAATAAAATGGCCTAACATCTGTTAAATAAGTCTTCTAGACGGTCTGTCCCTAACTTACTCTCTCCCAAGGTCCACTGATCCTAATGGTTTTGCGGGCTCACCAATAACCTACACGGCGCAAATATATTCCTTTCTGTGTGTACCATAACTTTAGTCTTACCTTTGACAAATCCCTACACATTGGAATTTTGGACTAAATTAGCTAGGGGCTAATAGCTAATGTATAGGGCGCAACTCTATACCAGTCTCATCTGGTATTCTAATATCTGAGTCATTTTACTTAAATTTTCCTTGAAAACCTTTTCTTCTCAAAGTGATTTAAAATCTTTAAATCAAACTCAAACTAGGAAAATATATACTCTATGCTTTACTCAGAATCACCTTACCATGCTATATTTACTTTACCCAAATCTTTGTTGATGAAAACATTTAAACCTTTGAAAGTATCCCTTTCGATCTCATTGAAAGTATCCCTTTTGTAACTAAATAAACCCTTTCTTTCATCTAGGCCGAAAGGTCAAAACCTTCCTTTCGAAACCATTTACATAAACCTTTCGAAACCATTGAAATACCTTTTCCTTCGAAAGCTAAAAACCTTTGACATCATATCTTTAAAACCTTTAAACATTGCCTTTCGAAACGATTGGAAAAACCTTTCCTTTAAACCTTTCGAAACCATTGGTTAAACTTCTCGAAACCATTGGGAAACCACCCCTTAGAAACCTTCCTTAAAAACCTTTCGAAAGCATCAAAATCTTAAACCTTTCGAAAGCATTTGGGTTCAATTTAAAACATGTGGAATCACCTTTCAAAACCATTCAAAATCTTATCTTTCGAAACCTTTGGGTTAATCTTTACAAATCTCTAAGGGTTACAAACAACAAGGATGAAAGCAACTCTTTCGAAAGCCAAAAACAAAGCAAAGAAGTGACGGTGTCGAAACCATCCATCCGAAAGCATTGGAGAAGCGGTAGGGTTTTTATAAAACAAAATTAACCCTCTCGAAGGTATTGCTTCGGATGGTAGGAAGCGGTAGCTAAGGCTTCGACCTAGTCGAAAGCGGTTATTTAAAAACAAAGGCGCAATCATTTCGAAACCATTCCTTTAACCAATTTGTCTCATTCGAAAGCCAATCAAGTCGAAAGCAATATAGTCGAAAGCAAAGAAAGCGCATTTTTCATTTAAAGCAAAGTCATGCCTCGACCCCATCGGAACCTATGGTGATCTCGACCCAGTTCCTTGCGCCTTTGTCCAATTCAGTATGTACCAGGTTAATGATACTATGTGCATTAGTTTCGATGGCATAGAGGCGGAAGCTCTCAATCGAAACCCCCATGTGCCGAAAGAGGTGAAATATGCTAAAATCATGTAAAAACAGATTTTAACCTTTTTAAGTAATCTTTTTAACTAACATGCTTTGTTTGCCAAAATCTTATTGGTTGCTAATTTTCTTTTCTAAAAGCATTGCCATAATTTCAGAAATAATAATTTAATTTATTTACAAAACACCCCTTATCCTTTTATAAATATATAAAACATTTAAGTCACATACCTTAACTAATTTTATATATTCATCAAAAAACTTTGGAAAATTCTACAAAAATTCTAGAAAATCCTTTTTAATATGTTTTCTAACATATATAAATTTTAGACCCAAATTATTTATAATTTAACCGTAAATTATTTATAACCCAATAAACCATTTTCTTCACTAGAAAATTAATATAAAATCCACATTAATTCAGAAAATTATGAAAATTGAAACCCATCTCTAAAATATCATTTTTGATCTATATCTAAAATCGCAAGGCATTTGGATGTTATTAAATAGGGATTTCACATCAAAACATATCATAAAATCTATATGAATAAGCATAAATAATCAACAAGCATATATAAACATTTCTCCTTCAAAATCATGGCTAAACTATGCAAGATAAATAGGATTTAACCTTAAAACCAAAAAAATTTAGAAAACAAGAGATGTAGTCATTATTCACCTTAGCTTTGTGATTTTGGATGTAAGATTTGATCTTGATTAATTGATTTGATTCTTCCTCTTGAATCCTAGCTTTATATTCTTCCTCTTGCTTGCTAATGGTGGTCGGCCTTAGATTATATTTTTGCTTGTGAAAATAGAATGAACATATGGTGTGTTTTCTTAAGGGTTTAGAGTGTTAGAATACTTATTATTATATTTTTCCCTCCCTTATTTTCTAACACTTTAATTCTTTAGTTCATTGTTTAGTCATTAACATGGCATGGATACCCTAATCACACATCTCAATCCCCTAATCAACTTACATTATTTTATTTAATTTAACTAATTAAATTTTCTAAATAATGTTACTAAAAATATGGGGTGTTACAGACTCCTCTCCTTAAATAATTTCGTCCTCGAAATTATGATAAGGTACACATTAAAGCAATCAAAGGTAAAACATACCATCAAACAAATCAGGATAATCGTCTCTAATCCTTCTCTCAGTATCCCAAGTACAGTCTCAATCATCATCACTCCACTGGACCTTCACTGATATGACTGTCTTGTACCTCAACTTCTTCTCATCTCTCGTGACTATCCGGACAGGCTTCCTAACTATAATCAAGTCTGGTTCCACTACTAAATCCTCTAACACAGTCGGTGCTATAGTAGTGTCTAGATGCCTAACACACTTTCTCAGATGAGATACATGAAAAACATCGTGGACTCCTGCCAAAATACTCGGTAACTCTACTCCATACACGAGTTTCCCGATCCTCTCTAAAATAGGAAACGGTCCTACGAATCTCGGTGCTAACTTCCCCGTCTTCCTGAACCTGATAACACCTTTCATCGGCGATACCTTAATGAAAACATGATCTCCAACAGAGAACTCTAAATCTTTCCGTCTTCTATCTGCATAGCTCTTCTGCCTAGACTGAGCTTCCTTCATTCTCGTCCTTATCAGCTCAATCTTCTCTGTAGCTTCTCTTACCAAATCGGGACCAATGATTAATCTATCTCCGGTCTCTAACCAACATGCGAGAGATTTGCATGGTCTTCCATACAAAGCTTCAAACGGTGCCATCCCTATACTAGTCTGATAACTACTATTATACGAAAACTCGACTAGGTGTAGATGGTCTTCCCATGATCCCCCGAAGTCTAATACACAAGCTCTTAACAAGTCTTCCAAGATCTTGTTAACTCTTTCCGTTTGCCCATCTGTCTGCGGATGGTAAGCGATACTCATCTTGAGCTTGGTTCCTAAACTCTCCTGTAGACTCTTCCAGAACTCGCTAGTGAACAAGGAATCTCTATCATTAACAATACTACTAGGAATTCCATGCAGTCTAAACACATTCTTCATAATAACTTAGCGAATACTGGTGTTGTCCTATTTGACTTAATGGAAATGAAATGAGCACTCTTTGTCAATCTATCCACTATGACCCATATACTTTCATTTCCTTTATTAGATCTCGGCAACCCGTCTATGAAGTCCATATAAATAGAATCCCACTTCCATACCGGAATATCCAATGGCTGAGGCAACCCACTTGGCTTCTAATGCTCGACTTTCACCTGTTGATAGTTCAAACACTGTTTCACCCATAAGCCTACATCCCTCTTCATTCCTTCCCAGAAGAAACTTCTCTTTATATCCTGATACATTTTCAATCCTCTTGGATGAATAGTGAAGTTCAAACGATGTCATTCCTCTAAAACTTCCTTCCTTATATCTTCCACATCTGGAATAAATAATATACCCTTCTTTCTCAACCACCCACTTTGGTCAAGACTGAAATCCTTCAAGTCATCGCTCTCTATTTCATCCCTTAACTTCCTGATCCTTTTAGCTAACATTGGGTCCTCTTCATGTATAGAGGAAATCTTCTTAATCAATACCGGACGGACTTCTAAACAAGATAACATAGCAGACTCTCCACTAGACCTAGCCTCGGATCTCCATTGCACTCTGCAAGTCGACAACGCTTCCAAGTCTTTCCATTCTGCTATCATAGCCAACACTGCATTCTGATGCTTCCTACTAAGCGCATCTACAACCTTGTTGCCTTTCCCCGGTGTGTACTCAATTCCAAAATCATAAGCAACAATAAACTCTAACCATCTCTGTTGTCTCATGTTCAGCTACCTCTAAGAGAATAAGTACTTCAGTGACTTGTGATCCATATAAAGCTCAAATCTCTCTCCCAAAAGGTAATGTCTCCACACCTTCAAGGTAAAAATAACTATAGCTAATTCTAAGTCATGAGTCGGGTATTTGACCTCATGCCATCTAAGCTGTCTAGAAGCATAGGCAATCCCTTTACCGCTCTACATTAACACTGCTCCTAATCCAGTTCCACATGCATCTGTATAAACTACCAAATCTTGATTCCCCTTCGGAACAACTAATACACGTGCATGGGTCAATAAGTGTTTCAAGCTCTGGAATGCTTCCTCACACTTATCGGTCCAAACAAACTTCACATCTTTTCGCGTTAGCTTGGTCATCGGCGCTGCTATCCGCGAAAAATCCTTTATAAACCTCCGATAATATCGAGCCAATCCAAGAAAACTTCTTATCTCAGTCACTGTTTCTGGTCTTTTCCAACTATTCACTGCTTCGATCTTAGTTGGATCTACTGCCAATCCTCATTTTGAAACTACATGACCAAGAAACTTCACCTCCTTCTTCCCGAAATGACACTTTGAAAACTTCGCCTTCAGCTGATGTTCTCTCAAAGTCTCAAGAACCACTCTAATATGAACTTCAAGCTCTTTCTCATCCTTAGATTATAACAAAATATCATCTATGAACATGAACATGAATCTATCCAAGTGCTCTTTGAAAATTCAGTTCATTAAGTCTACAAAGAATGTCGGCGCATTAGTTAGTCCAAACGGCATATCTACCCATTTGTACAATCCATATCTAGTCCTAATCGCCGTCAAAGGTATACTATCTTCTGCTACTCTAAGCTGATGGAAACTTGTAGCCAAATCCAACTGAGAAAATATCTTGGCTCCACTCAACTGATCGAAAAAATCATCAATTCTAAGCAATGGATATTGATTCTTTATCATCTTCTCATTCAGCTTACGATAATCGATACATAATCTTAACGATCCGTCCGGCTTCTTAACAAACACTACGACTGCTCCCCAAGGTGAACTGCTAGGTTTGATAAAATTCTTCCCATCCAAATCCACCAACTGCACCATCAGCTCTCTCATCTCTATAGGTGACATCCTACTTGGTGGCCTACTAACTGGTTCTGCTCTAGCCACCAAATCTATTCGAAACTTAATGGCTCGTTTCGGTGGCAATCCTACTACCGTCTCGAAGACATCCGCGAATCTCTAACCACGAAAACTCGATTCAACTCGTCTTCTAACTCCATAACACCCAACAAAGCATTCACCTCACAGCTAGGGCTTTCTACGGTATATATAATTCGATCACTACAATCAGGGCGTCTAAGTGATATTTTCCTATTGTGGCAAAATATCCTAGCATCGTACTTAGTTAACCAGTCCATGCCTAATATAATTTCGAACCCTACAAAGTCAAATATATGCAAACTGCAAACAAAGGTGAACCTAGCAAGTCAAACTCTAAGTGGTCACACTTCATCCCAAGTGTCTCATACCTTCCTATCGGATTTGCAACTCTTAAGGAAGTAACTAAATATGTGGATTCTAGGTTAAGCTTATCTACCAAACATCGAGATATAAAAGAATGCGATGCACCAGTATCAAACAAAACGCTAACAGGCATATCATGGATCTGAAGCGTACCTCCCAATACTGATTTCCCTTTCTCCCCTGCCATTGGCCTAGATGTAACTAGTTCCAATGCAAATACTTTCCTTTCCCTTCCTTTCCTGGTTCCTTGCATTGGTTCTTATAGTGGCCAATCTGATCGCAATTGAAGCACTTGATATTCTTCTTCCCGATCACTTCCTTCGCCTTTCTAGTATGACATTCATTAGCAAAGTGCCCCTTCTTCTCGCACTTATAACAAACCACTTCGGACTTTCCTTTCTTTGCGGCTCCACCTTTTTGAGCACCCTTCTTATGAAAGAATTTTCTCTTCTGACTCTGCCCCACCTGGACTTTCTTTGACTTACTCTTCTCTAACAAATCAAGAATTTCTTCGTTCCTCAAAGCCATCTCCACTACAGCGTCACAAGGGTCTCTAATATGAGGTAACATAGCCCTTGCCAACTCAGGGTTCAACCCCCTAATGAACTTCTCATTTCTCTTCAGCACAGTGCCAACAATGACATATCCATATCTAGCCAACTCCTCGAATCTTCTAGCATACTCCAACACAGTCATATCTCGTTGTTCCAGCTCAGCAAACTTTCTAATCAGAGTAGTGAAACAACCCCACAACCCTTAATATACCCAAAAAGGGCACACTAAAGAATATGGTGTGCTATAGGTATGCTAAATTTTTTACAGAGACTAAAATTCACAAGAAAAATAAATAAAACAGCGAAAACATTTAAATAGCAACTCATTAAAAATTAAACTTCATAAATACGTCATAAAACCAAATATGTCTCAAAATACCAAATACACATGTCTTATGAAAAATACCATCTCAGTCACAACATCAGAGTACATAAAATCATAAAATCATCCTTCTCATCAAGTACTAGTACCTCCCAAGTCAAATGAAAATAAAACTGGAAAGAAGTAGAAGAAGAATACATGAAGAATCTCCAACAATATCTCTCCAATAAAGCTAAAAATCTACTGCCCTTGCCTCTGCTGGCTTATGGGGGAAAAAGGGAAACTAGAGGACTAGGTCAGACAAAAAGTCTAGTGAATGAAAGTAGTTACTAGTATTTTTAAGCAAGATAAGGATAATAAACTTTGCAACAGTTATATTATAAAAGGAAGTAAAGGAAAAGTTAAAGCTGGAATAAAATACTGTTTATCTGTTTGCTTCGCTTAGATAGTTTTGATTGGATTGTTTGCACTTTTCTAAAACTGCTTTGATTAGGCTGAAATCCCAATCCTAGTTTAATTAGACTGAAATCCTAATTCTACCCTTCGATCGACCTTCTATCTCTGTTGTGCCACTATGAGCTAGTCCCATCCTGTGGCTCCCACAGCAAAAGGACACATGTTTAGCGCTTTGGAACTCAATAGCGACTTATATCCCTGCTCTGAGGCTGCACGCTCGGCCATCGTCGGCTCGCACTATCTGTTGCTCCCTCTCTTGACCTCTTATTTACCACTACTTCAACATAAGCGTGCCCGGCCTCACCTGATCTATTGTGGGACCATCAGTCCTAGTCTAACAGGGTCCTGCCCAGCCGCATCTAAGTGTTTGTGAGACCATCAGTCCTAGTCTGAAAAAAAGAGAATGCTGTCGGTACAGGTCCTAACAAACAAAATCTAGTTGCGCACCTTGCCCAAATCACCCGATTTGAGCTTCTATCTATTGACCTCTTATTTACCATTACTTCAGCATACGTGTGTCCCAGCCTCACCTAATCTATTGTGAGATCATCAATTCCTGATTGAAGGGGAATGCTGCCGGTACGGGTCCTACTTCTATCTTTGCTTATTAACTTAGTATAAGTTTTTAAAATAAGCCTCTTCTGTTATCTCTGCTATACTTTCGTATTAACTTAATTATAAGTTCTAAAATAAGCTTTTTCTATTACCACTAATTTTAACATGTGTGTTATAATTTTGGTTATTAACTTAACCCAAGGTCTAAGTTTAAAAATAAGCTTCTTCTGCTATTTCTTCTATTTTCTCTTTTTAGTTATAATTACATGTTATAACTATGCTTGCAAATGTCTTAAATTTGCCTATTTTAGTCTATGCCCAATTTATTACAGTTCTTCTTACTTTACATCTAATTTTCTACAAATTTAATGTTCTTATATTTTAATCCATATTAGCAAATTATTCTCTTCTATTTATTTATTCACGTAAAAAGGAATAAAAAGAAACTAACATTTACAGGCTAAATTTCAACTAAAAAAGGAATAGTTGTAAATATAATAAATTGTTAGTCCTTGAGATGATGGTTTTGATGACAACAACCTTAGGACTTGTTATAAAATATAAATACTAACGTTATGGTTTAGATATATATGTATATGCAGAATATAAACATGCAGGTACCAATAATGAAGACTGTACAGTATAGAGATACAAGAGTGATGAATTTAAAGATCGAAGATATCAAGATTGAAGACTCATGAGTATCAAGAAATCAAGTTATCAAGAGTTTAAGATTTCAAACAGTACAAGATAACGTAGTTAGTCTAGAATTATGTTAAAACTTCTTGAAAGCACTTACATCTTTATTCGAAATTTATTCGTGGAATGGAATCCACTTCGAGCCTGTTAAAGGGGTGGAACCCTAGTGGGATGGAACCCACGACAATATCTAGTGGAACATATAGTGGTCCTATTTTGATATCCACTAATTTTATAAAAATGTTTTTCAAAAATATATCTCTTGTTTTTTAAAAATGTTTTCAAAACTTTCTTTTCAAAAAGACATCTCTCTTGTTTGAAATATTTTAGCCTCAAAACTATTATTATCATTTTTTATATTTTGATTTCAAAATTGTCCTTGTTTTTAAACCATCTCTTGTTTTAAATATTTAGCTTTAAAATATTTATATACTCAGATTTTAAATCACTTTATAGATTAAGATTATATATATTAAAAATTATTTTCTAAACTCTTTTATATGTTTAAACTATATTCAAATATATTTACAAAGTTTACAAATTGTTTTGATAAATTATAGAAACCAATTTTAATAAGAAAATCAAAACATCAATTTTTCCTTGAGCATGTCGACACCCCTCAACCCTCCATGTCGATATGGTGTCTGTTATTTTCAAATTTCAAATTTCAAAAGAAATGTCTATTCGTCGTATCCTTTCACGAATAGATATGGCTGTTTCTCTACTATAAATACCAGTAAGTTCTAAACGAATTTTTATCAGATTTCATTTATTTTCTCTCCTCTTTATCTTCCACATTTATTCTAAAGAATCCTAAACTATACTCTGCCAAAATACCAAGTGAATCAAACCTGATTATCTCTTATTTGATTCTCTGCCACTCTTTCCATAAGATCTCAGTGCTATTCAGAGTTATAGAATCTTTTGTAAATCAAACTATTGAGTAAAAGGTGCGGTTGAGCCTTAAAATCACTTGGGTGTGATTGTAGCCCCGAAAATCAATTAGGTGATCTTGTAGCCTGGTTAAATCAAGAGAGTTTGCCCTGGACTCGAATATAGGAGGGTGTACCTCATAGCCTTGAAACCGAGGGTGTAATCTGGGAGATTATTTTGATAAGAAATCCATACGATTGTATGGGACTGGATGTAGAGTAACTCCGAACCAGTATAAAATCCTGGTGTGTTCTTTCCTTTAATGCTTTTATTTAGTATTTGCATTTGTGTCTGATTCTGTGATTATATCTATGTTTGTGAATTGCATTTGTTGGTGTTTAAATTGAATAAAATTCAAAAAGATTTAAAAAATCCATAAAACACTATTTACCCCCCTTCTAGTGTTATTCCAGCCTTAAGATCCATAATCCGCATTTCTCACGTTTGGTATCAGAGCATTGGTTTTCAAATTTTTCATAATTTGAATTTTGAAAAGTTTTTAAAATGGCTACCAACACTGGTTCTGTTAACACTATCGCTAGTTCATTTGTAGAGGGTCAGTCTACTGCCAAACCACCACTTTTTAATGGCAGTAACTATGCATATTGGGCATGTAGAATGAAAATATATTTACAATCAATAGGATTAGACACTTGGAATATCACACAAACTGAATATTCTGAACCTACAACTAGTTTTGCATAGTGGACTGCTGAGCAAAAGACTATTGCACAAAATAATTCCAAAGCCATGAATATTTTATTTTGTTCACTTGATAGGAATGAATTCAATAGAGTATCTATTTGTAAGTCTGCATATGATATCTGGAAAATTTTACAAGTTACTCATGAAAAGTCAAACAGACCAAAATATCCATACTCACAAATCAGTTTCAATTATTCAAAATGAATTCTAATGAGTCCATTTCGGATATGTATAGTAGATTTTAGGAGATTGTGCATTCTCTAATATCATTGGACAAAAAAAAATTTCCGAAGAAGATCAAGTCAGAAAAATTCTAAATTCTCTTACTCCCGAATGGGATCAGAAAACTCTTGCAATCGAAGAAGCAAATGATATCAGTACTTTAAAGATTGAAGAATTGATTGGAAATCTAATGTCGTTCGTAGTACAAATGCAAGGGAGAAGAGATAGCAAGGCATTCGAAAAGAAGTCAATTGCGTTCAATACATTAACAGATGGATCAGACTCGGGAAGTGACGATGATGAAGAAATAGCTTTCATGACAAAGAATTTTCGGAAGTTTCTGAAATACAGAAAGATGAACAACTTCAAAAAGAATGATCATAGGAATTCTGGAAATCATAATGAAGTACCAAACCACGTCAAATGTTTCAACCGTGACGAACCAGGCCATCTCCTGATAAGCAAAAGTTTCCTACAAGCAATGATTATACAAAGAAAAGGAAAAGAGCGTATACCGCTACACTAAACGATTCAGACTCAAACTCATCCTCAAGCGATGATGATCAAAAGACGGAAAATTCAAATATATGCTTTACGGCTATTCATGATTCCGATGATCTCGAAGATATGAATCTAGAAAAAGGTACACGTTTACAATATATTGGTTGAAATTGTTTGCTTAAAATTGTTTGATTGTTTTTGAAATTATGTGTTGTTTGAATTTTTTTTATTATTATTTTATTTTTATTTTTAATATTATAATATTTTTTATAAAAGAGTATTATTATATTTAATATTACTCCAGAAAATATATAGACATTAAAAATAATATATGTATATAGATATTAAAGTATATAGGAAAATATAAGTCACATGAATTCTCTGACCCATGTCGACATGGCCCTACCCATGATGTCGACATCCTTGTCAGAAATTTGAAATTCAAATTTGAGTTCAAATCTTTGAATTTCCCTCCACCTTTTCACCAAATCCAATGTTCTGGAAAGGTACCTCTTGACCAGAGAACATGTCTATTGAATATCTATTTCCATCATACCTTTTCACTTTCATTTTAAAATTCAAACTCTCTTTCACTCTTTCAAACTTTCTACTCTCTTCAAAAATGGCTTCTTCAAGCACTCCATCCACAATGAGGCTATCTAAAACCATTAAAGAGTATCTCTATAATGATCCAGAAGCAATCAAGGCTTATATAAGCTATGCTAATTTCGGAAAAGTTCATACGGGAAAGTTTGCTATCTTTAGCGATTTCTGTACATATGAAATCAATACTCTTCTTGAAGAGAATCATATCCTTAGTCTTTTTGACAATTCTCAAAATGATTTTGTTTGTTACCCAAATCTTGTTAAAATGTTTTATGCGAATTTGATTCACGGTTTTTATAAAGGAAATGAAGATGAAATTTGGAGAAGTGTTAAAGGCACTAAAATTGTTGTGAAATTTTGGGCAACATTCTCAATTGCAACTATTCGGTAATAGATATTTCTACTTTTAATATTGATGAACATGATCGTAAGATATTTCATCACATTTTTGAAGCAGATGACAACTTTGAATTTAAAAATCGTAACTTTTGTCCGAAAGCACGTATTGTTAATCATCTTTTGCAACATACTATCACTCCTAGATCGGGAAATTTCAATAACCCGACTTTAAAAGTTTGTAAAGCTCATTTTGCTATCTTTGGTCATTATGACATTAATTGGGCGCAATTGATTTTGGATGAACTTCGTCCTAAGAATTTGGAAATGGGTGAGAATACCTTGTATCATGGAATCTATCTCACTCGGATTTTTAATTATTTTGGCGTTGATTACAAAAGGGAAGAATTTGTTTCAAAAAAAGTGTTTAATCATGCCAACATTTCTCTCATGAAAATTCCTTTCATATTTCAACAATATGAATCTCTTGCCGAAAAGGATGAAAGATTGGCACATGAAGATATGGAGGAAGAAGATGAAGAAGAAGAAGAAGGGGAGGAAATGGAAATTGAAGAAGATAATAAAGAAACCTCCTTGGAAAGTATTAAATATCCTACCAATACTAACAATCCTTCCAACAAAACTATCCTCAAAAATCAAAAGATTATAGTGGAAAATCAACGAATTCCCAAAAGATCCGTTAGTAAGAAATTGGATAAAATGTCCACTAATATGAACAAATTCTTTGCTAAAGTTGGTCGGAAACTTGGCTTATCATCATCCTCCTCATCCTCTAGCGCATTCTAAGAACTAGGTTGTGATGTATTAGTTTGTTTTGTGTGAGCTTGTATTGTTCTTTTTATCATACTATGTAGTGTCTTATGTATCATCCATTTATAAAAATCATCTATCTTATGTTTTCCTACCTTATCGTGTCTCTGGAATAAATATTAGTATAGTATATAAGTTTATATATATACATACTTATTCACAAAATAAATAAGACACATAAATTAACAGACCCATGTCGACATGCCTCTACCCCCTTATGTCGACATATAACTATCAGATTTGGTTATTTTTAAAATTTTGAAATTAAAATAACTAACTCGTGCCTATTCATTTTAAACCAATTTCTGCCTATTTAAACACCTGTTTCTTCCAGAAATTTGTAATCTTTTCATTTATAATTGCATCTCTTCACTAGTTATCAAAAATGGCTTCCTCTTCTCAAACTCTAAGTGATAATCTTGAAGAAACTCTCAATTCATTCAAGAATATACTTACTTTTATTCTTCGCAATTAAAGGCACTTAGAACTAAGTCAAATGTAGGTGATAAAAGAACAAGAGAAGCATTTCGATGCACTCCGTTGGATGTTTCTGCCCTCAACAAAGATGATCTCAATGCAAATCCTGTAGGAACTTTGATTCAAGATAATGAAGATTGGGAAGTTATTAAAAAGGATCCTATCTTTGGAGAAGAAGGATGGGTTGAAGTTCCTAGAAATATTTGATCTCCTTATGGTTTGAATTGCTTTTTTTGGAATTGTGTGATTTGATTTGATTTGCTTTGATTTGATTAGAATTGATTTGGTATGAATGGATTGTATAACATTATATGAAACATAGTATATATTTATTGGGTTTAAACTTTCATATTTGTCATGTCTTTATTATTAACTCATGTTATTATATATATATACACACACACACACTCCATCATAATTTGTCACAGGTACTCCAGTATAAGACTAAGAGGGAGTTATATAAGTTTAGAATTAGTTTTTTGTTGATGACAAAGGGGAAGAAGTATAAAATAGAGTAGATATGCTTATATTAAGGGGGAGTTATTAGTTTTAGAGGGAGTTATAGTGAAGGTGAAGTATATTTTATAAACATAGGTTGTCATCATCAAAAAGAGGGAGATTGTTAGTCCTTGAGATGATGGTTTTGATGACAACAACCTTAGGACTTGTTATAAAATATAAGTACTAACGTTATGGTTTATATATATATGTATATGCAGAATATAAACATACAGGTACCAAGAATGAAGACTGTACAGTATAGAGATACAAGACTGATGAATTTAAAGATCGAAGATATCAAGATTGAAGACTCATGAGTATCAAGAAATCAAGTTATCAAGAGTTTAAGATTTCAAACAATTCAAGATAATGTAGTTAGTCTATAATTATGTTAAAACTTCTTGAAAACACTTACATCTTTATTAGAATTTTATTCGTGGAATGGAATCCACTTCGAGCCTATTAAAGGGATGGAACCCTAGTGGGATGGAACCCATGACAATATCTAGTGGAACATATAGTGGTCCTATTTTGATATCCACTAATTTTATAAAAAATGTTTTCCAAAAATATCTCTTGTTTTTTAAAAATGTTTTCAAAACTTTCTTTTCAAAAAGACATCTCTCTTGTTTGAAATATTTTAGCCTCAAAACTATTTTTATCATTTTTTATATTTTGATTTCAAAATTGTCCTTGTTTTTAAACCATCTCTTGTTTTAAATATTTAGCTTTAAAATATTTATATACTCAGATTTTAAATCACTTTATAGATTAAGATTATATATATTAAAAATTATTTTCTAAACTCTTTTATATGTTTAAACTATATTCAAATATATTTACAAAGTTTAGAAATTGTTTTGACAAATTATAGAAACCAATTTTAATTAGAAAATCAAAACATCAATTTTGTCTTGAGCATGTCGACATCCCTCAACCCCCCATGTCGACATGGTGTCCGTTATTTTCAAATTTTAATTTTCAAAAGAAGTGTCTATTCGTCGTATCCTTTCACGAATAGATATGGCTGTTGCTCTACTATAAATACCAGTAAGTTCTAAATGAATTTTTTATCAGATTTCATTTATTTTCTCTCCTCTTCATCTTCCACGTTTATTCTAAAGAATCCTAAACTATACTCTGCCAAAATACCAAGTGAATCAAACCTGATTATCTCTTGTTTGATTCTCTGCCACTCTCTCCATAAGATCTCAGTGCTATTCAGAGTTATAGAATCTTTTGTAAATCAAACTGTTGAGTAAAATGTGCGGTTGAGTCTTGAAATCAATTAGGTGTGATTGTAGCCCCGGAAATCAATTAGGTGATCTTGTGGCCTGGTTAAATCAAGAGAGTTTGCCCTGGACTCGAATACAAGAGGGTGTACCTCATAGCCTTGAAACAGAGGGTGTAATCTGGGAGATTAATTTGATAAGAAATCCGTACGATTATACGGGACTGGATGTAGAGTAACTCCGAACCAGTATAAAATCCTGGTGTGTTCTTTCCTTTACTGCTTTTATTTAGTATTTGCATTTGTGTCTGATTCTGTGATTATATCTGTGTTTGTGAATTGCATTTGTTGGTGTTTAAATTGAATAAAATTCAAAAAGATTTAAAAAATCCATAAAACACTATTCACCCACCTCCCTCTAGTGTTATTCCATCCTTAAGATCCGTAATCCGCATTTCTCACATAAATAACTGTAAATAATTGGGAAAAACTATAAATAACAGTAAATAATTGCAAATAACTGAAATAAAATAGCTAAAAGAAAATAGACTAGAAAGAAAGTCTAAAATTTACTTACAAATAAACTGCAAATACACTTGCATAAAGCTTATCCCAAAATTGTAGAAAACCTACAACTATTGGAAACCCTATTATTTTAAATTACTTAAAAACTAAAATAATTACTAAACACTCACTTGTGGTCCTTAGCTCTTTTCCTCGGCCTTCCCGAATCCACTTTTAGGGTATAAAATATTTTAATTAAAAAGATCTTCTCCTTGAAAAAATATTCCTTTTAGGGTCCAGCCTCAGGCAATGAACCCAAATGGAGAAAATCTGAATGAGAAAAATAGCTAGGTCTAGGGTCTTATTTATAGTATCACTTAGGGATCTCAAGCCATTGGATTTGAAGATTAAATCTGGTGCAACCACGTCATAGGCTCGCTAGGAACCGTCGGATGGAAGCACGAACGCACAGGATCAAATTAAAATAGAAAAACACGTCATCCCTTCATCTGGACGAAAGTTCATCCAAGTATACAGGCGGGTCGACCGCCAGGTCGACCTTTCTACGGTGTGGGTCGACCTATAGGTCGATCCAGCTACAGGGAAGGTCGACCTGACCCTATATAATAATTTTTTTTCCTTTTTTTTCTTTCTGATTTCTTGTTTCTAGCGTATCTTCTTCATATTCACTCGGATTTTAACAATCTATATATGGAAATTGACCAGAAATTTACCACAGACACAATAGTGCAACTCCCGTGGCTTAATTCTGATAATTCCATAAAGTTATTTTATTATTTAATTAATTCGTTAATTAATGACTATAGCTCAAATTTTGGGTTGTTACATTCTCCCCTCCTTAAGGGATTTCATCCTCGAAATCTCTAAGGATAGAAGAATGAAATAAATGTTTTCATCCAAGTTCTACAACCAACTACTCACCCATCACCCATTACATCCATTGTCCTAAGTTTTTTCTAATGCAATTCATGATATGTATATACAAATAGTGTAGTGTCAATGTCCCTAACTAATGCAAAATATTAGGCGGTCTACTGATTCAGTCGACCTCCTTTCTATGCAATCATGTTCGTGCTATGTATCCAAATGAACGCAAATTTCCTAATAATAACTGATAGTTCTATATGCGTGCTACAATCATCATCCAAATGTAACAATCATATGATAATCATCCATTAATATCAACCATGGAATAAAATAAAAATGCAAATGTGCACACATCCATATGCATATGCTTTAGTGACCTTGTTAGGCCGATCCCTAAGAGATAATAGTGCCTAGTGTATATATATGCATCCATTAGCATCCACTAGCAAACACTTGCAACCACTAACGTCCATCATACATAACTTGTTCTAATAACATGTTTACATTCAGTCCTACCATCCATAGGTTAAGTCCTAAAATCTACCCTTCCAAAGGAAAAAGAACCTATTCAAAACTAAAGATGGAAATAGAAAATTTTAAAACTTACTATCAAAGAGATGCGGATAAGAGGTACGAATCTTCTCTTCAGCTTCCCACGTAGCGTCTTCAACATCATCTCCCCACTGCACCTTTACTAACGGGACTTCTTTATTCCTAAGCTTCTTGATGTCACTTCCAATGATCTTGGTAGGAATATGATGAACCGATGCTTCTCTCTCCACTTCAACTTCCTCCAGTTGACTCGGCTCCACAACCTCTACTGAGTCATGTAAGCGCTTTCTCAAGTGCGAAACATGAAAAACATCGTGCACTCCTGCGAGTCTCTTCGGTAGCTTTACTCGATACGCCATCTTCCCTAATCTTTCTACAATGAGGAACGGTCCTACGAATCTGGGAGCTAGTTTCCCACTCGATCCAAACCTCACCGCCTTCCTTAGCGGGGAAACTTTAATGAAAACTAAGTCTCCTACCTCAAACTCAATATCCCTTCTGCGCTTGTCTGCATAAGATTTCTGTCTATCTTGGGCTGTCTTCATCCTCCTTCTAATCAAATCAATCTTCTTTGAAGTCTCCTTAATCATGTCAGCACCAAAGTAGCAATCTCTCCAAAGACTCTAACCAACATGAAGGTGACTTGCAAGGTCTCCCATAAAGTGCTTCGAAAGATGCCATCCCAATGCTAGCTTGAAAATTGTTATTATATGCGAACTATACCAAAGGAAGATGCTCCTCCCAAGTTCCTCCAAAATCAAGAATGCACATCCTCAAAAAATCCTCAAGCATCCTATTAACTCTCTCCGTTTGGCCATCCATCTGAGGGTGATAGGCCGTACTCAATCTAAGCTGCATCCCTAAAGCCTCTTGCAAATTTCTCCAAAATTCGCTAGTAAAGACAGGGTCTCAATCACTCACTATGCTAGAGGGAACTCCATGAAGTCGGACTATCTCATGAACATATAAGGATGCCAAATAAGCTGCCGTCCTCTTACTCTTGACCGGAATGAAGTGGGCGCTCTTACTCAAACGATCTACAATCACCCAAATACTGGTGTTCCCCTTCCTATATCGGGGTAATCCATCTATGAAGTCCATCGAAACACTATCCAACTTCCATTCGGGTACATCCAATGGCTGAAGTAATCCACCGGGTTTCTACTGCTCCGCCTTAACCCTTTGGCACACAAAACACTTAGCCAGAAACCCTGCCACATACTTCTTCATACCGCTCCAATAAAACATTCTCTTCATGTCCCTATACATCTTATCACCACCCAGATGAATATTCATTCGAGAATGGTGTGCTTCCTCTAGAACTACTCTCATCAAATCACTAGTGCAAGGGACACAAAGTCTTCCATCTCTCCTTAGCCACCCTTTTATATCAATGAAATAGCATTTGAGATGTCTAGAGACCTCTCCTCTGTTAATCCTATCCAAAATATCCATATCCTCTGAATCCTCTCGCTGTCTTGAGCCAATCTGATCTATGAGGGCAGGCTTAAACTCAATTGTTGCTAATAATCTAGGGGTAATGTCCGTAGAGGGCTTAAAATCAAAAGTGGAAATAAACTCTAGGCTCTTCCACTCTGCAAACATTGGACTAAGGGTTGCTTTCTTCCTACTCAATGCATCCGCAACCACGTTCCCTTTACCGGGAGTATAAGCTATCTTAAGTCATAAGATGCCAAAAACTTCATCCATCGTTGTTGCTTCAAGTTTAATCCTTTTGTGAGAATAGGTACTTCAATGATTTATGGTCAGTGAAAAGCACGAACCTCTCTCCTAGTAAGTAATGCCTCCAATACTTGAATGCGAAAACTATAGCATAAATCATGGGTAGGGTAGTTCTTCTCATGCGTTCTCAACTATCTACTTCAATAGCATACCACCCTCCCTTCTTGCATCAACACTGCTCCTAGACCCATCCCACATGCATAAGTGTATATTGTAAAACGCTTAGCTCCGTCGGGTAAAACTAAAACCGGTGCACTAGTAAGAGCTCTCTTTAGCATCGTGAAGGAATCCTCACAATCCACGTCCCACACGAATGCCGCATTATTCTTAGTGAGACGAGTAAGAAGTGCTGAAATCTTAGCAAAATCTCTAATAAACTTCCTATAATAACCAGCCAAACCTAGGAAGCTTTTAACTTCGGTAACGTTCTTGGGGCCTTCCAATCTTGCACTGCAATTACCTTAGCGGGATCAACAGCTAAACCCTCTCTTGAGACTACATGCCCCAAGAAATGTACCTCCTCTTGCCAAAAGTGACACTTCGAGAACTTTGCTCTCAACTGATGAACACGAAGTGTACAAAGAACCTCCTCTAGATGGATAACATGCTTCTCCATACTCTTGGAAAACACTAAAATTTCATCCACGAATACCACTGCGAACTTATTTAGGACATCTCGAAAAACACGGCTCATCAGATCTACAAAATATGCTGGGGCGTTGGTTAGCCCGAATGGCATAACCAACCACTCAAAGAATCCGTCGGGTGTCCTAAATGTTGTCTTATCAATGCTATCGTCAGCGACCCTAAGCTGATGAAATCCAGTGGCTAAATCAATCTGAGAAAACACTAAAGAGCCAACCAACTGATCAAAAAGATCATTTATCCTATGAAGTGGGTAACGGTTCTTCTTTGTGAGCTTATTCAACTCTCTATAGTCTACGCAAAGTCGAAGGGAACCGTCCGCCTTAGTAGTGAAGACGACTGGCGCTCCCCACTCAGATATGCTCTGTCTGATGAACCCTTTCTCCAATAGCTCACCAATTTGCTTACTTAACTCCTTCCTCTCCCTAGGTGTAATATGTCTCACGGGCAATGCCACTAGCTTAGCATTGTCATTCAGATAGATCCTAAAGTCGATCTCTCTCTTAGGAGGTAGTCCCCTAACCTCCTCAAAGACATTTGGGAAATCTCTGACGATTGGAACTGAATCTAACTCTGCAGATGATGAATCGAGGGAATAAAGGAAGCTCAACAAGAGTGACCCATGTGGGTCGCAAGAAACCTCGAGAGTCCGTCCGCTACATGTCTTTAGTCTAACGACTCTCCTCTCGTAGTCCAAAATCGCTCCATAAGTGGATAACAAATCCATCCCCAAAATCATCCCATACCCTGGAAATCCCAATACATAGGCGTCACAGTCAAATTCTATGCCTAATATGAAAATTTTCAAACCCTTACAAATAATGGATAAATGTACCGATCCTCCTATAGGGTTTGAAACAACTATAGGGTCTACTACTAAGGAGATATCTAAGTGCAAACAATCAACCAAGGAACTAGAAATGAAAGAGTGTGATGCTCCAGAATCAAAAAGCGTCCGAATGGAAAAATCAAAAATAGAGATCACACCTTCCACGGTGACTTTCCTACCTTTATCTGATCCACCGCTAGAGGGTGCCGCATCCAAGGCCTGAATCTGTGATGTAGGTGTGCCCGCTTCCTTGCCCCGTCTTCTGAGGATAAAATCTACTAAGGTGACCGGGCTGTCCACAATTATAACACCTTCCCTTCATTTTCTCCTTCTTGCAGTCTTTTGCGTAATGACCAATCAGTCCACAACTATTGCACTTCTCTCCTTTCTTGATCTGCTTTTGAGGTCCTCCCCCTTTCTTCTTATCCTTGTTGTTCTTCCACCACTTCTTCTTAGAACCTTCCGACTTAGGGACCTCCTTAGACTCCCCTTCCTTAGCTACATCAAACATGAGGGCCATCTCCACCAGTGACTCATAAGTAACTCCCATCGGTACGTGAGTCAATAACAACCCTTGGAGGGGCTGATTCAATCCCTTAGCAAAATTCATGGCCTTCTTGTGCGGTGTATTCACTAGCCCCATCCCAAACCGCGACAACTCATTAAATTGGTTGATATACTCCTTTATAGAAAGACTTCCTTGCTACAAACTAATAAACCTTTCCAACTGCATACTCTCTTCTGCTTGTGACAAAAACTTCCTCTCGATCCTCTCTCGGAATCCAAACCAACCAACATCTCTTCCTTCCAACTCAAGAACCTCCCACCAATAAGAAGCCTCTCCTTTCAACTGCCAAGATGCAAGCTGAACTATCTATTGATCCTCCAATACTAATAGCCCAAATATCCTCTCTGTACTCCTTAACCAAGCTCGTGCCTCCACGAAATCCTTTGTACCAGAAAATGTCTTGCCTCATAGATTAGCAAAGTCCTTGCATAACTTAGAGAAATTAGCTACTGCAGGTGGATTGATGGGATTTCCACTAGCTGGTGCTGGATTAGGCGCTTGCCCTTGCACCTCTGGTGTCGTAGCTTGAAGTTATCTACGAAACTAGCCTGGGACTGGGATACCCTCTAGAAGATTAGGGGCATCCGCCATTCTATGCAAAGAAAAGAGAACTTAGGCTCGAAAGAAGATTGTACTGGATTTTGAGGGGATTTTTATAAAAACTCTTTTATACTTGAAAACTATATCTAAGAGTTTCTTTCTGAAAAACACTTTTAAAACATGTTACTTTGAAAAATACTTTATTTCTAATTTTTTTTATTTTTTTAGGAATCATGTAACTTGGCTCTGATACCAAGTGAAACACCCCACACCCCTTAGTATACCCAAAAAAGGCACACTAAAGAATATGGTGTGTTATAGGTATAGCTAAAAACTTTACGGAGACTAAGATTCACAAGACAAATAAATAAAACAGTGGAAACACTTAAATAGTAACCCATTAAAAATTAAACTTCATAAATAAGTCATAAAACCAAATATGTTGCAAAATACCAAATACACATGTCTTATGAAAAATACCATCTCAGTCACAACATCAAAGTACATAAAATCATAAAATAATCCCTCTCATCAAGTACTAGCACATCCCAAGTCAAATGAAAATAAAACTGGAAAGAAGAAGAAGAAGAAGAATACATGAAGAATCTCTAAGAATATCTCCCCAAGATAGCTGAAAATCTATTGCCCTTGCCTCTACTGGCCTATGTGGGGAAAAGGGGAAAATAGAGGAGTGGGTCAGACAAAAAGTCCGATGAATGAAAGTAAGTACTAGTGTTTTTAAACAAGATAAGGATAATAGACTTTGCAACAGTTCTGGTATAAAAGGAAGTAAAGGAAAAGATAAAGCTGGAATAAAATATTGTTTAACTGTTTGCTTTGCTTAGATAGTTTTGATTGGATTGTTTGTACTTTTCTAAAATTGCTTTGATTAGGCTGAAATCCCAATCCTAGTTTAATTAGCATGAAATCCTAATTCTACCCTTAGATCGGCCTTCTATCTCTGTTGTGCCACTATGAGCTAGTCCCATCCTGTTGGTTCCACAGCAAAACGACACCTGTTTAGCACTTTGGAACTCAATAGCGACTTATATCCTGCTCCAAGGCCGCACGCTCGGCCACCGTCGGCACGCCCTATCTGTTGCTCTCTCTCTTGACTTATTATTTACCATTACTTCAGCATAAGCATGCCCAGCCTCACCTGATCTGTTGTGAGACCATCATTCCTAGTCTGATAGGGTCCTGTCCAGCCTCACCTAAGTGTTTGTGAGACCATCAGTCCTAATATGAAAAAAAAGGAATGCTGCCGGTATGGGTCATAACAAACAAAATCTAGTTGCGCCCCTTGCCCAAATACCCTGATTTGAGCTTTTATCTATTGACCTCTTATTTACCATTACTTCAACATAAGCGTGTCCCAGCCTCACCTAATCTATTGTGAGACCATCAGTTCCTGACTGAAGGGGAATGTTGCCGGTACGGGTCCTACTTATATCTTTGCTTATTAACTTAGTGTAAGTCTTTAAAATAAGTCTCTTCTGTTATCTCTGCTATACTTGCTTATTAACTTAATTATAAGTTCTAAAATAAGCCTTTTCTGTTATCTCTAATTATAGCATGTGTGTTATAATTTTGCTTATTAACTTAACCCAAGGTCTAAGTTTAAAAATAAGCTTCTTCTGTTATTTCTTCTATTTGCTCTTTTTAGTTATAATTATATGTTATAACTATGCTTGCAAATGTCTTAAATTTTCCTATTTCAGTCTTTGTCCAATTTATTACAGTTCTTCTTACTTTACATCTAATTTTCTTTAAAATTAGTGTTATTATATTTTAGTCCATATTAGCGAATTATTCTCTTCTACTTATTTATTCGCGTAAAAAGGAATAAAAAGAAACCAACATTTACAGGCTAAATTTCAACTAAAAAGGAATAGATGTAAATAACAATAAATGACTGCAAATAATTGGGAAAAACTATAAATAACAGTAAATAATTGCAAATAACTGAAATAAAATAGCTAAAAGAACATAGACTAGAAAGAAAGTCTAAAATTTACTTGCAAATAAACTGTAAATAAACTTGCATAAAGGTTATCCCAAAATTGTAGAAAAACCACAACTATTGGAAACCCTATTATTTTAAATTACTTAAAAATCTAAAATAATTACTAAACACTCGCCTATGGTCCTTAGCTCTTTCCCTTGGCCTTCCGAATCCACTTCTAGGGTATAAAACATTTTAATTAAAAAGATCTTCTCCTTGGAAAAATATTCTTTTTAAGGTCCAGCCTCAGGCAATGAACCTGGATGGAGAAAATTTGAATGAGAAAAATAGCTAGGTCTAGGGTCTTATTTATAGTGCCACTTAGGGATCTCAGGCCGTTGGATTTGAAGATTAAATTTTGCACAACCACGTCATAGGCTCACTGGAAAACGTCGGATGGAAGCACAAACGCACATGATCGAATTAAAATAGAAAAACACGTCATCCCTTCATCTGGACGAAAGTTCGTCCAAGTATACAGGCGGGTCGACCGCCAGGTCGACCTTTCTATGGTGTGGGTCACCTGACCCTATATAATAAATTTTTTTCTTTTTATTTATGATTTCTTGTTTCTAGCGCATCTTCTTCATATTAACTCGGATTTTGACAATCTATATATGGAAATTGATCAGAAAATTACCACGGACACAATGGTGCAACTCCTATGGTTCAATTATGATAATTTCAAAAGGTTATTTTATTATTTAATTAATTCGTTAATTAATTACTATAGCTCAAATTTTAGATTGTTACAAGTTGACTTCGCCATAACTGACATGAATCTCTCTTCGAACCTCCTCCTGAACTAAGCCCATGTTACCGTCTCTTCATTCACTGCCACAGTCACACTATTCCACCAAAATAAAGCTACTCCTTGAAGCTATCTTGATGCCAACCTCCTCTTCTGCTCATCATTGAGCCCCAAGTCTGCAAATATTCTCTCACAACGCAGCATCTGGTTCTCCACCTCAATAGCATCTTCAGTTCCAGTAAATGGCTTCCCTCCAAGCCTGACATAGTCTCTACTCAGAACAGCATAGTTGTTGACTACCAAAGCTTTCTAAACTCCTCCTCCCATTACTCTAGCAGCAACACCAGCTTGCGTCATATTCATGAAAAACCAATACATAGCTTCCATTCCAACCTGCGGGACTCCAGCACCCAAACTACCCGCTTGTGCCTGACCTTGGTTCCTTCTCATATTCGGTCTGGCATTACCATTTGTCGTGGTGCTCCCCCCAAGTTTTACTCTTCTCGAATCCATATCTGTATTCAAACCTCGTGAGATGAAGAAGAATATCCTAATAAAGATAGAAGACTAAAGATATAGCGTATACTTATATATAACAAATACAAGTATGTTACTATAGCGTTATCCCATACCCCATCTTTTCTCTAATTTCTAAGGATTATGTTTTTCAAAAATCATTTTTAGTTAAATTTTTTCATAAACTGTGCTCTAATACTAAGTTGTAACGTCCCCTATTTGGAGGCCCAAAGCTAAGCGCTATAAATGTTGCAGTCATCCATAGCATTAATTTTCGATGACCAAATACGGTAATGTTAATGGTATTCATAATATCAGCATCACATGAATATGAAACAAAATCATAGATTTTAAGAACAGCTTTTCACATTACATATTCAAAACATGTTCCATATTCAAATTACATAATCCCATCGCTTTTCCAGGTTCAGATAAAATAAATATTACATAAATACGCCAAGAGCGACATATGAAGATGCCCCCTTAGTTGACCAAAGTCACTAAATAGTAATATCTGACTTAATACAAACACAGCGACATCAAAATAAAAATAAAACTGCAACTCCTAATTAGCTATCCATCAGCCACCTGCTCGTCTCCGGAAGCTTTATTCGCCAACCAACTAAAAACTTGTTAATCCTTAACCCTCAGCCTACTCAAATCAAATTTTGAGCACCCGTGAGTTTAAGGTGAAAAACATAAACTTCGAGTCAGACATAAAGCCTGGTGTGAATAATACTATACATCTCGGATATACGATATTAAGTGAGACCATGCCACTTAGCGGAATGGGTTTCTCCTCACTAATATCCTTTTAAAACATATCTTTTGCAAATCATAATCCTGCAACCAAAACTGGTTAAAACTGTAAAGCATTTTATATAAACTTACATATCAAGTAACAAATGGACTATCTGTCCGAACACTATAGTTTTGTTTGGCTAACTACTAACCTTTGGCCGACTCGGGCCTACCAGACAATGCAATAAAAATGGCCTAACATCTGTTAGACAAGTCTTCTGGACGGTCTGTCCCTAACTTACTCTCTCCCAAGGTCCACTGGTTCTAATGGTTTTGCGGGCTCACTAATAAACTACACTGCGCAAATATATTCCTTTCTATGTGTACCATAACTTTAGTCCTACCCGTGACAAAGTCCTATACACTGGAATTTTGGACTAAATTAGATAGTGGCTAATAGCTAATATATAGGGCGTGACCTCATACCAGTCCCATCTAATATTCTAATATCTGAGTCATTTTACTTAAATTTTCCTTGAAAACATTTTCTTCTCAGATTTAAAACTTTTAAATCAAAATCAAACAAGGAAAATATATACTCTATGCTTTACTCAAAATCACCTTGTCATGCTATATATACTTTACCCAAATCTTTGTTGATGAAAATATTTAAACCTTTGAAAGTATCTATTTCGATTCCATTGAAAGTATCCCTTTTGTAACTAAATAAACCCTTTCTTTCATCTAGGCCGAAAGGCCAAAACCTTCTTTTCGAAACCATTGAAATACCTTTTCCTTCGAAAGCTAAAAACCTTAGACATCCTATCTTTAAAACCTTTAAACATTGCCTTTCGAAACCATTGGAAAAACCTTTCCTTTAAACCCTTCGAAACCATTGGAAAACCACCCCTTAGAAACCTTCCTTAAAAACCTTTCGAAAGCATCAAAATCTAAAATCTTTCAAAAACATTTTGGTTCAATTTAAAATATGTGGAAACACCTTTCAAAACCATTCAAAACCTTTGGGTTAATCCTTACAAATCTCCAAGGGTCACAAACAACAGGGTCGAAAGAAAATCTTTTGAAAGCCAAAAACAAAGCAAAGAAGTGATGGTGTCGAAACCATCCTTCCGAAAGCATTGGAGAAGCGGTAGTTTTTTTATAAAACAAAATTAACCCTCTCGTACGTATTTCTTCGAAAGGTAGGAAGCGGCACCTAAGGCTTCGACCTAGTCGAAAGCGGTTATTTAAAAACAAAGGCGCAACCATTTCGAAACCATTCCTTTAACCAGTTTGTCTCAGTCGAAAGCCAATCAAGTTGAAAGCAATATAGTCGAAAGCAAAGCAGGCACATTTTTCATTTAAAGCAAAGTCATGCCTCGACCCCATTGGAACCTATGGTGATCTCGACCTAGTTCCTTCCGTCTTTGTCCAATTCAGTATGTACCAGGTTAATGATACTATGTGCATTAGTTTCGATGGCATAGAGGCGGAAGCTCTCAATCGAAACCCCCTATGCCAAAAGAGGTGAAATATGCTAAAAGCATGTAAAAACTGATTTTTAACCTTTTCAAGTAATCTTTTTAACTAACATGCTTTGTTTTTCAAAATCTTATTGGTTGCTAATTTTTTTCTAAAAGCATTGCCATAATTTCAGAAATAATAATTTGATTTATTTACAAAACACCCCTTCTCCTTTTATAAATATATATATAAAACATTTAAGTCTCATACCTTAACTAATTTTATATATTCATCAAAACACTTTGGAAAATTCTACAAAAATTCTAGAAAATCCTTTTTAATAAGTTTTCTAACATATATAAATTTTAGACCCAAATTATTTATAATTTAACCGTAAATTATTTATAACCCAATAAATCATTTTCTTTATTAGAAAATTAATATAAAATCCACATTAATTCAGAAAATTATGAAAATTGAAATTCTTTTTCTAAAATATCATTTCTGATCTATATCTAAAATCGCAAGGCATTTGGATGTAATTAAATAGAGTTTCACATCAAAACATATCATAAAATCTATATAAATAAGAATAAATCATCAACAAGCATATATAAATATTTTGTCCTTCAAAATCATGGCTAAACTATGCATGATAAATCAGATTTAACCTTAAAACCGAAAAATTTTAGAAAACAAGAGATGTAGTCATTATGCACCTTAGCTTTGTGATTTTGGATGTGAGATTTGATCTTGATTAAGTTATTTGATTCTTCCTCTTGAATCCTAGCTTTATCTTCTTCCTCTTGCTTACTAATGGTGGCCAGCCTTAGATTATATTTTTGCTTGTGAAAATAGAATGAACATATGGTGTGTTTTCTTAAAGGTTTAGTAAGCGTCAAAATTGGCCACCAACACCCAGTTATAAGTGAAAGCACCAATATCCAGTCACAGATCACAGATATAGTATATGTAGGGAATATAATATGAAGAATAACCAAAATTAAAATGAAAGCAAGTAAAAGAGAGACAAGATTTACAGTGGTTCGGTTAACTCCGGCCTACGTCCACTCCAGAAAATTTCTTTTTATTATACTAAAATTTGATTACAGTTATAATTTGAAATTCCAGAATAACAATGGTAGAGTAGCCTCTAAGTAGAAGAAGATGAAGAGAAGCAGAATTAAGATTCCCATTTCTGAAGCCACAACTGCTGTATTTATAGGCGAAACTTCGGCTACAGGGCCTTCTCACCTACATGGGCCCGCCATGACGATCACCGAGCCCAACTCGTCCATCCTGTGCCGACCCCAAATAAAACCCGAAGTAGAACCAAAGTAATTCCTTTGGTGACCCGAAGTAGTTCGTATGCCAACCCCAAGTGAAGTCAAATGCCGACCTGAAATGTAGCCTATGCCGACCCCAAGCGAGGTCCATGCCGACCCGAAGTGAAGTAAGTCCACACCGACCCGGAGTAAACTCTTCACCGACCGAAGTCCAAACCAATGCCGACCCCATGTAATATGCCGACCTGAAGCCATATGCCGACCCCAAGTAGGACCTGAAGTAAACACCATGCCGACCCGAAGCAAAACCCGAAGCAAACCGACATTTGCCAAAATTCATATTTCAAGTACCTACGTCGTTTATCCATCGACTGTGTTTAATCCTGACTTCATATTATTATCTGTAATTGATTGTCCATCCATCCATCTGAACCAAGTCTATGATATCCCATCCTCGATAATCGTGAAGTCTATTGGGTTAAACCCGCCTGTATACTGCCTTGCCAAAAGGCGGGTTAATAGGTTTAGTGTATTAGAATACTCATTTTCCTATTTTGCCCTCCCTTATTTTCTAACACTTTAATTCTTTAGTTCATTGTTTACTCATTAACATGACGCGGCTACCCCTTATTAATCACAATTCTCAATCCCCTAATCAACTTACATTATTTTATTTTATTTAACTAATTAAATTTCCTAAATAATGTTACTAAAAATATGAGGTGTTACATATATATATCTATATAATAGAAAAATCAAACCATTATCTACTAAAGCCACTAGTAAAGTAGCATTTTGGCTTTTGTTGCTAATGATTGAAAATGATACAAATATATACATTTGTTTGCAACATTTTACATAAGAAAAGAATTATTAAGAGTAAGTGTAACGACCCGGAATTTTCGAACCCGAAAATTCCAGATAATTAGGAGAAAAAGAAAAGAGATAGAAGAAGAAACAGAACAAGACACAAATTCTCACATTCGCAGCGGATCAAAATACAATATCAAATAATAATATCAGTTATACAAAGAAAACTATATTTGTTAAATTACATTTTAATACATCAGAGTTGAAACATTCACAAATATACTAGACAGTTACAATTAACATGTCTCAGACAGCTATAATATATCACAGCGGAATACACTCCATACGTTCTTGTCATCCAGCTCGCCTCCTGAGCTCCAGAACGTCCTTACCTGAAATTTGTAATACTCGGTCTGACCCGAGCATTACATCAAAGTAACACCCGGGTCAGGCTAGAAACCAGCGTGAGTAAACCCAAATAACATGAAATACTAAGTTATAAAACTTATTTGCAAACCAGGGGTAACTCGTACCTTCCTACGAGTTCTCAAAGTCCATCACTAATACAACAATATCCAAGGACTATTGCTCAATTAAAGACCCAGTTACTTAATTTATTCCGATTCCAGCCTGTTCGGTTTTAACTCACACTTTATAAAGAATTGAAGTGGTTTCGGGTATTTACTGATACCCGACCCCGGTCTCTTCGAATCCAATGTCATCTTAACCCAAGTTATTCTAATGGAATACAATTCAAACTTTAGATGCAAGATATCGCTTTTACATAGTAATTCATCATCAAGAGATAACTTTATTATTACTATTCCATCTTCAAATATAACATATCACAAATCTCTTCATACAGAAATACCAATCAATTCAAAACATTTAACATCATTCATTCATTCATAAGCAAGATTTATCACTTCCAAGATTAATTTAATTTTATCTTTAATTAAATAAATTTCTAATCTAATCACTTAGATTATCTTTACTTAATATTAATTAATTACAAACCAATTAATTAATCATCCTTTAGTTTTTCCATCTTAATTTAATCACCATTGACTAATTATCCTTTAATTACAATAAGTAATTAACTCTAAATTAATTACACAAATCCTTTACTCATCCATACTAATTTCATTGATCCTTAATTAACTTCTCAAATTAATTATCTTATAATCATAAATTAATTCACTTTTAATCATTTATTAATTAACCTTTAATTAATTAATTATCTTTAATTATTAAATAATTAACCTTCAATTATTAAGTAATAAATCTTTAATCACTAATTAATTAATTAACCCTTAATTAATTTCATTAACAAATTAACCCTTTAATTACTTCCATTAAGTAATTAACATTTAAGTAATAAATCATCCCTAAATTACTTTCATTAATTAATTAACCTAACATAATTATTTTTAAACACAACAATTTTTAAAACATCTAGATTAACATTTTAAATCTTTGAAACTTATTTGAAAACTTGTTAACAAATTAACTTTGCTTGGAAACTTTGGACTTGTACAACTAAACAAATCCCGGGCCCAAAAATCAATTTCCCCAAGCCACACTCGTGCCCACAACTCATCTTCTCGAGCACGACCCCTTGTCAACTTCTTCCCCGAACTCAAAATTCACATCAATAACCCAGATACACAGATACGCGTGCACCTGCACAATCCATCGCCATAGCTCAGGCCACCACTGCCATTGCCGACAAGTCAACTTCGAGTCTTCCCTCATCTTCTATTCCCCCGAGTTACCACGCGAATGACTTCGAGTTCGAACCCGAGAGCATTCCTCATCTTCCCAAACATCACAGCCTTACCAAACTCAAACGTGTACGTGCACGTGTACAGATGATTGCCACCGCCCCGACCATCGTTCCGATAACCAACCCATCATCAACGACACCCTCAGGCATCACGTACACCCAGAACCCATCATTTCGCCGGAAATCGAAATCGAGTTACTCGACATAGCTGAAACCCAAACCTGATCAACATATCTCCTTTGCCGACGACGATCTTGTCCCCCGTAAATTCTGCCGCCTCGACCAAAGCATCGTCACGAACCCCATTGACGATTCCCCCCCTCGCGATCACTTCCTATCGACCACCGACGACGCGATTTCCTCAAAAACTCGCATCAACAAAACTGCCTCTTAAACCCTATTTCGTCGCTGACCCAATGCCACGGCAACTTATAATTACTTCAATCATTTTTCCTGTGATCCACAGACCCCCGGCCTCCTTCACCATTGATTACGATATTCAATTCGTCGTGGGTCGACGAGAATCGACGAAAACCAATTTTCCGTTCAAACCCAAAATCCCACTTCAAATCAAAACTAAAAATCACGATTTTATTATTAAAATTCATCATTTACAAAATCAAATCAGATTAGTATGTCAAATCATTAAATTAAAATCATCGAATTTTCCTGATTTAAAAGTTTTCACTGTAATTTTAATATTTCAAAATATTTACCCAATATTTTTACTTGATATTAATTTTAAACATGACTTTTCATTGTTATAAACATTTTTCTTTCAGAAATCAAAGCCTAAAAAGATTAGGGAATGAGTTTTTGAATTTCGAACAGGTTTTGTAGCCTGTAAGCTAAGAACAAAGAGGTGTACAGACATGCACACAATTATTCAATTTATTCCAGTAAAAATATATTTCTTCATGCATACTAGTCACCTTCAAAAATTTCTACAAACTAACTTACATGCACAGTGGTATAAAAGGATTTTTTCTTAAAAAGGTTGAAATTTACTCACCTGTTAAAATGAACAGAGAAGGAAGAAATTGCTTTTTTTGAATTCCTGGAAATGTATTTTGTTCTTGATTTAAAAATCCTGAGTTTGATCTTGCTTTGAATCCATCTTGATGATGATCTGGAAATGCTTTTGTTTCTAAAACTTGTATTTGATTCTAATCTTAGCTTGAGTTGATCTTTAATTTCCAGATTAAAGGCTTGAAACAGAGAACAGTTTTTCTTCATTGTAGTATGAATTAGTCTGGAGCTTCCTATGATTTTTGAATTACTTGATTTCAGTTGTAATATTGAGTTGATCCTACTGCATGTTTTGATTCAGGTGGAAGATGAAATAGATGCTGAAGTTCAGTTGAAAATTTGAACATGCTGAAGATGGAGTTGTTTTGATTTACTTTTAAATTTGATTTCAGATTTTTAGAAGAAGAAAGAAAAAAATAGAGAGGTTTTGAAATTGAACGACCAGGTTTCTCTAAACATAGTTATTTAGTATAATTTAGTTTTTAGATTAAAGATTGTTTTGCCACTTGTTAAATTGAATTATACAAAGCTTCCACATGTTATTACCATATGTTAAGATATTAACACATGTCCTAAGTATTTTAAATAAATTTATAAATATAAATAAAGCTTTTATTAATTAATTTCCTAATAACTAAATACCTATTCTAATTTATACAAATAGAAACCTTTTTAAAGAAAATAAAATAAACCAATAAGATTTTAAACAATATCATATATAGTATATGTAATTCATTTTTAAATGATAATATAAAACTTTTGTATTTATTTATTATTAAATAAATACTCCCCAAATTTATATAAATAAAATTCTTTTAAGGAAAATAATATAAAACAAATCTTATTTTAAATAAAAATTTTATCCATATATTTTATATCCAAAATATTTTTAAGATATATATATCCTTTAAATTCAAGTTTAAATCCAAATTCAAATGCAATTTAAAAAAAATCCAATTTAAAATCAATTCAGACATATATAAAATTAAATAAACACATTATTGCGTTGAAAATAATAATTCTATTTTAAACCCACTTATATCTATATTTATAAACATCTCTTTACTATTATTTATTATTGTTTGAAAATAACAAACCTTACCAATATTCATTAATTAATTTAAAAGATTATCACATTTTAAATTGCTTGAAGTTCCGGGATATCACATTCCTCCCCCCTTAGAATCTTTTCGTCCTCGAAAAGGAACAAAGCAAGAATTTTATTACAATGTTGATTATCAGTTAAATTATTCCTTAGACATCTAAATTCTTAACTCTTTTTATTTAAAAAAAAAATTCAAAACATTTTAAAAATCTATATAATATTATCAAAATAGTTTTTATAAAAAAAATACTTTGTATAGCTCGATGTTTCAACAAGTCCATCCTCGTTTTTACAGAAATTCGGTCATACGTTGATCAGGCGTAAGACTGAAAATCTATAAGTACTTAGCAGACCCGTTTTCAACACCAAGTGGAAATACTTGGAAAATAATTTATTGAAAATATAGAAAACAGTTTTGAAAATAGAGGAAATATCTTTGGTGAGAATGCTCTGGAAATCATCACCCCCATCCATGGTCACAGTTACATCACGGGTTACGTTGCCGTCGCAGCAAAAGTCCATGTAACTGATAACAGCATGGAACCCACAACAGATCGCAGTTACATCCCAGGGTTACGTTGCCGTCGCAGCAAAAGTCCATGTAACTGTTGGCTCTCAGCGGCACACACGATTTCGCTGTCAAAATGAAACTTCTCCCACATAGGTTGCAGTCTACCGATATAAAATCAAACGCAGACTGTTGGCTCTCAACGGCACAAACGACTTTCGCTATGTTACCATAGTGTCACAGTCTACCGATATAAAATCAAACGTAGACAGTTGGCTCTCAGCGGCACACATGACTTTCGCTATGGTCTGTAGTAGATCGCAGTGACATTGAGTTAAATTGTTGTCACAGCATAACTCAAATGCCTCTGTGGGCACCAGCCCCTCGACTTTCGCTACACAAATAATCCTCAGGAACTAGTTTTGTCCGGACTCCTCACAGGATCAACTTTAGAAACCCCCCTTGGGGCTCAAGGCAGTACCACCCAGTGGTACTCCTGAGAAGTTCATTTCAAGGAAGCGCCTTTTTCCCCAGAGCTATTCTCAAAACACTTTATACTATATACTTATAGTATCTTCAAATCATACCCTTTATGATTTATCAAAATCTCCTTTACACAAAATCGATTACCAAAATCGATAATTCTCAAACTAGGCTTTTCAAAATCCAAAATTGATTTTTCAAAAATCAAAAGCCTTTTCCAAATTATATAGGTTCCCAAAACCTTTTCCAAAATCAAGCTCATAAAATGCTTTATATATATATAGATATAGATATATATAACTTTGAAAATCTTTGGATCATTTCAAACTTGTATAAAACCTCTTTTATACTTCAATTATTTCAAAACCCTTTTTATTAGCAATAGATTCAACAAGGGAAGATTTACCTTATATAACAAGGATATATAACTTTATTTTATTCTAAATCAAATATTCACATTTGATAAATCTTTTATAAAGTTATTAACCATATTTCTTTTCAAAAACCATTTTACAGTTCTTATCCACACATCTTCAATATCAATTTCATTCAAATCCGTACGATGTACACATATCATCCGTACGCTATATCAATTTGATCGCTCACTCGATCACACAATTTCACTTCCGAACTAGTATCGTCCACCCGACTTTCTAGTGCGGACTCAGATCTGGTTTCTTGATCAGAAACCGTCATTCTCCTTGCATAGTCGTAGCTATGATAGAGAATATCCAGAACCAATCAAAAATCCATATCCAGGTTCGCCGTCGAAAATCGAGCGAAAAATCCCAACTCGGATCGATAATACTATCTCAAAATTCTGTGTTCGAATCTGGATCAAATCACTATGCAAATAGAATAATATATGTATATCCTACGTATTTATCTTTATTGATTAGTAGCTAAATCAATTCTCTTTTCTATTCACATTTCCTTTAATTCCATTCACTTATTCTCAATTGCTTCCATTTCCAATTGAGTTATTACTTTAATTACAAACAGTTTGAATTCTGACCAATTTAAATTTAAAAATAGCTTGAAAAAAATTTAAAATAGATAAGCAGTTGAAAAATAGTTATTAGTTTGTAAAATAGCTGTAAAATAGTTAAGTAGGTATAAAATAGTTAGATAATTGCAAAATAATTTTTAAAATAGTGATTAGATATAAGTAACTGAAAAATAGTAATTAGTTTATAAGACAGTTTCAAAATAGTTAAATAGTTCCAAAATAATTGTAAAATAAGTATAAGATAGTTTGGGGTTTAAGAAGAAAAATTATATAGTAAATAGTTTGGAAAAATATATTTGTATTAAAACAATTTATTTTGAAAATAAACCAGAGTCAAACTGTTCAATTCTCATCAATCCAATTTAAATTTCCACCTCCATTTAAATTAACTCAATTCCAATTTAAATAACTTCAATTTCCATTGAAATTGATTTAACCTCAATTCCAGTTGAATTAATCCTCTATTTCTTTCCTAATTCAAATCAAATTCCATTTGAATTTTAAACCTATTCAACTTAAATCACAATTTTCAATTAATTCACATAAATTTCAAATTGAACCAATTTTAATTCATTTCAATTCCAGTTTGAATTTATCCCAATTCCTATTTGAATTTGAACTCAATCAAGTTCAATTTTATTTCAAATTATTTCAATTCAAATTTTCCATTTAAACTTATGCTTATCCATCATCAATCACAATTCTAAATTAATTCAAATCAAATTCAATTTGAACTAATTCAAATCTCAATTTAAAACTATCTCGAATTATATAAATTCGAGTTAAAATTTTTAAATGTTGATTTAATTCCTTAAGTCAAATTAACCCTTTTTTTTTAAATCAAATCAACTTTTATTTTTAATTTAATAACTTAAATCTTTAAATCATTTAATTCTGAATCCAAATTCCAAATTTTATTTTAAAAATATTTTTACTTAACTTGTTACAGAGTTCAAATAAGAATTCAAAAACAATTTAATCTTCAGGTTCTAATTTATTATCCATTTATAATTTCCAGATCTCAAACCCATTTTGAGATCACTCATAACTCCCATTTAAATTAACCATTTAACTATCCAAGTTAAATTTAAATTTCATCTTGAAATTTTCAATTCAAGTTATTCATTCTAAACTCATTTAACTTCCTTAAGTTAAATTAAATTTACTTAATCCGGTCAACTCTACAAAATTTGAATTCCCATTCAAATTTTAAACTTCAGATTAATAATCTTTCCCTTTTTAAGTTTAAAAACTTAATTCACTTAGGGTTTTCACATCACATTTCCAGGAAAAATTTAAAATTCAATACTTAGATTTTATTTCAAACATCTTTAATATAATGTATATTCTCATTTATACATATTTATTTCCTTTACACTTCAAGTCATACTTAAAATTTTAAACCATTTTTGGTTTTTAATTTCAAAACAAACTTCTTTAAAACAATTTCAAGTTTTCTGGATTTAGATTTAAAATTTCACAATTTTTAAATTATCTTTAATTCCAATTTATAAGTCATACTTACCTAAAAGTTTATTTCCCTAAAACATTCCATTTTGCTTAATTATTAACAACATTCATTATTAAACACAACTACCATTTATGATAATAACCAAGGTTATCATATCTGGAAACCAATTTATTATTATCTTTATTTCTACAAATTCAAGATTTTAATTTCAGTTTGGATTCATTTCAAACTTAACTTTATTCAATTTTAATTTGGTTGTATTACTATTACCACTTAATTTAATTCCAATATTTTAACAACCAATTTCTTTATATTTATTAGAAAGAAATATCATTTTATATATCAAAATATATTCTTATATAAAATCATTTAAAATCTTTATATATAAAAATAACAAGTACGCTCTCATATATATATACACTCAACTCGTTCTAGGGTACCATTGACCCTATCCTTAACGAGTAATCCCAACAGAGCCAAGGTTCTCGCTTAACCTTTGCTCTGATACCAACTGTAACGACCCGGAATTTTCGAACCCGAAAATTCCAGATAATTAGGAGAAAAAGAAAAGAGATAGAAGAAGAAACAGAACAAGACACAAATTCTCACATTCGCAGCGGATCAAAATACAATATCAAATAATAATATCAGTTATACAAAGAAAACTATATTTGTTAAATTACATTTTAATACATCAGAGTTGAAACATTCACAAATATACTAGACAGTTACAATTAACATGTCTCAGACAGCTATAATATATCACAACGGAATACACTCCATACGTTCTTGTCATCCAGCTCGCCTCCTGAGCTCCAGAACGTCCTTACCTGAAATCTGTAATACTCGGTCTGACCCGAGCATTACATCAAAGTAACACCCGGGTCAGGCTAGAAACCAGCGTGAGTAAACCCAAATAACATGAAATACTAAGTTATAAAACTTATTTGCAAACCAGGGGTAACTCGTACCTTCCTACGAGTTCTCAAAGTCCATCACTAATACAACAATATCCAAGGACTATTGCTCAATTAAAGACCCAGTTACTTAATTTATTCCGATTCCAGCCTGTTCGGTTTTAACTCACACTTTATAAAGAATTGAAGTGGTTTCGGGTATTTACTGATACCCGACCCCGGTCTCTTCGAATCCAATGTCATCTTAACCCAAGTTATTCTAATGGAATACAATTCAAACTTTAGATGCAAGATATCGCTTTTACATAGTAATTCATCATCAAGAGATAACTTTATTATTACTATTCCATCTTCAAATATAACATATCACAAATCTCTTCATACAGAAATACCAATCAATTCAAAACATTTAACATCATTCATTCATTCATAAGCAAGATTTATCACTTCCAAGATTAATTTAATTTTATCTTTAATTAAATAAATTTCTAATCTAATCACTTAGATTATCTTTACTTAATATTAATTAATTACAAACCAATTAATTAATCATCCTTTAGTTTTTCCATCTTAATTTAATCACCATTGACTAATTATCCTTTAATTACAATAAGTAATTAACTCTAAATTAATTACACAAATCCTTTACTCATCCATACTAATTTCATTGATCCTTAATTAACTTCTCAAATTAATTATCTTATAATCATAAATTAATTCACTTTTAATCATTTATTAATTAACCTTTAATTAATTAATTATCTTTAATTATTAAATAATTAACCTTCAATTATTAAGTAATAAATCTTTAATCACTAATTAATTAATTAACCCTTAATTAATTTCATTAACAAATTAACCCTTTAATTACTTCCATTAAGTAATTAACATTTAAGTAATAAATCATCCCTAAATTACTTTCATTAATTAATTAACCTAACATAATTATTTTTAAACACAACAATTTTTAAAACATCTAGATTAACATTTTAAATCTTTGAAACTTATTTGAAAACTTGTTAACAAATTTACTTTGCTTGGAAACTTTGGACTTGTACAACTAAACAAATCCCGGGCCCAAAAATCAATTTCCCCAAGCCACACTCGTGCCCACAACTCATCTTCTCGAGCACGACCCCTTGTCAACTTCTTCCCCGAACTCAAAATTCACATCAATAACCCAGATACACAGATACGCGTGCACCTGCACAATCCATCGCCGTAGCTCAGGCCACCACTGCCATTGCCGACAAGTCAACTTCGAGTCTTCCCTCATCTTCTATTCCCCCGAGTTACCACGCGAATGACTTCGAGTTCGAACCCGAGAGCATTCCTCATCTTCCCAAACATCACAGCCTTACCAAACTCAAACGTGTACGTGCACGTGTACAGATGATTGCCACCGCCCCGACCATCGTTTCGATAACCAACCCATCATCAACGACACCCTCAGGCATCACGTACACCCAGAACCCATCATTTCGCCGGAAATCGAAATCGAGTTACTCGACATAGCTGAAACCCAAACCTGATCAACATATCTCCTTTGCCGACGACGATCTTGTCCCCCGTAAATTCTGCCGCCTCGACCAAAGCATCGTCACGAACCCCATTGACGATTCCCCCCCTCGCGATCACTTCCTATCGACCACCGACGACGCGATTTCCTCAAAAACTCGCATCAACAAAACTGCCTCTTAAACCCTATTTCGTCGCCGACCCAATGCCACGGCAACTTATAATTACTTCAATCATTTTTCCTGTGATCCACAGACCCCCAGCCTCCTTCACCATTGATTACGATATTCAATTCGTCGTGGGTCGACGAGAATCGACGAAAACCAATTTTCCGTTCAAACCCAAAATCCCACTTCAAATCAAAACTAAAAATCACGATTTTATTATTAAAATTCATCATTTACAAAATCAAATCAGATTAGTATGTAAAATCATTAAATTAAAATCATCGAATTTTCCTGATTTAAAAGTTTTCACTGTAATTTTAATATTTCAAAATATTTACCCAATATTTTTACTTGATATTAATTTTAAACATGACTTTTCATTGTTATAAACATTTTTCTTTCAGAAATCAAAGCCTAAAAAGATTAGGGAATGAGTTTTTGAATTTCGAACAGGTTTTGTAGCCTGTAAGCTAAGAACAAAGAGGTGTACAGACATGCACACAATTATTCAATTTATTCCAGTAAAAATATATTTCTTCATGCATATTAGTCACCTTCAAAAATTTCTACAAACTAACTTACATGCACAGTGGTATAAAAGGATTTTTTCTTAAAAAGGTTGAAATTTACTCACCTGTTAAAATGAACAGAGAAGGAAGAAATTGCTTTTTTTGAATTCCTGGAAATGTATTTTGTTCTTGATTTAAAAATCCTGAGTTTGATCTTGCTTTGAATCCATCTTGATGATGATCTGGAAATGCTTTTGTTTCTAAAACTTGTATTTGATTCTAATCTTAGCTTGAGTTGATCTTTAATTTCCAGATTAAAGGCTTGAAACAGAGAACAGTTTTTCTTCATTGTAGTATGAATTAGTCTGGAGCTTCCTATGATTTTTGAATTACTTGATTTCAGTTGTAATATTGAGTTGATCCTACTGCATGTTTTGATTCAGGTGGAAGATGAAATAGATGCTGAAGTTCAGTTGAAAATTTGAACATGCTGAAGATGGAGTTGTTTTGATTTACTTTTAAATTTGATTTCAGATTTTTAGAAGAAGAAAGAAAAAAATAGAGAGGTTTTGAAATTGAACGACCAGGTTTCTCTAAACATAGTTATTTAGTATAATTTAGTTTTTAGATTAAAGATTGTTTTGCCACTTGTTAAATTGAATTATACAAAGCTTCCACATGTTATTACCATATGTTAAGATATTAACACATGTCCTAAGTATTTTAAATAAATTTATAAATATAAATAAAGCTTTTATTAATTAATTTCCTAATAACTAAATACCTATTCTAATTTATACAAATAGAAACCTTTTTAAAGAAAATAAAATAAACCAATAAGATTTTAAACAATATCATATATAGTATATGTAATTCATTTTTAAATGATAATATAAAACTTTTGTATTTATTTATTATTAAATAAATACTCCCCAAATTTATATAAATAAAATTCTTTTAAGGAAAATAATATAAAACAAATCTTATTTTAAATAAAAATTTTATCCATATATTTTATATCCAAAATATTTTTAAGATATATATATCCTTTAAATTCAAGTTTAAATCCAAATTCAAATGCAATTTAAAAAAAATCCAATTTAAAATCAATTCAGACATATATAAAATTAAATAAACACATTATTGCGTTGAAAATAATAATTCTATTTTAAACCCACTTATATCTATATTTATAAACATCTCTTTACTATTATTTATTATTGTTTGAAAATAACAAACCTTACCAATATTCATTAATTAATTTAAAAGATTATCACATTTTAAATTGCTTGAAGTTCCGGGATATCACAGTAAGTTACTTTTTAAGTAAAAAACAACAGACCTACTTTTGATGTTGTTATAAAAGTAGTGGTAACAATTAAGATTTAAGTTAGGTCATTATTTATGAAAAAAATAGAAAACGCAACATTTTGTGGACAAAAAATATAGGTTGACTTGTAGTTTTTGAGAAAAATAAGAAGTTCTATAAATTCAATAATGATAAAAACTGTAATTATTTACTAAAATTATATTTAAGTAACTTGAATAAAAATATTTCTTTTTATATTTTAAAAACTTTGTTGAAAAGCGTACGTGTTTAAGCCCTTTAATTATTATAAGATTAAGATTGTGAAATGCACATCACTTGACTCACTTTGACGTAAACCTAGGGCTGTCAATGGATACCCGAAAAATCCGAAATCCGTTCGCATCCGTATCCGAAAAGCGGATAATATCCGATATCCGAAAAAACGGATGCGGATACGGATACGAAGACATCCGCATCTGAAAATTATCCGTCCGGTCTTTGTCAATATTATAGTACAAATTGTGTGTATTTTAGTATAATAAAAGATATTTATTTGTTGTTTTATCAAGTTAATAGTTTATATTATATACATTTAATGCTTATTAACCGCTCAAAACTATTTATTATCGCCATATTTGTTTATATTTAATACTTTTATGATCAATTGGATTGAAAAAAAAATATGTTACACTTAAAATTTATATTTATATTTCTTGATTTATCGGTCGTTAACGGATAGGATAATTATCCGATATCCGTCCGTATCCGCGGATGCGGATATCCGAAAATCATTTCGGATGCGGATGCGGATATGGCACTATCCGCATCCGAAAGTATCCGTTGACAGGCCTACGTAAACCCTGTTGTCACAGCCCTATAAATAATCTCCAACTCCAACTTTCAACCAAGCACTTCCAAAAGTTTCAACCAAAATTCCCCAAAACCCCTCAACCCACAAATCCATTCACCCCCACCCCAACAAAGGATGAATCGCACACCCTGGACCGAAAACGAAATCAAAATGTTCGAAGACTCCCCACGTTCAACAGATGGTTCCAGATCTCTCTAGAACTCCCCGGAAGAACCCCGGAAGACGTGCGCCTGCGCTACCAAGCTCTCGTCCAAGGCACCGAAGCCATCGACGCAGGTGAAGTCTTCGATCTGCCTGTGCGCGATGGAAAAGACGATGGAAGCGACGGGGGGGGGGGGTCTTGTACGTATGGGCAAATTATGTCCGGGTACAAGATGAAGATGGAGGGCAGGAAGATGAGCCGGCCCTGGGCTGAAGACGAGCATTTGTAAGTTCGAGGACTTTCTATATCTTTTTTTAAAGTAGTTTTGCAAATTTCAATTGCTTTAAATTTTGATTGGAAGTGGTTTCCCGATCCTTTTTTTGTTGGAGAAAATAAAAGGAGATTTTTGGAAGGACTGGAGAAATATGGAAAAGGAGATTGGATAAATATATCGAGATATGCGGTGATGACGAGAACGCCGACGTAGGTGGCGTGGCATGCTCAGAAGTATTTTCGTAGGCCCGTCAAACGGGTCGGGTCGGGTCATAAATGGGTCGGGTAGAATTTGCCCTGATCTATTCAGAACATAAACAAACCCGACCCGTTTGACCCATTTAATAAACGGGTCAACCCGACCCGACCCGTTTAATAAAAGGGTCAACCCGACCCGACCCGTTTAGTAGGATAGCAGTTGTTATTAAACATGTAGATGTGTTACTGCACAACAGTAAAACTAACAGCATGTGCATTAAACTATCTGAAGTATGAACCTTTTACAGCAGATGAACTACAAAAGTATCAGGTGAAGCCAGTTGCGCCAATTTTTTACATTTCGTAGTTTATCTTCTAGTAAATTAAAGTCAGTAAATGCAAACATATCAGCTGTTGTATCATACTGGTCATTATTCCTAAACCAAATCTAACCAGAAATAAAGTCTTATGTTTTTTTGCTAAACAAAGCGAAGAATTTACTAAAAGCTCTCCGTAATTTTGAAGAAAAAAAGTCATTTTATAAAAGACTGTTTTTACCAAAAAAAAAGGGCATGATATTATAATCAGAATACCAAAACATGGTATATGCATATTTTAATCAATAATTTTGAATAATATGAAAATTCTATCCAAACTTTGGTTTAATAAACCATGGTCTTAGTTTACATATTCTGCTGACACATCATTGCTTAGTAGATTTCATCAAAAACATAAATACTGCAAGTGAGCATGGACGGATATGTTGCTTGTAAATATGATACAGTAACAAATTTTTTTCCATCTATAAACAAATTGAAAACAGAGCCAGAAACATAAAACAGAGATTATACTATTGCTTTGATACCATTGACACAGCGTGGTCACAAGATCAGAACACAAAACCAACGATTACAACAACAAAGCAACAGTAATTGCAAATATACAAAACTGCTATTGGAACAGTACAGTATATATATATACAAACAGTTCCCATCGCCTCTTCGCCAAAAATATTAAGGGTTAAAAAGAATTGCTTTTATCTCGTTCTTTGAGTAAGTGTATGGGAGCCTCACCCATTCCTGATTTATATTAAACTCTGTCCTGATGGCTGCTAGAAAACACGTACCTTATTGCTGATGAAGTAGTGTTAAAAAATGAAAAATCAATAGATTAAATTATATTTTGCATTAAATTGTGTATTTTTCCATCCATAAACAAATTTTTTTCCACGAACAACACTACAAAATGAACCTCAAACCCATTAACTCTTGTTCTTAATCAATCCTTATTCTACGTTATTCCAAAATAACAGACAATTTTAGATCATCCCAAGCTAACATTTTCCCAACTAATAATTTTGGTTGCATTATCGCAAAGTAACAATTAAAATATTGAATTATCCTAAAATTATGATATGGCATAACTTATAAATGCTGCCGCTATATGAGTGCATCTAATTATCAAATATAAATTTTATGAGTATTTTGCTCCATTTTAAGAGTACCTTTTCTGTTGTCAAAAAAGAGATAGCTGATTGAGCATTTCACCAAACCAAATCAAATTGCAATCGTTAAACAACTGAACAAAATTAAGTCGAAGACTCGATGCAAATCCAAGAATCAACTAACATAATTACATAGCATACATAAGTGTTTCGAGACCGAAGAAAAAAAATCAACTTTTACAAAACAGCAAAACACTCCAACTAATCAAAATTTTATATAAAAGGAGACAGAAAAATCTATAGAAATAGAAACTATAATAGATCTAATGACAAGAAAAGGTTACTACCATTGATAACTTAGTAACTTACAAACATTGGAATTCAAAATTTTATGCCCAATTGGTAAAAGAAGAAAAAAGAATTTCACACCTTTTCAAGATGCGCCATGTTGATGCTAGTGATGGAGCCGCTGCCTTGCAGAATCTTGACTAGTTGCCTTGCGAAATCTAAAGACGTCGCCTTGGAATTAGAGTCTTTGCTTCCTACCGAGTCACCGCCGTTGCCACCGAGTAGCGGTTGTTGCCACTGGAGTCTTGGAGTTGCGTGATGTGCTTGCTCCTGAGATACAAAATCGATGCGAAGTTCTTTTTTGCCCTAAATTTTTGCGGCCCAAAGCAATTGCCTCTGTTGCTTTACCTAAAGGCAAGGTCGGCTTTGCCTGTTATCGAATATTACGAGAAATCGCCATTTCTTCTTCTGTCGCTTTTTTTTTGGAGAACGAAGAAACTAAAATTAGGGTTGAAGGGTTACGCGGGTTGGATTAGTTTGGGTAGGTTTGGTAATGGGTTGTATATGGGCTGGATAAAAAGAAAACAAAGTTTTAAACGGGTAAACCCAACCCTTTTAATACTAGGGTTATTGGGTTGGGTAAACGGGTTAGGGTATAATTTGACGGGCCTATATTTTCGTAGGCAGGAGAGTGCTGGAATTGTATTCATAAGTAATAATGTTAGTAGAATTTGTGAAATTGTATATTTTCTAAAAGTAAAATGACTAGTGGTAACTAAATAACATGAGGTTGTACAACCAATAGCCTCAACAGGAAATTATTGTCAAGGACAAAAAAATTTAGAATTTTAACCTCAAGTACAGACCTTCAACAATTTAGTCTGAAGGACAACTTTTTTAGGTATCAATTTTTAAGTTTTTAGGTATCAGTTTTTAGGTATCAGTTTGTAGTTATCGGTAGCAGTTTTTAGGTATCATTTTTTCGTACGGTAGCAGTTTTGGAAAAATGTTTGTCCTTATGAATAATTTTGAAAGAATGTTTGTCCTTATGAATAATTTTTAGAATAATGTTTGTCCTTGTGGATAAAATATTGAGGTCATGTACTTGAGGCTAAAAATATACAAATTTTTGTCCTTTAAATTAATTCTCCATAGCCTCAAATTCAATTGTTTTTAACATACTTTATGCTCACGAAAGCAGTGTGTTATGGGTTAAACATAAACACATCAATGAAACCATAGTATTAATAGTATAACTAAGACAAACATGTGCAAATACTACCACTAAGACGAACCTAGATTGCGGCTAAAAATAAATAAATGTAGCATAACGGGTTCTTAATGTGCATGTTTCAACTAAGTGATTGGTTCCGGTCCGACCCAAGTGTAAGACGAGCAACCGATCCGGCAGGGGCAACCATTCCGGCAGTGGCAATGGTTATATTTTATGATTACTAAAATATGTTTGTATATGAGCTTTTATAATTCAAGTTGTAGCCTAGTGGTTGTGTCTCTTCTACTTGTCCGGGCAACCTAGGTTTGAGTCTGGCAAGGCACCTTTTATTTTTGTTTGGGGCAACTGTTGTGTTTGGGCCGGCACTGGATTGGGTGACTTGAGAGTTTGTATGAAGAAAATAAGAAAAAAAAACTTAGACATGATTTGGACACACAAATAAAGTACCAATGATGTACATCTTGGTGAACAAGATGGCTAATGATATCTTTTAAACAAGGAGGAACGTTGGAATTTTTTAAAGGTTATATAGGCAACGCCCGCGTCCTAGTTTTAATTCTGAGACTTTTAATGTTTAAGGGTACTACGTAAACTACATACTTTGGCTTAATAACTTGATGACTATTAATTTTGATGATTTTTAAAGTTCTAACTTTCAAATAAGATATTATGTTTATATAATTATTTTGCTCTATGTTGGTCATTTGTACCGAATATTTAAATATAAGTATCAAAATTTATAACTTTAGAATTTTTGGTATAAAATTTATGGCTTGCAACGCAAATGCCACTTAAGCATTTGAGAGACTAGTACGAACCCGTGCTACGCACATGAATTTCAAGATATAGTTTTGACATTGCATTTTTTGAAATTCGAAGTTATAAGAAACTGATGTTTATAGACCGTAATTCTTTTGATTAGCTTTTTCTTTAACACTAACGACAGTTTTTCTTGATAAATTTGTTTAATTAATCTCGAAGCATATAAAGTATAATTAATACTTAAAGTACAGTGGTTTTATACAACAAAAATAACATCAAATATCAGTTGCTCCTATAGTGTCTTACTAAGCATACCTATTTATATATTTTCAAATGTAAGTGGTATATAATTTTATTCTATATTTAACATATAAATTTAAATATATACACAATTTGGTTTGATTCTAAACATGAAATAGAGAAATTATGATCAAAGTGAAACAATGTTAAAATTATGTTCAAAGAAATTGCATTCCAACATTTGCATTATTACATTTTTTTGTCGTTGCACAATAATAATCAAATTAGGAAAAATATTGTAGTAGATTTGAAACATTACGTTTTCCAGATGACATAATACGTAATACATACCGTGTAGTTAAATATTTGGTATAGCCAAATAATTTTCTCCTTTACTTTAAATATTCATGCAAATATAATAACTGAAATAATAAGATTATAAGCGTAATTCAAACTATTAAACAAAATACTTTTGGATACAAAAAATATTTTACATGACATTTACTTGAAGATAAAATTTCAGTGATAAATTTTGGGTCAAATGGTATAAAGAAACATAGTCTCATTCGTATTTATAAAATAGGAACCTACATAGGCATAGAAGCAAAAACTCCTAAAGTGAAAGTAGGAACTGTATATAGTAAAATAACGACTTCTAAAATGCAAGAAGGGTTCGAAGTTAATCTCACTCAATTATTAACCAAAATCTGCGGGTTACGCTGAAATAAATCATGTTGATTTACATCAGTAGAAAAGTTGGAACTTCAATGGCAATTGTGACTGTCACTAATCTTCATTTTTTTGCTTGCAAATTCGTCCAAATAATTAATTGAATGGAAACATCTGCAAACCTCTCATCCTTCAATAAACTGACATCGCTTAACATCTAACTCTATATTCAAACATAATTTTCATTTAAATTCAACTCTTATTTGATAATTCACCACCTTATCTTTTTTCAAGTTATTAGTCTTCATTCATTTATATTAGTCACACAGTATCATGGTCCAAACATTGATATTGAGTTTTCTTCACGGACCCATTCATACATTGGACATCAATTTTGTCAGGAGCATTAACTCGACATCGATACGAATGCTTATAATAGTTTTTGCTTTTTTGCAACCAAATGACAACCCAATATAAATTTAACTTGATTTGTATGTCATGCATGTAAGATAACAATTATAAACTTTTTTTATATATCGAATATATGATATCTTATTTCAAGCATACAAAAATTTGTAAAATATAATATTACCTTTAAAGTATGAACAAATGTTACCCTAATAATATTTTGTTCGTTCATTGAAAACGATCATCTATAAAAAAAATATCTCATTTTTTTGTGTGCCTAAAGTGTGAAAGAAAAGAAATATATTTGTAAAGAATAGATGGTGTGTTTCTACATTATTATTTTGAATAGTAAAAAAAATCATTTATTAAAGTTATATAAAAATTCACATTATGTGTTCTATTATAGAGTTGCAACTTATAATGCTTTTGGAATGCCATTGTTAAAAGAAATTAATCAAGAATTAATTGATTAAAATTTAATTTTCTAAATGAATAACATTAGAAAGCTTATTTTATTTAGTAAATGTAAGTTCAGTCAAATAGATTAATTGTAGTTAATTCCCTAATTATTTTAAACTTGTATTAAATATTACTGATCACAATAATTTAGTTGAAATTTATATTAATTTCTTTTATATATGTTGGCCATATCATTTGATGTGATCTTCACTATATGAATTTAGTTTACTTATAAACTTTAACAGTATGGAACACATCTAGTGGACAAGTAAGAATAAATATGTGAGCAAATTCATGTTACTGTATATCATACACACATACAATACTTGAACCAGATATTAAAAAGAAAAATTATTGAACTATTGTACGCACTTACTCGCAAAAAAATGGTACTATGTGGTTTATAGGTGTTATGAATTGAAACGGATAGGCACAACTTAATCCCCCCTTGGGAGTTGGTTGGTCCGCCGTCCCTTGTGGAGGTCCTTTGTATTAGGGAGTCTCTAAAAAAATTCTATTGTAAATCGGCTACCAACCGTGGTAATTGTTCATGTCATTCAGAAAATAGTCCCGGTGATGTTCATATTTATTCCTAATTTCTTAATGTAAAATTTTAATCATGTCATTATGCTATATTATTAGCTTTCACCTAAACTAAAAGTGTAATATTTTTAAATTTTCAAATTAACTAAGTTATGCCTATTTTCTAACAAATTTATAATTTTTTTAAACTAAGCATATTTTCTAATAGTGTCAAAACATGATAGATCATCATATTTGACATTGGTGCATTCAGAAAAAAGCATCTCTAGCCTAATTGTTTTTTGTATTTATAATTATATACAATTAATGAAACATACGATGACTTAATTTCTTGAAAATCTTTCAGTGTCTATACAATTCCAATACACATACACACAAGAATAAATATCATGAGAAAGAATTCATACTTAACTTCATATAAACTTAAGAGACTGGAAGCGGATTAAGATAGGGATGACAACTAATTTAAATCTAATAAAAAGTAATTAGAGAATTATTTACAATATGAATTTAATATTTCATTTTATTCAAGCAAGGTTTCAAATATCAGATTTTGAAGAAAATTTTGAGCTGATATCTCGACTGAAATGAAGGAGATTTAAAACTATGAAAACAAACCAAGTTGTCAAATCTCGATGAAAATCTCATGCTGATATCTCGGGTGAGATGAAAGAGATTGAATACCTTGATTCCAAGTTAAATTAGAGAATGCTACACATCGATTCTTGAATAAATTTGCTTTAATGCTATTTAATGAATTAATTACCATCAATTTGAAAATTCTTAACCGAATATTAAAGATGAAATTATATTCAATTTCTATTGAATCTTAGCCTAAAGTTATCATTAATATTAATAATCAACAAAAAAACAAACATGTAAAGTTTTAAATTAAAACCTGTAATTGCTTGATGCCTTATAACTATAACTTGTAGTATTCAATTATGCAAACACATACAATCCAATAGGAACCCGGTCAAGCTCGTTTACTTTCGAGAAAAAAGTTTCAAATTAAATTACACATATTCTCAAATAAATTTTTGAATATTAAATTGTTTTTATTGTTTTATTTTTTTTAAAAGTATAAAGTAACAATTTAGACACATTATGTATTAAAAGAACTAAATATAACGTTATTTTTAAAAATTGAAAGTGTATATAATTTATGATTTCACTAATTGATGTTTTTTTAAGATGTAAAATTTAAGTTTATAGATAATGTAACAAATTCAACCTAAATCAATATAATGAAAGGAATAAATAATGATATATCATTTCAATCTGTAGACAATTACGGTACATAAATTTCACATATTAATAGATATAAAATTGGGGTCAGTTTGGGAATGAATATATTTATTATTATATGCAAACAAAAGTGAAGGTATATTAATATATTTACTATATATAATTTGAATTCAAAATAAATAGAAAATCAATTCCAGTAGTTTAAATTATTTCTCTTTGGTTTGATTTCAATTTTAAGAATAGAGAATATGCTATGTATTAAAATCCCTTTGATAGTTATAATATAGGACGAAAGTAAAAATGTATGAATTTTAGAAACTTGACGCATAAAAGAATCAAACATGAACTAATCTAAAAAATAAATGCATAGATAATTGATAATTTCACTGGTACACCTAGTTGTTTATGAAGCTAGCATACAATTTAAGTTTATAGATCGTATAACAAATACAGTCTAAACCATTAAAATTAAAGGAAATACATAACGACATAAAATTGATTTCAATTTGTAGACAATTATTAATATAAAAAATTACATGCAAATAAATGTAAAATTAAGGTTAACTTGAGAATGAATATATATTTACTATAATATGCAGCTAAACCTGGAAATACATTATATATTACTATTTTTAATTTGTATCTCATTAATAGAGAATTAATTCCATTAGTTTCGGTTTATTTCTCTTCGATTAGATTTTAATTTTTAAATTAGAGAATTTAATATGTATTAGTTCACTTTAATACTAATTAAATTAATTAAATTGCCATGATGTGGGCAGTTAAACTATAAAACAAACATGTTACCAGATTTTCAACTTAATTACACATACTTTATAGAATTGTAAAAAACTTATTATTATTTTTGAAACAAACCATTTTATGTTAAAGCAAAAACAATAAAAGAACTAAATCTAACATTAATTTGGAAATTGACAGCATTGATGATAATTAGTAGTTTAGTCCCTTGACCTTCTAAATTTTATGTCTAGAGTTTACTTTGGTTTATCGATCATGTAATAAATTTTAAACTAATAATTATGTAATAGACACTTGTCATCATTTAAACATTTTTTGGCTTCCTAAAGAATATGCATATTTCAACTTTGATAATTCCATCTTTTGAACATGATTCTTGTTTGGTTGAAAATGTGTAAATAGAATGAATAGAACCACAGAGCATGATATAACAAATGTAGATTTTTAAAAGGGGTTTTGGATCAAAGGTCCCTATTTTCAAAGCACATGCACAAAAAGTCCCTGCTCATAAACACATGTAAATTAGGTCCCTATTTTGTTATTTTTTACCAAACTGTCCTCTTTTAGAAAATCGACTTAGCATTCTTTTCAGGGGCAAAAGCGGTATAAATTAGTCCAAATCTAAAAATAGGGACCTAATTTTCATAACTTATTCGGGAGAGACTTTTCTTACATCATCTTTCAATTCCAGGGACTTGACAGCGATTCCTTGTTTTTAAAATATGCAATCAAGTAAAACTAGAAATCAATATTAATCCATCAAAAAATGGAATGTTTTATTGAACTAAAATTAGACACTAATTGACTAATATTAAAAAGAATTATTATGCAATTGATTCTATAATTAAGTTGAATTTCAATAAAAGAATTTGTTATAATAAACCTAATTAAGTAGGATCTTTTATTATGCAAATATGCACAATCAAATTGTTGGTAATTAGCAATGAGAATATACATAAAAGATGGATCTCTATTAATATTTTTTCTTTTTTCTAATAAATTTAGAATTAAAATCCTTAATTCTCCTTAATTCATGTGTATATTTTCACATTTATCCCTATAGATTTTCACATTTAATAAGCTTTAATATATTCGAGTGTAACACCATGTCCCTTTGACTTCTCAATTTATTAAACGTACTCATCTTATCTTATCTTATCTTATTCATATGTATATTTTCAAATCAAGAAATGGCTGCCTAGTCCCCAGAATTGAAAGATGATGGAAGAAAAGTCCCTTTCGAAAAAGTTATGAAAATTAGGTCCCTATTTTTAGTTTTTTGTGCATGAGCTTTGAGAATAGGGAGCTTTGGTCAAAAACCCCTTTTTAAATTTATCCCTCTAGAATTTCACATTAACAAGCTTTAATATATTCAAGTGTAAAACCATGTCCATTTGACTTCTTATTTTATTAAATTTACCCATTATGTTAAATTCTGTTTTATTTCTCTGCAAAGTTTAGACCTAATCAGTTTATTTTTCTCATCAAAAATAAAATATTTGTTCTTTTTTTCTTTATTCAATTTAGTTTCTCTTTAATCTCATACTCCATAAGGACTCAAAATCACATCACATATTCAATCACATATTTCAATCAACATAAGGCCGTATAATATGATGGTAAGGTTAAACTTTGATGATATTCAACCTTTTTTCCCTATAAATTAACTAGATTTTTTGCTAAACATAATTTAGTTCAATTTTTTATATTTTATAACTACTAAAAATTCATTTGATTCATCACAGATCTTCGGCTTTCGCTAAAACTGCAATTATTACCTTAGAAGATGTATATGTACAGTATTTAAGAATCGAAAGGCTCAACGTATTTAGAATTTATTTTCTTATTCCTTTCACCTATAAATAAGGATTGGTTTTTATAATGTATTTTTATTTATTATTTTTATAAATTAAGTTGAGATCATGATTTTTGATGCGTAATTAAAATATTGAAAGTGATTTCAATTATTTATTAGTTATTTTTCAAAGAACAACCTCATCTGTATTAAACCAATTTACTTTTTCTTTTGTAATCTACATGCTTATTTTTGGATCTTTTATTCTACAAATATGCACACTCAAATTGTTGGTAATTAACAATAAAAATAAAGAAGAATGAAAGTTCAATTATTTATATTTAAAAACACTGGATAGTCTTAAGTTATATTTGGATTTCAGAAGAAAATAAAAGAAATCAACTTGAAATTTTGATAGTTTATTAATTTCAGCTTTAAAATTTCTCATTTAATTATTTTTATTATATATACAAATTTAAAGTTATTTTTTTCCTCTTCTAAATTTAATTAGTTTTGCCCATTTTATATTCATTCTGTATCGTGCATATCTATGTAGTTTAATCCTCAAGAAAAATATTATTTTTTCTCCACTAAAATAAAATCTGGTCACTTTATACTTGTCTTTCATTGAATGTTTCCCTTTAATATCGAGCTTCACATAAAATTAAAGTGACGTCAAAATTTCTATTATATATATCAAAGTTGGACATCTCTTGGAATTCTAATCTATTCGTTGTTTCTTTCTATTTATCTTTTCTTTAATCTCGAAATCCACAAGAACTCAATATACTAAATAGATTGAAGTTGGATATTATCTAATCCTTTTCTCTTTCTTATAATTTTGGAATTAAAATATATTCCTCCTTTATCATGTGCATATTTTCACATTTATACCTTCAAAAAATTTCATTTAACAAGCTTTAATATTTTCTTATGTAACATCATGTCCCTTTAGCTTCCCCTTTTATTAATTTTACTCATTTCATTCAATTTTATTTTATTTTATTTCTCTATAAAGTTCAAACGCTAATAAGAAGTTTCTTTTTTCATATCAAAAATAAAATATATTTTCTATTTGTTTCCTTCTTTCATTTCAATATCTCTTTAATCTTTTGACTCCATAATGCTCAAAATCATCTCTATTTTAATTGCACAATTCAATCATTAGAAAGGGTCCCATAATGCGATGATATTGTTAAAACTTGGATAATATTCAACTCACTTTCCTACTATGTTCATCAGATTATTTTTATTACTCTATATAGAACTAAAATTTTAATATCCCATATATAAAAATAATTTTCTTTGAATAATCGTAGGTTTTCACTTTACATTGACATTGCATTCAATTTTTGGGAAGATAAGCATGTACACTATTTTAGAATGACACAGTACAACACAATTAGAGTTTATTTTCTTCTTTCTTTTCCGTGTAAATAAGTAAGAATCTAAACAATATATTTTTATTTATTGTATTTATACATTAAGTTCAGATCTTGAATTTAGATGTGCAACTAAAATAATTAAAGTGATTTCAATTATTTATTAGTTTTTTGTAATGAATAATCTCAACTCTACTAAACTAGATTGCTCTTTTTTATTTTTTTGGTTTATTTTGAATCTTTTGTTTTCCAAATATGCACAATCTAATTGTTAAAAATTGACGATGAAAATAAATAATGTTTAAAGTTAAAATTTTTATATTGAACCTCATGAAAAACAATGGATGGTTTCTAAGTTGTTTTTGGATTTTAAAAGAAGTTAAATGGAAACAATTTGAAATTTTAGCAATTTTCAATTTTAAAATTTCACATTTAATTAATTTTACTAAACCTAACTGTGATTTTTATTCTTTGTCTTCTCCCTGTATTAATTTTTCCTTTTATCTTATGACTTTCCTTGTTATTAATTTTACTCATTTTATTCAATTCTATTTCATTTTCCTATAAAGTTCAAACCCTAAGCAAATGTTTCTTTTTTTCCTTCAAAAATAAAATCTTTTTTCACTTTGTTTTTTTTCTTTCATTGAAGTTTCTCTTTAATCTAGCACATCACAAAAACTCAATCATATCACAATTTCAATTGCACAATTCAATCATCAGAATAGATCATAGAATATGATGGTAATGTTTAAACTTTGGTGATATTCAAAACTCTTTCGCACTCAATTCATTTGATTTTTTCTTACTATATGTATAATTCAAATTTTTTTAAATTGCTTAGAGTTTACTTACTTCTTTCCCCTATTGTTATTCTTCTTAAAATGTAAGATAAATTGAATATAAATATCATAAGTAAAATTAATGTTTTATTTTTTTTCTTCTATAAAGTAAGTATTGATCTATAATCACACTCTTCTATAAGAAATTATGGTTCTTCTTTAACTATCACTGTTATTAAAAAATTTATTTCCCTTCAAAATTTTAAACCGATAACTCCCTTTATGAACTTTAATCGCATCTCAACTTACTAATATGTAATGTCATTCAATGCTATATTTTTAATGCGAAATTCACTATATGTTATTATTTCTGTTTGTAACTCTTTGAAATTAGTGTTAACAAGAAAACATGTCAACATTCCAAAGCAAAGTTGTCAACAAGAAATTTTGTTAACTTCTCAAAGAAATACTTAAAGAATGACCAACCACTTCGAAACCCCTTTCGAATGAGTCGACAGAGGCTGCATGTCTTCAAAAGATGACCTTTCGAAGATGTTACTTGTTGATAAGAAAACTAATAAACACTTTGAAGCAGAGATTAGGAAGGGGATAATTCATTCATAACCCCTTTTGAGCAAGTCGAAAGGGTCATTATGCCTTTATAAGGGAATCCACTTTCGAAAGTATAGATTCTACATTCATTCTTAAGCCCTTTCGAGTAAGTTAAAAGGGCCATTATGCCTTTAGAAGGGGATCCACTTTCGAAAGTATAGATTCTGCTGCCATGGTTGAGGCTCCTTCAGGAGGAGTTATATGATTTGATATATTCAAGCTCCTTTCAAAGGAGTCCTAGCAAACATAACTTCAATGACCATGCAGTAAGTCCCTTCGAAACCCATTTCGAGCGAGTCAAGAGGATCCTTACTCTCTTTAAGGAACTTAATGTATAATATATATAAAATTTAGATTCAACATGCTATGGAATTATATCTTGGACAAATGGTATAAATTCACCAGTCTTGTTAATATCGAATTATCATCGCCACGTCCATTTAGTATCTCATATCTTGAAACGTGATGATAATATGATTCAAAATTAAAATGTCCAAGTAGATTCCATAGCATTGCATAAGTCAAATAAGAGCTAAGAAAATAAGTGAGCATAATGTGCAATTGGTCATTAGTCGAGCTAATGGCCGAAATGATCTTCCTCGTATTCAAAATCAATATTGGATCCATGCATCCACTCCTTTGCATTGATCTAAATTGGATTACAAGTAAGAGAATTTTCCCCAAATTGATATTGGGTTACAAAAGTTTTATTTTCTATGAAGTAAGAAAGAGATTTCAGAATTCAAAATTCGGTCCCCAAACTCGGAACCCCAGGGTCGTATTTATAGATGCAGGTTGACCCCCTTCCGCATCCATCCTTTCGAAGCGGTCGAAAGGTCTTTCTCTCAACCTTTCACATTCATCCTTTCGCCTTCATCCTTTAGCTTCCAAGTTTCGAAAGGAGGCTGCTTGGGTCTCTTATTATGCCTGGGTTACCCCTTTTGCCTTAATCAACAATGTACTAGCAACGGATGTTGTTCTAAAATCTCTCAATTCTGCTTTCATGTTTCTCTAAAACCTTTCGACGTCTTCGAAAGGTATGTAGTAAAAGAGTTGAGGTACCCTATCACGTTGTTTTGATGTTATCGAAAGTATTCCCAACCATTTCTTCTCCTTCGAATCCCTTCTTTAGTTCTTTTGATCTGTTGCTAGCCGTGATATGTGATTACTTGAATGAATAAGGATGGTTTCGAAAGGATCAGTAGATGTTGAGAGGACCATTGCGAAAGGTAGCTTTGTTTCATGTTAAATTTCCTTTATGCTTGCGAACGGGTCCAACCATTTCAAAAGGTTTATCTTTTGTTTTCGAAAGGTTCACATTGGCAAAATATCTATATGAGGAAGATTGACAGGGGAGAAACCATCTATTTTGAAAGGTTTGGTTCTTGTGTGCAAGCCTGTTATCGATACCCTTGAAAGGTTTTTCGAGCTCATACAAGGCTTTCTCTTATATGTTGAATCAAGTGCATCGAAAGGATTAGCTGAGGCAGAAGGGTAGCCTTGCTTTCCTTTCTACTCCTTCGAAATCTCTTATTTCACTCGACACATGGGGTGTATCAGGTGCTTGTGACTCCATCCTAACATCTTCGAAAGCTATCTTAATACATTCGAAACACTGCTTTTGAATCTTGGTGAAACCCTTGTTTTCAGTCCTTGTGGAGCTTAACACTTTTATGAGCCTTCTTTCAGGTCTTCATTCTTAAGTGAATTTTATGGTCAACATTTTGCCCCTCCCTATATGAAAGAAGCTTTCGTTCTTTAGGATAAAAATTTAACAGCTTTCCTTTTGCACTATGTCATCCTTAATGACCTCATTTCCCTGCAAAGTTCAAAGTAAATAACATTCTCTATTGTTAGTTCAAAATTTATGTAAAAATATGCTCAGTGATTTGTTTGTGATATAATTGAAAACAATGTTAGTATTTTAAATAACAGGATTCCTGAATTCTAAGTCTGAAAACAAAAGAGATTAATTAACCATCATCTGGAGTTAATAAATGATAAAAAATCCATAGTTGAGAATGATTGGAGATCAGAAACTCTTGTCTAGCAATAATAGAAGTCACACCATCCAAAGTTAGTAATAACAAAAAAAGTTTAGAAACTAAACCCCTGTTATATTAATAGAAGGCTGGATGTAACGACCCTGAATTTTTGATATTGGGAATCAGAATATTTAATTGATTTTAAATATTTGGAAGTTAGTTCAATTTGAAATTCAAATATCAGAATGAATTTGGCAATTTAATTATTGAATTTAATTGTTAAATCTGGGTAAAAATTTGAATCTTCAGTTTTAAGCTGAGAAAAAATATTTTCAAGGCTTAGAAAATTTATATTAATAATACTGAAGGTAATGGAACTTTCAGAATTGAATTTGAAACTGTTTTGTTCAGTTTTGAATTTTTATCGTTTAAATTGAATTTAAAAAAAAGCGTTCCGGGGCACAGTCTCGGAATTCGACGAAACCAGTTCCATTGGATCCGTAATATTGTATTATTATTGGATTTCAATTTTCGTAATGTTTGGAGTGATCGTTTGGTCGTACGATAAGCAAACGCGCTGAAATTAAATTGAAATTTTAATATTATAACTGGTCCAAAAAGCTATCTTCTCATACGATCGAATTTGGACTCGGAACCTTTTCCATTGCGTTCGAAATAGGCGTATAACATTACGAACGCCTATCGGCACGCCTCGGTAGGATGTCAAAATTTTAAGCTTCGTTAATCGAGATAATTTTAACTTTAAGATAAATGTATATATTTATATTCATTGTTTGACCTATATCCTCAGATCAGCCGCCTTCTTTCATCTTAAATCACTATAGCTGATCGATGTGAGCACGTGAACGTCTTCTCTCGTCCTCTTATTTCTTTTCAGCCGCAAAAAAAGAAAACAAAATCATTTCTCGTTCAAAAAAAAATCAAACGAAATATAAAGTAAAAATAATGGCCGCATTCCTTCCCTTCAAAAATTGAAATCAAATCGTGAGTTTTCCCATTCCCCTCTCTTCAGTACTTGCGAACAAACGAACGAAAAAAAAGAGACGCGCGATTTCGTTCCAATGCAATCATTGAGATTTCGCATGGAGGAGGGCAAGCAAGGCGACGCGGCGAGGTTTAGGGGCGCGGCGACCATGGGTAGGTCTGGCGCAGCATCTCGGCGAGGTCTGGGTGATTCTTCGTGCCGCGATAGGGGAGGCATTCGTTTTCGTTCAATTTAGGGCTACGACAGAGGGGATTGTCGACTGTTGGAGGGATTCGCGTGGCTCGCGATCGACTGTGGGGTTCGCAAGCGTGTTCGAGGTGAAGTTTTACTATTTTCTTCGATTTGAATTTATTTAATCTATATACAAATATATAAAGTCGAGTTAGAGAATTTTTTTTACAGTAAAAATTAGTTACTGTTTTAATTTGCAGGAAAGAAAATAATAAATGTACATGTTTTCATGTACAGATCTAATTTTAATAGGAAAGAAATGTGTTTACAGTGAAATATATAAAGTAGATTTTAGAAATTATAATCTATTTTTTTAAGTGTGTGTATATATATTTATATTTTCAAAAGGAAAATTTCTAATTAAAAAAAATAAATTGTTCGAATTATCCGAATATTAATAAATTGTATAAATATTTATACAAGGTCACTAAATCGAGTAAACAAGCCGGAATGGAAAAATGGACAGCAAATTAAAAGCTAAGGTGAGATCTTCTCACTCAAACAAAGGGTTTTGTTTAATTTTAAATAGTTATATTTAAAATTATTGATTGTGTTGATTGTGTGCTTGAATGATACTATAATATAGTAGTATATAGCAATATATATTGGAGTTGTTGATTTCCCGCATTATATAGCAGATGAGACCCTATTGCGCCGCATAATAGCGGATGATATTTTATAAATCCCATATATCGCGATATTCCACCTCGAAGTGAAATTGGTATTGTGCTAACATCTGTGGATGTAGGGAAACAGGTTGGAGGGATCCAACTGGATTCCTCAAATTTATGATATTGTCTCATATGTTGTATGAATTTGTTTCATATGCTGTGTGATTATTTATTTATAATCTGTGAATGATTATATTTGCGATTGAATGTGTTGAAGGCTAAAATTTAGCCGAATGTATTTTTGGTATCGTTGGATACCAGAAATAAATGAAATTGGATTTTTGAAAATTAAAATTGGAAATTTTAAGTAAATTGTTTTGAAAAAATTAGTTGAATTTAAAAGAAGAAATTTTAAAGCATAAGGTTGATTTTTGAAATCTTATCGAATTATTTCCAAAATATGGAAAAGATTTTTTAAATGGATTTTGAATAGTATTATTCGAAAGTTGGGAAATTTATTTAAAATGGAATTTTAAATGGTTTGGAAGAGATAAAGGAATTTATTTTATAAGGTGATAAATTTGTTTGAAATCCAATTGATAATTGATTTAGTATTTGAAGATAAATCTTTGGGAAATTGATATGAAAATTTATTCGATGTTAAATGAAAATTTTATTTGTGTTGAAATAAATTGGAAATCGATTTGTAAAATGATTTGGGATTTGAAATAAACTTAGAAATCAAGTTGTAATTGATTTGGGGTTGAAATAAATTTGAAATCAATTTGAAATTGATTTGGTGTTTGAAAGTGAATATTTGGAAATTTAAATTCACAGTCGGAATTTATAAAGAAAAAGGGAAATGAATAATATCGGGAATTTTATTCCACGAGTGAATGTGATTTGAAATTTGTTTTCAAAGTTGAAAGGTGAAAAGTGATTTGAAATTATATTTTGAAATTTAATAATTTGGGAAAAATTATTTAAATCTGATGATTGTTGTGAATGTTGTTGATAGTTAAATAACCGACTATCAATATTTGCCTTTGAAATGACACTTGATTTGTTTTTAAAACAAACGCTCATTATTCGGTTAAGCCGGGAGAGGACTTTGTGTCATATAACCCATTCCGAATAGTGATACGTCGTGAATGGACATTATTTGAAGACCGGTGTGAAGACCGGGTATTTTCGAAAATGAAAGAACAACCTGTCGAATATCTCTACACCGAGTTGCTCCGGTATAGAGATTTATATCACTCTTCTTGTGATGGGAAGTCCGGACGTGATTAGTGAACACCCGGATTGCAATGGCTTCTTTGGAAGTTCCTTCGGTTCCGTTCGATCCTGGAACGGACTTGTATGGATGTGTGTCTGACGTTACACTTTGAGATGTAAAGCTGGTTTCTATCAAATACATTTCTGTTGGTGGCGGAGAATTTATTCTCTTAGCTTAACACCCTTCTTTGAGACGTACGAGCTCAGAGGTTATGTAGTTGATGGTTACTAGTGATACATTCCCAATTTGGTAATGTGGCATACGAAGTGCTGTTGATCATTTGTTGATCAAAGCGTGGCTTTGTGAAAAAGCGTGGCTTTGTGAAAAAGCGTGACTTTGTGGATGAGACTTCGTCGAGCCTCACAACCCGGTAATGGTCGAAACAGGAATGTTGCGGCAAGGTTGTTAGGGGTCGTGCCCCTAGGGTATGTCATTTCCTTATGGATAAAAGGTGATATCATGGTATGGAGCCCAGATATTTTACCTATGTTGATGCTGCAAATTTATTATACTTTGTGGTTGTTGCTTTGTGGTTGAGGATCCTCTGATAAAGGTCGGTAACGAACGGGGGATGGCATACTTGTGTGTTAGTTACCTAGTTACAGCTGTACAGCGTGAGGTAGCGTCAGTGTGTTAGTTACCTAGTTAAAGTTGTACAGCTGGAGGTAGCGTTGGCCTTGTGTTTGAAGAGATCCGGTTAGGTTCTCCGGGCGTCTTTCCAGAGGCGTTTCCATTTCGGTGTAAGGAAGTTCCTTTGCCTGACCATTTGTTGGAAATCCAAAGAAACAATACGAACCCTGTACGGTTTTAGTTGTATAACCTGCTATGGAATGTGGCGGTAACCTGCTATTGAACATAGTAGCTATAGTAGGCATACAATAATGGTTGTATGTTGGCTAAGATTGATATTATACTTTTGAAATGTTTTCCACACTAGACATTAATAATAATATTAACTGATCTTTCGTAGTAAGCATTTTTAACTATCATAAGGAGAAATCTCCTCCAATTCTGCGTTTGCATTGTGTGTGTGGCGGGAGGCCTTTTGGTAGTTTCATTTTCCAAAAGCATTGCGAATTTGTTTTATTTTCTTTGTGAAAATAACTGTTTTACGATCTCACACCAGTCACCATGACTGACCTGGAGTTTATTGTTCCCTTTCTAAACTCTGAGTGCCCATAATTTTCCACACGGGCAGCCTAGAGTTATGTTATCAGGATATTCTGGATATTTCGGAGCTTTGGAGACGAGCTGGATGGCGAGGCGTATTACCGTACTTGTTTATTTATTCCGCTGTGTATTCTGTGTGAGGACAAGTTTATGTAACTGTCCATTTTTGTATTGAGTTATATATTAACTCTGATGATGTATTGTATAAACTGATATAGCTCTTTGTTTAAAAGACTAGTGATTATCTATTATATATTGTTCCGCTGCGAATGTGAGATTCTGATGTTGTTTCTGTTTCTTCTTCTTCTTTATTTTTCTTCTGTCTTCTTCTACCTCTTCTTTTTAACCCTAATGATTCGGTTTTCCGGCATTCGATTGCGCGACATTTGATACAGTGGATGTATTAATGTCGACTTTCGAGCATCGAAAGATCGCAACCTTTACATATGGTATCGAAGCTGTTGGTTAAGCGACAACCCTGGCTCTGTTGGGTCTTACTCATTAGAGATAGAGTCAGTAGTACTCTAGAATGAGTTTGAGTGTAATAATAGATATGAGTGCGTATTTGTTAGTGGATACAAAATTTGTTTTGTATTGTGTTGACTTATCGGTTGATTGTTTATAGATTTTGGTCGGTGCAGTCTGGCCAACTGTAATCGATAGGGGTTTCTAAACTCTTAAACAAGATAAACTGACACAGTATTGTTTTAAAGAGGGTAAATGAAATAATTTTACCCAAAACTATTTTTGTATAGAAAAGAAATGATTTTTCTATGAATTATTATAGTATATGGATGCTTGGGTGTTAGAAAGTGATAATATTGAATTATTATCACTGTTATATGGAAATTGAATAAGGAATAATGGTATAACCAAAGATTTGGGGATAAATTCATTTAACAAATGAAATTTATAAATATGAATTGAAAGTATAAGGAAATAAATTCATATATGAATGAAATTTGTAAATGAAAAATTATAAATGTGATTTATAATTTGAAATAAAATTTCAAAGAAAGATATTTGAAATAAATTCATTAATGAAATGAAACTGGTATGTGAATTTATAAATGAGTTTTATGAATTGAAAGGAAATGTGAGTAATTGTTAAAAAGACTCTGGAATTTCTTTAAAATGAAATGGAATGTAAATAAGTTGATGACTTATAAAATATTTGAAATCTGATTGGAATGAGATTCAAATTGAAAATGAATGAATTTGTAAATGAACAAATGAAGTTACATTTGTAAATAAATGAATTGGAATTGAATAATGAAATGAGATTTGATTTGAATCAAATATTTGAATCAAATTGAATAAAAAAATCCAAACTTGGAAAATAATAATAAAAATGGATTGAATTCAAGTAAACTAACTTGATAAATTATTAATTCATGGAATAATAAATTGGAAGTTGAATTGGTTAAATTAAAGTTTAGTTGTGAGCTAAATTTGAAGATAAATTTGAATTTGTATATAAATTCAAGTAAGTGGAGAAATAAATTGAAAATTTCCTTGTTATTGATAAAATAAATTCGAGATGAATTGAATATGGAAATATGAAATTTAAAATGAATAAGTGAATATACTAATTGAATTAAATTAGTAGATGGAAAGGATTTGATAAATGAAAAAAATCAAATCAAAGATTTAAATCGAAAATTGTTACAAACAAACCATAGCTTGAGTTTTGAGTTGAAACAACTTAAGTAATGTTTGGATAAAAGCCCGACTTAAGAAAAAATTTGTGTAATGGTTGTCGTCGACTTTTATTAAATGGTTTTGAATAGAATTTGTTTGGTTAATGAAATAAACCGAATGTGAATATGAAATGCAAATTAAATTGTATGTGAATTGGTCATAAGCGATTAAATTTGTATTGAAACCATATAAATTGCTAATGGAATTTATTTTGAATACATTGCTTATGAAATCTATGTATTTGCTATTGAAATAAGTGAAATGTTAATAGATTTCCTATATATGTCACTTACGTGTTTAAACTGAGTAAGTGCAGGTTTTTGGAAGCCGTTTGGCTGCATTTTGGGTTGCGCAAATGCTAATAAATAAACCGCTTTGCTTAAAATGCTAATAAAGGTACGCCTACGCAATAAAAATAGGAAATATGAACTGTTTTTTCTTTTCCGACCGAGTGGGTCGATGTATATATATTCATATCTTTTGTCAAATTGCAAAAGCTCCTCCGTACAAAGGACACTCCGCCAAAATTTTCTGAAAATTTTGGGAGTTAGAATTTTTTTGAAAATTTGGAAAATTTCTGTTAAAGGAAAATTGATTTTTCAAATTGTAATGGAACGTAGGAATTGAACTAGAAAATGAAAACCATTGTTTTGGTTGAAGTTGAAAGCTTTGGAAAAAGTGAATATTGAGTTTGCACTAAGTGAATTTTTGAAGATAAAATGAATTCAAATAGAACTGAAATAGTAAATTGAATTCAAATGGAATTGAAACTGCAAAGTTGAATGGAAATAAATATATAACTTTTTTAGTGAAGCGAAAATAAATATTAGAAGTATGTAAATACTTATATTGAACTTAAGAAATGAAATGGAGAAAATTCTTAAGTAAAATGGGTATTTGGAAATTCAATAAGTGAATTTGGCCATTGTTGTTAAGTAAAGTATACAGGGATTATAAAGGCTAAGGAAAATGGAATTGGATTTTGATTTCGAAGATGAATTTGAATTTCTCAACAAAAGGTATGCATTTCAATTTCAGTATAAAATTTGATGAGTTTTTGATTTTTCCACTTGGCATTTTGTTTTCTATTAGAATCTGAGAGTCCGTAGGGACATTTTGTAGTCGTACCGAGTTAGCGGCGCAAAGGAGACGCTGACGAAATTTTTTAAAATTTAGAGAGTTAGAAATTTTTTGAGAAATTTTGGGATAATTTAAAATTTGAATTTAAATTTAAATTTGAATTGTGAAGTGAAATAAAGTTGTTTGAACTTATGAATAAGTTTGGAAACTTAGGAAAAGATTAGTGTGTCTTAATAAAAGATTATTCTGAAAAGTTATTTAAAACTATTTGGATTAATAAAATAGTTAACGGGGATTGGATCATTCTTCTTGACTTGTAATTTGGGGACGAAATTCTTTTAAGGGGGGAAGATTGTAACGACCCTGAATTTTTGATATTGGGAATCAGAATATTTAATTGATTTTAAATATTTGGAAGTTAGTTCAATTTGAAATTCAAATATCAGAATGAATTTGGCAATTTAATTATTGAATTTAATTGTTAAATCTGGGTAAAAATTTGAATCTTCAGTTTAAGCTGAGTAAAAATATTTTCAAGGCTTAGAAAATTTATATTAATAATACTGAAGGTAATGGAACTTTCAGAATTGAATTTGAAACTGTTTTGTTCAGTTTTGAATTTTTATCGTTTAAATTGAATTTAAAAAATAGCGTTCCGGGGCACAGTCTCGGAATTCGACGAAACCAGTTCTATTGGATCCGTAATATTGTATTATTATCGGATTTCAATTTTCGTAATGTTTGGAGTGATCGTTTGGCCGTACGATAAGCAAACGTGCTGAAATTAAATCGAAAATTTAATATTATAACTGGTCCAAAAAGCTATCTTCTCCATACGATCGAATTTGGACTCGAAACCTTTTCCATTGTGTTCGGAATAGGCGTATAACATTACGAACGCCTAGCGGCACGTCTCGATAGGATGTCAAAATTTTAAGCTTCATTAATCGAGACAATTTTAACTTTAAGATAAATGTATATATTTATATTCATTGTTTGACCTATATCCTCAGATTAGCCGCCTTCTTTCATTTTAAATCACTATAGCTGATCGATGTGAGCACGTGAACGTCTTCTCTCGTCCTCTTATTTCTTTTCAACCGAAAAAAAAGAAAACAAAATCATTTCTCGTTCAAAAAAAAATCAAACGAAATATAAAGTAAAAATAATGGCTGCATTCCTTCCCTTCAAAAATTGAAATCAAATTGTGAGTTTTCCATTCCCCTCTCTTCAGTACTTGCGAGCGAACGAACGAAAAAAAAGAGACGCGCGATTTCGTTCCAATCCAATCATTGAGATTTCGCGTGGAGGAGGGCAAGCAAGGCGACGCGGCGAGGTTTGGGGGCGCGGCGACCGTGGGTAGGTCTGGCGCAGCATCTCAGCGAGGTCTGGGCGATTCTTCGTGCCGCGATAGGGGAGGCGTTCGTTTTCGTTCAATTTAGGGCTGCGGCAAAGGGGATTGTCAACTGTTGGAGGGATTCGCGTGGCTCGCGATCGACTGTGGGGTTCACAAGCATGTTCGAGGTGAAGTTTTACTGTTTTCTTCTATTTGAATTTATTTAATCTATATTCAAATATATACAGTCGAGTTAGAGAATTTTTTTACAGTAAAAATTAGTTACTGTTTTAATTTGCAGGAAAGAAAATAATAAATGTACATGTTTTCATTTACAGATCTAATTTTAATAGGAAAGAAATGTGTTTATAGTGAAATATATAAAGTAGATTTTAGAAATTATAATCTATTTTTTTTAAGTGTGTGTATATATATATATATATTTTCAAAAGGAAAATTTCTAATTAAAAATAAATAAATTGTTCGAATTATCCGAATATTAATAAATTGTATAAATATTTATACAAGGTCAATAAATCGAGTAAACAAGCCAGAATGAAAAAATGGACAATAAATTAAAAGCTAAGGTGAGATCTTCTCACTCAAACAAAGGGTTTTGTTTAATTTTAAATAGTTATATTTAAAATTATTGATTGTGTTGATTATGTGCTTGAATGATACTATATATATAGTAGTATATAGCAATATATATATATTGGAATATGTATATATTGGAGTTGTTGATTTCCCGCATTAGGGGATGAGACCCTATTGCGCCGCATAATAGCGGATGATATTTTATAAATCCCATATACCGCGATATTCCACCTCGAAGTGGAATTGGTATTGTGCTAACATCTGTGGATGCAGGGAAACAGGTTGGAGGGATCCAACTGGATTCCTCAAATTTATGAATTTGTTTCATATGTTGTATGAATTTGTTTCATATTCTGTGTGATTATTTATTTATAATCTGTGAATGATTATATTTGCGATTGAATGTGTTGAAGGCTAAAATTTAGCCGAATGTATTTTTGGTATCGTTGGATACCAGAAATAAATGAAATTGGATTTTTGAAAATTAAAATTGGAAATTTTAAGTAAATTCTTTTGAAAGAATTAGTTGAATTTCAAAGAAGAAATTTTAAAGCATAAGGTTGATTTTTGAAATCTTATCGAATTATTTCCAAAATATGGAAAAGATTTTTTCAAATGGATTTTGAATAGTATTATTCGAAATTTGGGAAATTTATTTAAAATGGAATTTTAAATGGTTTGGAAGAGATAAAGGAATTTATTTAAAAGGTGATAAATTTGTTTGAAATCCAATTGATAATTGATTTAGTATTTGAAGATAAATCTTTGGGAAATTGATATGAAAATTTATTCGATGTTAAATGAAAAATTGATTTGTGTTGAAATAAATTTGAAATCGATTTGTAAAATGATTTGGGATTTGAAATAAACTTAGAAATCAATTTGTAATTGATTTGGGGTTGAAATAAATTTGAAATCAATTTGAAATTGATTTGGTGTTTGAAAGTGAATATTTGGAAATTTAAATTCATAGTGGGAATTTATAAAGAAAAAGGGAAATGAATAATATCGGGAATTTTATTCCGCGAGTGAATGTGATTTGAAATTTGTTTTCAAAGTTGAAAGGTGAAAAGTGATTTGAAATTATATTTTGAAATTTAATAATTTGGGAAAATTATTTAAATCTGATGATTGTTGTGAATGTTGTTGATAGTTAAATAACCGACTAACAATATTTGCCTTTGAAATGGCATTTGATTTGTTTTTAAAACAAACGCTCATTATTCGGTTAAGCCGGGAGAGGACTTTGTGTCATATAACCCATTCCGAATAGTGATACGTCGTGAATGGACATTATTTGAAGACCGGTGTGAAGACCGAGTATTTTCGAAAATGAAAGGACAACCTGTCGAATGTCTCTGCACCGAGTTGCTCCGGTATAGAGATTTATATCACTCTTCTTGTGATGGGAAGTCCGGACGTGATTAGTGAATACTCGGATTGCAAGGGCTTCTTTGGAAGTGCCTTCGGTTCCGTTCGATCCCGGAACGGACTTGTATGGATGTGTGTCTGACATTACACTTTGAGATGTAAAGCTGGTTTCTATCAAATACATTTCTGTTGGTGGCGGAGAATTTATTCTCTTAGCATAACACCCTTCTCTGAGACGTACGATCTCAGAGGTTATGTAGTTGATGGTTACTAGTGATAAATTCCCAATTTGGTAATGTGGCATACGAAGTTCTATTGATCATTTGTTGATCAAAGCGTGGCTTTGTGAAAAAGCGTGGCTTTGTGAAAAAGCGTGGCTTTGTGAAAAAGCATGGCTTTGTGAAAAAGCATGGCTTTGTGGATGAGACTTCGTCGAGCCTCACAACCCGGTAATGGTCGAAACAGGAATGTTGCGGCAAGGTTGTTAGGGGTCGTGCCCCTAGGGTATGTCATTTCCTTATGGATAAAAGGTGATATCATGGTATGGAGCCCAGATATTTTACCTATGTTGATGCTGCAAATTTATTATACTTTGTGGTTGTTGCTTTGTGGTTGAGGATCCTCGGATAAAGGTCGGTAACGAACGGGGGATGGCATACTTGTGTGTTAGTTACCTAGTTACAGCTGTACAGCGTGAGGTAGCGTCAGTGTGTTAGTTACCTAGTTAAAGTTGTACAGCTAGAGGTAGCGTTGGCCTTGTGTTTGAAGAGATCCGGTTAGGTTCTCCGGGCGTCTTTCCAGAGGCGTTTCCATTTCGGTGTAAGGAAGTTCCTTTGCCTGACCATTTGTTGGAAATCCAAAGAAACAATACGAACCCTGTACGGTTTTAGTTGTATAACCTGCTATGGAATGTGGCGGTAACCTGCTATTGAACATAGTAGCTATAGTAGGCATACAATAATGGTTGTATGTTGGCTAAGATTGATATTATACTTTTGAAATGTTTTCCACACTAGACATTAATAATAGTATCAACTGATCTTTCGTAGTAAGCATTTTTAACTATCATAAGGAGAAATCTCCTCCAATTCTGCGTTTGCATTGTGTGTGTGGCGGAAGGCCTTATGGTAGTTTCATTTTCCAAAAGCATTGCGAATTTGTTTTATTTTCTTTGTGAAAATAACTGTTTTACGATCTCACACCAGTCACCATGACTGACCTGGAGTTTATTGTTCCCTTTCTAAACTCTGGGTGCCCATAATTTTCCACACGGGCAGCCTAGAGTTATGTTATCAGGATATTCTGGAGCTTTGGAGACGAGCTGGATGGCGAGGCGTACTACCGTACTTGTTTATTTATTCCGCTGTGTATTCTGTGTGAGGACAAGTTTATGTAACTGTCCATTGTTGTATTGAGTTGTATATTAACTCTGATGATGTATTGTATAAACTGATATAGCTCTTTGTTTAAAAGACTAGTGATTATCTATTATATATTGTTCCGCTGCGAATGTGAGATTCTGATGTTGTTTCTGTTTCTTCTTGTTTATTATTCTTCTGTCTTCTTCTACCTCTTCTTTTTAACCCTAATGATTCGGTTTTCCGGCATTCGATTGCGCGACATTTGATATAGTGGACGTATTAATGTCGACTTTCGAGCGTCGAAAGATCGCAACCGTTACACTGGACATATAGTCTAAATCCAACTTTAATAATTGAAGTCCAGGAGTTTTCTTCTGGTAATAACAAGTGTCCGGTAATAAAAATCCATAAATTATCATCTGGGAATAAGCCATTGAAAACCATGAATCCTTATTTGGGGGTAAATAATGGGTATTTAGAAATCCATATTGGAAATAATAATAATAATCCTGAAACCAAGGTTTAGATGTTGATAAGTGTTGTTCGAAAGTAAGTAATAGAAATTTAGTGACCCTGATTCGGGTATTAGTAAGATAGATCCAGAGTTTTGATTGAAGACCTGAAATCTTGGAACCCAGATTTGGACATTAACAAATGAAATTCAAAAATTAGTAGTAAAAGACTTGAAACCCAAATTCAGGTATTAACAAAATGATGTCCTGAATTCCATAATAAAGGTCTCAATAATGGAAGTCCCAAATCCCATATTCGAGAATTAATAAGTGAAGTCCAGAAATTAATAATAATAGGCACGAAACCTTGATTCGGGCATTAATAAGTAAAGTCTTGAAATTAATAGTAAGTGACCCGAAACCTAGATTCGGGTATTAATAAGTGAAGTCCAGAAATCCTCTTTTCAAAATCAGTCGAAGGCTGTAGACTCTTATTTGAGCCTTCTATTATGCACCGCTATTTGGGTTTTCATTCTTTTGACATGTATGTTGTCATTGTTTGATATGCCGCTTCTTGGACTCGGACGTCTTAATCCACTGTTGTCTGGTGCGTTTGTTTAGCTTATCCACAAGCAAGACCCAAGGACTTATCCAATCTCCCTCCAGGAGGCGCTCCAACCAGGCCTTATAGGCGGGACTGAGGCTTGTTTGGTGCCTTGGCCAGGCCATAGTGTGGCGGGACCAAGGGCTTACTCCGTCCTCCCTCCAGGAGGTGCTTCAACCAGGCCATAGCGTGGCAGGACTGAAGGCTTATTCGGTGCCTCGGCTAGGCCAGAGAGTGGTGGGACCAAGGGCTTACTCCGTCCCCTTTCTGGGGGGCACCTTGATCTGGCTATAGCATGGCACGATCAAGCGCTTGTTGATGCTTTAACCTGGACATAGCATGGCATGGATAAAGGCTTACTCTAACCTCCCTCCAGGAGGTGCTTTGACCGGGCCATCTTGGCGCGGACAAAGGCTTTTGACCGTTTAAGGTAGTTTCCAAATTCAAGGAGAACTTTACTCCCAACCATGTAGACTTTTATTTAAGAAAGAGGTACTTTATTCATTCATTGTGAGAAAACATGGTCATAAGTGTCCCGTATTCCACGTTCTAGGAACCATATTGCCATCCGGTGGACATAACTTGTAAGCTCCAGAAGGAATTACTTTGCATACGATTAGGAGACCTTCCCAGTTTGGCCCTAGCGGTCCATCTGCAGGATTTCTTGTGTTTTCCATCGCCCTTCGGAGTACCAAGTCTCCCTCTTGAAACGATCTTGTTGTTTACTTTTGAGTTGTAGTATTTCGAGATTCTCCTTTAATATTCTACAGTCCAAATAGCTGCTTCATCTCTTAGCCCATGTATTAAATCCAATGATTCTCTCTTCAATTCTTGGTTTGAATCAAACATATATGTGATTCTTCGATGTAAGGGTACCTCAATTTCAATTGGCAACATTGCTTCACACCTATATGTTAGAGAAAGAGGGGTATGACCCGTTGTAGTTCTAGTGGATGTATGATGGGCCCAGAGTATAAGTGGCAGTTCTTCTACCCAATTTCCTTTGGCTTTATTCAATCACTTTTTTAAGATAGTTTTAATAGTCTTATTTTCTACCTCAACGGCTCCATTAGCCTTTGGATGTGCCACGGAAGAAAAGCTTTTGATAATCCCATTTTTATGGCAAAATCGAGAAAACTCTTCACTTTCAAATTGTGTTCCATTATCAGATATAATCTTATAAGAGATCTCGAATCTGGTAATAATGTTTTTAATGACGAATCTAAGCACTTTCCCAGAAGTGATTTTGGGGAGTGGTTCTGCTTCTACCCACTTAGTAAAGTAGTCAATGACCACTACAGCATATTTTTATCCTCTTTGGAAATTGGTAATGCCAGATTAAGTCGATTCCCCATATATCAGATGGCTATGGACTAGAGATTGGAATTAATTGACTTGGTGGTAAACGAGAAATCTTTGAGTATTTCTGGCATCTTTCGCATTTCTTTACACTCTCAATAGCTTGACTTGCCATTCCAGCCAATAGAAACCTTTCTCATTATTTCCTTAGCCAACTTTACCCCGTTGGAATGGTCTTCGCAAAATCCTTCATGCGCTTCCACCAATAATTTCATCCCATCTTCCAAACTCACACATCTTAAGTAAGGTAAGGCATATTCTTTCTTAGAAAGAATTCCATCCATCATTATGAGACGGTAATATCCCATAACAATTTGTCAGACGGTAATATCCCACTAGTAAGATATTCTACAGTATGTGTCATCAAAGTGTTATCATAACAATTATTAGCCTTTGGATGATTGGGTTTCTCATGTGGAATTTCTTCACTATTTTCTCTTCCTTTTTCCTTTTGCGTCCTGGCTTGAGATCTAGTTACACCAGTAATTCCTTCCCTGGTTCAGGCATTCCCTCTTCAATACTGGGATTTGCTTGATATCTTATTGGTACGATGTGGGTTTCTAGAGCTCCTCTTGAGCTAGCCAATTTTTCTAATGATTCGCTTGACATTTATCTTCCCTTGGAACTTGATGTATAGAAAAATATTCAAATAAGGCAAGGATTTTTAGCACCTTCTTAACATATTGAGCTAGTTTGGCATCTTTAGTTTGATATATTTGTTTTATCTGATTCACCATTAGTTGAGAGTCGCTAAAAATTTGAATCCGTGGTATTTTAAGTTGCAAGGCCAAGGTTAATCCTACCACCATCGATTCAAATTCTTCTACGTTTTTTGCTATGGCAAACCCAAGCTTTATTGCATAATGCAAGCGATGCCCATCAGGTGTGATTATAACGTATCCTGCTCCAGCTCCATGCTCATTTGATGCCCCATCCACAAACAGTTGCCATGCGGGGTTTTTTAGCCTTCTCTTTCTCTATTTATTCCTTAACAAAGCTTGTACATTCATTGATAAAGTCGACTAAAGTCTGCCCTTTAATTGCCGCTCGTGGCTGAAATTCAATGTCATACTGATTAAGTTCGATTCTCCATTTTACTAGCCTCTCTGAAGTCTCAGGTTTACTGAAAACTTGTTTGAGTGGAAAGTTGGTCAATACTTTGAGTGGATGCGCTTGAAAGTACGCTCCGAGTTCCCTGCCATCAGTATCAAGCAGTAAGCTAACTTTTCTATAACTGGATACCGAACCTCAGCATCTTTCAATCGTGAACTTACATAATAAATGGGAAGTTGAGTTTCATTCTGCTCTCTAATCAGCGGTGAACTAATCGCGTGTTTTGAAAATGCCATCTACAGATATAGTCTTTCTCCATCCACGGGGCTAGATAATATAAGGGGAATTTCTAAATGATCCTTTAATTCATGGAAGGCTTTCTTATAATCCTCTCTCCATTCAAAATTCATTCTTTTTTTAAACATGTTGAAGAAATGGATGCATTTATCGGTTGCCTTGGAGATAAATCTGCTTAGGGCCGCAATTCTGCCATTCAAGCTCATTATATATTTGTTGGTTTTAAGTTCTGCCATGCCTTTGATATCCTGAATTTGGTCATAACTAGTTTCGATTCCTTGTGCACTAACTATGTAACCTAAGAATTTTTCGGAATGAACTCCAAAAGAACACTTCTGAGGATTCAGTCTCATTTAATACCTTCATAACACTTTGAACATTCTTCAAGATCCTTAAGGCGATTCTCAGCTTCATGATACTTTACCAGCATGTCATCCACATAAACTTCTATATTTTGTAAAGGCCCGTATCTCCGTACCATTTGAATCGACAATATATCACACGTGTCGAACTCAAATTGAATGAAAATTCGAATCTTTAGGGGTGAAGAAGAAAAAGATAGAAGGAAACAAAATCAATAACACATGATCTCATAATCACAGTGGAACAATATATATAGACAATAATATATCTTTATAAAAAAAGAACAATAACTGTTATTATACATACCATCATCAGAGTACAGCAATCAACAAATCAATTTTGGACAGTTATAATAACTTGTCCTCACATATACTGAACATACAACATGATATACAACGGAAATAACCAATTACGTGGAATAGGCCTGAGAATCCTCCAGCACGTCTCCTGTGCTCCATAGCCTCCAAACCTGAATCTGTGATAGTCTGACCCGAGCATTATAATTAATAACACCCAAGTCAGTCTGGAAAACCAGCGTGTGAAAACACACTTAATTTGAATTATAACTGTTATCAAAATCCTTTGAAAAACAAACGTATCTCGTAAGACCACGTCACACATAAATACGATGGGTTTTTACCTTACGATAACCAAAAACATTTTATATCAAAATCATTTGATATTATAATAGTGTCTTTAGAAAGTAAATTATAAAATAGCTAAAATGCTTGCATCTCACATTTCTACGTAATTGGTATACAACTAAAACCGTACAGGCTCATAGGGGATATTGGATTCCATACAATGACAAGGCTACTGGGGTATCGCCCATCATAGTACACCTCTAGAAAAATGTACCAAGATCGTACCTAACGATCCCTACCAACACAGGACCGGCCTAACCCTTGCTGGATAGTACCGAATATGTTATCACCCCGGGTGTTCCCACCCTATCGAGCGCTCTCTTTTCCATGCACAACCATATCCATAACTATAATATTTCCAAGGGTATCTAGAAAATTGATTACATACCCTACTTGGGTGCGACCCACTTAGACCTGTTGCATCTACCATATTTTAGTCATTCCCGGTTGATGAGGCTTGAGGCTACGTTTACCTTTAGAATATCATTCATACCTAGAAAGCTTACATCGCCTTCCAGATCACGATGCAATTGATAGCATTCATCCATACAAGTTGTTATGGGTCTGAACAAACCGAATGTCCAAAATTACCGTCTTCACTATCTTCACGATATCATAATTCGTAAGAAACAAATCGGATCAAAGTGGTTGTCGGATAAATAGATCCGATCCCGGTCTCTTCGAAACGATTAACGAACTTGTCCAGATTTGATAGTCGGTTATTTAACTATCAAATTACACACAAAAGCAGACACTAGGCCATATTATAAATCTTTCAAACATTTATTTCAAAATATCTTTATGGAGATATATATTCAAATCTCTTTCAATATTTGAAAACAATTTCAAATTCTTATATCCATAACAAGATATTTCTAACACTTAGAAATATTTTCCATTTCAATTTGTAATCCATTGCTTAGGAAAATATTTCTATAAAATCATTTCATGGTTAAATATATTTCCAAAACCATTGATTTCAATACTTAGGAAAATATTACGAGTCTATTTCCCAAAAACATTTCTATTGTCCATACTTAGGAAATATTCCATACTTATCTCTTAAATCTTCGGAATTTTTCTTAATTCCCTTTACAATTTCGAAAAATTATCGATTATACTTATTTATAATCCAATTAACAATTTATAATTCCATTAATGAATTCAGATTCATTTTCGAAGTTCCTGTATCAAAACAATTTGGAAAAAAAATTCCTCTCAAATTTCTTAAGTTCCCAAATTCCTTTATAAGATTTTCTCTTATAAAACCACATCCACTAAATAAAACCTCATTTACAAATCTCGAGAGTATTTATAAATAACATCAATTAATTTCCAAATTTCTATCTTTAAAAAAAAGTATTTTAAAGAATAATAATAAGTTTTCAAGACATTTAAGTAACCATTTAAACTATCACAACCCCTTTTTAATAAAAATGATAACTAATTTTCAATTCATTCATAAATAATAATAATCGATTTCCGAAGCATATTATAAAAAATAGAATTCATTTCAACCAATCTTTAATATTGAATAACCAACTTTCCGAAATAATTTAAATACAAGTAACCGTTTTTAACCCACAATGTTTAATAATAAAATCCCTTTTTAAAACGAAACTTAACTTCTCTCGATTTATCACAAATCGATTTATCATTTCCAATTTCATAACTATTTCCAAATTCTAAAATAGAATCCGCTATTTCTTTCTAACCCGATTTTCATATCTCATTTTAAATTCACAGTGTGAATTTATATTCCCAATTTATCAAATGATAATCATTCCACTTGTATTTATAAACATTGCTATAAGTTTACAAACTCATTCGAGTTCCAATTGTTTTATAAAATATTCTCATTTATAAAATTTCATTTATAAATCCATCCTTTTATATATCCTATATATTTCTAAACTATTTTAAACCTCGATTTGAACTCCTTTCCCATAGTTTCAGAAATATCACTTAAATTTCATTACACAAATACTTTGTCCATCACTTTAAAATCTCTATTTTAAATCCTTTAGGAAATAGTTAAGTAAAAATCCAAAATCAAATCATTGATTTTACACCATCAGTTTCTTTTAAAATAATCCAAGCTTTCACCGAAAACGCTTATTATTTCAAAACTCGTTTTTAGATTTCTTTTTAAAACTCAAAATATCACTTGTATTGTTCCAAAAATAAATCTTTTATTTAACTCAAATTCATCCTTTGAAAATAATCCAAATTCAATATAAATATATATATATTTTTCCAAAATCGCCGTTTAAATTCTTTTTAAAATTCAAAAACATTATTTATGGTATTTATAATACCAAAATTAAGGCCAGTGCTACTATAGCATCCAATAAGTCACATCATAATCTATAATAGATTATCGAATCATGTCACATAACACAATATATGAAATAAAATCAACAATTTTTGAGGAATCCAGTTGGATCCCTCTAACCTGTTTCTCTACAACCACAGATGTTATATAAATAAAATACCAGTCCCGCTTCGAGGTGGAATATCGTGGTAATATAGGATCATCCGCTATTATGCAGGGCGCATAGTATCTCATCAGATCCAACGACGGGAATATATCCAACTACTAATATATATATATACTAATATATATAATATAACATCCAACTGATAATAACAAATTTATCAATCCATCCAATCAACCAATAATTAATTTTAACTATTTAAAATAATACCAAATTATCCAAGATGAGTGAGATTTACTCACCTTTATCCTTTGTTGTCGCCGAAGCGTTCCATTTTGGAACAAAAATTGGACGACGTCCGATTTTAATCCAAAATTTTACAGTCTCCAATTTCACCTAAACCAGTTCCATTTCAAAGCTTTCATCGTCACGAGCGCAACGCAAAAAATTTCGTTCCAATTTGACCTCGTATGAAGGAGTTATAAATTTTATAAGATTTCTGTATTTAAATTAAAAATTAAATATACTAATCACCATTCAAACATTTAATTACTGTCATTAAGCTAACCCCTCCTTCCTCAAAATCATCCCCACCAAACTATAGAGCAGCTCCACATTTGCAGCCCCTTCATCCACCCAAAGCTCCACCACCTCTCTGTGTTATTCAAATCCGACTTCATCGTTGTTCACCACTCACCGATCTCTACACACCCACGACAATCACCTTCAACCCGCCCCCCCTCTTGAAATCGCGTTCACACGGCCTCCAATACTATAGCAGTATGTCGCGCCTACCAAACTACGACCAAGCTCCAACAGTTTTCTGCTACGGCTGCCATTCTCCACTACAATCTCAACTATGACCTCCTTTAAACATTCGTCGCCTAAATCAAGCAAAAACCTTAGCCCTAACTTCTTCCTATATGTCGACTTCGACCGAGAACAATGCTCACACCCATCAGCTATTTCAACTTATGATGTTAAAACGAATGAATAAGGAGATGTTGTAATTTTCTTTCTTTTTTTTGAAAATTTAAAAATGTTTCTTCTCTTTTTTTTTTCTTTTCTGTAACCTGCATTTGAACCAAGAAGAGAGAGAGGGACACGATTTTAAAAGGAATAGGTAGGTATAGGGTGGCTGATGATGTGAAGGAAAATGGCTGATGGTTGACTTTTAAAATTTAAAATATTATTTAATTCTAAATATCTTGTTTAAAGTAACTTAAAATCACGAACTCCTATCGAGACGTGCTGCCTGGCGTTCCTAATGTTATACCCCTATTTCAAACGCAATGGAACAGGTTTTGAGACACAATTCGATCGTATGGAGATGATAGCTTTTTGAATCAAATTAAAATATTAAATTTTCGATACAAACTTCAACGCGTTTCTATCCCGTACGACCAAACGATACTTCCAATCGTTACTAAACTTGAAATTCAATAATAATATATTATTACGGATCCAATGGAACTAGTTTCGTCGAATTCCGAGACTGCTCCTCGGAAGGCTATTTTCACACTTTAATTAAAACGAGTTATTTTCAAAGTCGATTAAATCACCTTTGAATCAATTTTAAAAGTTTTATTATCTTCATTCTTATTAATAGAAATTTAATTAGCCTTTAAATCATTTTTATTAAATTAAAATCCAAGATTTAAATTATTCAAACGATTAAAAATTATTAAATTCAACAATTAAATTATCAATTAAATCGCTATATTTGAAATTTTAGTTATTTAACCTATAAAATTAAATTTTCAATATCTAAAACAAATTAAATATTCTAATTTCAAATAATCAAAATTCTAGGTCATTACATTCCTCCCCCCTTAAAAGAATTTCGTCCTCGGAATTTGCCAAGATAAGGAAAATGCCTGAACCATTTCTTTTCTAAACAAATTAGTTGAAATAACTTTCTAAATCCATTTAAGCTTTTAACTTCCCAAAATCTATTTGTTGAAGCCTTGTTATTACCTTTACTACATTTCCAAGTTCATCCCTAAACTCCAACTAATATTATCCATTCAATCATTTCAAATTATAATTCAAAACCAAATTTTAAATTATCACAAATTTCTTCAAAATTTCTAACTCTTTATTTTCGGAAAATTTCGCCAGCATCTCCTTTGCGCGGCTAGATCAGAACAACCACAAATCGCCACTATGGGCCAAACCAGCAAAAGAAAACAAAAGCCAAGTGGCCCAATCGTAAAACCATCAAATCCAAATAACAATTTAAACATGTGCCTATTTATCGGGCAACCCAATTTTTAACTATGAGATCAAGGGCATCAAATTAGCTCTTGCTTTTATATACCCGCATCTTATATACCAGCGATATCTAAACTATTCAAAATCATATCATTTCACATTTCAATTTCCAATATTTGCTTTACTTAAGCCCGTACGATGTATATATATTATCCGTATGCAATGTCAAATCTGATCGCTCACTCGATCACACAATTTCACTTCCGAACTAGTATCATTCACACGACCACTCTAATGCGGACTCAGATCTGGTTCCTTGATCAGAAACTGTTATTCTCCTTGCATAGCCATATATTATGATAGAGAATCCCAGAATCAATCAAAATCCATATCCAGTGTTCGCCGTCAAGATTCGAGTGAAAAATTCCAACTCGGATCGATATAAATTATTTCGAAATTCTGTGCTCGAATCTGGATCAAACCGTTATGCGAATAAAGAAATGTACGTACAACTTACATATTAATTTCCAATCGATTTCTTAGATACACCAAATTTCTCCTATTCATATTCATTTCATTTACAATCAATATTATTCACAATTATCATTCACATTTCCTTATTTTTCTTAATATATCCTTTCCATACCGATATCATTTAAGAATTTTTTCACCAATTTCAATGTTTAGCACATTTCACTTCATACTTACTTCATTTATGAATTATCCTATAAAAAATTTCTTAAACTTATAAACATTTTATACAACTTTTTATGGTTATTACCACTTCACCACTTAAGTTATATCCATTTGAATCAAATCCACTTTCATTTTCCAGTTTCAACATTGAATTTTATCCATCAACATTCCATACCATATCCAATTCACTAATTACTTTAATTAGCTCATTTCATTAATTTATTTCAAATCTCAATCAAATCCATTTCCAAAAATTATTTCATTTAGCCCATCAGGCTAAAATTTTAAATTCCACTTTATTTAACCTAATTTAAGTTAACTTCCATTCCAGAGTTAAATTTCAAATTTTTACTTTTCTGCATACACATTCAACAATTTAAAACATTGCTTTAACTTGCTAATTTCCACATTTTATAAGTTATCAACTTATTTTCTCATATTTCAATAAAACATTTAAATGAAAATCCCAGAGTTTAAACACCTTGTTCTAAAGTATTTCAAATCATTTTTGAAATCATACACACACACAATCATTTGGTATATCAAATTATTTTTATTATTTTTTTCAATTTCAAAACCAAAACTATTTTGGCCAAAACAAAACTCCAATGGTAGCAATTCCTCTCTTGGAAACTCGAAAATGAACGTCGATGATGCTGCAGTCATCACCAAAATTATTTTCCAACCACCGAAGTGGGTTCAGTGCTTTCTATCCCATTAAAATTCTTTAAAAATATTTCAAAAATATTTTCCAATTAATATTCCTATTATTTTCCCAAAACCTTTTGAAAACAATTTTCAAAACCAACAGGATTTAAATTTCTAAATTTCTAGCCTTTAAACCCTTTTAATTTATAAACTGCTTTTATAAATGTAACATCCCCTCTCTAGAAGCCTAAAACTAAGCGCTACAGATGCTGCAGCCATCTATAGTATTAGCTTCCGACGACTAAATACGGCTCTGTTAATGATATCAATAATATCAGAAGCACTTGAATATGAATCAAAAAAAAGATTTCAAAACAACTTTTACTTCATTATATTTCAAAACCAATTGATTCACATTCACAACACATAATCTCAAATCGTTCACAGGCACAGATAAAATATAATTATTACAAATTATGTCAAGAGCGATATATGATGATACCCCCTTGGTTGATCAAAGTCATATGGTCATAATAGGCCCAATACAATCACAACAGAAATACATCAAAACATAATAAGAACTGCAAATCCTGAATAGCTATCTGTTTGCCTCCTACATGCCTCCGACAGCCTTATTGGTCATCTGACTAAACATGAAAACGACCTTAATCCCTTAACCTACTCAAATTAATTTTGAGCACCCGAGAGTTTAAGGGGAAACATAAACTTCGAGTCAGACATAAAGCCTGGTATGAATAATACTATACATCCCGGTTAAATATGTTAAGTGAGACCACACCGCTTAGCGGAACGGGTTTCCCCTCCCCAACTTCTTTTTTTAGAACATATCTTTGCAAAACCTTTTACAAAACCATATACTGTGCTCCTGCATCCACAATGGTTAAATACTGCAAAATAATCATTATGTAAACGTACATAAATCACAGGTAATAGTGAACTATCTGTTCAAATACATAAGTTTTGTTTGGATAACATTCAACCTTTGGCTGACTTGGGCCTACCAGACAAAATAATCAAAATTAACCTAACACCTGTTAGGTATTATACTTCTGGATTATCTATCCTTAACTATCTGTTAAATACTCTACTTTTGGACGGCTTGTCCCTAACTTAATCATCTCCCAGGTCTTCCAGATCCTAATGGTTTTTTGGCTCACCAATAACCTATCTGTATACAACATATATGAAAGGGAGTGCGGATTAAGGATCTTAAGGCTAATTTAACACAAGAGGGGGGGTGAATAGTGTTTAATGGATTCTAAGACTTGTATGGACTAAATTAAAATTATGACACAAACAAATGCAGAACTTAATCACAGAATCAAATACAGATGCAGAAAGTAAATAAAAACTAGTAAAAGGAAAGAACACACCGGATTTTATACTGGTTCGAAGTTACCCTACATCCACAGCTGTACCAAGGCAGAACACCTCATACTGATTTTTATTATACCAAAGTCGAGATTACAATCCTCAGTTTCTAAAGGCCTTGAGGTACCCTCCTGTCTCACGATTCCGGGGCAAACTCTCTTGATTTACGGGCCACAAGATTACCCAATTGATTTCCAGGCACAACCACTCCTTATAGAGAGACTCGATAAACTTTTGATTACAAATTGATCCTATAACTCTGAATAGCACTTTGATCTTCGAGAGAGGGTAGAGAACCAAACAAGAATGAGATTCTAATTTGATTCACTTGAGAATTCAGTAGAATTTCGGCACGATCTTAAAATATGAAAATTTTAGAATATGGATTTGTGGAGAAGAAGGAGTGAAGAAAAAAATGAAAATAGTTAGTTAAAAAATTCGTTTGTGAAGGCTATTTATAGACCAGTAACGGTCATAACCATTCGTGAAGAGATTTAAACGAATAGACACTTCTTTTGAAAATTGAAACTTTTGAATTTAACGGCCACCATGTCGACATGGGGTATCCCATGATGTCGACATCCCTTAGTTAAAAACAATGTAAAATTTATTTTGAAAATGGTATTGAAAGGAAAACAAGATGAAATGATTCTGGAGTAAAATAAACTAATTTTCCTATGTTTTAAAATAAAGAAGAGTAGAAAAATATATTTTTAGAATGTATATATAAATTTGATTTTAAATCTCAAGAATATATATATTATAAAAGAATATTTAAAAATCAGAAGATAGTTTTAAAAACAAACGAAGTTTAAAACAAGAGTTTGTTTAAAAACAAAGACAAAGAATATTTCAAGGCTAAAACATTTTGAAAAGCAGTTTTGAAAATCATTTTGAAAAACCATTTTGAAGTAGTTTTGCAAGCTTCTTCCTGCAGAATATCTCATCACATCATGACTCGAGAACTTGTACAAAACCAGGATATTCGTGGATTTGTAAGCCACTTGACGTAGGTTTGTAAGCTACTTGTCGTGGGTTTGTAAGCCACTAAGAAGATAGAAATGGGTTCCATGCCAAATGAAATATGGAATGAAGATTTCCATGCTATTATGAAGTTTTAACGATAAACTAGACACTTATCTTGAAATCTTGATCTTGATACTCATGAGTCTTCAAACTTGATTTCTTCATCCTTGATCTTTATATTGTACAGTCTTCAATAATCAGTACCTGCCTTATATATATCCTGCATAATAACATTCATATATATATATATATAGACAATAGTGTTAGTATATAAGTTATAATAAAATAAGTTACAAAAGTTGTTGTCATCAAAACCACTATCTCCAGTTCCTAATAATCACCCCATTTTTAATGATGACAACCTTATAAAATATACTTACCACTTCGATCATACCATAACTCCCACTTACACCAACAACTCCCCCTTACTCCAAGCCTACTATTTTATATAACTTCTCCCCCTTTGTCATTAACAAAACAATAACCTATAAACCTTGAACTTAATAGAAAATGAGATAAACAAACATATGATATAAGAATAATAACTATGTATGAGTGAAATATAGCATCCAAAGTTAAATGAAATTCAAGATTTTATACACCAAAGATCGTTTTTAGAAGAACATTAATTAAGAACACTTTATATACAAATTAACAAACCAATATATAATCAATAAAGAGAAAAACAAAAACGAAAAACACTTAACGAGGACCCTTAACTATTGGTGATTTATGGGCCGAACAATTTGGATAATGGAGACAAAAGTTTCCACGTTGTTCGACCAAGTTCCCATTAGCGTCAAAATGGACCTCTCCAATGCAAATCACGCCATCCTCTTCGTCCATATGAACATCCGGATTCGGAAGAGGATGTTCTTCTTCTTGATCCTCTTGTGGTTCTTCCATAGGCTCTTCTTCTTTAGAATCCATGGCTTGTGATGATTCTTCGATGACAATGGGATTGGCTTGGTTATCCATAAGGAATTTTTGCAAATTTCTAAGAATTATGCCTTGCCTTTCTTGTTCTCTAGCCATTCGCAGTTGACTCACTTGAATTTCCGTCATCATTTGAAGCAAATCTTTCATCTTCTCTTGTAATTTGATGACTCGTACGTGTGTGGAACGTTGAAAAGGGCCAGAACGAGGAGAAGTGGGTGAAGAAGATTCATTATTAGAAGTGGAAGCCATTAATTTACTGTTTTAGAAGTTTATTACGGAGAATAGAACAGAGAAAAGGAGTAAAAGTCGAAATATATAAATATATAACCAAATAACTAATTTTAGAGGGAAAATTAAATTTGAAAATCGCGGCCTGTATTTCGACATAGGGGGATGGGTCATGTCGACATGCCCAGTTCAATTTTTGAAGAATTTTTATTTATATTAATTATTAACTATACTTGTATTATTTATAATTTATATTTCAGTTAATGAACATATACCTAATTCTCTTCTAAATTTAGTAAAGTTTTGTTCATTTAATGGTTTGGTTAATATATCAGCAATTTGTTTTTCAGTATTAATATATTCAAGAGTTATGACTTCTTTACTTATATTATCTCTAAGAAAATGATGTCTAATATCAATATGTTTTGTTCTAGCATGGTGAGTTAGATTTTTAGATAAGTTTATTGCACTAGTATTATCACAATAAATTGGTGATTTAGTTATAGTTAATCCAAAATCTTTTGAAGTTTGTTGCATATATATTACTTGAGAACAAGCCAAAGCAGCAGATATATATTCTGCTTCAGTTGTTGACAAGGATACAGTGTTTTGCTTCTTACTAAAACAGGAAACCAAAGAATGTCCTAGAAAGTGACAAGTTCCACTTGTACTTTTTCGGTCTGATTTACAACCAGCGTAATCAGCATCACAATACTTTTATCCTCGGGTCTAGGAACAAGTTCCCAAACATCATTTTTGGTGAACTGATTCAATTCTTCTTGCAAAGCAAGAATCCATGAATCATCAGATGATGCTTCCTTTTGATTTTTAGGTTTAATAGTTGATATAAAAGCTACATACTCATACTATTTAGTTGATTTCTTGTTTTAACTATAGATTCAATATTTCATAGTATATTTTCTACAGGATGATTTTTTAATAATCTAATTCTTTTATTAGGTTGAATGATTTCACAATTAGTTTCATTAGGTTCATTATTTAAAGTTACAAAATCTTCTTCATCTTCTATTTGTATAGTATCTTTAAAATTTTCATCAAAAGATACATGCATTGTTTCTTCAATAGTGTTAGTTCTTAAATTATAAACTCTAAATGCTTTACTTCTATTAGAATATCCGATAAAGATACCTTTGTCGGATTTAGGTTCAAATTTATCTAAATTATCTTTTGTATTAAGAATAAAACACTTATTACCAAAAACTTTAAAATAAGCTACTATGGGTATCTTATTGTAAAGTAATTCATATGGTGTTTTATTAGTTAATGGTCTAATTAAAATCCTATTTAATATATAACAACCTGTAGCGAATGCTTCAGCCCAAAAGTTTTTAGGTAAGTTACTATCAAAAAGTATTGTTCTAGCACACTCTTGAATCGTTCTATTCTTACGTTCTACCACTCCGTTTTGTTGTGGAGTTCTTGGAAAAGAGAAATTATGAGTAATTCCTTTTTTATTACAGAAATTCTCAAAAAATTTATTTTCAAATTCTCCACCGTGATCACTACGAATAGTTTTTATTTTTAAAGAAAATTGATTTTGAATTCTTTTAGCAAAATTCTTAAATGATTCAAAAGCATCACTTTTAAGTTTAAGAAAAATTGTCCAAGTATATCTAGAATAATCATCTACAATTACAAAAACATATTTATTGTGATTAATTGATTGAACTTGAGATGGACCAAATAAATCTTAATGAAGTAATTCTAGAGGTTTAGAAGTAGAAATCATATCTTTCAATTTAAATGAACTTTTCTTAAGTTTTCCTAATTGGCAAGCATCACATATACTATCTACTTTAAAGTTTAACTTGGGAAGACCTCTAACTAAGTCAAGTTTTGATAACCTAGATAACAGTTTCAATGACCAAATCTTTTATGCCAAATCCAAGGGTCACTTGTATTAGCCAAAAGACATAAGTTATCATTTGAAACTTTCATACTAAGGATGTAAATGTTTTTCTTCCTAATTCCTTCAAAGATAATATTTGACTTATTATCTTCGATGTGACACTTATCTTTTCCAAATTTAATTTTAAAACCTTTATCACATAGTTGACTTATACTAAGCAGATTATGTTTTAAATCCCTAACTAGCAAAATATCAGAAATAAGAGGAGTTTTAGAATTACCGACATTGCCGATGCCAATCATATATCCTTTTGAGTTGTCTCCAAAGTTGACCAATCCACCATCTTGATATATAATGTCATTGAGTATCTCGGGATTTTCAGTCATATGCCTTGAACAGCCACTATCAAGTATCCATTTATCTTTCTCAATTTGCACAGTTTGTCCATTGGTTGTTGATTCTTCAAAAGCCATGTAACATGTCTGTTCCTGCATAACAAACCAATTCGGTAGATAACTTGATTTTTCATAAAAACTATATGTATACCTATGATACTTTGATGAAATGCATAAATTCAAACTAGTATTAACAAAATTTCCTAAAAATGTCATTTTCAACTTTTCAAGTTTCAGATTATGAAAACTATGAAAACCTAGGCTCTAATACCAATTGAAAGGGAGTGCGGATTAAAGATCTTAAGGCTAATTTAACACTAGAGGGGGGGTGAATAGTGTTTAATGGATTCTAAGACTTATATGGACTAAATTAAAATCATGACACAAACAAATGCAGAACTTAATCACAGAACAATCGCAGAATCACACACAGATGCAGAAAGTGAAAAAAAAGCAGTAACAGGAAAGAACACACCGGATTTTATACTGGTTCGGAGTTACCCTACATCCATTTCTGTACCAAGGCAGAACACCTCATACAGATTTTTATTATACTAAAGTCGAGATTACAATCCTCAGTTTCTAAAGGCCTTGAGGTACCCTCTTGTCTCACGAGTCCGGGGCAAACTCTCTTGATTTACGGGCCACAAGATTACCCAATTGATTTCCAGGCACAACCACTCCTTATAGAGAGACTCGATAAACTTTTGATTACAAATTGATCCTATAACTCTGAATAGCACTTTGATCTTCGAGAGAGGGTAGAGAACCAAACAAGAATGTGATTCTAATTTGATTCACTTGAGAATTCGGCAGAATTTTGGAACGATCTTAAAAATATGAAAATTTTAGAATATGGATTTGTGGAGAAAAGGAGTGAAGAAAAAATGAAACTAGTTAGTTAAAAAATTCGTTTGTGAAGGCTATTTATAGACCAGTATCGGTCATAACCATTCGTGAAGAGATTTAAACGAATAGACACTTCTTTTGAAAATTGAAACTTTTGAATTTAACGGCCACCATGTCGACATGTGGTATTCCATGATGTCGACATCCCTTAGTTAAAAACAATGTAAAATTTGTTTTGAAAATGGTATTGAAAGGAAAACAAGATGAAATGATTCTGGAGTAAAATAAACTAATTTTCCTATGTTTTAAAATAAAGAAGAGTAGAAATATATATTTTTAGAATGTATATATAAATTTGATTTTAAATCTCAAGAATATATATATTATAAAAGAATATTTAAAAATCAGAAGATAGTTTTAGAAACAAACGAAGTTTAAAACAAGAGTTTATTTAAAAACAAAGACAAAGAATATTTTAAGGCTTAAACATTTTGAAAAGCAGTTTTGAAAAACATTTTGAAAAACCATTTTGAAGTAGTTTTGCAAGCTTCTTCCTGCAGAATATCTCATCACATCAGGACTCGAGAACTTGTACAAAACCAGGATGTTCGTGAGTTTGTAAGCCACTTGTCGTAGGTTCGTAAGCTACTTGTCGTGGGTTTGTAAGCCACTAAGAAGATAGAAATGGGTTCCATCCCAAATGAAATATGGAATGAAGATTTCCGTGCTATTATGAAGTTTTAACAATAAACTAGACACTTATCTTGAAACCTTGATCTTAATACTCATGAGTCTTCAAACTTGATTTCTTCATCCTTGATCTTTATACTGTACAGTCTTCAATAATCAGTACTTGCCTTATATATATCCTGCATAATAACATTCATATATATCTAGACAATAGTGTTAGTATATAAGTTATAATAAAATAAGTTACAAAGGTTGTTGTCATCAAAACCACTATCTCCAGTACCTAACAATCTCCTCATTTTTTAAAATGACAACCTTATAAAATATAATTACCACTTCGATCATACCATAACTCCCCCTTACACCAACAACTCCCCCTTACTCCAAGCCTACTATTTTATATAACTTCTCCCCCTTTGTCATCAACCAAACAATAACCTATAAACCTTGAACTTAATAGAAAATGAGATAAACAAACATATGATATAAGAATAATAACTATGTATGAATGAAATATAGCATCCTAAGTTAAATGAAATTCAAGATTTTATACACCAAAGATCGTTTTTAGAAGAACATTAATTAAGAACACTTTATATACAAATTAACAAACCAATATATAATCAAGAAAGAGAAAAACAAAAACGAAAAACACTTAACGAGGACCCTTAACTATTGGTGATTTATGGGCCGAACAATTTGGATAATGGAGACAAAAGTTTCCACGTTGTTCGACCAAGTTCCCATTAGCATCAAAATGGACCTCTCCAACGCAAATCACGCCATCGTCTTCGTCCATATGAACATCCAGATTCGGAAGAGGATGTTCTTCTTCTTGATCCTCTTGTGGTTCTTCCATAGGCTCTTCTTCTTTAGAATCCATGGCTTGTGATGATTCTTCGATGACAATGGGATTGGCTTGGTTATCCATAAGGAATTTTTGCAAATTTCTAAGAATTATGCCTTGCCTTTCTTGTTCTCTAGCCATTCGCAGTTGACTCACTTGAATTTCCGTCATCATTTGAAGCAAATCTTTCATCTTCTCTTGTAATTTGATAACTCGTACGTGTGTGGAACGTTGAAAAGGGCCAGAACGAGGAGATGTGGGTGAAGAAGATTCATTATTAGAAGAGGAAGCCATTAATTTACTGTTTTAGAAGTTTATTACGGAGAATAGAACAGAGAAAAGGAGTAAAAGTCGAAATATATAAATATATAACCAAATAACTAATTTTAGAGGGAAATTTAAATTTGAAAATCGCGGCATGTATTTCGACATATGGGGATGGGTCATGTCGACATGCCCAGTTCAATTTTTGAAGAATTTTTATTTATATTAATTATTAACTATACTTGTATTATTTATAATTTATATTTCAGTTAATGAACATATACCTAATTCTCTTCTAAATTTAGTAAAGTTTTGTTCATTTAATGGTTTGGTTAATATATCAGCAATTTGTTTTTCGGTATTAATATATTCAAGAGTTATGACTTCTTTAATTATATTATCTCTAAGAAAATGATGTCTAATATCTGTAACGACTCGTATTTTTACGGATCGAGACATCGTAAAACAGTTGTTATTAGATTGTTAGTATTGTTAAGTCGTCCAGAGTTTAGGTCGACTAGAGCTTAAATCGTTTGGAATTTGAGTCTTGGGGTAGGTTAGGTCGAGAGAACGACCTAAGGGATTGGAGCAACCTACAAGATTTGACCGACTTAAGGGGTAGACGACTTAGGAGTTAAGGACTTAAGTTAGTAGGCGACTTATAGGAATTGGCGACTTAAGATAGTGGCGACTTAGGAGTTAGCGGCATAGGGATATCGACTTAGGAAATTGGGGCGAGTTAACGACTTAAGGAGATAGGTCGGAGACAGTTAAGTCGTTGAGTCGCTATAGCATGATTAGTTAGGTCGTAGACGACCTATGATAGTATACTGTGTATAGTTAGGTCGTGAGGTGTTAAGTCGTAACCCAGCTAAGTCGCAAAGATCGTTAGGTCGTATCCCAGTTAGGTCGCGGCTTATGTTAGGTCGCGTAGATGCTTAAGGGGTTAGGTCGTGTAGCGTTAAGTCGCTAAGTCGTATCTCGTTGAGTCGAGTAAGTTGATAGGTCGTTAAGTCGTACCTTAGTTAAGTCACGTGAGGACTTATGTTGTTAAGTCGCTAGGTCGTGCGCATGTGTGTTAGGTTAGGTCGTGCGAAGGCTTAGGTCGTTGAACTGTTGAGTCGTAAGTCGTAGGGATGGTTAAGTCGTAAGTCGTGGTATTTATGAGTCGTAGGTCGTGGATTTTCTTAATTCGTGGACGACTTAAAAACGAGCATATGACTTAGGGGATTTCAGCCTATAAATACCCGGGTTCTTCTTCATTTTTGGGATCCGGATTTTGAAGCGACGAAGTGCTGCTATTTTGAGAGCTCGAGTTCTACACTTCTTCACTTCTTTTCTCCACTTTGATTTAGTACTTCCTTCCATCCAAGATCGAAGATTCAAGAGCTAAAGTTGAAGATCTACATTCTTCGAAGAGTGATTTCATCATTTGAAGCGGAGTTTTGATAGATCGAGTTAGATCCTTCGCTGTCCAGATCTGAAGTGTGTTGCTTTTGAGGTGTTTAGGTGATTTGGTGAGTGGTGATTATCTCTCACACGGATCCAAAGGAGTATACCGGATCGTTGGCTTGATTTTGTGTAAAGTAGTGATTTTCATGCATTTTTGTAAACTTAAGCATAGATCCATTGTTCATGATGATTTGACATCCATTTTACTACATGTTAACCTATGCAAGTTCATTCATCAAGATTATAGAGATATTGCTCATGTTTTCATGCTTGTTAGACTTTAGACTCTTTATTTACAAAATTGCCATTATTGTTATAATTGTTCATTAGATCATATTTGAATGCTTGATTACTTGGATTAATGTTTGACTTGATTGATTGCTATGAATTGGATGATTGATGATTTGATTTAGACAAGATGGTCGAAGATGATTCAAAAGCTAAGGGAAAGGCTTTTGAATTGGAAAAGTTGCTCGTGGCATATGTGGCGTATGATGAAGCTCATATGGATAGATTTGATGATGATGTTGAGATGAGGCTTTTCTATGATAATGATGAGGCGAAGCATAGTATGAGATAGTCTTGGTCTAATCCAGACGGAATCATTCCAGCATGTTGATAACTCGGTGAAATGGTTCGAGTTTGAGGATAATGGTTTGCTCGAGAGGCGCTTGAGCTAGTATGGAAATAGTCGTCGAGGAGGATGACTAGAAGGCTGAGATCTCATCGTTGTTGAAGGTTCTAGCATGCTCAAAGCAAGAGTACGTTGGGCAGATTCGATAGTCCCTGAAGGCTACTGATTGGTAGTCGAGTACTCTGGGCAGATTCGATAGTCCTAGGCACGGGTTTTGACGACGTGCGGAGTTATGTCTAGAACCGGGGTTTCCATTAGCCCTTGACGGACGGATGAAAGAATGAGTCGGTCATTCAATTAACGATGATATCGAAGCAATGATAACAGTGATAGCCAGAGTCATGGATGTTTGGTTGTATCGTCATTCGGTCTCAAGAGCGGTATTTCCTGGGTGCTTATCTGATCTTGGTTTAGGCCTTGGGGGTTTGTACTTGGAAAACATCGCCCTTGACTCGAGTGATAATTGCTTTACTTTAAATTGTATGCTTTGCTATGTTTGCTTCTGCTTAGTGTGTGTCTGGGGGCTATCACTGTAGAAAGAGGTGGAGTGGGAGGGTTGTATTCCTATTCCTTTTCCTTTATGCTCTTTTGGTATGTTGTTAGTTAATTTACCGCTCACTAAGACTGTTGTCTGACTCAAGGCTTTATGTTTTTTAACTCTTATTGCCTTGGGTTGTTCGTCCATTTTGGGACGGGCAGACTAGGTAGCAGGTGATAGGTGATGTTCTTGCTTTCCACGATGTTGATGACGAAGACGAGCTGGAGGCTTGCATATTGTTTTCTTACTATATGTACTGGATGTTCCGCTGCTTGTATATTCTCTGAGTGTTATGTAGTGAGGCTTGATGTATTGACTATTCAGATGTTTGTATTCAACTATTATGAAGTTTTATTGATGAGATTCTATTCTGTGAAGCTTCACTATATATATATTCTATTGTATTTTGTCCATGCGCTGTGAGTAATATGATAGATTCTGTTGTTTTTAATTTACCCTGACAATCGTCCATGGCTGCCTGGCACACATTACAGCGCACTATCTCTAGGTTCAGTGCAGGGGTCGTGGGCGGTCGTCACATTTGGTATCAGAGCATTGGTTAATCGATTTTACCCAACGCTCGCTGACGTAACTACGTATGAGAGACGTAATTGTATTTTGATGGATGATTACTATATATTATATAGTAGCCTAGTAGAGTTTGAGTCCTTTATGCAGTTGTTTCTCAAGGTGTGCTAATCATTCCTTTTTATAGATATTAAGGATGAGTCGAAGAGGGAGACCAGCTGCTAGGGAAGGCCGTGCTGCTGAGGGGACTGCTGATTATGCAGCTATGTTCGAAGCTATGATGACTTCGATCATGAGAAGGGTACCAGTTCCGGGGACAGCAGTTGATGTTGGAGTTCAAGTCCAAACTCCGAAACCAGTGGATTTTGCTAAGTTGTGTAAAGACTATACTGCTCTTGGAGGGAAGGTTTTCTTGGGGACAGAATCAACCATTGAAGTCCAGAGGTGGATAGATGCTTGTAGAAGGATCTTTGGTGATTTGGGAATTGAGGATGCAACTAAGAGGAAGTTAACATCAAAACAACTTCAAGGGAGAGCTTCTGATTGGTGGAACTCTATCACCATTGATACTCCGGAGGAAGAGATTACTTGGGAGCAATTCCAAACCAGATTTGAAGCTAAGTTCATTTCTACGGCTCAGAAGTCTGTTCTGTTTAAGAAGTTTGTGGAGCTCAAGCAAGGTGGAAGACCAGTTCTTGAGTATGTTTTCGAGTTTGAAGCTTTGTCCAAGTATGCCCGGTCGTATATTGAATCTGCGTACCAGAAGAATGAGAAGTTTGTGACAGGCTTGGACAGTTATCTTGGGAGGCAGTTGGTGGATCATTTGGATGATCCATTTGAGAAGCTTATGGAGAAAGCTCTCAGGCATGAGAATCTGTTTCCTAAGGAAGGATCTGTTATTGCTGTAACCAAGGAAGAGTCTAAACCACAGCAGGGTGGAAACAAGAAGAGGAAGCAGCAGCAGCAAAAGGGTAAGGATGGCCAGAAGAAGCCAAAGGGCGAAGTGACCTGCTACAATTGTCAGCAGAAGGGCCATTTCTCCAGGGATTGTAAGAATCCGAAGATGCCAGTGAAGTGTCACAACTGTGACAAGCCGAAGCATATCAGGAAGAATTGTCCGGAACCACGGAAGGACAAGCAGATTGTGCAAGCTTATGCTTTGGGAGCTGTTCCATCATCTTTGAAAGCCTCTACCGTTGAAGAGAAAGGAAAGAGTGTGGTGGTTCAAGGTACTCTTTTCATATGTGGTGTTCCAGTTAGAGTTCTATTTGATACTGGGGCGTCGCATTCTTTTGTTTGTAGTGAACTTGTAGGCCGGTTGGGTTTAGAACCGGATATCGTTGATAGGCCATTGGTTGTGACTAATCCAGTTGGGAGTTCGTCTTGTTTGTGTATGTTATGCCGTGGTCTGATTGTATCGAGTCATGATTGCTCTTTTGTTTGTGATTGTTTTGTTCTGAACTTTGCGGGGTTCGGAATTATTTTGGGTATGGACTGGCTTAGGAAGTATGCGGCAAAGGTTGATTGCGAAAGGTTGGAGGTGACAGTCGAGAATGTGGAGGGGCGAAAGATTGTGATACGATGTAAGCATGAAGAAGGCATCTTCATGAGCTTCATGTATTCGCTAGTTGTTCCACGGGATGGACTGTCATCGTTGCCAATCGCTAATGGATTTGAGGATGTCTTTGACGAGGTCAAAGGGTTACCGCCGCATAGAGAGATCGAGTTTCGTATAGATCTAGTGGAAGGAGCCAGACCTGTTGTGATGCCTCTTAGGCGGATGGCGCCTAGGGAACAGGAGGAGTTGAAGGTGCAGGTTGATGACCTTTTACAGAAAGGATTCATTCGGCATAGTGTGTCCGAATGGGGTGCACTGGTTGTTTCAACCAAAGCAGATGGATCGTTGAGGTTGTGTGTGGATTATCGTGAGCTGAATAAAGTGACTAAGAAGAACAAGTATCCATTGCCGAGAATAGATGACTTGTTTGATCAGCTTCACGAAGCTAAGGTGTTTTCTCAGATGGATTTGGCAACGGGATTGCACCAGTTAAGAGTGGCTAAGGATAGTGTGCCGAAGACTGCTTTCAGGACACCATCCGGTTTCTTTGAGTGGCTGGTAATGCCGTTTGGATTGACTAATGCGCCAGCATATTTTGTGGATCTTATGAATAGAGTGTTCAGAGATCAGTTGAGCAAGTTCGTGCTAGTGTTCGTGGATGATATTCTGATTTATTCCAGGACTGAAGAAGAGCACAAGATGCACTTGCGTATTGTTTTGGAAATCTTACGGAAACATCAGCTGAAGGCTAAGTTTTCGAAGTGTCACTTCTGGAAGAGTGAAGTGAGGTTCTTAGGCCATGTTATCTCTGGAAATGGAATAGCGGTTGATCCCGCCAAGGTAGCAGCAATCCAGGATCGGGGTAGACTTAAGAATGCATCTGATGTGAGAAGTTTTCTTGGATTAGCAGGATATTATCGTCGATTTATCAAAGACTTTTCCAAGGTGGCTGCACCATTAACATGATTGACGAAAAAGAACCAAGTGTTCAGATGGGATGATAAGTGTGAGCAAGCTTTCAGAATCCTGAAAGAGCGACTGACAAGTGCTCATGTTTTGACTATTCCAAGTGGGAATGATGAGATGGTGGTTTACACCGACGCATGTGGTACAGGACTTGGAGCAGTGCTGATGCAGAGGGATAAAGTTGTTGCGTATGCAAGTCGACAACTGAAGCCGCATGAAAGGAATTATCCGACTCATGATTTGGAGTTGGCGGCGATTGTTTTTGCTCTGAAGATGTGGAGACATTATCTATTGGGAGTTTGATTTGAGTTGTTTACAGATCATAAGTCATTGAAGTATCTTTTCTCCCAAAAGGATTTGAATCTTCGGCAGCAACGATGGCTAGAGTTTTTAGCATCATATGATTTTGGTATAGCCTATACTCCGGGAAAGGGTAACGCAGTGGCAGATGCGTTAAGTCGAAGACATGCAGGATTGGGAGCCATGTTTTCAGAATGGAAGAATCTCGAGTATTTAGCTGGATTTGACTTCAGGCCCAGATGTGAATTGGAACCTGAAATGTTGGCAAACTTATCGATAAGACCGACTCTTGTGGGAAGAATTGGCGAGAGCCAAAAGCTAGACGATAAGCTTGTCAAGATTATCCGTGATTTGGAATCTGGATTGGAACCAGAAAAGGATAAAGGATTCGAGGTCGATCGAGAAGGTTGGCTTCGGAAACAAGGACGACTAGTTGTTCCCGATATAGATGAATTGAGAAGTGAAGTTCTGAAGGAAAGTCATCACTCAAAGCTGACAATTCATCCAGGTGGAAATAAGATGTATTGGGATATGAAGAGAACCTATTACTGGGAAGGTATGAAGAAGGATGTGGGAAATTTTATTTCCAAGTGCATGAACTGCCAGTTAGTAAAAGCCGAACAGAAGAAGCCAAGTGGATTGCTTCAGCCATTAGAAGTTCCTACATGGAAGTGGGAGCAAATATCGATGGATTTTATTGATGGGCTACCTAGAACAAGAACGGGAAATGAAGGGATTTGGGTCATCGTAGATCGTCTGACTAAGAGTGCAAGATTCATTCCTGTTCGATCGACTAGGACTGCATCAAAGTTGGCTGAGTTGTATGTTAAGTGGATAGTTCGATTCCATGGTATTCCAAAGAGTATAGTGAGTGATCGAGACCCATTGTTCACTAGTGAATTTTGGAAGAGATTTCAGGAAGTTTTGGGAACCAAGTTGTGTTTGAGTACAGCTTATCACCCTCAAACAGATGGTCAGACCGAGAGAGTCAACCGAGTTTTGGAAGATCTCCTCAGAGCTTGTGTTTTGGATTTCAGAGGATCATGGGAAGATCACCTTCATTTGGTGGAATTTTCGTATAATAACAGTTACCAGTCAAGCATTGGTATGGCACCGTATGAGGCATTGTATGGAAGACCCTGTAACTCTCCGACATGTTGTTTAGAGACCGGAGAAAAGCTGATGCTTGGGCCAGAGATGATTCGACAGACTTCGGATTGCATAGAGATCATTCGGCAACGAATGAAGGCAGCCCAAGACCGACAGAAAAGTTATGCCGATAAGCGTCGTAAGGATTTGGAATTCGATGTAGATGATATGGTTTTTGTGAAGATTTCTCCACTGAAGAATGTTATTCGATTCGGGAAGAAAGGAAAATTGACTCCAAGATTTGTTGGAACATTCCCGATCATCGAGCGAATTGGAAAGCTCGCCTACAGATTGGAGTTACCAGAGAAGATGTCGGGTATGCACAATGTTTTTCATGTATCGTATCTACGGAAGTATGTGCACGACTCGAATACAGTGGTTTCTGCTGATAGCTGTGAAGATTTCGAAGTTGATCCAGTCGATAAGAGACCTCGTAAGCCGCTTCGTGTTGTGGAAACCGACACGAAACAGCTTAGGAGGAAGGTAGTTAAGTTGCTCAAGATACAATGGAGTGATGATGATAACGACTGTACATGGGAGGTGGAAGAGAGGATGAAGGCAGCTCATCCTGAACTCTTCAAGGTATGGCCATAAGGTGTCGTGTCATCTCACGACATTGTAACTTGTTCTAGTTTTAGAATTCAGCATGCTAGGCTAGTAATTGGATGCATGGTTTGTTGATTGCTATGGATGGTAGGCGTGCAGAATAGTTTTGATTGCTCTTGTTTGTTTGGAATTTCGGGGGCGAAATTCCTAAGGGGGAGAGAATGTAACGACCCGTATTTTTACGGATCGAGACATCGTAAAACAGTTGTTATTAGATTGTTAGTATTGTTAAGTCGTCCAGAGTTTAGGTCGACTAGAGCTTAAGTCGTTTGGAATTTGAGTCTTGGGGTAGGTTAGGTCGAGAGAACGACCTAAGGGATTGGAGCAACCTACAGGATTTGACCGACTTAAGGGGTAGACGACTTAGGAGTTAAGGACTTAAGTTAGTAGGCGACTTATAGGAATTGGCGACTTAAGATAGTGGCGACTTAGGAGTTAGCGGCATAGGGATATCGACTTAGGAAATTGGGGCGAGTTAATGACTTAAGGAGATAGGTCGGAGACAGTTAAGTCGTTGAGTCGCTATAGCATGATTAGTTAGGTCGTAGACGACCTATGATAGTATACTGTGTATAGTTAGGTCGTGAGGTGTTAAGTCGTAACCCAGCTAAGTCGCAAAGATCGTTAGGTCGTATCCCAGTTAGGTCGCGGCTTATGTTAGGTCGCGTAGATGCTTAAGGGGTTAGGTCGTGTAGCGTTAAGTCGCTAAGTCGTATCTCGTTGAGTCGAGTAAGTTGATAGGTCGTTAAGTCGTACCTTAGTTAAGTCGCGTGAGGACTTATGTTGTTAAGTTGCTAGGTCGTGCGCATATGTGTTAGGTTAGGTCGTGCGAAGGCTTAGGTCGTTGAACTGTTGAGTCGTAAGTCGTAGGGATGGTTAAGTCGTAAGTCGTGGTATTTATGAGTCGTAGGTCGTGGATATTCTTAAGTCGTGGACGACTTAAAAACGAGCATACGACTTAGGGGATTTCAGCCTATAAATACCCGGGTTCTTCTTCATTTTTGGGATCCGGATTTTGAAGCGACGGAGTGCTGCTATTTTGAGAGCTCGAGTTCTACACTTCTTCACTTCTTTTCTCCACTTTGATTTAGTACTTCCTTCCATCCAAGATCGAAGATTCAAGAGCTAAAGTTGAAGATCTACATTCTTCGAAGAGTGATTTCATCGTTTGAAGCGGAGTTTTGATAGATCGAGTTAGATCCTTCGCTGTCCAGATCTGAAGTGTGTTGCTTTTGAGGTGTTTAGGTGATTTGGTGAGTGGTGATTATCTCTCACACGGATCCAAAGGAGTATATCGGATCGTTGGCTTGATTTTGTGTAAAGTAGTGATTTTCATGCATTTTTGTAAACTTAAGCATAGATCCATTGTTCATGATGATTTGACATCCATTTTACTACATGTTAACCTATGCAAGTTCATTCATCAAGATTATAGAGATATTGCTCATGTTTTCATGCTTGTTAGACTTTAGACTCTTTATTTAAAAAATTGCCATTATTATTATAATTGTTCATTAGATCATATTTGAATGCTTGATTACTTGGATTAATGTTTGAATTGATTGATTGCTATGATTTGGATGATTGATGATTTGATTTAGACAAGATGGTCGAAGATGATTCAAAAGCTAAGGGAAAGGCTTTTGAATTGGAAAAGCTGCTCGTGGCATATGTGGCGTATGATGAAGCTCATATGGATAGATTTGATGATGATGTTGAGATGAGGCTTTGCTATGATAATGATGAGGCGAAGCATAGTATGAGATAGTCTTGGTCTAATCCAGACGGGATCATTCCAAGCATGTTGATAACTCGGTGAAATGGTTCGAGTTTGAGGATAATGGTTTGCTCGAGAGGCGCTTGAGCTAGTATGGAAATAGTCGTCGAGGAGGATGACTAGAAGGCTGAGATCTCATCGTTGTTGAAGGTTCTAGCATGCTCAAAGCAAGAGTACGTTGGGCAGATTCGATAGTCCCTGAAGGCTACTGATTGGTAGTCGAGTACTCTGGGCAGATTCGATAGTCCTAGGCACGGGTTTTGACGACGTGCGGAGTTATGTCTAGAACCGGGGTTTCCATTAGCCCTTGACGGACGGATGAAAGAATGAGTCGGTCATTCAATTAACGATGATATCGAAGCAATGATAACAGTGATAGCCAGAGTCATGGATGTTTGGTTGTATCGTCATTCGGTCTCAAGAGCGGTATTTCCTGGGTGCTTATCTGATCTTGGTTTAGGCCTTGGGGGTTTGTACTTGGAAAACATCGCCCTTGACTCGAGTGATAATTGCTTTACTTTAAATTGTATGCTTTGCTATGTTTGCTTCTGCTTAGTGTGTGTCTGGGGGCTATCACTGTAGAAAGAGGTGGAGTGGGAGGGTTGTATTCCTATTCCTTTTCCTTTATGCTCTTTTGGTATGTTGTTAGTTAATTTGCCGCTCACTAAGACTGTTGTCTGACTCAAGGCTTTATGTTTTTTAACTCTTATTGCCTTGGGCCGTTCGTCCATTTTGGGACGGGCAGACTAGGTAGCAGGTGACAGGTGCTGTTCTTGCTTTCCACGATGCTGATGACGAAGACGAGCTGGAGGCTTGCATATTGTTTTCTTACTATATGTACTGGATGTTCCGCTGCTTGTATATTCTCTGAGTGTTATGTAGTGAGGCTTGATGTATTGACTATTCAGATGTTTGTATTCAACTATTATGAAGTTTTATTGATGAGATTCTATTCTGTGAAGCTTCACTATATATATATTCTATTGTATTTTGTCCATGCGCTGTGAGTAATACGATAGATTTTGTTGTTTTTAATTTACCCTGACAATCGTCCATGGCTGCCTGGCACACTTTACAGCGCACTATCTCTAGGTTCAGTGCAGGGGTCGTGGGCGGTCGTCACAATATCAATATGTTTTCTTCTAGCATGATGAGTTGGATTTTTAGATAAGTTTATTGCACTAGTATTATCACAATAAATTGGTGATTTATTTATAGTTAATTCAAAATCTTTTAAAGTTTATTGCATATATATTACTTGAGAACAAGCCAAAGCAGCAGATATATATTCTGCTTCAGTTGTTGATAAGGATACAGTGTTTTGCTTCTTACTAAAATAGGAAACCAGAGAATGTCCTAGAAAGTGACAAGTTCCACTTGTACTTTTTCGGTCTGATTTACAACCAGCGTAATCAGCATCACAATACTTTTATCCTCGGGTCTAGGAACAAGTTCCCAAACATCATTTCTGGTGAACTGATTCAATTCTTCTTGCAAAGCAAGAATCCATGAATCATCAGATGATGCTTCCTTTTGATTTTTAGGTTTAATAGTTGATTTAAAAGCTACATACTCATACTATTTAGTTGATTTCTTGTTTTAACTATAGATTCAATATTTCATAGTATATTTTCTACAGGATGATCTTTTAATAATCTAATTCTTTTATTAGGTTGAATGATTTCACAATTAGTTTCATTAGGTTCATTATTTAAAGTTACAAAATCTTCTTCATCTTCTATTTGTACAGTATCTTTAAAATTTTCATCAAAAGATACATGCATTGTTTCTTCAATAGTGTTAGTTCTTAAATTATAAACTCTAAATGCTTTACTTCTATTAGAATATCCGATAAAGATACCTTTGTTGGATTTAGGTTCAAATTTATCTAAATTATCTTTTGTATTAAGAATAAAACACTTACTACCAAAAACTTTAAAATAAGCTGCTATGGGTTTCTTATTGTAAAGTAATTCATATGGTGTTTTGGTAGTTAATGATCTAATTAAAATCCTATTTAATATATAACAAGCTGTAGCGACTGCTTCAGCCCAAAAGTTTTTAGGTAAGTTACTATCAGAAAGTATTGTTCTAGCACACTCTTGAATCGTTCTATTCTTACGTTCTACCACTCCGTTTTGTTGTGGAGTTCTTGGAAAAGAGAAATTATGAGTAATTCCTTTTTTATTACAGAAATTCTCAAAATTTGTATTTTCAAATTCTCCACCATGATCACTACGAATAGTTTTTATTTTTAAAGAAACTTGATTTTGAATTCTTTTAGCAAAATTCTTAAATGATTCAAAAGCATCACTTTTAAGTTTAAGAAAAATTGTCCAAGTATATCTAGAATAATCATCTACAATTACAAAAACATATTTATTGTGATTAATTGATTGAACTTGAGATGGACCAAATAAATCTAAATGAAGTAATTCTAGAGGTTTAGAAGTAGAAATCATATCTTTGAATTTAAATGAACTTTTCTTAAGTTTTCCTAATTGGCAAGCATCACATATACTATCTACTTTAAAGTTTAACTTGGGAAGACCTCTAACTAAGTCAAGTTTTGATAACCTAGATAATAGTTTGAATGACCAGATCTTTTATGCCAAATCCATGGGTCACTTGTATTAGCCAAAAGACATAAGTTATCATTTGAAACTTTCATACTAAGGATGTAAATGTTTTTCTTCCTAATTCCTTCAAAGATAATATTTGACTTATTATCTTCGATGTGACACTTATCTTTTCCAAATTTAATTTTAAAACCTTTATCACATAGTTGACTTATACTAAGCAGATTATGTTTTAAATCCCTAACTAGTAAAATATCAGAAATAAGAGGAGTTTTAGAATTACCAACATTGCCGATGCCAATCACATATCCTTTTGAGTTGTCTCCAAAGTTGACCAATCCACCATCTTGATATATAATGTCATTGAGTATCTCGGGATTTCCAGTCATATGCCTTGAACAGCCACTATCAAGTATCCATTTATCTTTCTCAATTTGCACAGTTTGTCCATTGGTTGTTGATTCTTCAAAAGCCATGTAACATGTCTGTTCCTGCATAACAAACCAATTCGGTAGATAACTTGATTTTTCATAAAAACTATATGTAGACCTATGATACTTTGATGAAATGCATAAATTCAAACTAGTATTAACAAAATTTCCTAAAATGCCATTTTCAACTTTTCAAGTTCAGATTATGAAAACTACGAAAACCTAGGCTCTAATACCAATTGAAAGGGAGTGCGGATTAAAGATCTTAAGGCTAATTTAACACTAGAGGGGGGGTGAATAGTGTTTAATGGATTCTAAGACTTATATGGACTAAATTAAAATTATGACACAAATAAATGTAGAATTTAATCACAGAATCACACACAGATGCAGAAAGTAAATAAAAAGCAGTAAAAGGAAAGAACACACCGGATTTTATACTGGTTCGGAGTTACCCTACATCCAGTCATGTACCAAGGCAGAACACCTCATACAGATTTTTATTATACCAAAGTCGAGATTACAATCCTCAGTTTCTAAAGGCCTTGAGGTACCCTTCTGTCTCACGAGTCCGGGGCAAACTCTCTTGATTTACGGGCCACAAGATTACCCAATTGATTTCCAGGCACAACCACTCCTTATAGAGAGACTCGATAAACTTTTGATTACAAATTGATCCTATAACTCTGAATAGCACTTTGATCTTCGAGAGAGGGTAGAGAACCAAACAAGAATGAGATTCTAATTTGATTCACTTGAGAATTCGGTAGAATTTCGGCACGATCTTAAAAATATGAAAATTTTAGAATATGGATTTGTGGAGAAGAAGGAGTGAAGAAAAAATGAAAATAGTTAGTTAAAAAATTCGTTTGTGAAGGCTATTTATAGACCAGTATCGGTCATAACCATTCGTGAAGAGATTTAAACGAATAGACACTTCTTTTGAAAATTGAAACTTTTGAATTTAACGGCCACCATGTCGACATGTGGTATTCCATGATGTCGACATCCCTTAGTTAAAAACAATGTAAAATTTGTTTTGAAAATGGTATTGAAAGGAAAACAAGATGAAATGATTCTGGAGTAAAATAAACTAATTTTCCTATGTTTTAAAATAAAGAAGAGTAGAAAAATATATTTTTAGAATGTATATATAAATTTGATTTTAAATCTCAAGAATATATATATTATAAAAGAATATTTAAAAATCAGAAGATAGTTTTAGAAACAAACGAAGTTTAAAACAAGAGTTTATTTAAAAACAAAGACAAAGAATATTTTAAGGCTAAAACATTTTGAAAAGCAGTTTTGAAAATCATTTTGAAAAACCATTTTGAAGTAGTTTTGCAAGCTTCTTCCTGCAGAATATCTCATCACATCAGGACTCGAGAACTTGTACAAAACCAGGATGTTCGTGAGTTTGTAAGCCACTTGTTGTAGGTTCGTAAGCTACTTGTCGTGGGTTTGTAAGCCACTAAGAAGATAGAAATGGGTTCCATCCCAAATGAAATATGGAATGAAGATTTCCGTGCTATTATGAAGTTTTAACAATAAACTAGACACTTATCTTGAAATCTTGATCTTGATACTCATGAGTCTTCAAACTTGATTTCTTCATCCTTGATCTTTATACTGTACAGTCTTCAATAATCAGTACTTGCCTTATATATATCCTGCATAATACCATTCATATATATCTAGACAATAGTGTTAGTATATAAGTTATAATAAAATAAGTTACAAAGGTTGTTGTCATCAAAACCACTATCTCCAGTTCCTAACAATATATTCCTTTTGGTGAGTAATCATAATTTTAGCCTACCTGTGACCAAGCCTTACACACTGGAATTTTGGACAACAATTAGCTAGGGGTAATAGCTAATGTATATGGCACGACCCCATACTAGTCCCATCTGGTATTCTAATATCTGAGTCATTTTCTCTTAAGGATCCCCTCCCATAACAGTCCTTGAAAACATTTCCAAACCGATTTAAACCTTTAAATCAAATTTAAACAAGGAATAGTGCATAATCTATATACTTTACTCAAAATCATATCACCATGTTATATATCCTCTTTACTCAACTTTAGTTGATGAAAACAGTTAGCCATTTGAAAGAACCTCTTTCTAAACTTTTGAAATCATCTATTTCAAATTCAACTATCAAACCTTTCAAAATTAAACCATTCGAAAACAATAAAACTTTAACTTCTTTTAGAACTTTTATTGAGCGAATACATTTCTATGGAAAAATAGAACATTATTGGTATATCGATCGGTCCAGCACGGATTGAAATAGGAGCCGGTTCGACAGGAAGCTAACCCTGAGAGAGCAGAAAAGGAATAAAAACTCCGAACAAATCGAAGAACCTAATGGCTTTATTATCTTAGGGCTTGAACTCCGGCCATCCTTCTTTAAAATCTCTTTAAAACATTGCCTTAGAAAACCTTGGAAAACCCTCCATCTCAAACCTTTCGAACCATTCACTTAATCCTTTCGAAGTTATTCAACTAGAACCTTTCGAATCATTCATTTATACCTTTCGCAATCAATCATTTAAATCTTTCGAAATCATTGAACTTATACTTCTCATGGTTGATCATCAAACCTTTTGAAATCATTTAGCCAAAACCTTTCGAAACCATTGAGCCAAACCTTTCGAAATCATTCAACTAAAACCTTTTGAAACCATTGAGTTTAACCTTTCAAAATCAATCTTCAACCTTTCGAAATCATTTAGCTAAAACCTTTCGAAATTATCTACTTAAACCTTTCGAAGGCTTACTGGTTTCAATTCAAAACAAATGGAAAACCTTCTTTTAAAACCTTTCAAAATCATTGGAAGCAACCTTTCGACTAAGCCGAAATCTCTGCTTCAAAAGCTTTAAATATATCCTTCGAAACAACTCTTTCGAAAGCTTTGGGTTAAACTTCAATTTATAAAACAAGGGTAAGACACCTAAGTCGAAAGCTTCCTTTCAAAAGCATTGGGAGAAGCGGTTGGTTTTAAAACAAGTATACCTTTCGCCTTTGCCGAAGGGTTCAAAACAAAACAAAGCAAAACAAAGCGGCAGCAACCTTTCGACCATGTCGAATGGTTTTAAATAAAAACCTTTGTTTAAACTTTTGAGCAAAGCAGGTGAAAGCTTTTGATTTATAAAACAAACATACCCCAACCTCTCTGGCCATTAATCTCTCGACTAAGAACCTTTCGACCTTGTCCAATTCATTACGTACCAAGTTACTTTATACCATATGCATTGGTTTGAACTTGCCGAAAGCTTTGAACTTCTCGACCTGGTCAGAAGGTCTGGGCCGGAAGGTTTCTGCTATAATAGGCTGAAACATGCTAAAAGTATGATTTCTTTATTTTTAACTTAAAAATGATAACTTTTCAACTAACCTGCCTTTGTTTGTCAAATTTTCATTGGTTAACAAATTCTTTTCAGAAATGTGTTGCCACTATTTTCAAAATTTATAATCATTTTGTTTTATAAAATGCCCCTTCTCCTTAATTAAATATATAAAACATTTAAGCCCCATACCTAAGTAAGTTTATATACTCATCAAAACACTTAGGAAAAATCCCTAAAAATCTATTTTAATATGTTGCCTAACATATAAAAATTTCAATCCCAAATAATAATTATTTTAGTCGAAAATAATTTATAACCCAATAAACAATTTCCTTTACTAGAAATTAATATAAAATCCATCATAATTCGAAAAATTATGAAACTTGAAACCTATCTCTAAAATATCATTTCTGACCTATATTTAAATTTTCAAGGCATCTGGATGTCATTAAATGGGGTTTTCATGTCAAACATATCATAAAAATTTGACATGAACATATATAATCCATCAACAATCATATATACAACTTTAATCATCAAAACATGACATATACTTGCAAAAACATTTTGGATCTAATTTTAAAACTGAAAACTAAAAGAAAATGGGATGTAGTGATTATTCACCTTAGCTTTGAGATATAAGTTGTGAGACTAGAGTTGATTAAGTTGATTATCTTCCTTCTTTTGACTCCTAGCTTTAGTCTTCTTCTTAAGAGTGAAAATGGTGGCCGGCCTTAGGGTTTTTTTAGTTTGAGAAAAATGAAATGCACGTGAGTTTCTATCTCTTAAGGGTTTGGGGTATAAGGTTTTACTATTTCCCATATTGCCCTTGTTATTTCCTAACACCTTTGTTTAGGTTATTTCATTTTAGTTTGCACATTAACATGGCATGGCCACCCTTACCTAATCAATTATCAACTTATTAATCTCCATATTATTTATTTAATTTACCTAATTAATTATTCTAATTAATGTTATAAAAATATGGGGTGTTACAATAAACCATAATTATAATATACTTGCGAAATTTCATTTCCTCTCAATTTATAAATCACATTTGTAAACTAAATATTCATATACCCTCACTTTGGTTATATAAAATCACTTCTTAACTGTTAATAATGTTTACATTATAGTATTAACCTTTATTCAATCATAAACAACAATTAACAAATGATAATAATCAAATATTATCATTTTCTAACAACCAATCACACCATATATACCATAATAAATTTCTAAAAAATAATTTCTTTATGTATATAAAACTATAATCAGGGTAAAATTATTTCATTTACCTAATTTCAAAACAATACTATGTCGAATTGCTCTGTTCAAGTGTTTAGAGATTCCTATCAATAACGTTAATTACTCGTATGGACCAGAATCCATAAGCCACTCAACAAATCAACCAATACAATATAAAACATTTTTATATCACTAACAAATACGCGCTCATATACATACACTCAAACTCATTTTGGGTGCTACTGACCCTATCTCTAATGAGTTACCCCACCAAAGCCAAGGTTCTCGCTTAACCTTCAGCTCCGATACCAAGTGTAAAGGCCCGTATCTCCGTACCCTTTGAATCGATAATATATCACACGTGTCCAACTTAAATTGAACGGAAATACGAATCTTTAGGGGTGAAGAAGAAAAAGTTAGAAGGAAACAGAATCAATAACACAGGATCTCACAATCACAGTGGAACAATATACATAAACAATAACATATCTTTATAAAAAAAAGAACTATAGCTGTTATTATACATACCATCATCGGTACAACAATCAACAAATCAATTTCGGACAGTTATAATAACTTGTCCTCACATATACTGAACATACAGCATGACATACAACGTGTTAACTCCTCTTTTGAAGCGAACTAAGTTTACAAGCGACCTAACGACCTAAAGTCTCCAGCGACCTAACGACCTAAAGTCTCAAGTGACCTAGCGATCTAAAGGAGCTAGCGACCTAAGGGGTTAAACACTGCTAGCGACCTAAGGATGGAATGGTTCAACGACCTAGGGACCCAGCGACTTAACAACTAAACGACCTAAGTTATAGGTCGAACCAACTTAAGTCGCTAAACCAACTATCTCAACATGGTTAAGTCGCTCACGACCTAGGACTTACCACCTCATTCAGATAGATCAAATGCACCCCTGTTAAGCCGCAAACCATGCCCACTAAGTCGCCCACGACCTACGACCTATTTTAGGTCGTTCATGGCCTATGACTTGCCAGTTTATTCAGGTGATCAAATGCAACCCTATCAAGCCATAAGGCCGTGTCTTCTAAATCGCTGGCGACCCACGACCTAACTAAGGTCGCTCGCGACCTACGACCTATCTTAGGTCGTTCACGACCTATCACCTGCCCAGATTTTCCTCTATAAATACAGCACCAGCTCCAACTTCAAAAGGACTTGGGCTCATTTCTGGAACGCCGATACTCTGCTGATTTCTCGACTCATCCAACACTTCAAGCACTCCAAACACCGAAGACGCTTCAACGAACTTCAAGAGAAGATCTAACACATCCGACATGGATTCAAAGAGCTCTCTTACATCGAAGTTCTAGCTACTCATCTAAAGAGTGTTGTAATCAAAGTGTATTGTAAAGAGTTGTAACCGAATCATTAATAAAGAAGATAAAGTGGACGTAGGCTTAATTTCGAGCCGAACCACTATAAAACTGCTGTCTCTTTACTTTTCTGTTATCTTCTGCTTATTTCTAGTTCACGTACCAATGGGTGGTGCTTTCACATTACTAATACTCACACCGGGGTGTTAGCGTTGATTTTTACGTTAACATTTTGGTGCTTTCATTGAGAACCCAACTCAGGAAGATCCCACCATTGCTTCGCAAAGATTTTTTGAAAGAATCTCCTTAAAAACTAGAAGTCTATCTGAAATCATGGCTCCTGGAAGAAAGAGTAGATCTACGAGGTCCGGAAATGCTAATGACAGGGCTGCCTCTTCTCCAGCGCCAAATCAGGAGACTCCTACTGTTGGAGTCACAAGGGCTGAATTAGACAATGTAGTGTCTGGATTATACCAACAAATTGAAACTCAAAATGCTTTGATGATGGACAGATTAAATGCTCTGCTTGGGGCAAATCGACAACCAGAAAATGCTGAACCAACCTTTGCCGAAGATGCCCATAATTCCCAAGAAAGAGATATTCCTCAAAGAGCAACTGGCACCGCCAAAGCGCCACCTCCCCAAGCTGGAGGTTCAAGGCCGCAGCCACCTCTTCGCGAACGATTATTCAAACAAACTTCCGAGAAAATGGCTGACGTCTGCCCGGCAACGCCTCTGAACGATGAGGAATACTTATCAGGAATGGTTCGTCAAATCATGAAAGAAAGTATGCAAAGGAGTGAAGACAAAAATGACTAGGGATTTGCTCCAAGTAAGACACCGTTTACCGAAAGAATTCTAAAAGGGGAATTTCCAAAGAAGTTTGTTCCTCCTACTATCCCAGCCTATTGGGGAACAAGCGACCCAAATCAGTTCTTGTACAAATACGACTGGCATATGACAGGTGCCAGGGCAACGGATGAAATTAAATGCAGATATTTTCCTGTCTATTTGGATGGAGTAGCTCTACTTTGGTTTACAAAACTTCCGGTCCGATCTGTGGATCAATTTTCTGACTTAACTCGTAAATTCAAGGACCAGTTCAGGTTGTATGCTACGAAGGCCAAAGACATAATGTCACTGTCCAGCCTCGAACAAAATCCTGGAGAGTCTATTAGATCTTTTTTGAACCGCTTCAACGTAGCCTTAGCCGAAGTTAACAACGTAGAGCCGCGGATGATTTTGACTTACTTGATGCGGGCTATCAACAAATCGAGTGAATTTGGAAAATGGCTAAAAATGAAGGAGCCAAACTCACTTAAGAAATTCTATAAGAAGGCCGACGAGTTTATGCGCTTGGAAAACCTTCCGGTACCGGTAAAAGCAGAAGTGGCCGAGATTCAAAATAACAATGTTGCTTCTAATAAAAGAGAATCTGGAGGACAGAAGAGGGAAAATGATGATGGGAAAAAGCAGGGAAATGCGAAGAAAACTCGCCACTTTGGACCTTCGAATTTCACTCCCTTGACAGATACTCCAGAGAATATTTTTTTTGCAACTAAGGATATTGTTGAATATCCTAAACCACATAAGTTGAGACTTAGGAAAAATGCCGCACAGAGTGGAAGATTCTGTAAGTTCCACAATCAGCCTGGCCATGACACTAATGAGTGCCGCCACTTGAAGGATCTGATTGAGGAGCTGTTGAAAGAGAATAAACTTCAACAATATGTCAAGAAAAACAGGAATGACCCATCCTCATCCACTCAGGGGCAACTAGTTCCCGCTCATCAATACGGCTCAGGCAACAAAACTGCAGCGCAGGAATCAGAGAGGCTTGTCATTGATGTTGTCACAGGGGGTCCTCACACAGCATCTGACCACATTCCATTCTGATTGGCATATGGATCAGAAACAATGATTCCAGCGGAAATGGAAATTCAATCCTGAGATTCTGGAACAACAATCACTTGCGTCCATATTTTACTTAACAGCTTTGCTTAAATTTGTAAAATGATGATGGATGTATAACTCTTGTATTGTAAACCACTGAGAAATCAGTGCGAATCAATAATAAAGAACTATAAATCTTGTGTTCTCTAATACTATAAGATGCCTGTCTCATTTCGATATGCAAATATATTAGGAATATTGCTAAAATGTCGATTTAATATTGCAGGCTATCAAAGCAAAGCTTACCTATTCAACACATCACAAAGCCAAGCGATTCCTACAAATCACTCGGTAAACTAATGACAAGCCGCAAAAGTTCCAAAATTCAACTCCCACAAAAGAAGTGTTATTCACAAACAGTTGATGGTTCCACCAAAGCGGGCACCTTCCTGATGAGAAGGTTCCAGACCCTTGCTAACCAATCGCGATCGTTTTTGCAAACGAACATCCGGTAAAGTAGCTTGCGTCTGCCCCGTGGATTCACTCAACGATAAAGTACACTTCTCTGGCAAAAAGCAAACAACTTGCAAAAGAATAGGACATGTACTTGAAGTGATAACGAGGAATCACTAAGCAGCAGATGGTGGAAGGACACAAGCAACAAATGCTCCTCTTCGGAGTCCAAATGCAACTCTTCAGAGCAAAAAGACCTCTTCGGAGGCACATTTCACCGGAATTGAAGTGCAAAAATCTCTCTTCGGAGGCCCACTTCACCAGAGTTGAAATGCCAAAAAGACCTATTCGGAGGCACATTTCACCGGAGTTGAAGTGCAAAAATCTCTCTTCGGAGGCCCACTTCACCAGAGCTGAAATGCCAAAAAGACCTCTTCGGAGGCACATTTCACCAGAGTTGAAGTGCAAAAATCTCTCTTCGGAGGCCCACTTCACCAGAGCTGAAATGCCAAAAAGACCTCTTCGGAGGCACACTTCACCAAGTTGAAGTGCCAAACAAAAGCCCTCTAACGAGGCACAAGCCCTCTTCGAAGGCACAACTCTTCAAGAGGAGCCCTCTCCCGAGGCACAACAGAAAAGCCCTTGCCAAAGGCATATCAAACAAGCCCTCTCCCGAGGCACAAATTAAGAAGCCCTCTTCGGAGGCACAAAGCCTTCTTCAAAGGCACTAAACAAGTGAAGCCCTTTAATGAGGCACTTCTAAGAACTTCATCGATGGAACCACCAAAGGGGCACGTTCTCAAAAAAAAACAGAGAGAAAGAAAAACCTCTCCAATACAAGACATAACTCTACTAAAGCAGAATAGTATTTCCTCAAAATGGAAGAATTATTCTCTAGAGTAAGAGTACAAGTCGTTAAATAATATTGCAATAAGCCGTGGTATGGGGGCATATAGCTATATTAACAAAAGCAACACTCAAACATCATACCACGAGCTCACTGCAGTATTATATAAGTAAATAAAGAAACTTGTGCAAAAACAAGGAATAAATGCATTCACACATATATTGACAAGAAATTGTACAAGTGAAAATAGCCATTTTATTCCATACTATAAGATTGTTTACATATGCGCAGGTTTCAAAAAAGCGGGGGCCGGTACTCGCACAATCCCCGGTCGATACAAGTCTGAGAATACAAACAAAAGGCAAAACAAGAAGCGTAAAGTCCAGCTCATTACTCTTTCTTCCCGTCACCTTTAGAGCTCTTGCCTGGCTTAATGATTAATTTCTGAATCCGGCATGGATGGGTCGGGGAAGAAGGAGAATGAGGTGTAGCTGGATCTTCTTCCACTTTCTCTTCACTAGTAGAAGCGCTTTTCTTCTTCTTCTTGGAAACCGCGCGTTTCCCCTTCTTCTTTGAAGAAGACTCACTTCCCGGAGTAATCAATGCAGAAAGCTTTGTATCATCATCGTAAGGTTGCTCCGGGGTCTTCTCTCCTTCCTCAAGTTCTTCCGCCTTCTGTTCTTGCGAAGCAGCCGGATCGTCCAAGTCTTGAAGAGCTTCTATTTTTTCTTCCTGCGACCCCGGTTGAGAAGCAGAAGGAGGAGTAACTTGAGAAGATGGAGTAATAACAGCTGGAGGAGGAGAAGTCAGTGCATCACTTGGTATTTCCGCTATAGAAGAAGAAAAGTCAAAATCAGTATTTCTCGTAAAGAGAGGAGATGGTGGCTCATCGAGACTTAAGTAATAAGCGAGAAATTCATCAAGCTCAGGTGAAGCAAACAAGTAATCCGCTTGACCTAGTTCAACGTTGAAGTTATCTGGAGAAGTTGGCTTTATGATGTCAATCTCATAGGCTTGTGCTTCAGCGTGTTCTTCGCCTTCGTCTCCGTCCTGTGCAATTAAGTTATCGGTTTTGAATTTAGCAGGAGGCGGGGAATGGAAACTGGAACCTATGATATCAACTTCAGCTGATACCGAAGTATGGACAGAGGCAATTGGAGGTACTTCCTGTCCCGGATGCTCTTCTCCCGCCTCTTCAGCTCGCACTTTAGCAAGTTGCTCTTTTCCTTTGGCAAGAGCTGCACGGGCCTCGTCATCTAAATAACATGCTTCAAGGTCCGCTTCAGCATAACCGGCACCTCCTAGCATGTCAATTACCGCTTCCCATACTTCGGCCAAAGTGATTTCGTATGTCGGTCCCAAAAATGAGAGGCTCCCGCGCCCCAAAATGCTATGGATGTAAAAATCAAATAGAGTAGAGCTAATTTTGGCCTTCGTCGCCTCATGCAATTGCTCAGTTGCTTCTTTTCCGGCGATGGCTGCTTCTTTTCCGGCAACTGCCTCATCCTGCTCTTTTTCAACTTTAAGAAGTCGAGCTTTTAACCTTTCAATCTCCATGTCTTGGGAGCTAGTTTTTTCTTGCAACCGAGCAACATCAGTGTGGTAACTCTCAACAATTTTCTACTGCGCCTCATATCTAGCCTCAGCGTCTCGTTGACTAGCATGAGAATCCCGTACTTGCTTTTGAAGTACCTCTTCCTTTTGAGTAAAAGAGGTGGAAGAGGCGGCAAGATCATCTTCGAGTTTCTTGACTTTGGCCTCAAGCTCCTCATTATGATCGGCAATGTTTTTCATCTCTGTATCGTACTGCTTAAGAACTTTCTTCCATTCAGAATGATCGTTTTCCATAGTTAACATGGCTTCAAGATTCATATGATTAACCCTTTGAAGCTCGTCAACCAACTTTTGCCATCCGGACATTCTCTCGATGTCAAGCTTAACAGCATCGAGATTCCTTAGCATGGCCTGCTTATCAATAGGAACCAAATCCAAGTCAAAGCGCACTCCTTTTAAACACTAATTTGGGAATCGGCTTTGAAGTGTAGGTGGAGCATCCTTGACTTGATACTGAGGCCTGTTAATAATTGTCTGAATATCAGTTTTCCCAAGAGCAGGAGAACCGGAGGGGATGTCAAGAGGGATAGAAGCAGCAGTCTTTTCAGAAATTGCAGACGCGTCGCTAAGCTTGGTCCGTTTGCTCGGATCTTCAGCAATGTGACCTTTCCCTTTAACGTCATAAGATTTTCTTTTATGGGAGTTGCCACTCCTCATAAGTTTGTCTTTCATGAGCTTTTCTGGCAGCTCTTTCCTCATCGATTTCCCTCGGGGCAGGGAGATAGCGCCTATAATTATAAGTGTCACGGCTTCCATGGCGCTGGAAATTTTCATAGTACGAGCCACTTCGCCCCATCGGAGAATCTGAAAGTGAAAAAAGACAAGTCTTAAAAATTTTCAGAGTAAAGAAGCTAAGTGCGTATAAGTGCCAAAAAAAATTCTAAGTGTGTGTGGCGTGTAAACTATGCGCGTCGAGCTACAAACCACTCTTCGGCTTGGGGGTAATGTCAACTTTTGCAGCTGGCGTTAACTCTTGGGTTGATGGAGTTTGCTGCAAGGCGGATGTCGCCTCAATTGCTGAAGAAATAACTTTAGTAGTAACAGGGTCATCCTTGAAAAGCTCTTGTGAAGTTATCATTAAGTCGCTTAGCTCATCAAAAGTATCTCCACCATCATGCTCAGCGGAGTTTTCTTTTTCAACTCCTTCTTCAATCACCGGAGAAAGCGAAAATTTACTAGACGATCCCGCAATATCGACGGGAGTAGAACACTTCACCAATGCAGCCTCTACAGCGGGTTCTTTCGATGCATTTTCTTCTGCAGAAACTGGGGCATCTGATGTCTCTGCTTGAGAACCGGGGGCATCATGAAGCTGAGTAGTCCGAGAAGGTTGTAAAAGTCCGAATTGGTGAAGGAACTCGTCTTTCAGCAAAAATTTAATGCTTCTCTCTTCAGCAGCCACAGCACTTAGTCTTTCGAAGGTCGGTTTGAGGCCAAAATCTCTAGAAGGAGGAGGAAGTGCTACAAAAAGTAGAGATTAAAGTTAAGTACTTGGCAATTCGAGTTTCAAGAAATTCAGAAAAAGCGAAGTGAGCAGAGATAAGCAATCTTACTTCCGATTCTCCAGACGGCATAGAACTCTAGGGGGCAGCGAACGAAGAAAAATTGGCCTAAAAACCCGTGTGCACTCTCGGACAAGTCTAGAATCAATTTACGGTTTCTTGCGCCTCTCACAAGTATAATTGAAGGGTGATCTTTGTTCTTTGCAAACGTGCACAAATAGCAAATCTCTTCAAAACTTGGAAGACGGTCGAGTGTCCTCCTGAACAGCACACACAACCCCATCAAGATGGCATAACCATTGGGGTGTAGCTGGAAGGGAGAGATAGTTAATCGAAGAAGAAGCTGTCGAACACTACAAGAAAAATGGTCTTTCGCAGCGTTTTAAAAACGCTGTCAAATCCTTTCGCAGCGTTATGAAGAACGCTCTCTAACGACAAGCTGTAATAGAGTCAAGACATATCACAGCGTTTCTAAAACGCTGCAAAATTAGCAACATATTACAGCGTTTTCTTATTACAACGTTTTAATGATGGCTGTAATATGTCCTTACCCATTGTTTCTTCTTCCTTTAGACAACATTTTAAAAACGCTGCAATACTTTTTTACAGCGTTTTGAAAAGCTTGTAAATGAGCATTTAGCACCATAAAGCAAACGCTGCATATGGGTGGATGTTTCACAGCGTTTCCCTTTTGCCTGACATCTACAGCGTTTTTTCTTTTTTACAGCGTTTTTGAAACGCTGTTAAATATGAAAAATACCATGCACAAAAGTTTATATTTACAATCATCCCACCATCTATAAAATTTTATATCTGATAATATCAGTTAATTAAAAACACAATAAATAAATATAATCTTCGCATGTTATATATAATAAAGTTGCACTAACTCCATACTCAAAATAAACGATAATCGTATATATACATAATGTTGTAAGCAAATATGATAGTAACATTGTTTTACATAAATAGCATATTAAATTAAGCAAAATATGAATTGTGAGAGTCCAAGCTAATCCTCTTCAATAATTCAACCTCCACTAGCTAAGTCAGTCAAATTACATAAGCATGCTCACTTTGAAACTGCAAAGATGTAAAGAAAAAACATGTTAATAGGTAATTCTTGCAAGAAAAAACAATCGGTTGGTGGTTACCACCAAAGCTAATTTAACAGAATACTGTTACGGTTGGTAAATAGTTCAAACTACGAGGTAAAATGTTATAAATTCGACCAACGAGATTGACAATTGTTGACAATAAGAATGCTTAAGCTACTGTTTGACAGTGGTTGAATGCTGAAGCACTGATGCCATAAAAGAAAATGACGAGGAAGACCTGCTATTATGCTGTATGCCTGAGCTAAAGCAAAAAATAAAATGCCTATTTAATGAATTAAAGGCAGTCATGAAGCATCAAAGAGAAAAAATTAATCAAAAACAATCACGCTAAATACTTAACTAAAAATTCAAACTCAAATCTAAATGATGTCACACAAATAATATAAATAACTTTACCGCTTGAGACGCATTTTCTGATTCTTGTTCCGGCTGACTACAGCAAATTCTACCAACCTTAATCAGTAATATGTGCCTCAGTTGTACTGCCCCGCACATTACACTGTCTTTCAACGTTTTAACCTGTCTTACTCCCATTACAGTTATTATATTACAAATCCCAGTACCACCGTAGTTATACCTCCTGGCAACACACTAAATTTGTCCACACTTCATTCCAACCAACCATGGTTACGGTTAACAAAAAACAACTCCACTGGGATGTTGTTAAAAATAGCCTCTTACACTTACTACACAAACATATTGATGCAAACCTTTTTTTACAACACTACCCAATTCATCTATGATACAACTGGTAAACAGTTTACACTTCCCATCAACGAATCTGTGAATAGCAACTGCTTGGTTGGTTAACATTATTGACGCTTTTTTTCGTTGAATACTGTTTACGTACAAAAGTTTCTCCCCATCGACATTAGAGACATACAATTATTTCCAACACATTACACAGTTCCTTCACCACTGGAAGCATTTGCACCTACGTTTTAACATCTACCCCTCCATCACATTACTGCCACACCTATGATATTCATCAACATAAACCTTGCCATCTTACCCCAGTCGACGTCCTGCATTACCATACCACATCGGTTCATGCATATGTGATCCGACTAAGCTTTGTCATAACATGTTTGTCTGTTTTACCAGATCAAACGCTTCCTGCGCTGCTGCTATGGCTAGGAGTACAAGACCTGTTCATCATGATAGAGCATTTACAGTTGGGGTACTTATCTACAATGCATTCTTCACTCTGACATGTGTTAACTTCTGACTGTATGTGCTAAATATTTAACCCTGCGATACGCCGTATCAATAACAACAGTCCACCAATCCCACTGTACTGTCCTAACATCCATTCTACTGTCCTACTCCCACCATGTCTTTATCCCCTTCCTACATGGTTTTCTGCTCCAGACACAATCTGCCTCATACATGTTTCGCTTACTTCCTCGGCGTTCCTACTTCCAATTTACACATAAACCGCCTACAAGTTTACTCAATAACACACTCTCCCCCTTCGTAGGCCTTCACCTCACACACTTTCATACTTACAACGCACCTCTGATGCAACTGTAAGTTTTTGATCACTGTAGAATTGACACATACCCCACTGTACCTACCACCCACTATAACTCAAGTTTTGTTCATTCCTATTTTGCATAACCGTTACTTCTCAACAATTAGTTACAATTTGTACAACACTCATTCATTTTTTGTTTACTACATTTGCAGTTCTGGTTACTATCTCGCGCGAAGAGGAGGTTGATAGTTGGCATTTAAATTTATTATCGGTCTTTAACTCAAACTTCGGGACAGTGAAAAATTCATTCACAATCAACCTAGAATTTAGTTACCTGCCTGATTAAAAGCCAATTTAACTTCTTTATTTTAATATGCGTTACTTGAATAAAGTTGAATGAAATCGTTTTCCTAATTTAATAAACTTAAAGCACATATATAAGTTAACAAACTAGCTTAATACAAAATAAATGTTGTTTAACCTGCATTTACTTCCTTCAGTTGGATGGAATATTAAGACTTTGAGTTGTTAAACAGTGCAAGTTAAAATACATTAATAGCTCAAAAATCTTTTATATATATGCTTTTTCTTAAACAAGCCATTTCAAAATAAAATTCAAACAAGTTGGATGCAAAAATACAATGCAGATGAGAAATAAGAAAAATGTAGCAACAACTGAAAAAGAAGCAAATGGTCATGGAAAATGCAAGTTACTTACAATGGTGAATCAATTTTTACCAAGCAAGGGTATAAATGAAAAAACTTAATAATAATATGGGTATACTCGACAAAAACATGGATATAGTCATCGTTCAGAAATCAAATTGTCATCCTTATGTTATTGAAATATCGCTGAAAGTACTAAAATTGGAAATCTAATTTGCATTGACCAATTCTATTTTTTTGCACTAATTTAGTGTGAACCTAGTTTTAAATTGATAAGTGCAAACTGGGTATGCGCTGATCAGTGCATAAAATCTACCTTATTTTGTAGCATTAGCACCGTCTTCTCCAAATCGCTTACTCTATTTTGAAGTTGCGTTTCTTGTTTTTTACTAGCTTGTGCCACAATAAACTTGGTGTAGGTCATGCTTCTTCCCATTCCTCTTAATCGTCCGGGTCTATCCTGTCCCAGCACTACTGAAAGAGCATCTTCTCTCACATTAGTATTTGAGCTGGATTGTGAAAGCGTTTCAATTTTTTTAATTTGCTCCTGCAAATGTTAACATTTATTATAATTTCCATAATTATTACACTCTAAAGTGATTTGATAATAATCAAATTGAAACAAAAGCACATACTATTTTATCTTGAACGGCCAAACTCACTGGTTCGCCATTTTTTCGAGTGTGAGATCTAATCCAAACATGAGTTCTAGAAATGGAAGAGGGATTGGAACTCTCTTTTTTCTACATTTACAAAAATTGAATAAAACAATTGTCATAACTATAGAAATAGATGGCGTGACAAAAATTGAATAGGACAATTCTCACCATATCCGCAGCTAATCGAGCCATTCCTTTACGGCTACATGTGTGTGGCACTTGCTTGCGTCTGAATGTAAATGTAAAGCACACCATTTATCTTCCATTGAGAATGTAATCTCCTCCTTCCAAAATAGCCAGAAATGATGGTAATCTTGTATTTTCATGGAAAGTTTTGTCAAATGCGATTCTATTAGTTTCAAAATAGGCTTCCACCCCTTCTCAAAAAAAGATTTCACGAAACAACTCTAAATTATTTCAAGGAAAGTGCAAATATGTGCGGTTCAAAGTGCAAATATGTGTAGAGTACAAATATGTGCAGTTTAAACTGCAAATATTTGCACTTTTAACAATAAAAATACACATTTGCAAAAAAATAAGTTTAATCATATTAACTACCGATTAAGTGCAGATTAAAAAAATTTAACAAAACAAAAAAAATCAAAAATAATTCTAGGGGGGTAATTTGAAACATGTTTTAAAGAACGAATGGCCATGCATTAGGCTTGAAAATAAGGGTGCCTCCATATTGTAGCATACATGTTAAAATATACTTGTATTCAAATCCGATTTTGAGTAGTGATTCAATTTATATGTCTTACTTTTACATTGTACGTGCATGTATACAAAATTACAAACTCCTGATTAGTACAAAAGTGATAATAATCAAACCTGCCATTATGGGAATATTTGATTTATTGTAACATACATGTTTATATATACTTTTAATATACTCTTATGTGCACTCAAATTTGATTTTGAGTGGTGATTCAATTTATATGTCTTACTTTTGTATTGTTGTGTGCAGGTGGAAAGTGGAAGACAAATCAACTGAGTTGCTTATAAAACTTGTGGTGGTTACATATACATCATATTATTGTGGAAGCAATTTCCATTTAATTTTGTTGTATTTAATACTTCCTTTTTTCTTCTTGATTTGATTTTCATTGTGTTAAGTGTACTTGTGTGTGACCTTGGAAAACTACACGAGTGGTGTTATATATTATATTATGTTTTAAATGTGAAGTATATTCGCTACATGTTGATTATAGGGTCATTCTTGGAGTTTAAGAAAACTAGCCATTCATAGTTATTGCAATGGAATTCTACTTCACAATTGTTGTACATGAAATACCCATAATATGCTGCTAAAAACACTTTAAAAATCTAATATGCTATTCACACTTTAAAGCATAATCAAATTCATGGCTATCCACTTTAAGATTCAAAACATGTTTTAGTTAGAAAACGGCATTCAAAAGTCCAAAAAAATTAAAATAACATTTTGAACCAAACACATTTTTATTTTCATTTTTGAAAACATGTTTTCAAATCAAGTAGATCCAAATGCATTTTAATAATTCTAAAAATACCTCAAAATCAAAAATGACTAAGAGAACTCAAACCATAAAACACAAAACGCAAACCAAACCCTACCTTTGTGGACGATGTACAAGAGTAATAGCTACTTATTGTTATCAAAACAAACAATAGTTTGTCTCACTTGGCAGAATACAATCAATTAATGAACTTATTAATAAGCAATTATGGTCACAGATACTACAAGAACGAACAATACTTGGAAAGATTAGTAATACCAACCGCACCTTTCGGACCCTTATTCTCGAGTAAGAAGCATGTGAGCTAAATGGTTGGGAGTAACAACATCATGATTATAAGTATCTCATTAGCAACAGCGAACAGGCTTGCTACTATTTGTTTGTAATTGAGTAATTTCAATATCCAAAAAATACAGCTGTATATTTAGCTGAAATTAGTATAAGTCTGACACTGTTGACAATAGGAGAAGGCGTTTTGGTGGTACTTAAATTTTATTGAATTTTTCTACATTCAAATTCAGATCATATTGTTCCACCATGCTTTAAAATATTTTCCCGAAATCTATAATATATCCAAATGAATAGATGCAGAAAGAAGAAAGTTTATTTACATAAGCCTGCACACATACAGAACCAAGTAAAATTCTGACATATAGCATTATCAGTCATCTCTATTCTATGGACTGAGTCTCCTGGAAAACTAATAATTTCAAAAGACATCCAACTCATAATGCTCGAGACGGGATGCGATGTTGATCTCCTCACAGTAATGGGATTACACTTGCATTATTCTCACTAATAACATTCTGTCTGCTATTTTAGCATATCAAAACCGTGTAAGAGAAGACAGTTACTTACAAACTAGGCATGTTAACAAGGTTGGGTTTCATTTTCAGTTCATCAATCTTGTTTCACCCATATAATAATTGCACCTCAAAGCATCCACTTAATCAATGCTATAATTTATATTTTTACTTGAGTAGAACCGAATCACTGTATTACAAAAGCAATTTTGATCCCAAGACGGTTAAAATTTTCAAGTCTATCAAAATCTCAATTGTATAGAGGAACAAGAAAGTTAATTTTAACCTGCTTCAATCGCAAATGTAATCAATTAACAACCAGATCCAAATAAAAACAGAAGGCGCAATAAAATAACCTGAAACATGATACTTGATTACGTATTTAAGAAATCAGTAGGGTCCATAAATTAACGATGATAAAAAATGAAGGCGATATGAAATAAAAAAAACAATATTAGAAGAAATAATACTAACAAATAGAATAAATCAAGAATCAATTACAAGAGATTGACGAGCATGAAAGGATTGAAGAGCTCGGCGTGCTAAAATTCCTGCCGCCATGGATGTACCACTCCAGTCAATTTTCTGAGAATTGGACAATGAACAAAGCGAAATAGATGGTGGAGCTGTTAATCGAAAAATTACTTCATAACCCTAATTGTTTCAGCACAAATACCATAGAGGATATTAGAACTTTACAAGATAATCAATGCATGATAAATTCTAATCTACTTATTTTTTGGTTTACCTTTTGATACCGGTGGCGAGAAGACAAACGGAGCAGCTATTTCGATGAACGACGATGAACGAGAAGATGAGAGTGGCTCGTTTCCATGAGCGAGAAGATGAACGAGCCGATAAATTGAAAGCGTGAGGCGATTTTGCAGAGGCGAACAGATTTGAGTATGGATGATTTTTTAGGAGGGAAATGAAAAAAATAAAAAAGAGGAACGAAGCTATTTGCAAGAAGAAGATAAGAAGAACGAAAAAGTGGCGGCCAAAAATTTTTCCCCCGCCAAATAAACATTTACGCAGCGTTTCATTTTCTATATTTAATATAATTAAAAACGTAAAATTGAAGGAGGACAGCCTTCTGAATTAAACGTTGTTATATAGAGCTGCAAAAGACCATTTTTCTTGTAGTGGAAGAAAATCATTAAAGGGAGGAATAGCTCCACTTAAACACATCTGACGATTAACTGCGACAAAACCAAGAGGTGGCCTGTCAGCAGTATCATTTACTCCAGGAAGCAGAGCGTCCGCTTCAGCAATACCAAACTGAATGCACAATTGGCTGAAAACTCTATGATTCAAGGAGGTCGGAGTTCTTTCCGGAGGATCAATCAATGGATTAGCAATTGGAAAGACTTCTCCAGCTGGTCCTGTTTCTTCTTGTTGAGAAGTCATTCTACACAAGGAACTGGATATTCAAATATGAAGGTGCACGTTTCCTAAAAGTGTGAAGTGTTGTGCAAAACTAATAAAATGACAAGCAAATATAACTGGAATCAAATTAGTTGACATGTGTCAATTATAGAGTTTCAGGGCTTGTTATATTAAGTCCAAGTGCAGTGTTGATGCAAAAAAATCAGCTTTAGTTGATTATTTTAGCTTTGCTTTAATACTTCATTTGAACTTGTTAATTCACAGCATTTCATTCACACAGTTTACTTAAGTTGATTATTCTTTATCGACTAATCTGTCATTCGATCTGGGCAATCAATGGCAGTATATTCGCCCTGGTTTTCTGAAAATGTTGTGTTTAGCAAGTTGTTAGCTTAAAGGTTAATGTAATCTGTAAGGAAGTGCAACACAGTTCAAACAGTTCAAAGTTCAAGCAAGTTCTTTCAAAAATTGTACAAGTGTTCCAATTTTGTTCATCACTTAGGTCGTTCAGCGACCTAGCATAGATCGGGTTCTCCTTAGGTCGCACTGTGCAAGTCGAAGAGTATAAGACTTCAGATCAAGGCAATGCAAATTCCTACAAGTACTAGCTCGGCCGCGACCTAAAGCCTATGCCGTAGAAACGCGACCTAAAAGTTAAGTCGCAGATTCAAGGGTCGTTCAGCTTTCCTTAGGTCGTGAGAATTCTTAGATCGGTTGGTCCGTTAGGTCGACCATGTTTCTTAGGTCGCAAAGGTTTTTAAGTCGCTCAGATCTGTTAAATCGCTAACTTCTTCTCCACTCAACAGCTCGCTATCTCATTAACTGTTAACCCGATAACCTGTTATCACCTACACAATAAAATCCATCATCCACTTCGTGAAATCCATTATCTCTTCATACCACCAAATCACCCAAAAACCGATTCAAAACATCTCCGATCTATCATAGATCCAACTCATTGCTGTGCTTTCGTGAATCACAACAACAACATAACTAATGGCGATCGGAAATCGATTGCAACACGATTCGAAAGAGAAACGCAACATACGGAGTTGGACTGGGGTCAGAGGATGGGGATTCACGATTCGGCGGCAATCATGGTTGGATAAAGGTTGAATTCACTTATGCAATACGATGGTAAAGATGAATTGACGACTGAATAGGTTGAATTCGCCCTTGGAAGCTCGAAGATTCGTTAATGGCAGAGCGGAAAATCGAAGCAGTTAAGTAAAGAAGAAGCAGCGACCTAACAGTTTATATGGGGTAAAGAGAGGAAGGCGAATGGGCACGCGAGTTATCACATGATTTAGGTCGCTCACGACCTAGCAGAGTTAAATCGAAGCACACGACCTATGACATAGGCCTGTACTTCGAGGGGCAAGTGTTAACTCCTCTTTTGAAGCGACCTAAGTTTACAAGCGACCTAACGACCTAAAGTCTCCAGCGACCTAACGACCTAAAGTCTCAAGCGACCTAGCGACCTAAAGGATATAGCGACCTAGCGACCTAAAGTCTCCAGCAACCTAACGACCTAAAGTCTCCAGCGACCTAACGACCTAAAGTCTCAAGCGACCTAGCGACCTAAAGGATATAGCGACCTACCGACCTAAAGTCTCCAACGACCTAACGACCTAAAGTCTCAAGCGACCTAGCGACCTAAAGGATATAGCGACCTAGCGACCTAAAGTCTCCAGCGACCTAACGACCTAAAGTCTCCAGCGACCTAACGACCTAAAGTCTCAAGCGACCTAAAGGATATAGCGACCCAGCGACCTAACGACCTAAAGTCTCAAGCGACCTAAAGGATATAGCGACCTAGCGACCTAAAGTCTCCAACGACCTAACGACCTAAAGTCTCAAGCGACCTAGCGACCTAAAGTCTCCAGCGACCTAACGACCTAAAGTCTCCAGCGACCTAACGACCTAAAGTCTCAAGCGACCTAGCGATCTAAAGGAGCTAGCGACCTAAGGGGTTAAACACTGCTAGCGACCTAAGGATGGAATGGTTCAACGACCTAGGGACCCAGCGACTTAACAACTAAACGACCTAAGTTATAGGTCGAACCAACTTAAGTCGCTAAACCAGCTATCTCAACATGGTTAAGTCGCTCACGACCTAGGACTTACCACCTCGTTCAGATAGATCAAATGCACCCCTGTTAAGCCGCAAACCATGCCCACTAAGTCGCCCACGACCTACGACCTATTTTAGGTCGTTCACGACCTATGACTTGCCAGTTTATTCAGGTGATCAAATGCAACCCTATCAAGCCATAAGGCCGTGTCTTCTAAATCGCTGGCGACCCACGACCTAACTAAGGTCGCTCGCGACCTACGACCTATCTTAGGTCGTTCACAACCTATCACCTACCCAGATTTTCCTCTATAAATACAGCACCAGCTCCAACTTCAAAAGGACTTGGGCTCATTTATGGAACGCCGATACTCTGCTGATTTCTCGACTCATCCAACACTTCAAGCACTCCAAACACCGAAGACGCTTCAACGAACTTCAAGAGAAGATCTAACACATCCGACATGGATTCAAAGAGCTCTCTTACATTGAAGTTCTAGCTACTCATTTAAAGAGTGTTGTAATCAAAGTGTATTGTAAAGAGTTGTAACCGAATCATTAATAAAGAAGATAAAGTGGACGTAGGCTTAATTTCGAGCCGAACCACTATAACACTATAAAACTGCCGTCTCTTTACTTTTCTGCTATCTTCTGCTTATTTCTAGTTCCCGTACCAACAGGTGGTGCTTTCACATTACTAATACTCACACCGGGGTGTTAGCATTGATTTTTACATTAACACAACGGAAATAACCAAGTACGTGGAATACGCCTGAGAATCCTCCAGCACGTCTCTTGTGCCCCATAGCCTCCAAACTTGAATCTGAAATACTCGGTCTAACCCGAGCATTATAATAAATAACACCCGAGTCAGTCTGGAAAATCAGTGTGGGAAAATACACTCAATTTGAATTATTACTGTTATCAAAATCCTTTAAAAAATAAACGTATCTCGTAAGACCACGTCACACATAAATATGATGGGTTTTACCTTACGATAACTAAAAACATTTTATATCAAATTTATCTGATATTATAAATAGTGTCTATAGAAAGTAAATTATAAAATAGCTGAAATGCTTGCATCTCACGTTTCAGCATAATTGCTATACAACTAAAATCGTACAGGCTTGTAGGGGAAACTGGATTCCATACAATCACAGGGCTACTGGAGTACCGCCCATCACAGTACACCTCTAGAAAAATGTACTGAGATCGTACCTAACGATCTCTACCAACACAGGACCGGTCTACCTCTTGCTGGATAGTACCGAATATGTTATCACCCCGGATGTTCTCACCCTATCGAGCGTTCTCTTTTCCATGCACAACCATATCCATAATTATAATATTTCCGAGGTTGTCTAGAAAAGTGATTACATATTCTACTTGGGTGCGACCCACTTAGCCCTACTGCATCTCCCCTGTTTTAGTCATTCCCGATTGATGAGGCTTGAGGCTACGTTTATCTTTAGAATAGCATTCATACTTGGAATGCTAACATCGCCTTCTAGATCACGATGCAATTGATAGCATTCATCCATACAAGTTATTTTGGGTCCGAACAATCCGAATGTCCAAAATCACCATCATCACTATCTTCACGATATCATAATTCGTAACGCACAAATTGGATCGAAGCGGTTGTCCGATAATTAGATCCGATCCCGGTCTCTTCGAAACGATTAACGAATTTATCCAGATTTGATAGTCGGCTATTTAACTATCAAATTACACACAAAAGCAGACACTAGGCCATATTATAAATCTTTCAAACATTTATTTCAAAATATCTTTACAGAGATATATATTCAAATCTCTTTTAATATTTCAATATTTGAAAACAATTTCAAATTCTTATATCCATAACTGGATATTTCTAACAGTTGGAAATATTTCCAATTTCAATTTGTAATCCATTACTTAGAAAAATATTTCTATAAAATCATTTCGTAGTTAAATATATTTCCAAAACCATTGATTTCAATACTTAGGAAAATATTACAAGTCTATTTCCCAAAATCATTTCTAATGTCCATACTTAGGAAATATTCTATACTTATCTCTTAAATCTCCAGAATTTTTATTAATTCCTTTTACAATTTCCAAAAATTATCGATTATACTTATTTATAATCCAATTAACAATTTATAATTCCTTTATTGAATTCAGATTCATTTTCGAAGTTCCTGTATCAAAACAATTTTAAATTTTTTCTTTCTCTCAAATTTCTTAAGTTCCCGAATTCCTTCATAAGATTTGCTCTTATAAAACCGCATCCACTAAAGAAAACTCCATTTACAAATCTCGAGAGTATTTATAAATAACTTCAATTAATTTCCAAATCTCTATCTTTAAAAAATAGTATTTTAAAGAATAATAATAAGTTTTCAACACATTTAGGTAACTATTTAAACTATCACAATCCATTTTTAATAAACAATGATAACTAATTTTCAATTCATTCATAAATAATAATAATCGATTTCCAAAGCATATTATAAAAACTAGAATTCATTTCAACCAATCTTAAATATTAAATAACCAACTTTCCGAAATAATTTAAATACAAGTAACAGATTTTAACCCACAATGTTTGAATAATAAAATCCCTTTTTAAAATGAAACTTAACTTCTCTCAATTTATCACAAATCGATTTATCATTTCCAATTTCATAAATATTTCCAAATTCTAAAATAGAATCCGCTATTTCTTCCTAACCCGATTTCCATATCTCATTTTAAATTCACACTGTGAATTTATATTCCCAATTTATCAAATGATAATCATTCCACTTATATTTATAAACATTGTTATAAGTTTACAAACACATTCGAGTTCCACTTGTTTTATAAAATATTCTCATTTATAAAATTTCATTTATAAATCCATCCTTTTATAAATCCCATATATTTTCTAAACTATTTTAAACCTCGATTTCAACTCCTTTCCCATAATTTCAGAAATATCACTTAAATTTCATTATACAAATACTTTGTCCATCAATTTAAAATCTCTATTTTAAATCCTTTAGGAAATAGTTAAGTAAAAATCCAAAATCAAGTCATTGATTTTACACCATCAGTTTCTTTTAAAATAATCCAAGCTTTCACCGAAAACGCTTATTATTTCAAAACTCATTTTTAAATTTCTTTTTAAAACTCAAAATATCACTTGTAGTGTTCAAAAAATAAATCATTCATTTAATTCAAATTCATCCCTATAAATTAATCCAAATTCAATATAATTTTTTTTTTAAATCGCCGTTGAAATTTTTTTAAAATTCAAAAATATTATTTATGGTATTTATAATACCAAAATTAAGGCCAATGTTACTATAGCATACAATAAGTCACATCACATCATAATTTATAATAGATTATCAAATCACGTCACATAACGCAATATATGAAATAAAATCAATCGTTTTTGAGGAATCCAGTTGGATCCCTCCAACCTGTATCCCTACAACCACAGATGTTATATAACATAAAATACCAATCCTTCTTCGAGGTGGAATATCGTTGTAATATAGGATCATCCGCTATTATGCAGGGCGCATAGTGTCTCAACCGCTCCAACGGTGCGAATATATCTAACTACTAATATATATAATATAACATCCAACTGATAATAACAAATTTGTCAATCCATCCCATCAACCAATAATTAATTTTATCCATTTAAAATAAAACCAATTTATCCAAGATGAGTGAGATTTACTCATCTTTATCCTTTGTTGTCGCCTAAGCGTTCCGTTTTGGAACTAAAACCGGACGATATCCGATTTTAGCCCAAATTTTCACAGTCTTAAAATTCACCCAAACCAGTTCCATATTGAAGCTTTCGTCGTCACGAGCGCGAAGCAAAAATTTTCGTTTCAATCGGACCTGGTATGAAGGAGTTATAAATTTTATAAGATTTCTATATTTAAATTAAACATTAAATATACTAATCACCATTCAAACATTTAATTACCCTCATTAAGCTAATCCCACCTTCCTCAAAATCATCCCCGCCAAACTACAGAGCAGCCCCTTCATTAACCCAAAGCTCCACCACCTCTTCATGTTATTCAAATCCGACTTCGCCGTCGTTCACCACTCACCGATCTCTACACACCCACGACAATCACCTTCAACCCATCCTCCGCCTTGAAATCGCATTCACGTGGCCCCCAATACTGTAGTAGTATGTCGTGCCTACCAAACTACGACCGAGCTCTACTAGTTTTCTGCTACAGCTGCCATTCTCCACTACAAACACAACTACGACCTCCTTTTAAACATTCGTCGCCTAAATCAAGCAAAAAACTTAGCCATAGCTTCTTCCTATATGTCGAATTCGGTCGAGAACAATGCTCGCACCCATAAGCTATTTCAACTTATGATGTTAAAACGAATGAATAAGGAGATGTTGCAATATTCTTTCTTTTTTTGAAAATTTAAAAGGTTTCTTCTCTTTTTTTTCTTTTCTATAACCTGCATTTGAACCAAGAAGAGAGAGAGGGACGCGATTTTAAAAGGAATAGGTAGGTATAGGGTGGTTGATGATGTGAAGGAAAACGGCTGATGGTTTACTTTTAAAATTTAAAATATTATTTAATTCTAAATATCTCATTTAAAGTAACTTAAAATCTCGAACCCCTATCGAGGCATGCCGCCTGGCGTCCCTAATGTTATACCCCTATTCTGAATGCAATGGAACAGGTTTCGAGGCCCAATTCGATCGTATGGAGAAGATAGCTTTTTGAATCAAATTAAAATATTAAACTTCCGATATAAATTTCAACGCGTTTCTATTCCGTACGACCAAACGATACGTCCAATCATTTCGAAACTTGAAATCCGATAATAATACATTATTACAGATCCAATGGAACTGGTTTCGTCAAATTCTGAGACTGCACCCCGGAAGGCTATTTTCACTCGTTAATTAAAATGAGTTATTTTCAAAGTCGATTAAATCACCTTTGAATCAATTTTAAAAGTTTTATTATCTTCATTCTTATTAATAGAAATTTAATAAGCCTTTAAATCATTTTTATCCAATTAAAATCCAAGATTTAAAATTTTCAAACGATTAAAAATTATTAAATTCAACAATTAAATTATCAATTAAATCATCAATTAAATCGCTATATTTGAAATTTTAGTTATTTAACCTATAAAATTAACTTTTCAATATCTAAAACAAATTAAATATTCTAATTTCAAATAATCAAAATTCTGGATCATTACATATTTCATCAAATCTGCTCCTTTAACATTATGTTGACTAATCTCTGATAAGTAGCTCTCGCGTTCTTCCGCCCGAAAGGCATTGTTTTATAACAAAAAATTCCCCAATCACTAATAAAGCTTGTATGCTCTTCGTCTGATTTAAACATGGGTATTTGGTTATATCCTAAATAAGCATCTATGAGAGACAATAGCTTATGACCAGTACTTGCATCAACTAACCGATTTATTCAAGGTAACGGATATTAGTCTTTTGGGCATGCTTTGTTTAAATTCATATAATCGACACATATTCTCCCTTTTCCATTTGTCTTTTTCACCAACACGGGATTTTCTAGCAATTTTAGATAAAAACTTCTTGAATGAACCCATTCTCAATCAGCCTTTTAACCCCATCTTTCAAAGCATCAGATCAAACCTTATCAAGTTGCCTCTTCTTTTGTCGAACGGGAGTCACATATGGATTAATATTTAATGCATGGCACATAACTGATGGGTCAATTCCAATCATATCTGAATGAGTCCATGCGAATACATCTCTGTTAGCCACGAGGAATTGAATTAAATCCATTTTCAAGTTGTCCTTCAATTATTTTCCCACTCTAACAGTCTTGGCCGGATGAGCTGGATCTATACATATTTCCTCGAGATCCTCTGTAGGCTTTATCCTTTTCGTTTCCTCTCGACAATCTAATTCTGTAACGATCTCGCTTTCCTCTATTGAGTTACTTCAGTCCTCTCCCTTTTGCCCCCAGATGAGAAGTACCTTCCAAACACACGTTTATTTATTTCATTAGCTTTTATTTTTGTTTCAAATGCTGGATATAAAAATCGATCATCTAAGGGTCGAAAAATAGCAAAGGAATCATAATAAGAAAAGCAGTCCATTTTATATTGATCAAGAGTGGCAAAATACATCTCGCATAAGCTGAATTATTCTCCCCGAACGGTACCCCAATCTCTTTTGGTTAAGAATTTCACCATCAGATACTTTGGAGATACGAATGCATCCACCTCATCTAACGCATGGCGGCCAAAGAATGCATTATAGTATGACGGCTGATCGATGATCACAAAAAGAGTTTCAAAGATTCTACAGCACGATGGTACGCCCATTTGCACTAGCAGCTTTACTTGCCCTACCGGAGTTGACCCTTTGTTATTGAACCTAAAAATAGGTTCAAGACTGGGCTCTAGCTTATCTTCAGGAATGCCCATTTGATCAAAGGCATGCTTGAATATGACATTGACCGCGCTTCCAGTATCAACCAGTATCTGGGACACTGTAGAGAGCCCGATTTGAGCAGTGATCATAAGAGGGTTATTGTGAGGGTGATGGATTCCCTTTTTGAGTTCTTAGGGGGTGATGGCAAGGTTCGGCATCTACATATTATACCGTGGATTTTTCAGCGGGGGTTCCTCCTGGATAGAATATACTCCTTCTTTAGCTTCCTCGATATATTTTTTCTAGCTCCCCTCCTAGTTCCTGCTGGATGTGGTTCCACATGAATCACATCAATTCTATTCAAGGGTGTACTCAGATTTAAAGGATCTTCATCATCTAAATTATTCACAGTAGAATTAGGGAGCTTTCGAGGTCCATCGCTGGTGCGGGGTGCCTTTTGTTGGTCCTGAATGAATTCCTTTAGATGTCCTTCACAAATTAACTTCTAAATGATTCCAGCCAGCACTCGACACTCATCGGTTTTATGACCATATGCTTTATGGTAAGCACAATAACCCTCCCCCTTTCTCTGCTCGGGTAATTTCTGGCCTTGAATGAAGTTGGAAAGTTAACTTTCTCTTTTGTTGTAGCATAAATATAAGACAACGGCTTGTTCAAAGCGATTGAATTAGTATTAGAATCCTCCCACCTCAGCCTTTTGTGTCCATGGTCGAACCCAAATCTCCCACTCTCCTTCTTAGGGTTAGCTTTCTTCTTAGCATAGTACAATTCATCCATTCGAATGAACTTATCAGCTTGGCAGTGGATATCTTGTAAATCTTTACATCCGTGAACAAAGAGCTTTGTCCAAAATGATATATTTTCTATCAGCCCTAAATGTACTACAATCAGTTTATCCCTATCATTCATATCCTTGTCTTTCAGTGCCTCTGTATTGAACCTTCTAAGGTAGTCACCCAACGACTCCCCTGCCTTTGTTTGATGTTTGCTAGAATAGTATAATCAACCGTGGGATCTTTGCATATGTAGAATTGAGCGGAGAATTCATAAGAAAATTGTTTCCACGAATAAATGGTCTTTTCTCGATATTGACGGTACCATTTTTCAGTAGCTCCTTGGAGGGTTATTAGGGATAGTCTACACCGCACTGCTCCATATGCATTATATAAATCCATTTGACTATCAAAAGCCATCAAGTGATCATCAGGATTGGTAGTGCCATGATATTTCATGGTTGGGATCTTGACATGAGATGGAATGACCGCCGACATGATTTCATCTGTGAAAGGAGCTACTCGTTCATTGTCATTTACTCGTTCATCCAGAGTTCCTTTTCCTTTTGCATTTAGAATATCTTTGATTGCCTTTTCTTCCACATATTTCAAATAAGCTTCAGCGTCATGATAGCTTTTCGATTTGGGCTATATCCCTTTGAAGTCAAGCTTCCACATTATTCAAGAGATTTATCTTGTATTCTTCCTTGATGATCGACTTTAATGGTTTGACGTTCCTTTTTCTTTGACAATGTTAGATCTATCTTGCTCTTGCCTTCGTTGGTATAAGCCTTCAAGTTTCTTCTTGGGGAGATCACCTCATCCTTAGTTGTTGGTTTTGCCATTTTGAAAGATTTCGAGATAGAGTTGCTTTTAGGAGCTCTTGCATTTCCAGTAATTATTGCTCCAGACGCTTTATCTTACTGTATTATCGTCTGGTTGTGCTGGAGTTGATGGCTGTCCTTGTACAACTCCCTCCAAGTTAAAAATTGGAGTGATATTTTCTTCCAAATTTATTGTATTCACTGCTTCCTCTTCCATTCGACTAAGCCTTTTTGATTTCATTTTCCTATAACAAGTCAAAAGTTCCATAATTAATCTATAAAGAGACAACAAGGTCAGAGGTTCAGGCTCTCCTTCTAGCGCCAAAAATGTTAACAAGAAAACTTGTCAATATTTCAAAGCAAAGTTGTCAACAAGAAATTTTGTTAACTCTTCAAAGCAATACTTAAAGAATGACCAACCACTTCGAAACCCCTTTCGAATGAGTCGATAGAGGCTGCATGTCTTCAAAAGGTGACCTTTCGAAGATGTTAATTGTTGATAAGAGAACCAATCAACATTTCAAAGCAGAGATTAGGAAGGGGATAATTCATTCATAATCCCTTTTGAGTAAGTCGAAAGGGTCATTATGTCTTTATAATGGAATCCACTTTTGAAAATAAAGATTCTTCATTCATTCATAACCCCTTTCGAGTAAGTCGAAAGAGTCATTATGCCTTTAGAAGGGGTTCCACTTTCGAAAGTATAGATTTTGCTACCATGGTTGAGGCTCCTTCGAGAGGAGTTATATGAATTGATATATTCAAGCTCCTTTCAAAGGAGTCCTTCTAGCAAACATAACTTCAATGACCATGCAGTAAGTCCCTTCGAAACCCACTTCGAGCAGTCGAGAGGATCCTTACTCTCTTGAAGGAACTTAATGTACAATATATATAAAATTTAGATTCAATATGCTATAGAATTATATCTTGCACAATTGGTATAAATTCACTGGTCTTGTTAATATCGAATTATCATCGCCACGTCCATTTAGTATTTCATATCTTGAAACGTGATGATAATATGATTCGAAATCAAAATGTCCAAGTAGATTCCATAGCATTGCATAAGTCAAATAGCAGTTAAGAAAATAAGTGAGCATTATGTGCAATTGGTCATTAATCGTGCCAATGACCGAAATGAGCTTCCTCACATGCAAAATCAATATTGGATCCATGCATCCACTCATTTGCATTTATCCAAATTGTATTACAAGTAAGAGAATTTTCCCCAAATTGATCTAGGGTTACAAAAGTTTGATTTAATATGAAATAAGAAAGAGATATCATAATTCAAAATTCGGTCACCAAACTCGGACCCCTAGGTTCGTATTTATAGATGCAGGTTGACCCCTTATCGCATTCATCCTTTCGAAGCGGTCGAAAGGTCTTTCTTCGAGCCTTTCGCATTCATCCTTTCGCCTTCATCCTTTCGCTTCCATAGTTTTGAAGGCGGCTGCTTGGGTCTCTTATTATGCTTCGGTTATCCCTTTCGTCTTCATCAACAATGTACTAGCAATGGGTGTTGTTCTAAAATCCCTCAATTCTGCTTTCGTGTTCTTTTGAAGCCTTTCGATACCTACGAAAGGTATGTGTGAAAGGGTCAAGGCTCCCTATCATGTTGTTTTGATGTTATCGAAAGTAATCCCAATCTTTTCTTCTCCTTCGAATCTTCTCTTTAGTTCTTTTGATCTGGTGCTAACCGTGATATGTGATTACTTGAATGAATGAGGATGGTTTCGAAAGGGTCAGTAGGTGACGAGAGGATCATTGTGAAAGAGAGCTTTGTTTCGTGCGAAATTTCCTTTATGCTTGAGAAAGAGGCCAACCATTTCGAAAGGCTTATCTTTGCTTTCGAAAGGTTCACATTGGCAAAATGTCTCTATGAGGAAGATTGACAGCTGCGAAACCATCTATTTCGAAAGGTTTGGTCCTTGTGTACAAGTCTGTTATCGATACCCTCAAAAGGTGTTTCGAGCTCATACAAGGCTTTCTCTTATATGTTGAATCAACTACGTCGAAAAGATTAGCTGAGGCAGAAGGATAGTTTTGCTTTCCTTTCTACTCTTTCGAAAGCTTTTATTTCACTCGACACATGTAGATGTATCGGGTGCTTGCGACTCCGTCCTAACCTCTTTGAAAGTCATCTCAATACCTTCGAAACACGGTTTTTGAATCATCGCGAAACACTTGTTTTCAACTCTTGTGGAGCCTAACACTTTTATGAGCCTTCTTTCAGGTCTTCATTCTTAAGTGAATTTTATGGTTAACAATTAGAATTGCAAAATATAACATCGATTAATTAGTTGTTTTAATTAATATTATTTTTATTATAACGCGCACTAGTTAATAAGATAACCATAGTAAATCTTCGATTTTCATGTTTTAACTGTCTATCTTCAAATTGCAGAAGAATTTTGAAACTAGTTGTGGTTCTGACGACGGCTAACCTTCTCGTCTTCGTCTCTATTTTAAACCATCCTATTTCATCTTTATGCCGTTGTTAATTTCAAGAATTAGCAGCGACATGGCAATTGATATTTTTCTCATCTTTAAGAAAACAAATGCATTGCATATTAAATGTGAGAAAACATCATTAGCCGAACTGTTGCTGAGTTTTTCTGGTAGTCACTCAATTAACTTTTTTAATAGCGACGGTTTCAGCATGGCAAAATAAGTCATATCCAAATCGTAAGAATTGAAAGCAACAAGCAACAACGAACTGGGTACTTAACAATTGACGGACTTACATCATACAACATACAATGGAAGCAAAGTCGCTAAAAGTAAACATATCACTTTAAAACCACAATCAAAGATACCTTTGGCGAAGATAATAAAATTATCAGTTATCTACCTAAAAACATACCAGTTTACCTATGCTAGTGAAAGATTACTAACAAATGCATTTTAGCATGCATTCCAGCTATCAAATTTACTACCCATTTTTAATTTTTCATGAAAACATAGCAATAATAATAACATAAAAATAACTCCCTTGGTAAATTTTCTTTACACTAAAAACAACCATCAATATTCCTCTTTCAAATACCCAACAACATAGCTGCTATCAAACGTATAAAGTAAAGTTATAAAAAAGAAAAAAAAAAAAATAAGCATCATACCATGAACTCTAATACTTCAAATAAGCAACATGTCTCATCCACGACAACTGCGTCATCCCTTCAAACCATATAATGACTGAATGCAACACAGGGAGCAGTTTTAAATCATCGTTAGCACATCTACACATTATATCTATGTACTGCACAGCTTCATTAGGGCTAAGACCGGCTATTAAGAACGGAAAGAGTTGGTCAGAATGCGTCTTTTCCATTAGATTCATCACATTGTTCGCCCAAACAAGCGGCGACCACGGTCCATTTCCTTCGTGCCTTCTGGCTATCTCTGCCTCTTGTAGCAGCGGTAGAAGTTTCTTCTCTTCTTCTTCAAAGTGTTCTTTGCAGTGATTCTGATTTTTTTTTTAAATTTGTTTAGTTTGAATGTTATTGGTTGAACTTAAAGCAAACTCAACAATGGCTTGTTCAGTTCGAAAAATGAACCAAAGAAACAATGCTGCACCCAGCTGTGATTTGTTCAGTTAAAGAAACAAACCATAGATGCTCATCGTGACCGTTAAGCTAGTCCATAGGACTGGCTATTAAAACGTGATTTATTTCAAAATAATAATAATAACGTTTTAGTATAAGAAGTAAGAAGTCAACAAAACAATTGTGTTTGACTGTACATAAGGCTATGCCAGAAATTTACAATATGAAGTATAATCGCATGTAATTGTGTTTGACTATTGCTTCACATGTTGTTGTTACTGAGTATGGCCATCTACACTAAAATGGTGGGTCTATCCAACTCACACCAACTACTCCGGCCAGTAAACTTAACATGATAACAATGTGCCCACCATTCAAAATTTTCTATATCCACCACCCTTACCTGCGTAAATTGCATATTATTCAGTACATTTTGACACTAATTTGTAAAGCTTTGTTGTTTAACATTGTCTTTGCCAAACATAATCTATTATTTCACTCATTGTTTACTTATAGGAATGGTACAGTCTAATGATCAATCACCTAACTGTCTTTTGAAATTAAACTTATCCACATTATGTTACACATAGTTGCATGGTGCACTATAACTTCAAACTTTACTACCAAAAAAACTGTAAATTAAATCGTCGATATAGTACCATATTCCCGTGTGCGAAGCACAGATCCCATACTAGTTTTTTTTCTTTCGCTTTCATATTAGAGATTGGTTATGTTTGTTTGTTTTTCCGCGTATTATTGCATTAAACACTTTTACTGCTTATTGACTGGAGCATCTTCAAGAATGGTTTGTTCACTTTCATCTGAGCCACCGAATAATGCAGTGCGCTTGGATCTGGCTTGTTCGGTTACCATTTTATGCATTAATGCATTTTGCTAGACTGGTTAATGAAATCGTGAAGTTTTACAGTTTTAATGTAAAATGCAATAAAACGGCAAACAATTTGTTTATGCATTAAACGACAAATTGTTTTTCTTTCTAATGCAATTGCAATAAAAAGGCAACTGGTTTGTAATTTATTTGTATGCTAATTAATTGGAAAACTTGTTCTGGTATAAAAGCTCGGAGTTAATTCTCTGGGTCTATTTTTTGCATCTTAAAAACACTCATAACAACACTTGATATGTATAAACTTCATCATCCATCAATTATAGCTCTAAAGGTGAAGCTTAACAACGTTTAACTGTAATTTATAATCACTTCGTTCAGTTTAGCTTTGAGTCAAAAGGGTGGTCCAAGTGAGAGCAATACAATGCGGTACCCTTGATGTCAGCTATGACTTTCAAATTATACTGGATTCACATTTTTAGCATGCAAGGATCAATGATGATCGATGAACTTTGTTAGGACCAGGTACCATACATTTTTTGTGAGTAGTATAGTTATCTCAGATTACTATTTTCCAAAAGAGTTAAAACTATTATTTGAAAAATTAAATTACTATATAGAGTTATTGTATTGCCCAGGGTTAATTCAAAAATGGTGAAGGTTCACTAATACATTTAATCATTGAATTAGGATTCTAATCTTTTCAGATCAAGCAATTGACTCATAAATATGAAATTTAATATTTGTTACAGAAAACAACGAATGCACTTAATCTTATTCCTTGGATTGTAAATCCAACAGTTAGATTAGCGGACTAATCTTTTGTCTAGTTTTAAAATCCTATATACATAGTTTGGTAAAACCATTGTAAAATTTTATTGTATTATTGCAGACCTTCATTTGCATCTCCTATGTTTAAGAGAACTATTAACAACTGTTGCTTTTGGTGTGAATTGTGTAATTGTTTATTAATTTATTCTCAGTTACAAAACATTGGTTCTTGTTTTACCAAATTCCAGTACTCAATTTAATTGATTTAGTCTACTTTTTCACTTTCCTTAATAGTTGCTTAAAATAAAGGAAAAAAAAAACCTTTAGCAAATATGCTATTGAATGACGTGTGTAATAATCATGAAATTGACAAACATTGGTGTCTCGGGTATCCGGCCAATCATAGCACTTTAAATTTTGCAAATAAATCCAAACAACTTTTACTAAGGATCTATTTGCGAAATAAATATATACGTGTCATGTACTGATTTGCTAGGCACACCGGAACATCAAAAATTGGTCTAAGTGATTTCATGCGAATCAAGATATGTGTGCATTTTTCAGCTAAAAGATAACTTCTATCATTTTTATGGCTGGACGGTGAGAACCTAAGGCAAATTCAATTAATTACTTGTATTGATCAGTCTCAGTTGCTCTTCGCACATCATTAACTATGAAAATTTCGTATGTTTGTTAACTATTACTCTGATGTTATTTGGCACTAAATAACCATTTTAGCCCACTCCAAGATTATCTTCAAGTTTTCCTCTTACCCAATTAGTGGACTAAACTAGCATATGATATGCATGCATGACATGATAACCCTTTACGTATGTTTTACTTAATCACTTAGACATACTCTATTACGGTGTGTGCTCATTGTGACCTAGATACTCTATTATGGGGGGTATGTGTGGGGGTGCTCATAACACGATTGTCATAAATATCATATGCAAGCACTAGTAATTTTCAGGTTCCAACAAGAGAACATATGATATTTCTTGTGCACTTAATCCCTAAAATAGTTCAATAGCATCAAGCCTGGGTAAAATGAAAGCACATATAATAATCATAGACAATAATGTGTATGCAGTCCCAAATGTCTCATCTCCCCATCAGAACAAAAAAAAATGAAGCTTTCTTTAATTTGCTTGGAAGCAAAGTATCCTATATATTCTTATCGATTAAACCCAATTATAACTATAATGTTATTGAAAGCAACAAGTATGAAGAAATGAACAAGCACACCTGAAACTTATTGAGACGAACAGAAAGATTTGACAAAGCTTCTCGATAAAATGGAGTTTCTACTTCAACTGAACTTAACATTTTGATAAGTTCCTTAATTCCGTTCATCATTGGCAAGTCTCTCCCATGATTCTCTATTGCCTTTTTGCACACATCTAATTTTACAATAAACAGAGTTAAAACAAGCCACACTAGGTTTTTAAGTGCTTTAAATTACATATGATTAACAATTCACGAACATTAAAATACTTGTACTGTAGTAAGATTTTTTACTTTGAGTGGACGCTCATGTTTTCCATACATTTATCTTAAAAGGGAATCCATGCATTTAGCTCAGTTTCATGAAAGTTCAACATTTTTAACTCAGATATTTATTAGTATTTCAATAATATATGTAGGTTTGACTGATATATGTTTTTCTAGTTTGTATAATTCAAAATTCATCAAACTTTATTTCTCTAGAAAAAAAATTAAAGCACATAAAATACAATAAGTTCTCTAAAACACTCCACAAAAACGTAAACTATATAAGATATTGAATAAAAGTTTCCAAAGCAAAAAGGCATAAATGTAGATGTTCCCAAATTCAATATTCAAAAAAAAAAGGTGCAGTACCAAGCAATCGCTCAGAATCAAATAATTCCATTTATTTCTCACAAGCAAGCAATTAAACCTTTGAACAAAACATTATTTTTTTCACCTGAACCGCAAACTTTTTCGAAAGCAGGAAACAAAAACGTCTCCTCCATCTGAGCATGCTCCAGCATCACATCCACCAACCACCCATACCACTCCCCAACCCTAACCCTATCCTTCCCGCCATTTTCCACATGCGTCGTCAACTCATCCCGTACCCACCTATCCAGCCCCGCCAAATGTCTGTTCAAGCTTCTATGCTGCAGCGTTATCATCGCCTCCGCCGCATTCTCCGTCCCCGACGGAGCTCCTCCACCGAACTTCGACTCGAGGAATTTGAGGATCGCACCGGATCTGATGGTTTCGGACCCGAATTTCAGGAACGGTTTGTGGATGAGATTCGGGTTCGGTGTGAAGGAGAAGGGGACGGATTTGAGGAGGAGGAAGATGCGAATGCGGGTCAAGAGCGGGCATGATGCGGATCCGTGGAGGTGGAGAGCAGATTGGGGCTTTAGTATGGAAACGTGTTTGGGTTTTGGAGCGCAGTTGCCCATTAATTTTTTTGTCTGTTGAAGTGAGGAGGAGGAGATATTTTTGAAAATTTGAAAGAAAATACGTGGAGGTAGCTTGGAATGAAACCATAAAGGAAGGGATGAAGTCAAGGGCGGGTAAGTCGCAAGATGAGAATATTACAAGGAGAGAGAATCGATTTTTAAATTAAACGTTATTACATACCAAATATTGTTTTAGTTAATTTCAAATGTTGCGTTTTCATTTCCATATTTTGTGAACCTTTTGAAATCACACTCTGCAATACCGTTAAAACCGTACAATGGAGAGAAGGCGGAATAATTCCAAAAAACAATATGTAATATTTCGATTATTATTAGTTTCCATTAAATATAAAATGGTAATATATAGGAATTTTTAAATTTTACATTTCGGATTTTTATTTGAAAATTAATATTGAAACTCAAATTAGATTATTGAATCATAAAATTCAAAATTGAAGATCTTGAGTTTTTTAATTTCAAAATGAGAAAATTAAATTTTCAAATTAAAATTTGAAATTGAAAATTTGAAATTACAAGAGTTGAATTTTAAAATGACATTTTGAATTTAAAAATGATAAAAATTGAATTTAAAAATTTATATTTGAATTTGATTATTTTTCCAAATTTTTGAAAAGGTAAAAGTTTAGGAAACCTTCTTTCAAAGATAGAAAAAACTATATATGGAATTTGAAAATTTGAGAATTTAATTTATGGATTTTTAAAATTTGAATTTTGAATTAGAAAATTTGAAACTTGAATTGTAAAAATTCATACTTCTAAAATTATGAATTTGAAATTCAAAATTAAAGTGTAAATTTTGAATTTGAAACTATTGAATACAAAATTTTGAAATTTTGAAATTTTTTCTTTAAATTTGAATATTGAAATGCTGATTTTATGTTTGAAAATTTGAAGTCTACATTCGAGAATTTACAATTTTAAAACTAAAATTTTGAATTTGAAACTAAAAAATGTGTATTTTAAATGTTTGAATTTTGAACTCGAAATCTAAAAGTATGAGAATTTTCTTAAAAACTTTTGAGAAGAAAACATGTTACCATTTAACAGGCCCGGCCCAACCAATAAGCAACAGAGGCCATTGCATAGGGCAACACGAGGGAGGGGGGCAACAAAAAAAAATCGTTTTTCTCAAACACGACAGCAAAATAATAATAATAATAATAATAATAATAACTTGCTGCGCGGGACTGCTCCGACCTCCATGCCCCCACCCGCCTGTGCCTCGCCACCACCCCTCCTTTCCTACCACTTGCATTCCTATGCGCGGCTATGCTGAGGCCGAGTTTATTTGATTTAGGGTTAACAATTGGATATTTGTCATGATGTAAGTGATTACTGATTAGTTTAAATGTGTAATTAATTTCATTTAGTGTTAATAATTTATTAATTTACTGACTTGGATTGTTTAAACTTATGTTTATTGGGTTATTTGATTATTTGGTTTGTGCTTACACTGACATTGTAAATAATTACATAAACTCTAATTTTGTTTTTTTCCCTATTTGATTTGCCCCAATTTGATGTTGCCCTATTCTATTACGCCAAATAGCTAATTAAAAATTTATTTTAAGCTACTTAAACCATGTCAATTAACTACTTGTATATTATTTGATTGTTAAATATTTATTGTTGAGAAATAATTGGTGAAAGTTTATTGAGATTATTTGAGATGGGAATATGAAGAATTAATAATAAATTTTAAATAACATTGTTATTAAAAAAATGTAAATAATACACAGTTAAAAATTGCTATATTAATGTTGTTTTATAACTTATTTGAGATAGGAATCGAAGACAAAATTCTGGGTATCAAAATAGAAAGAAAAAACAATGGAAAGTTGAAGAGGCAAAATCATTTGCTTGCTCAATATCAACTTTATTTCAAGCCAAAAATAGAAAATCTCAAACATCAAGTCAAATTGAAGAAACCAGTTGGAAGCCTATAAACGAAGAGCCTATAGATGAAAATGTTGAAGTAGAAATTGATAATCGACATATTGTAGAAGTTATGGAGGATGAATATAAAGAAAATGTTGTTGGTAATTCTAATGATGAAGATGTTGATGGTTTAAGTACAATTGATTTTGAAAAGAATGTTGATATCAATTATGATCCGGGATTGTGGGGAATAATTAGCGATACCAAAAGAATAATGCTATTTCAACGTGGTCCAACTAGGATTATAAAAGAAATGATGCATATTCGAAAAGCAAGATTGATGGTAGACACTTTTCTTCTAGACATCACATTGGCGGTTATCCACGTAGAAAATAGCATAAAAGAAAATGGCTTGTGTATTCAAATGAATGCGATAAAGTTTATTGTTTTTATTGTAAGCTTTTTAAGCATACACAAAATGTATCACAATTGGCCAGTGAAGGATGTAGTGATTGGCACAATTTATCTAAGAAGCTAAAAGAGCATGAAGGTAATCCATCGCACAATGCAAATCTTATAAAATGGGTTAACTTGCACATAGGGCTTCAACAAAAGAAAATGATTGATAAAGAAATAGAAGCTTAAATTGATAAAGGGAGACAACATTGAAAAAAGTACTTGTGCATATACTTGGTGCAGTCAAAACCCTTTCTAGAAATAACTTGCCATTTTACTGATCAAAAGAGAAGATTTATGAGGAAAACAATGAAACAATGGTCTTTTTTGCTAGCTTATAGAATTTGTGGCTGAGTTTGATCCAATTATGGAAGATCTTTGTAACAACCCACCTCGGAACATGGCTAAATTTCGACCCAGAAAAGGCCCATCGAAACTTAGATTCAATTTAAGGCAAGCTGTTAGTAGTAAAGAGAAATGATATTGTAGAGCATAACTAAACTTTCAGAACTCATAGTGGATGGAACAAAATATAATAATAAAGTGTACCCATTTATTTTAAAACCTACTTGGTCTAATAATAGAGATGTACCTTCTATGGCTTTGTTGGATAGGTTTTTTATTAGTGATGAAATTGATGACAAATTTCCTTCTTGTAAGGTCGTTGGGCTCCCAATATATTTTTTCGGACCATTATCCAATTGTATTATTTTGTTCCAATGCGAATTTTGGAAATACAATTTTTAGATTTGAAAAAATGTGGTTATTGGAAAATAGCTTCAAGGATTTAGTGGTTAATAAATGGCTTTCTATGAATAATTACAATTTCAAATTTCCTGGTAATATTGCTAAGGTTTGGGTTAGAAAACTTAGAGATTAAAGATCTTTTCTTAAAAAATGGAATATAGAAGTTTTTGGTAACATTAGAATCAAAAAGGTTAAGCTTATGAATGATAATCTAAATCTAAATAAAATTGAAGAAATAAGAAATTTAAATATTTCAGAAAAAAATGTTCTTCATAAATTAAAAGAAGAATTAAATAAAATAATTGTTCAAGAAGAAATAATGTGGAAACAAAGATCCAAATTCATTGGATGGATGAAGGTGATATGAATACCAAATTTTTTCATCAAATAACAAATGGTAGAAAACGGAGCAATTCCATTAATTCTATTTTTATTAATGATGTTGAGATTTTTGAACAAGTAGAACTTAATAAGGAATTTACTAATTATTTTTGAGATGATTTAGTACTAATAATAAACATAGGATTAAAGCCGATTGGGATTTGTCGTACAAAGAAGACTCTATAGTAGATTTAGTAGGCTTAGATGATCCTTTAAAGGAGGAGGAAAATTTTAAGGCTATAAAAGATATGCCTAATCTAAAGCTTCTGGACTGGACGGTTTTCCTATTTTATTTTATGAGACTTTTTGGAATGTGCTTAAAGACGATTTAATTAAAATGTTTAATGAATTTTATAAAGGTTCTTTACAGCTAGGGAGATTTAATTACGCGAATGTAATTTTATTACATAAAAAATTAGGAGCCAATCAAATAAAAGATTTTTTGCCAATTTCTTTATTAAATTGTTCTTTTAAAATTATATCTAAGGTTTTAGGTAATAGATTAAATACTAAAATGAGTGCATTAATTGACAACACTCAAACTGCCTTCATAAAGGGTAGGAATATCACAAATGGTATAGCAGTGGTCCAAGAATATATTAATCATTGTTGCAAGAATAATATCACTTGTACTCTTTTAAAACTAGATTTTGCTCAACCATTTGATTCTATTGATTGGGGTTTTCTTAAAGAAGTTTTAATAGCTAGGGGATTTAGTAATAGATGGATTAATTGGATTTTGTCATTACTTTACACAGGTAAATCTAGTATTATGGTTAATGGAATAATAGGTGATAAAATTCAATCTAATCGGGGACTCAGGCAAGGGGACCCTCTTTCGCCGCTATTATTTAACCTACCTACTGAAGTTTTTTCCAGAATCATTAAATTGGCTACCAGTAATAAAATATTAGATTGTATTGGTAATGATATTACTGGTAATGGTCTTTCTGTTTTACAATTTGCAGATGATACCATGATTTTCACATCTCATTTACCTAAATATGTTATTGTGCTAAAATTTATTTTATACAGTTTTGAACTTCTTTCGGGATTAAAGGTTAAATTTGATAAAAGTTCAGTTTTAGTTTTAAATGATATTGATAATTTTGAAAATCAAATCCCACTCACTTTAAATTGTAATACAGAGAAATTTCCTTTTGTATATTTAGGTTTCTTAATTAGGCCACAAAAACATAAACATGATGACTGGAATACCATTATTGATAAAATTAATAAAAGATTATCTAATTGGAATAGTAAATTCTTATCGAGAGCGGGTAGAATTGTTCTTATTAATTCGGTATTATCTGCGTTACCCATTTATTGGATGTCATTTTATCGTTTTCCTAATTGTGTAATAGATAAAATTGATAAATTAAGAAGAGATTTTTTATAGAGTGGCGATAATCTAAATAGTAATTCTAAATGTCTTGTAAATTGAGAAATGGTTTGTAAATCTAAAAATGAAGGAGGTTTAGGGATTATTGACTTGCATAATTTAAATATTTCACTTTTAGGAAAATGGATTTGGAAATTCAGCGATAATAATGTAACCCATTTATGGAAAGAATTAATATCCAACCAATGGTATGGAGGTACCTTCAATTTGTCTCATTTACGTATTAGTAACACTATTAATATATCTCATTTTAGGAAATCAGTAATATTAAATCTTAACATTTATAAACTTGGAATTAATAATATTGTGCATTCTGGTAATAATACCACTTGAAATCCAAATCCATTTCAGAATACTTTCTAAACTTCTGAATTCATTTATAAAACCCTTTTGTATCATTTATATAAATTACTTTATAGATATCCAACTTTTTTAATATAAACTACCTATAAATATCAAAACCTTTTTATAAAATCCCTTTATCAATATCGAAATCATTTTTCAAAAATTCTTTTATAGATACCCCAAAATCATTTATAAACTTCTTTATAAACCTTTCTTGTTCAAACAACTTCCTAAATAACCTTAAATCAATTTAACTTCCTTTAATAAGAAATTCCATTTTATAAATCTCCCTTATTTATGAAATCTTCTTTGCTTAAAAACTCAAATCCATTTACCCAATGTACTTTATAACTTTCCAAATTCCTTTATAAAACTTTCTGTAAAAACTTCTTTTTATAACATGGAGAACCATTCATATTAGTTAAAAACCTCTTTGGTAAAAACCATTTGTCACTACACCAAAATATGCTCTTAACAGCGTTTGAAAAACGCTATGATAGGATATAACAGCCTTGTTAGAAATGTTGTATAACGACATGCGGTCGTAGATACAAAATTTATAAAAGCAAAAACTAAACGCTGTTAAAAACTCTTTTCGACAACGTTCTTTTACTGCTGTAAAATAATTTTCTACAGCGTTTACTATTTTCATTCAAATATGTTAATGGTGTTTTCCGTCAGCATTTTATAAATGCTGTTGTTAATTTTTCACAACATTTTTGTAATGTCGTAGTCATATGCAATATCTTTACATAGAATTGCAGCATGATTTAAACGCTATCATAGTAATATGCATTATCTTTTCATAGAATTGACAGCATGATGCATAGAATTGACAGCATGATTTAAACGCTATTGTTTGTTCCTACTGTTTTTACAACACCCATATCATGTTGTACCATTGTAATATTTACACACCCGTATCATTAATCTAAACTGCATTTTATTATATTTCGACCGGATAATATACATAACATATATAAATCAAACTAAAAACTTTCATATAAAAACATAACCATTAATCATTTCCATAAATTAAGTTGAACACGATATCCAATAACAAATATTACATAAATTCATCAACAAAAGCAATATTTGTAAACTAACTTCATACAACATTAGACAAAGGCACAATGTCTTCTTCAGGCTGATCTTTGATGTAATTAACCTTCAGCTGCAAAATCACCATATGAAAATTAATAATAATCAATTACGCATTATATGAACTTGTGTACAAAGTGTAATAAATAATTTGAATCAATATTTGAATGACACCCCTTACCTTGTCGTTCCCAGCTTGAAGACCCACTTTCAAATTGGAAAGATCTCTAGAGAGCAAATTTGTCTTCATACTTTCACCATGTTCCTTGATTCCAGTAATACATTTAAGTACAAGACAACATATATATATATATCATCATAAACAATAGACTTGTAGAAAGAAGACCACAATATAAATCGAGAATTGCTTCAAAAACAAACATCAAAGTAGACCAAGTAATGCTAATTGAGAATGAATGTCCTAAAATGCCATGGTATTCTTCATGGCAGAGTACAACTTACAAGTTATAGTTGAGCGGTAAAATTTATACACATATTCTGAGTAAATAACTAATATGCAACAGCTAAAAAATACAAAGCAGAAATTTGTGCAAATGCACAAAACTGGAAATCTTGACCTCAAAGAATAAAAAAACATGAACTTTAGTTTAGCATAAACTGGATCCTGGTTATGGTGTGTCCAACGGACTAAATCTTAACATAATTGCTTAAGAGAAACAAACACAAACATTTAAATAAACATAAGACACTAACTTTGTTAAAATTTTCTAATACTTAGTTAATTTTTATAAACTTACTCCATATTTATAAATCTTAGTTAACTTAGTATTATTATTATTATAAATCTTAGTTAATTATTATTATTACTACTATTATAACAGAAGATTTAGTTATATTTTATATTTTTATATACTTAGTTAATTTTTATAAACTAAACTTGTTAATTTTTATAAAATTAGGTAACTTAGTTAATTTTTATAATACTTAGCTAATTTTTATAAACTTATTTAATATTTATAAATCTTAGTTAACTTATTGTTATTATTATAAATCTTAATTAATTATTATTATTATAGAAGATTAAGTTATATTTTATATTTTTATATACTTAGTTAATATTTATATACTAATCTTGTTAATTTTTATAAAAGTAAGTTAAATTAGTTAAATTTTTGTAATACTTAGTTAATTTTTATGAACTTATTTAATATTTATAAATCTTAGTTAACTTAGTACTATTACTATAAATCTTAGTTAATCATCATCATCGTCATTATTATAAAATAATTAGTTATATTTTATATTTTTATATACTTAGTTAATTTTTATAAACTAAACTTGTTAATTTTTATAAAACCTAGTTAACTTAGTTAATTTTTATAACACTTTGCTAATTTTTATAAACTTATTTAATATTTATAAATTTTAGTTAACTTATTATTATTATTATTATTAATTATTATAAATCTTAGTTAATTATTGTTGTTGTTGTTATAGAAGATTTAGTTATATTTTATATTTATATATACTTAGTTAATTTCTGTAAACTAGACTTGCTAATTTTTATAAAACTTAGTTAACTTAGTTAATTTTTATAAAATTACTCAATTTTATAAACTTAATTAATCATTATTATTATTACTATAAACTTGTTAATTTTTATTAAACCTGGTTAATTTTAGTTAAGTTTTTATGATACTTAGTTAATTTTATAAACTTATTTAATTTCTATAAATCTTAATTAATTTTTATAAAATTTAGTTAACTTGGTTAATTTATTGTTATTATTTTTACAATAATAGATTTAGTTATATTTTATATTTTTATAATATTTAGTTAATTTCTATAAACTCGTTTAATTTTTATAAACTTGGTTAATTTATTATTGTTATTATTATTATCATAGACTCGTTTAATTTTTATAAAACATAGTTAAAAATTAACTGGGTTAAATTATTGTTATTATTATTATCATAGACTCATTTAATTTTTATAAAACATAGTTAACTTAGTTATTTATTTATCATATGGATCCAGTAGGATATTGCCAGTATTTATGTTGTAATTTTCAAACCCCAGTCCAAACTATAATTGGACATCTTATATTGTATCAACCACTGCATAGTTCGCAAATTTATTGATATGAAAAACATCATATATAGAACATATGATGCACTGTAACTTTATAATTATAGTATGAGATCACTGTTTTTTGTAAAAATTAAAATGGAACGATATGGTTTACAAAATAATGGTAATGACCAGTTTTAATATAAAAAATGCATCACATAATATTTTTTGTTGATGACAATTAGCATTAGTATACAAAAATAGCTGTTATTCATGGCCAACATGAAGAAAGAGTTCCATAATTGAAAGTAATAACAGCGTGTAAGCTGAATAATAATATTTGAAGAAAAAAAAAATACTTACCTCAAGAAATTATCTCAGTCGTTGTTCGTACCAAATATGTTATATGCTAGTCTGAAAGAATGAGACCAGCGAGAAAACGAGATAAATAACAGATTTAATGGCATGAAAACTGAAGTAAGTAAACTATTGGTTTTGTTAGTTTAATTAAATAAACGAACGCATCTTTCCATAGTAGCTCTTGGTTTGAACTTTGATAGGCTGGAGCAAGAAACATGCATTGTATATATGGGGCTTTGCACTGAAGGTCCCTATTTTTGATGTTGTTGTAAGAAAAGTCCCTATGTTAATGAGTATGTAAATTAAGTCCCTGTTTTTTTTTCTAAATCAAAAAGTGCAAACTATCTTGCGCTTTTCTTATAGAAAGTGCAAGTTAACTTGCGCTTTTCATATAGAAAGTGCAAGTTAACTTGCACTTTTCAAAAATTTAATTTTTTTTGTAAATTTCAAAATTTTCAAAAAAAATTCAAAATCAAAAAGCGCAAACTAGCTTGCGCTTTCCTGATAAAAAGTGCAAGTTAACTTGCGCTTTTCAAACATTTTAAAATTTTCGAAAATTTTAAAAGTTTCAAAAAAATTTCAAAATCAGAAAGTGCAAACTAGCTTGTGCTTTCCATCAAGTTAACTTGCATTTTTCAAAAATTTCAAAAAAATTCAAAATAAAAGCGCAAACTAGCTTGCGCTCAAGTTAACTTGCGCTATTTAAATTTTTCAAAAGTTTTAAAATTTTCAAAAAAAAAAATTCATAGTCATAAAGTTGCAAGTTAGCTTGTATTTTCTGTCAGAAAAATGCAAAACACCTTGCCTTTTCTATTTTTCAAAAAACAGGGACTAAATTTACATATTCTTATCTAGAGGGATTTTTCTTATAACAACATCAAAAACAGGGACCTGTGACACTTTTCTTGTTGTATATATTGCAATGTTTGATTGATCGTAGCTTTTTATTAATGGGCTCGGCCTTTGGGTGCATAACAATGAATTCAAACCCAACATTAGTCTTTTCATGCTTGTTCATAAAATTTTCATTTTCCTGTTAATAATTTTTTAATAGTTTTCATTATTGCTACTTTGTTGAAAGAGACCCACAACTCAAAGCCCATGAATAATATAAACTTGGGCCTAAGTTTAATATGAACTTATTAAAGTTGGGCTTTACAAAGTGAGAAATTTTGAAGAAAACATTACTTATCATTCAGTCCAAGAAGTGACGAAGACAGTGATTCCTCAGTTTGTGATAAAAAAGAAAATTAGCATAGATCATTTTTTCTTCTTCTTATACTATGAAACCTTTTGTTTAAAAAACAGTGTAAAATCAGAAGGTAGTGTTTGTACCAGACCACTTCCACAGAAGCACTTATACATATAATCATAATTTAAACATAAAAGATTTTGCAGTACTTACCCAAATGAAACAAGCCCATAGCCTATGTCAAGTTAACTACCCATTGAACTCAATCAAGCTTAGCATATTTACAACAATCAATCGATATAATATCAAGCATCGTCAAAGCAAAATGGGTGGTGACAATATAATTTTATGTTGGAAAAAAAATAAGACTGTATTTTCTGTAAATTATTAAAATATAATTTGAAATCGTATCTGATGTTTCATTAACATGTGAACCAACTGCTCTAGCTCTGAAATCCTATGTTGACATTGAGCTATTTGCTTATCTTTGATTTGAGACAAAACTGCCTTGGTCATGGTTACACCCCTTCCCATTCCTCGTAGTCGTTCCGGTCTATCTTGTCCCAATACTAGTGAGAGAGCATCTTCTTTGAACTTACATGTTAAGCTAGACTGTGACTCATTTTTGAACAATTTTTATTTTCTCCTACAAAAGTGAACACAAATTATATTTTCTAAATTATATATTTTCAAAAAATTATGCTTAAATAAACAGTACATAACACTTACAATAGCATCTGCAACATGCATATTCATTGGTTCACTATTTTTTCGAGTGTGAGATTTAATCCAAACATCAGATCTAGAAATGGAAGAGGGATTGATACTTTTCTCTTTTTGCATTAAAAGGGACAACATTAAACAAAACTAATAATTCTTCTTCAATTGTTAGTACCGGTTACATGGATCGCCTTTACATTCTATCAACCAAGTGTACAGCAATTCAGTGACATGCATATATGAACATATATGATGTACCTGTTGGATCATAGGTTTTGATTGCTGACAAGACACAACAATTCACGAATCTACGACTACGACAACATCTGGACTCAACGACTCAAAGTATGGTTCATATATGTATATAGAGTCTAGTTTAGTGCTTTGTTAAAATCTTTCCTCAAGAATCATCATTCACATTCAAATAAACTTGCATGCATATTTTAATCAAAATCAAGTTTTCAAAAAATGCATGGAGCGGGGCTCAAACCTGGGTCACTGGTTTGGAAGGCAAGTACTCTAACCAAATGAGCTACTGCAGTTTTTGCTTAACAATAGAATTCAGTCGACTGAATAACCTGAGTCAGTCGACTGAATCTGTGCATTTTAACATATATGTACATGTTCTTAAATTCAGTCGACTGAATGACCTGAGTCAGTCGACTGAATTCTGCAACAGTCATTTTTTTGTGAAAAGTCACTTCCTCTTTTGAATAGCCTTCTTCCTCCCCAAGGGTTGCAACCATTGCTATTCGCAGAGAACTCTTCACCAGCAGTTGCAACTCCTTAACTACTATATATATGCATGAATTTCAAGATCAAATCACTTCACTTACTTGCTTATACTTGACTCATATTTTCTGAATTAACTACTCTCTTGAATTCATACATTCATTGCTTACGTATTCATTTCCATATTCTTCAAGCAATTTGAAACTTCCTAATCTTCATATACATACAACTACACATATCATACTTGAGGAAAAGATTATAGGAATGGTGTACTACAAGTGACAAATTCGTGTTATTAAGAACACACAAAGTCAAAAGTATTTTTGTATTTGTTGAAGTCCTGTTCTGCTGCTCAGGCGTGTGAAGTCCTCTTCGGCTGCTGAGGCGAAATCCTGTTCTGCTGCTCAGGTCCTTGTTCGGCTGCTCAAGGGTTGTATATACCTGTTCCTCCGGGTTAAGTGAGGGTTATTAGTGAAATTCCAGAAGGAGTCTGGGACTGGACGTAGGACGGTGCTCCGAACCAGTATAAAAATCTCTGGTGTCATTTTACTATACTGCTTTTATATTCCGCACTATTTACCTTATAATTATCATCACTACACTCTGTATTATCATATATCCATATTACACGATCCATAGCGCACTTTCATTTGGTATCAGAGCCTGGTATTCTATCGATCGTCACAACATCATAGAATAATGGCTAGAAAAAGATCCGGTCGAAATACAGCAAGCAAAAAGCCTGAAACTATCAGAGCAACGACCAATGAGGACTGTAAAAAGGTACATTCTGATTTACAAATTTCAGTAAGTGGTAATAATGGATTAATTAGTTTATGCGATAAAATCTCAAAGCACAATTTTCTTATTTTAGAAAAGATGAAATCAATCAAACTTGAAAATGAGAAATTGAAAAATGAGAAATTAGATTTAGAAAATCAACATGGTGTTTTGAAAAATAATTTTGAGGCTCTTAAAGATTTTCTAGATGAACAAAATACCATATTTGAAAAAGAAAAAGAAATTTTTTCAAAAGAAATTACGGATTTGAAAAGACAAAATGATTTATTGCAATCATCTTTAGATAATTTAGAATCTCAAATTTTTCTTCTCGAAAATGAGAACTGTACGTTAAAAAAGGAGAATTCTGAATTAAACAAGCAAATTGAAATTTTGAAAAGCAGTAATATTTCTTTTGAAAATAATAATTGTGACTTTAAAGCTAAATTTGATAAACTTAACACTGAAGTCACAAAATTTATTAAAGGTCAAAACGATTTAAAAACGATTTTATCTACTTCTAGACCTTTACATGATAAAAGTGGTTTAGGATATAATAAAACCGATCATAGAAATAGCACTAGATATGCTTTCATGTATAATAAAAATGTTAGTGCTAGTACTAAATTTCGAGTAAAGTCTAAATCCAATTTTAATAGAAATTCAAATATTGCTATGACCAATAATTTTTATAATTTCTCTAGAAATACAAAATCATTGACGGGAAATATGAATAAAAATTATCTAAGTATTTGGGCTCCTATTAATTGGAAAAATAGAGAAAAATACATTGATGATTATTTTGATATGGTAGTTAATAATGAAAATTATATTTATACAGGTTCAACCACACCCAAATGGGTATGGTTTTCTAAAAATTAGGAAATTATAAGAACCTTGGGTATCGCATGCTTTAAATGTTAATTTTTTTGCTGATACCTTACATTATAAGTAGTAGCTGTTTTGTTTTATATTATTCTATGTTGACACTTATGTAGAATTTAATTTATGTCATCATATAAACTCTCCGTTTTGTCGATGACAAAGGAGGAGAAAGATATTTCTCTAACACTATTTGCAGGAATAAACGATGCAAGCACAAATTAAGGGGGAGAAAAGATTAATTATTTACAGGAATATATAGCATAGATTCAGGGGGAGAAGTCTATAGCACAATTACAGAAATATATTCAGGGAGAGAGGTACATCAACAAAGCTTGTCAAAGATTGGTCCGTAGCAAATGAAGTTGTCATCATCAAAAAGGGGGAGAATGTTGGATCATAGGTTTTGATTGCTGACAAGACACAACAATTCACGAATCTACGACTACGACAACATCTGGACTCAACGACTCAAAGTATGGTTCATATATGTATATAGAGTCTAGTTTAGTGCTTTGTTAAAATCTTTCCTCAAGAATCATCATTCACATTCAAATAAACTTGCATGCATATTTTAATCAAAATCAAGTTTTCAAAAAATTCATGGAGCGGGGCTCGAACCCGGGTCACTGGTTTGGAAGGCAAGTACTCTAACCAAATGAGCTACTGCAGTTTTTGCTTAACAATAGAATTCAGTCGACTGAATAACCTGAGTAAGTCGACTGAATCTGTGCATTTTAACATATATGTACATGTTCTTAAATTCAGTCGACTGAATGACCTGAGTCAGTCGACTGAATTCTGCAGCAGTCATTTTTTTGTGAAAAGTCACTTCCTCTTTTGAATAGCCTTCTTCCTCCCCAAGGGTTGCAACCATTGCTATTCGCAGAGAACTCTTCACCAGCAGTTGCAACTCCTTAACTACTATATATATGCATGAATTTCAAGATCAAATCACTTCACTTACTTGCTTATACTTGACTCATATTTTCTGAATTAACTACTCTCTTGAATTCATACATTCATTGCTTACGTATTCATTTCCATATTCTTCAAGCAATTTGAAACTTCCTAATCTTCATATACATACAACTACACATATCATACTTGAGGAAAAGATTATAGGAATGGTGTACTACAAGTGACAAATTCGTGTTATTAAGAACACACAAAGTCAAAAGTATTTTTGTATTTGTTGAAGTCCTGTTCTGCTGCTCAGGCGTGTGAAGTCCTCTTCGGCTGCTGAGGCGAAATCCTGTTCTGCTGCTCAGGTCCTTGTTCGGCTGCTCAAGGGTTGTATATACCTGTTCCTCCGGGTTAAGTGAGGGTTATTAGTAAAATTCCAGAAGGAGTCTGGGACTGGACGTAGGACGGTGCTCCGAACCAGTATAAAAATCTCTGGTGTCATTTTACTATACTGCTTTTATATTCCGCACTATTTACCTTATAATTATCATCACTACACTCTGTATTATCATATATCCATATTACACGATCCATAGTGCACTTTCAGTACCTTCGTTAAATATGTAATGCAATATCGAGGATTCATGCTTTAAATGTTTCAAGTAAATATAGATGTTTCTTTTGGTAGATTGTGTAATATTTTTTCGATTCTTTTTGCAGTTTTGTAGTGGCTCTATTTCAACAGGTTCTGAACTACAGATAGAAGTACTAGAGTTTTTATAGAAGGATGTCGAAGATTAATAGAGAAAAAATATTAATAGAGAAGATTGTTCAATAATCGTGATTGCACATGGATTGAGCTGTCTACTGAGAGCAATCTTATTACAGATACATTGTCAAGTTTGGTGCTTTAAGTCGAGACCAAATTACTCAAATAAAGCAAACTTCCAGTTAATGGTTGTAAATGATAGTCTCTTACTGGGTATTCATGAGCGCTACAGGATTAAATATTCCAACAAGGATAGTTCTGTGCACTTATTTATTTTCTATAGAAAATTTTGACAATAGCTGGAAATGAGTATAAAAATGGATTATTGTTGCATACCTTGTGTTTAATTCTTCATAGTTGATTTAATTCAATGTAGATACACAAATTGTTTGTGATAGCAGCTTGCTCAAATTCAATGTAAGAATATATAAATACTTTGTACAACATAGTTAATTTTTATAAGCATGTTTAATTTTTATAAATATGTATAATTTACAAAACTTGCTTTATTTTTTGTAAAAATCAGTCAATTTTTGTAAACTTAGTTAATTTTTATATAAAAGTTTTATAAATTAGATTAATTTTCATAAATTTAAGTTAATTTTTATAAAAATAGTTAACTTAGTTAAAAATACAGTTAAAATTAATTAATTATTATAAATTTATTTAATTTTTATAAATTTTGATAGTATTTAGAAATTTATTTAACTCGGTTAATTTTTTATAAAACATAGTTACTTTTTATAAATTACTTATGTTTATAAAACTTAGTTAACTTTTAGAAAATTATTTAATTTTTATTAAACTTGGTTAACTTAGTTAAATTTTTATAAAACTTAATTATTTCTTATAAACTAAGTTTTTTTGTATAATTTAGTTAACTTGGTTAAAAATTTATAAATCATAATTAATTTTTATAAATATGTTTAATTTTTACAAGTGTCTTTAATTTTTATAAAACTTGCTTAACATTGTTATCTTTTGTAAAATTAGTCAAATTTTCCAAACTAGATTAATTTTTATAAAAATTCAACTTATTTAAATTTCTATAAAACTTGGTTGATTTTAAGTGGTTGGAATAAGTGTTTGGCTTGAATTTGCTACATTTGTTGTAAAGTATTTATGACATTTGATTTGTATGCTATAGTTAATTAAATTATTTATTTCAATAAACGGATTTTTTAATGACTTTAACAATGGCTAATTGTCCATTATAACAAGTTCGAAATTACAGAGAATTTTACCGATCGAGATACGAAAACTACAAAATATGTATCAAAATATCACTATTTCAATAATAGACGATATATATTTGATCATAATATGTATCAAAATACCTTTAATAGCTGCAAAAATGTCTTCTTTCCCTATATCCCAGTGTGTTTTAAAAAAGCTTGAGCCAAATCCGTTTGGATCCGAACTGCTATTATCATCAATTTAAAAGGTTGCAGCTGTAATTTCCTCATCCATGACCTCAGCCTCAAGTCTAACTTGTGCTTTATTAGTAACAAATTTGTTTGCATGTGATAGTTAGTAGGCCCACCGACTATTGGCAGGAATAAAAAATTCTAAATAAAACTTGAATGTAGAGTTTTGAAGCTCTTTTTAATCTGTAACAACATTACTATTGTGATCAATAAGTTGTTTGACATGTTTTTGTTTTTGGTTGCTGTCATATGTGAATAAAAAAATTTGAGCATTGGTCCACTTCTTTCAAGCATCTGATTTTAGATTTTCGTTGTAATTCAGTGGCTTGATTGTGTATTAGTCTCTCCAATTCCAGTAAATAATTTTTTTATTATTGTACTAGGCTTTCCTGGATCTGCCAATAGTTGATTATAAGTATTTTTATTTGACATCCTCAAATGACCAGCCATTTCCTGAATGCTAGTTCTTCCATTGTTCCCTTCTTCTAGCTGCCTTTTAGTATTTTTCAATTTGCACAACAGTTTAAACAATGGATTACGTGTTATTGTTATGTTCCAAGCGCTAAAAATCACATTGTTATACCCGTTGAAATCCTTCCATCCATTATAATATCAAAAAAGGGGTTCAGTGATATCTCTAACACTACTAAAAAGATTGACTAACACTGGAAAATGATCACTTGACAAATGATTCATAATCTCAGGAAAAGCATTAGGAAATAAATCATGAAAAGTTACATTTTTAATTACACTATCAATTTTGCATAACTCTTGTGATACAACATCTTGTGTTTTAGTAAATTGGTTGAACTTTATTAAACTTACACACTAAACTCTGAGCCAAATAGTTGTTGTGTACTTTGTTTTATTCTAGGTATCCTTCATCAACAAAACAATAACCTCTAACCCAGTCGCTATTTTTTAGGACAACCGACAAAGCTATGATGATTACTTGCATTAACTAAATTAGGTAACATTAAATATAACATAAAGGTTTTGGGGCTTTGCACGAAAGGTCCCTATTTCTGATGGTGTTACAAAAAAAGTCCCTGTAGAAATAAGTATGTAAATTTAGTCCTTGTATTTTCTAATCAAAAAACGCAAATTAGCTTGCGCTTTTTAAATTTTCAAAATTTTCAAAATCAGAAAGCGCAAACCAGCTTGCGTTTTCCTGATAGAAAGCGCAAGTTACCTTCAGCTTTTCAAAAATTTCAAAATTTTTAAAATTTTCAAAAAAATTTCAAAGTTTTTAAAATTTTCAAAAAAATTTCAAAATTAGAAAGCGCAAACTAGCTTGCAATTTCCTGATAGAAAGTGCAAGTTAACTTGCGTTTTTCAAAATTTTCAAATTTTAGAAAATTTCGAAAAATATTTCAAAATTAGAAAAGTGCAAGTTAACTTGCATTTTCTGTCAGAAAAGTGCAAACGCTTTGCTTTTTTTATTTTTGAAAAATAGGGACCAAATTTACAAATTCATTTCTACAGGGACTTTTTATATAACAACATCAAAAACAGGGACCTAGGACTCTTATCTTGTAACATAAAACTATAAATATGGAATAACCATAGGAGCACATCATGTATGTATAAATTTTATGGTCATCACAAAAACATGCAAAATAATTTAAGATTTAAGATGCTAGTAGAGGATGTATAAAAAATAGCATTTTCTTAAGCACAATACTATACCTTTTAAACAGCCTTTACATTTTTACGTCATTTTCTCCCTTTAACACCATTTCTTTCATCCTAGTGAAGTGCTTCAATGACTTTTTTAAGTTCTCTAGATTTCTTTCCAAGTTAAATGCTTCCTACAAAATTCAGAGTAAACAATCAAAGTTACCATGCCTTGCTTATGTTAAGTTATGATTTATTCATAGACAATACCTCAGAAAAAAAATTATATATTGTGAACGAGTGATAATTACCTTAGGGCATCGTACGAATGAAAATCTAAATCCATTGGAAAGCATGCAATCCCAACACCTCCATATATCTAAACATGGAACACCAAGAATATTGCCTATCATATAATGCAGATGAATTATTATTGCAATAAACTAAGTCACAACAAAACGAGCAGAAAACAAAAAAATTGAAAGAGAAAATTACTGATGCATACCAGCAAAAACAGCAAGTTGCAAACCAGCAACCAGAGATAAGCTGATAACATAAACATAACTTCAATACCATCCTGAAGACATCATAAATCCACCAGAACAAAAGCATCACTATTCCAAAAATAAAACTACCGAATCACATGAAAGCACCTGCTCCAATCATTGGCACATGGCCACAGCACATGAAAACACTATACTCACGAAAAACCTAAAAACGTTGCATGAACAGATCGCAACCAGAGACATAGCAACAAGAAAGAAGTGCTACTTGATAAAAGTAAGGCAGAAGGGAAGAACCCCATTAAACACATCAAATAGTACCACTAGCACGGTCAGGGAGCCCAAAGCAGGAAGAAAGACAGCTGGAAAAGCTCGTCAAAGCACAACAAGCTATCACTAAACGAAAACATCCCCATTGCAAGAGCAATCGCCAAGGTATCACAAAGCAGTAACAAAAAAATAGCAAGGCAAAGCTATCAACCATGCAAAGAGGCAAACCCAATTTAAACTAGTAGGCAAAAATTACCAGATCAAAAAGAAGGCGAAACTCACTGCCATATAACAAAAGCGCATCCCAAGTAACCAAAAGATAGGCCAGTCAAGGAAAATCCCAAAAATCAGAAAGATTTTGAAGCTCGGATGTTGTACATAACTCTATCCTATTGTATCCTACTGACAAATTAAAATAAGTAGATGCAAACCAATTGTGAAAAAAAATTGATGTTGTACAGACATTCTACAAAATGTATTGTTGGACTAATAATTTTATTTAAGATATTACAAAGGTTGCTTAAACCATATTAAAAAAAGAAAAACATAGTGAAGTTGTTATGTGCTAAAAACGGGGAACTTAAATGCATGCCTGGTGTCAATTAATCATAGGGTTGCTTCTAAATTCATTTAGTTGAGGACCTGCCAACTGATGCATATCTTCTTATTACTTTAGGGGTTGACAGTTTTTTCTGTTAAATTTTGGTGATACAAAATCACAAATAGAAGGAAACAAATATGCAAAAGGGAAAGTAATCACGTTTGTTCATTATGGAAATGCAATAATAATTGGATTGCATTTGAATGAGATGGCAAGGAAATTTATGCATGCGCACGTTGTGGAGTAATATATATGCAAAAGATATGCATATTATTTCTTTCTTCGTAATTGCATTGCTTTGGGATTATTTTCTTCCATCTTTGGAACGAGTGAATTACTTGCTATGTTTGTGTGATTTGTTACCGTTGTAATGCCTCCATTATCTTCTTACCATATTTTGGTAATTTGATTGATGACTCACATGAATTTATATTGGCTATATATTGAGGGTAGACTTCATTGTAAACCCATCCTGGCATTCAGCCAGCGATCTCCAGATAGAGTGTCTCTTCTTGTTATCCCTAATTTGGGGCTTGGTATGTAAACTCTTATCTTGCAATCTCTTGTAATTCTCTCAAGTGTAATAAAATCTCTCTTCTTTGGACTGGACGTACACTATCTAGATGATAGTGGAACCAGTATAAATATTGTGTGTCTTCCTTTTTTTATAGTTATTTACTATTTATTTGGAGTATAGAATAATTTCTGCTAGATTAAGTGATATTCAAATTCACAAATCTAGATCATGTTTATTGTTTTTCCGCATTTGTGCAATTTCTGCACAACAGATTGGTATCAGAGATAGGCGATTTGTTCAGATTTGTGCATCAATGGCTTCTAGAGAGAGCGGTAGATCTGGTAGTGATTATGCTATTACTCATTTGGATGGAAAAAGGAGATTTTGTGCAATATGGAGTGGAGGAGATTATGTTGAGAGAGAAGAGTGTTCTAGTCTTGGAAATTTGATGATAAGGAGTTTACTGTGTTGAAGAGACATCTGGATTTGGGAACTTGTATCTGCTTTATGGCTCGATGTTGATGTGAGAGTCTTATGTTGATTTCCATGGGAAATTTGTTGTTTGGCAGATAAGCTATGTGGAAGGAGAGAGATTTGTCTTGTATACAGAGATTTGGATCAGCCTTGTTATGTCTGCTGGCCTTTTGTTTTCTAGCTCTGTATTTGATTAGTGATTGAGAGATTTTTTTTTTGGTCTTGGTGGCTTTGAGATTATTTTGATATCTACCTTCTTTTGATTTTGGATATTTGCAACATTTTGTTGGCGGGCGGGGACATAGTCTGAGCTCGTTAGCAAGGTGTGATGGGGGTGGCCTTGCCGGAACCCATTGCGTAAGTATTCATTTTTGGTATCCATCTCGTTAAGAGATTTTGGTTGAAGGTGGAGTTTGATTTTAAGAGTTTTATGTTGAAAAGAGAATTTGACTCGAGGTGGAGTGTTGGAAATATGTGATTTTACATCAAGGTGGAGTGTTAAATTTTGGTGATACAAAATCACAAATAGAAGGAAACAAATATGCAAAAGGGAAAGTAATCACGTTTGTTCATTATGGAAATGCATTAATAATTGGATTGCATTTGAATGAGATGGCAAGGAAATTTATGCATGCGCACGTTATGAAATAATATATATGCAAAAGATATGCATATTATTTCTTTCTTCGTAATCGCATTGCTTTGGGATTATTTTCTTCCATCTTTGGAACGAGTGAATTACTTGCTATGTTTGTGTGATTTGTTACCGTTGTAATTTGCCTCCATTATCTTCTTACCATATTTTGGTAATTTGATTGATGACTCACATGAATTTATATTGGCTACATATTGAGGGTAGACTTCATTGTAAACCCATCCTGGCATTCAGCCAGCGATCTCCAGATAGAGTGTCTCTTCTTGTTATCCCTAATTTGGGGCTTGGTATGTAAACTCTTATCTTGTATCTCTTGTAACTCTCTCAAGTGTAATAAAATCTCTCTCCTTTGGACTGGACGTACACTATCTAGATGATAGTGGAACCAGTATAAATTTTGTGCGTCTCTTTTTTCTTCTTTATAGTTATTTACTATTTTTTGGAGTAATAGAATAACTGCTGCTAGATTAAGTGATGTTCAAATTGGCAAATCTAGATCCTGTTTATTGTCTTTCCGCATTTGTGCAATTTTCGCACAACATTTTCTTAGTACTAGCACACAATACAAAATGAAAAAAATAGTACTTATCCCAAAGTCATAGGCTAAAATTTGACAAGCTTTTAAATAGTAGAATCTCAAATGTTTGAATAGTAATGCACATACTTCACAGGTTGCTTATGTAACGATTCAGTGATTATTAAGGCTACGTGTTTAAGAAATTTCATTATTTTGTATCATAATTATACCTCAATGAGACTGGGAACTCCAAGTAATAATACTTCAATTTAACATGTGGCTAATATGTCATATGACTATATGAAGATCAAGCCTGTACTATTTGATTACCGAATTCAGTTCATAAGCCTATGCTAATATGATTAGTGATTTAGTGAAAAAAATGTTATTAGTGAACTCAGTTCATAGACCATTTTGATGTTTGCCTCGTTTTGTAATTTGCTTGGGTTGGATAAATTGGAAAAAAGTTATTAAATATAGTCAAAGTCTATAAAGGTAATTATACTCATGGTGATTTTTGAAATATCAATTGTACTATTGAGATACAAACATAGATTTTGTAGCCTGTATAGGAAGACAACATCTTGTGTTTCATCCATGATCCTTAACCATGAACCATGTCTCAAGTTTTTGTTATAAAATGCTTGATTAAACTGTTACAAAATAATACACGCAAAAATGATTCAATAAAATTGTCTATGGCTCAGATATTACACACTGAGTTAAGACATGCTTTTGTTTCAAACTATATATGATTTAGTTTTGTGTATGATATTCTAACTCTAATGTCCGATGTATGCTTCAACTGCTTGTCATATCGTATCCAGAACAAGCAATATTTCAAATTATATACTCTTTGAAAAAAAAATCCTACCAACATGATCAAAATCCAATCATCTTAATCAATTCATAGCGAAAACAAATTTAATAGTCTAAGCCAATTCATTAGAAGCAGATTAGGAAACTCACCATTACCGAAAACTAACGATATTCATCCATGAATAATTATTCTCATACCACACTAATACGAACATCAACATTCATAATTCCTTAACTCAGAAGAAAAAATAGTATCAAACATTCAAATAAAATTGGAATGAGGCGTATTAGTTAAATAACACAGGCTATAATCAACACGTGCAAAATCAACAACCAAACTGGTGAGTAGTGAATCTTTTAAGTCACACAGCAGTTTCAATAATAATGGTTTAAAAAGTTTTCATTTTTGTAAATTTTAAGTTCCAACCAACTTCAAAGTTTATAGAAGTATAAATTTAAGAGGAACCAGGCTTCATTCAGTAATCAGCATATGACTTAACAAAAAATGTATATTAAAAGCGGTTCAACTTACCGTACCTGAGTGAGACCATAGTCTGGATCAAAATCTAAAGATCCACATCAGGATCAAAATATGAATCGAAGTCTGAATCAAAACTGAGACTTCTGGATTAACCTTCTAACGAAAACTAAATTAGTATACGATCACTGAATACAAACATCAGAAAAAAGAAGAGGAATTTGAACTGAATCAATTAACGTACCTGAACGAGAGAATTAGGGAACTGTGAAATTGAAAAATAATGGAAATAGAGAACGACGAAAATTGAAGGAAAGGGAAATAGGGTAGGATGAAATTGAAGAACGAGGGAAATGAAAAGAAGAGGGAATAAGAAGAGGGAAAGCAATTCTTTTTCATAAGGTATAATAATGAGAGAGGCGGTGATAAATGTTTTGAACTTAACGCGTTATGTCAGCATTTTGACAAAAAATAATTCATTTAAAATAATTTTTACTGCATTTGTTTAATAAACGCTGAAAATGGTTGCTGTTAAAAGTGATTTTTAATGTAGTGTGTCAAATCGTTCTTTAATTATCTTGTTCAAATTGAAATAACTTTAAAACCATTTCAAAAAGAAAATGAAATATTTATCTTTACAAAATCAACATAGGCTTAGTGACCACAATGTTGTTTTTAATTTGGTTTTACTTATCCAGATTAACATGGCATCACATAACAATAAGTATATAAGGGATCAACACATAACAATCAATAAACTTAAGTAATGTCCAATTTAATTGTAATAGCAGAATGGTTTTTTGTTCTACTAATAGATGTCATTTTTTTTCCTAATCATACAGGGTTACTTAAGGGTAAACGACACAGAAATCCCTTGATTTAAAACAAACTTGGAAAGAAACAACTTAAAATAAAATTGATTACTTAAATTCAAAGCGATTTTAAATAAATTAAAATCCTTGTAAATGAGTCAAATCCTTATTAAATAGTAATTAAACTCTAATTAAACCTTATTAAAACATAATTTTAATCAAAGATTAATTAAATAAAACCCCTTTTTAATAATAATTAATTAATAATTATCTTAAATAGATAATTAAATAATAATTGAGTAATCCTTAATTAGTAATTAAATAAAAATTTACTTTAATGAAGTAACAAATCATGATTAACTTAATTGATTAACATTTACGTTTAAAAACCATTATTAACAAACAATTAAGTACTAATTCCTTTTATTAATTAATTAATCAATTAAATAACCATTAAATAAACACATAATTAAATAATTTTTCTCTAATTACTAAATTAAAGTTAGAAAACACTTTCTAAAAATATTTTAAGTTAAAACAAGTTTAGATTAGAATGATATTTAGATTTTCCGAACTGCGCGTATAACGACTATCGCTATGCATGCCCATAATTTCAAAACTTGGTTTTTAAGCCGATTTACTTCAAAACTCTATTTTTACACTTTAAAACTTATAACAAAGTTAGAAAACGCCTTTTAAAAAGTTTCTAGGTGGAAACAAGTTTCGGATTTGGAAATTATAATTTGGCTTTTGTGAACTACGCGTATAGCAACTATCGCTATACGACCTATAATTTTAAAACTTGATTTTTTCCCCTTTTTCTCACTATCAAAAGTTTTAACTCTTATCACTTTTAAACATATAATCAAACTTTTGAGAACAAAACAAAGATTAAAGCTTTGTAAAATTTAACATATAAGACCAATTTCAAAACTTTCGAAAACGAATTTCAAACGCTCGCTTTAGTTAGCAAGGCACTATCTTTTCATGTTATAAACAACATAACCCGATATCATTATAAACTACACTATCACATCACATATACATGTTTATGATACACATATAACAAGATCTAACTTGCTATCAAATATGATTAATCAACTGTCATAATCAACTATATTCCGACTACTAAGCACATTCGCATACAACCAAATCACATCCATTTCCACGTATATTCAAGTATAACCAAACCAAACTTCAATGTTACACAACCAAACATCAAATCTACGAATAAATATACATATTTATAAAGTAAATAATTTGGTTTTAAAAGTGCTAACTTTACTCACCGTAACTTATTTAAACCAGACTAAACTTCCTCCAAACTTGGCTACAACACTAACAAACCGCCTTAGCTCCAAGATATGACCTAGTGTGGGCTTGTAGGTTGCAACATGGCTCAGCCAAGAGGAAAATTAGGCTCGGTCTGGGTTGGTAAAGGCTTGGCCATGCATAGGTTAAATGGATGTGGGCTTGTTTTTGGTAGAGAAGAATATGCGAGGGAATGTAGTGAGTTTAGAAGTAAAGAAAGGCTATTTTTTCTTTCAAAATTTTAACATGAAATTAGTAGCCATGGAAACTATGAAGGCATGAAGAGGATGAAGATGAATATGGAACAGAGATGTAAAGTAAGAGAATGAGTATGTTTGGTGGTAAGAAGAGGTAACTAACTAATTATTTTTTATTAAATAATGTAAACATGTCGTATAACACCATACCTCTCCACCATCTCTACATGTCCTTCCCTCCCTCTATGACTTTGTGTACTAACATAGGGTTTTTAGATGTTGTTTAAGTACTAACCAAAGTTATATTTTATATATATATATATATATATGTGTGTGTGTGTGTGTGTGTATGCATAAATAGTATCATGAATGTGTATGTATATATTTTTTAAGTTTTCATGTAAGTAAACATGTATATGCATGTATATTACTTGTAAATGTGATCTACACTTGTTTTAATAAGTTTGTGCATGTTGCACCAAGTATGCACAACGTTCCCAATGACTTTCGGGTGTCGAAAGATCAAAATTTCGGAAAACGTTCTTCAGTCAGATTTTCTATTTTTCAATGAACTATCTATATTGGTAAACAAATTTTGCAAACTATTTTGTCATCGTTATTAAATAATTAAAATAGGTTTATTTGCTAATAATAATCCATTTATTGATTATATAAAATATATTTAAATAGCCTATTTCAAAGTGGCAAAATCCTGGGTCGTTACAAATCTATTTTACCATCATTTGTTATTATATGAAAGAGTTATATTTTAATTGCAAAAACTTATTATTTGAATATTTAAAATTTACTAAATATTCGCAAATTAAAGCTAAAAAATTTCAGGTCGTTACACTCTTCCCTCCATAAAAGAATTTCGTTCTCGAAATTGTACCACAACCCTAATTCCTTGAAACGCTTAAACTATCCATCCATCCGTATGATGTACATAGATCATTCCTATGTAAAATCTGATTTGATCATTCACTCAAACACAACTTCACTCCCTAACTAGTATTGCTCACCCGACTTCGTAGTGCGGACTTTGATTATGCCACTTAATTAGAAACCTTTGTTCTCCTTGCATAGCTATAAACTATAATATACAGCTTTTGGTTCGACATAAGAACCCTTACTAACGCTCACTGTCAAAAATTGAGTGCTAAATCCTTATTCAGAATGGTGTAAAACGCCTCCAGTCATATACTTGAATCTATTCAAGTACTATGAGAAAAGGAGAAATGATCTTCATATAACTTACGTACCAGTCTAACGATTTACTATCCAGCTACTTTCTACCCTGCCATCATGCTCCATGAGAATCAATTTTTTAATTTATTGACTTATATAATACTTCTACATTCTAAGAGTATATTTAAAACATCTGATTATTAATTCTACTTTTTCTTAGACACTTCTACGGTTAAAATGTCTATTAGCTGGCGTAATCGTATCAAATAATTCTTCCATCCTATATGTTAAAATAAAAAGACACAGTTTAAATAAACAAAGTCTATTAAATTCAACCTAACTAAAACTTCATTTATTAATCCACCTTCGAAATATCCTTTTATTTTGAAAACACTTTCTTTTAAGGGATCCAAGAACACAATACCAGGTTTTATTTCAAAAACCTTTTTAAAACATACATATAGCCCGAGTAACTCCAAAATGATGTCAAGGAACTGGGTGCTACCAAATAGTATCATATACCCCTTTACTAAGAAGGGCAATACTCAAGAGAAGTGTTTTCCATCCGAATATATCACTTACTCATTTTCAGTCATTTCCGAGACACTCAGACTAGTTAATAAAAATACTTCTTCTTTTTCCAAATTTCTTCTAGAAACATATTTGTTTATAGACAGATAGTTTTTAATAAAATCATCCACTTGCTTTGGATTCATTCGGATTTGAACTTGTTTCGATTTGTAGAATGAAAAAGAGAATAATTTACTAAATGCAGTATCAGATCCGCCTAAGCAAACATTCGACTGTCACATAGAAGATTGTTCTGATCACCATAAATAGATCAAAACTTATTTCTGAACTATCCAAAGGAAACCTTACTCTCAAACTTTATTTTAAAATATCTATGTCTTAAAATATCCTTAAGAAAGAAAACTACTATTTTCCAAAATCATTTGGAATTTATCAAAGCCACCGGAATTTAACATTCTCAAAACCCTTTTCATTTTCTAAACACATTTAATAATTTTGATTTGTAAAATCATCTCTCTTAATTTATCTTATAAAATTACCTGAAGATTTTCCTTTAATAACACCTTTATTAAAATTCAGATTTTATTACACTACATATTGTCGAACACCTTATAGTCAAAGTGTGAAAATTAATTCATAAGATGTTCGATTCAATATTCCTACAAATTTTATCTACCCAACCCACGATGGAAAAAGGAAATCTACTATTAAATCTAACAATAGTCAATGCTCAAAACTGGACGAGCATGAGTAGCTATACCCTAAATGCTAGTAATATAAATATTATTAACTCCTAACTCACTCTCCTCATAAATAACTGCATGGATTTTAAAAATCATCCCTTTTTATACAGAGAAAATATATTCCTTGGTAAAATTATTTCATTTACCAAATTTTAAACAATATTATGTCAATTTAACTTGTTCAAGTGTTTAGGAAATCCCTATCAATAACGTTGATCTGGCACATCGACCTAAATTCTTAATCCACTCAATAGGTCAAACAACACAATATAAAACATTTTTATTCACTAACAAGTATGCACGCGTATATATATTACACTCAAACTCATTCTAGGGCACTACTGACCCTATCTAATGAGTTTACCCTACCAAAGCCTAGGTGTTCGCTCAACCTAAGCTCTGATACCAGATGTAATGATTCGCGTTCCTTACTACCGAAGACGGCACTTAATACATCATCGATATTCGTGTGTCGAACATTTAGTCATCTAAAAGACAGGCTATTAGGGGTGAAAGAAAGAAAGATAGAACAGACAAAACTAAACAACATAGAATCTCACCATGCAATGGAATAATATATATTACTCAACATAATATATTACAAAGTCATTTCAAAATATTACATCAGGATCATACTAATACAAATTCTACCTAGGACAGTTATAAAAGTCTGTCCCTACCTAATTGATACAATATACATATGATACAGCGGAAACAAGAAAAATAACTAGCTATCAATAAAACCACCTACTCCAAGCTCCTCCAAGGAAAATGTGCAGAAAAACCTGAACTACTTGGCTGTCCATTCAAATTTGAGCACCCAAGAGTTTAGGAAAAGGGAAAATAAACTCCGGGTCAGACATGGGTCTAGCGTGAGTAAAGCATAAGTCTTTAACCTTATAAAAACATTTCAAATAAAGGTATCTCTTAAGACTACTTCGCGTATAAATATAGTCGGGTTTTTACCTTACGATAACCAAACCATTTTATATAGAAAATCCATTGATATTATAATAATATCCAAGGGTCAAAGTAAAATATGAATATAGCTGAAATGCTTGAAATGCTTGCATCTCACATTTCAACATAGTTGAGCAAAACTAAGTCAGTATAGCGCTTATTGGAGAATGGATTCCATACAATGACTGGGCAACTAGGGCATCGCCCGTCACGGTGCATCCCTAGATAAAATAACACCGATGTCGAACCTATCGACCTCTGCTAACACAGAACCAGCCTACCCTTTACTGTATAGTACGAATATGATCAATCCTCCGTTAATGGGCCTCGGAGTATACAAATGAGAAATAATATCGACTCAAGATAGGGATGATCATACCTTACTTGGGAGCGACCCACTTAGCCCTGCTGCATCTCTCATGTTTTAGTCATTCTCGGTTGATGAGGCTTGGGGCTACGTTTTACCTTTTTATATAGCATTTCATACTTGGAATGCTAACACTACCCTTCAAGCAGCAATATAATGCCAACATTCATCCATACAAGTTTGTTCTAGGACTGAACAAAACGTTTGAGACCTCCATCTGCAATTACATTATTTCCAAGATGTCATCACTTCGAAATGCTTGAGTTGGATTGAAGTGGTTTCGGATAACATATCCGATCCCGGTCTCTTCGAAACAAAATTCGATAGTTTTCGGTAAACTCAACCCAAATTTTCAGGAAATAAATAGTCAACAGCAAGAGCGGGGATCACCTTCTGGATGGATTTTCTTATCGTTTGTCCTAGGAGAATGAAACGAGATTTAAACGTACAGTACAACATCATCGGAGATGACTGTGGCTTATGACTTACGTGTTTCTTCTAAATATTTCCGAAGTGACATTTTGAGTCCATATTTGATAGTCGATTATTTAACTATCAAATAAACAAACAACAACCAATTCCATTTAAGATTTATTAATCCATAACAACCACTAAGCTTCAAAATAAATCTTTATTTAACGTTTGTCTAAAACATTCATATACCTATCGCTCTGACATAAGTATATACACAAAACATTTGCGAATAACTGCTTACTTCCAACTCAAGTTAAAAATAATTTAAACAACTACTTTTTATATTGGAGGTAAGGACAACCCTAAACACTATCCCCTTGGTGTTAAGTGTGGAACGGATGTACCATACCACCCTTTTTGAAAAATTCGGTTTAGAGAAGCCCAAATCTCAAATTCTTTTTATACTTCTTTCGATAAATCCTTTTTAATTAAATCTATTTCATTCATGAAACCTCTTTTACTTGAAATCCAAATCCATTTCAGAATACTTTCCAAACTTCTATATTCATTTATAAAACCCTTTTATAAATATTCAAAATCATTTATATAAATTGATTTTATAGATATCCAACATTTTAATATAAACTTCCTATAAATATCCAAACCTTTCTATAAATTCCCTTTATGAATATCCAAATCATTTTTCAAAAATTCTTTTATAAATACCCCAAAATCATTTATAAACTCTTTATAAACCTTTCCTGTTTAAACAACTTCCTAAATAATCTTAAATCAATTTAGCTTCCTTTAATAAGCAAATCCATTTTATAAATCTCCCTTATTTATGAAATCTTCTTTGCATTAAAATTCAAATCCATTTACCCTAAGCACTTTATAACTTTCCAAATTCCTTTAAAAAGCTTTATATAATAACTTCTTCTTATAACATGGAAAACCATTCCCATTAGTTAAAAACCTCTTTGGTAAAAACCATTTTTCAAATCATTCTTTAGTTATCTTGTTCAAACTGAAATAAATTTTGAAACCATTTCAATAAGAAAATGAAATATTTATCTTTACAAAATCAACGAAGGCTTAGCGACCACAATGGTGCTTTTAATTTGGTTTTACTTATCCAGTTTAACATGTCATCACATAATAACAGGTATATAAGGGATCAACAAATAACAATCAATCAACTTAAGTAAATGTCCAAGTTAATTATAATAACAGAATTGTGTTTTGTTCTGTGAATAGATGTCATTTAGTTTTCCTAATCATATGGGGTTACTTAAGGGTAAATGACATAGAAATCCCTTGATTTAAAACAAACTTGCAAAGAAAACAGTTTAAAACAAAACTGAATACTTCAACTCAAAGCAATTTTAAAATAAATTAAAACCCTTGTAAATGAGAGTTAAATCCTTATTAAATAGTAATTAAACTCTAATTAAAGTAATTAAACCTTATTAAAACATAATTAACTTTAATCAAAGATTAAATAAATAAAACCCCTTTTCAATAATAATTAATTAATAATTATCTTAAATAAATAATTAATTAATAATTATCTTAAATAAATAATTAAATAATAATCGATTGATCCTTAATTAATAATTAAATAAAAATTTACTCTAATTAAGTAACAAATCATGTTTAACTTAATTGATTAACATTTAAGTTTAAAAACCACTATTAACAAACAATTAAGTACTACATCCCTTAATTAATTAATTAATCAATTAAATAATCATTAAATAAATCATAATTAAATAATTAAATAATTGTTTTCTAATTACTAAATTAAAGTTAGAAAACATCTTCTAAAGATATTTTAAGTTAAAACAAGCTTAGATTATAAAAATAGTTAGAATTTTCGAACTGCACGTATAACAACTATCGTTATACGGACCCATAATTTTAAAACTTAGTTTTTAAGCCAACTAACTTCAAAACTCTATTTTTACACTTCAAAACTTATAAAAAGGTTAGAAAACACCTTTCAAAAAGTTTCTAGGTGGAAACAAGTTTCGGATTTGAAAATAGTTTGGTTTTTGCGAACTACGCGTATAGCGACTATCGCTATACGACCCATAATTTCAAAACTTGATTTCTTCCCTTTTTCTCACTATCAAAACTTAAATTTTTAACTCTTATCACATTTAAAACATACAATTAGACTTTTGAGAAAACAAAGATTAAAGTTTTGTAAAATTCAACTTATTAAACCAATTTCAAAACTTTCAAAAAAAGATTTCAAATGCTCGCCTTTAGTTAGCAAGGCACTATCTTTTCATGTTATAAACAACATAGCCCAATATCATCGCAAACTACAATACCACATCGCATATACATGTTTATGATACACATATAACAATATCCAACTTACAATCAAATATGATTAATCAATTGTCATAATCAACAATATTCCGACGACTAAGCACATTCACATACAACCAAATCACATCCATTTCCACGTATATTCAAGTATAACCAAACCAAACTTCAATGTTACATAACCAAACATCAAATTTACTAATAAATATACATATTTATAAAGTAAATAATTTGGTTTTAAAAGTGTTAACTTTACTCACCGTAACTTATCTAAATCAAACTAAACTTTCACCAAACTTGGCTACAACACTAGCAAATCGCCTTAGCTCCAAGATATGACCTAGTGTGGGCTTGTAAGTTGCAACTTGGCACGACCAAGAGGAAAATTAGGCTCAGCCTGGATTGGTAAAGGCTCGACCATGCATGGGTTGCTGGATGTGGGCTTATTTTTGGTAGAAAAGAGTATATGAGGGAATGTAGTGTGTTTAGAAATGAAGAAAGGCTATTTTTTTCATACTTTTAACATGGAATTAGTAGCCATGTGTAATGCTCCTGAATTTTAATTAAAATTATTTAAGATATTTAATTGGATAAATTAAATAGAATAATGTGAATGAGTAGGGAGATGAGATTAATAAATCTAATGGCCGTGTCTAAGTGAATGAACTAAAATAAGACTTAACTAAATTTAGAAGGAGGAATTTCCTAAGGGGTAAACATGGAAATGGAGCTACATTTCTTGTATATATCTCTTCCTCCACTTTAATAAACTTCCACTTTCTCATTCTTAACTCCCACATATTTCGACCGGCCATTAAAAAGCTTCAGGAAGAGTTTAAATTGAAGAATAAGCTAAGGAATTAAAGCTAGGAATGTATCTCATTCTTCAATCAACTAATCAAGGTGAAAAATCATGTTTATCATCTCATTTTTCTATGTTTGGATCGATTATGGGTTATACCCGACTCATGTTTGTGATTTTGGTTAGGATATAACCATTTAAACCTTCGTTTGGATAAGACATGGGTGTTTTTAAACGTTAATGGGTTAATTAACATGTTTTATTTTGGTTTTAGTTAGATTCTGAATTATATTAATCGTCACATGCTTTGAAATTTTAATATGTTGAAGTATATGATTAATCTGATTTTTGGGAATTTTTCCTTAGTGATTTACTAAGGTAATTAAATTATTTAAGCCCAAGGGCTAAACTAAAAATTTCCTTTCGAAGTTACTTAAATTCGAAAGGAAATTGCCTTTGGAAATATTTGGGGAAGAAGTATAGTGTTTTAAGAAAATTTTGGACTTTTGTGTACTTTTTACCATTTGGAAGTACCGAAGAAGGCTTCTCAACCAATCAAAATTAGACAACCAAGATAAAAACATCACTTCAGTGGGTCCAGTTCTGCCTTCGACTCCAACAAGCCTGCATTGACCCTTTCGATGAAGTCGAAAGGTACCTTTCATCTAAAATGGAAGGTAAACAGTTACCTTCCACCCAAAGTCGAAAGATAGGAATGGGGCCGAAGGAAAGAAAAGGGCGAAGGGATGGGGAGGCTGCTTCATTTGCTTTCGGATAGAAATAAAAATTGTTCTCGAATAAGTTGAAGGGGATCCTTCGACTCTATCATTTTATAAAAGACTAATTTTTTATACATGTATTCAAAAAGGGGTTTCGAAGGGGAACTTCGAAAGCTTAAACCTTCAAAAGTACTGTTTTAAAATATTTTCTTAAAAGGTGTTTCAATACCTTTCGGCAAGCCAAAGGGTAAACCTTCCGACATGGTCGGAAGTATACTTTCGAAAGGTTGGTTCCAACACCAACACTTCATTGTTTTTGAATGATTTCGAAAGGCTTTAATTTCGAAAGGTATTGATTTCGAAAGGTTTGGTTTTGAAAGGTTTGACTTCGAAAGGTTTATTTCGAAGGGTTTTGAAGAGGCTATCTTCAATATTTTCGAAAGGTTTTAATTTCGAAAGGTTTTGATTTCGAGAGGTTTTAATTTCGAAAGGTTTTGATTACGAAAGGTTTGGTTTCGAAAGGTTTGACTTCGAAAGGTTTATTTTGAAGGGTTTTGAAGGGGTTATCTTCAATAAATTTGAAAGGTTTTGATTTCGAAAGGTTTTGAAGGGGTTATTTTCAATAATTGTGAAAGATTTTGAGTTTCAATGATTTTGAAAGGTTTTGATTTCGAAAGGTTTTGAAGGGGTTACCTTCAATGATTGCGAAAGGTATGATTCTGTGATGCTTTCTGAAAAAAAAGGGTTTCTGAAGGGGCTAACTTCGGAGGTTATTTGCTTTCGAATGGGACTTCATTCGAAGGGTTTTAAAGGGCTATTTTTAGCCATTTTCCTTAAGTAAATTTTTTCTAATTTGAAGGGGTTACTTCGAAGGGTTATAGCATAAAATACTTATTTTGTTTGAACATGTAAGAGGGAGCCTTATATAAATTTGATGTTATTAAACCTTGGGGACACCGGGGTGGAATTACTAATTTCAATACATAGTTTTGGGTTACAAACAGAAATATGCTTTCAAAATAATTACATTGGGGCTATCAATGTGTTTTTATTTTAATATAACTTAATTGGGGTACCAATGGGAATAGGTTAAACAGGTGGAATACCTAGGGAAAAATATATAATCATGGGGATCATGATATTTTTATTGGCCAAGTGATGGGTTCTTGGTTAACCAAGGAAAACCATGGAATGTGCGGTAGATAGCCCACATCAAATTTCTAAAGTAAGGAATGTTTTGTCAGAGGTGGTTTTCCCCGGAATTTGGCACCCAAGGGTTCATAATCATCCTAGGAAAACTATGGAGTGTGCGGTGGATAGCCCACACAATCTTTTATAAAACAATGTACGATGGATAATCTGCATTTACTTTGAATGAATTTGGGATGGATAGTCCTATTAAATTACGATAGATAGTCATTTTAAAAGATTTTAGAGGGGAACTCTAATAAACTGATTTTAGATGGGAAATCTAATAAATTGCTTTTAGGTGGTATACCTAAATAATGGGTGGATGGGATATCCAATATTTATATATGAATTATGGCTTTATTTCATATTATGTTAAGACTAAATATTTTGGACGCAGGGGCATAGTGAATGATTTGCATGTTTTATTTTGGATACTAGTGAGGGGAAAACCCGTTCCGCTAAGCGGCTTGGTCTCACTAGATATCTATTTATGATAGGGGATTATTCATGTCTGACTTTTTGTTTGACTCGAAGTTTGTGTTTCTCCACAAACTCTCTGGTACTCAAAATTAATTTGAGTAGTCTGAGAGTGGGAGACGTTCAGGTTTTGGATGAATAAGCTTTCGGAGACGTGCAGGAGGCAGTGTTAGCTATATAGGAGATGTTTTGTGTATTCCACTTTGATGTACTAAGAACTGTAAAGTTCATATTTATTAGTTCTCTGATCATCATAAGGGGACATCTTCATATATCGCTCTTATCGTATTTTGTACATGTATATATGATATGAACGTGGTTAACGTCTGGGATTATGTAATTAAATCTTAAATTGAAATTCATAAGAAATGAGAAATTCTATTTTGTTGAAGTTTAAAAATTTTCATATTCTTGTGTTTCTGTGTTGCCAATAGTTTCAAGATTCTGATTTCGGTCACTCTGAAATAACACCTATGGATGACTGCAGCATCCGTAGCAGTTAGTTTTCAGCCTTCGGAAGCGGGATGTCACACCATGGAAATTATTAAGGAATGAAGGGGATGGAGATGAATATGGTATGGAGATGTAAAGTAAGAGAATGAGTATGTATGGTGGTATATATAGGCAAGGAGAAGATTTAAATAACTAATTATTTTTTATTAACTAATGTAAACATGTCGTGCAACACCATACCTCTCTACCGTACCTTCTCTACACGTCCTCCCCTCCCTCCATGACTTTGTGTATTAACCAGGGTGTTTAGGTGATGTTTAAGTACTAATCTAGGCTATATATATATGCATAAATATTCACATCATGAACGTATGTGTATATATTTTTAAGTGTTCATGTATGTTGTAACAACCCGCATATTTTACGATTGTATATTTAAATATTTTATTCAAATATAGCATCGTTAATCGGATTAAAGTCCGAAATGTTATTTTTTGTAAACAGTCGAATTGGGACTCAAGACCACTTCCATTGAGTCCAAAATGGCGTTTACAACTTTTTTGAGTATAAACATCGATATGTTTGGAGTTGAGTAGAATTTGCTATTTTTCTATTTGGGCTTTGGGTTTGGGTTTCAGCCCACTAAACCATCTTAATACCCTAACTCGGCTCCTCTTCTCATTTCATTCTCATTTTCCTAACATTCAAGCTCAAGAGAAAATGGGGGAAAAGAATGGGAAATAGAAATTCCAAACCCTAGTTTGATTAGGAAATACAAATTCTAGCTCCAACGTCAAAGAGAAGCTAAGGTAAGCATCCTCTTCTTCTTCTCCATCTGAATTTATCTTTAATTTACAGAAATTCCTATAACCTAACTTAGGAAAAACTTCACCTTTGATAATAGACTGAGGATTCTAGAGGTGTGTTGAAGAGGAGTTGTTCTTGCCTTGTTTTAAAAGCTTCTCATTCATTATTTTGGGTTTAAAGGTGAGTTCTTTAACTCACATCTACGTCTATAGCCATCATTGTTGTTAGGTATGAATTTCTAACATTTGTGCATATTCATTTGCTTTTAATTTGAATTGATTTGATGAATTTTTCAAATTTTGGTGTTTTGGTCCAATTTTATGAAAATCCTACTATGGATGATTGGACATTGATATGTGGGGTGTATCGAAGAGCCTATAAGGCTGGGTTGTCGCTTGGCATAAATCCTTAGTCGTCGTTGCTTGCTCGATCGATCGCATTTCGTTTGGATTTTCGCCCTTTACGGACTAAGCTAATTTTTTTGCCTATAGGTGAATTTCAGACGTCTGAAGTCCAATTCAGACGTCTGGATTCAAGTTCAGACATCTGAAATGGAAACCTAGACGTCTGGAATTGACCCCTGGAAAACGCAAAAAGGCAGAGAGTTGGACCAGACGTCTGGTCCAAACCTACCAGACGTCTGGTATGAGTTTCAGACGTCTGGTAATTTCTGGGAAATTTCCAGAACTCCAATCCAGACGTCTGGATTGACCCCAGACATTTGGAACTATTCATTTCTGCCCAATTTGACTGTTTTTGATTTGGTTTCCAATTTTAATCGATTGTTGTTGATCCGGATAGTTATTATCACTTATTATCGACTTTGATGACTTCTTTCTTTGGATTTTTGGAAATATCCATTTGATGGATTTGATATCAAATTTTATGGTTTTGATTCACGTCTTCGAATGTGAATCTTTGGTGATTGATTGTTTTTACAATCATTTTTGTGATTTGTCACTTTAAAATAAAAAGGTTTCTATACTAGTAGTAAATACTCAAACTCTTTTACAAAGATGTTTCCAACTCTATTTTAATACAAAGCTCTCTTTATAAAATCGTTTTCCAATCTATTAGTATATATAAACCTTTACCTCATTCGTATGAGAAATCTAATTAAACGGCTTAGTAAAACAAGTGGTATGAAACGCTTGCGTTTACTTCGTCAGTTAATTCTTGGACTTGTTCGATTGAACTCTTGTGACAATTTTCGAGTGGAAATCTACAATTTGTTCGTAAATATTTAAGTTAAGCCAGTGGTTATGGGACATGAAGCTAAACTCATTTATTTACCAGCTTAGTGTGGTTCACACTTTTTATTGATCGATGATGATCATTTTGTGATTTAAACTAGCGATGTGCGATGTCTATTTATTGGTATGGGGACTAAAAACCCCGTTTGTGGAACTTCGGTTTAATTTGATGGGGTAGCGACCCATGGTCTTTGGGCCATTTGTGGAGCTTCGGGTGAAAATTGATGGTTAGCGACCATGGAATAGCGTTCCGTTTGTGATACACGTGTTGGTGAGTTTTCATGCTCCCGTTTGTGATAGGCCTTCCCCCTTTTGTGTTTTTTGGATTTCTGGTTGATGATTTCTAGAATTTGCATTTCACCAATTTCGTGGATTGGCATTGATATGTTTTGTCAATATTTGTGTTTTGGTGAATAATTTAAAGAATATGACGTTCTTTTTGGTGTTTGAGAATATTTGAGATATTGTATGATTTTTGTTGTTTTCTGATGTATACTTGTCACGGTATGACATTATTGTTATCATACGTTTTTGTGATATCTCTTATCCTATCTCATTTTTATCTGATATTTATAGCTAGACTGATCCGTTTATTATTTTCTTCTTAAATAATACTCAGGTCAGACCGAGGTATTTCAGGTGCTCCTGCTTGACTTCTTATCAGGGTCCTTCACCTGACTTTTGGTTAACTACTTTAGATTAGTAGTTTTTGTTATTATACATTTGAGATAGAGACTCCTTGATGTATAATTATTCTTTTGTCTAGCACTTGTATTTATTCTTTTGTGATGTAGTGGATCTTGTTTGACCACTACTTTGATGTACACTTCTATGTGTTATATTCATATCTGTTTCCGCCTTTGTGATATGAATATCTATGACTGATTTGTGTTATGTTAATTTCTATATTTGTTTCCGAAGGCCTCATAGCCACTGTATGGTAGCTTTGAGTTTGTATTTGATATATCAGATTTCCTCTTGAAATGAAATGTAAGTTATATTATCTGACATATCGGTACTCGCACAAAGCAATTACACAGATGGTCGCTCCTCAACAACCTTATTCTTCGTGCTAGTCAACGGCGTTACCCCGTAGTGTCCTTGGCTAGTGTGAGTATAGAGGTAGGGCATCACAGCTTGGTATCAGAGCCAGACTTCGAAACAATGAAGAATAATCTAGCAAGGATCATTGTCCTAAGTCTTTCTTAGGAATCGTGCCATAGGATTTAATTCGAGTCTTCGTACCGTTCTATCCTATTTCTTTTTATGATGCCTTGTTTTATCAATCAAGTTTGTTTGATATTCATTCTGAGAATAACATTTTTCCTCTTCTTTCTTTCTTTCTTAAAGAAGAGAAATGGTTAGATCGGGCCGTCCCAGCGCCGGTCAATCCAGTGCTACTCCTCAGGATGGAGTATTTATGTCTGCTTAGCAACTTCTAGATCTTGTGAAAAATTCTCAAGCTATCGGACCCATTCCAGAGCCTACTCATCCTAAATCTGGTTTTGCACGCTTGTGCAGTTATTACACCAACTTGGGTGGAAGGCCTTTTAAGGGTTCCGAGAATGTTATAGAAGTCCAAGCTTGGCTTAGAACATGCGATCGCATCTTTTCCCGCATGAATCTTATTGATCTACATCGAGTCCAAGTGGCTTCTAGCATGCTCCAGGAGAGAGCATTAGATTGGTATGAGCTTCTGATCTCAGAAATTATTGAGGCGGATCTTACTTGGGAGCAATTCCGAGAAAGGTTCGAGTTGAAATTTGTGCTGGAGGCTGAAAAAGTATCTTTAGCCCGACGCTTCATTGACCTTGTTCAAGGTGAATCTTCTGTGACGGATTACGTCGCATTTTTCGAATCTCTATCTAAATATGGGGTCGAGTATATTAATAACCCATTGAAGAAAAATCAGAGATTTGTCTATGTGTTGAATAAGAACCTCAAAAATCCATTACTTCTGAAACTAGAAGTTTCTTTTGATCAGCTAGTTGATATCGCTCTTCGACTCGAAGAGGCCGATAAAGAAAGTGATGTTGAGGTCAAACAAAACATTAACAAGAAGAGGCCTTTTAAATTCAAGCCTAATCCTATCAAGAAAGGGAAGCAAGCGACTTCGGTAGCAAAGACTCCAACCTCTAGTCGTGGAGAATGTTACAATTGTGGTTCTAAGGACCATTATGCGAACAAGTGTCCGAAGTCTCTTACTTGTCGCTATTGCAAAAGTTCGGGTCATACTATGTCTTCATGTCCCAAACTTCAAAGTAAGAAGGAAGGCAAGCTAAACATTGTGCAAGTCCCTACTAACACTTCTCGTGGTCAAGGTATTTCTCATTCTATCCTTGATGGCATTATTATATTTCGTGATTTTCCTATTCGAGTTCTTTTTGATACGGGTGCGTCTCACTCTTTTATATCAAAAGAACTTGTTGATGTTTTGTCTTTAAATGTTATTGGCTTGATGACTTCATTGAGAATTGTGAATCCGGTTGGTGGATCCGCAACACTCAGTTTACTTTGTAAAGATGCCGAAATTATTTTATGTGATTATTCTTTCCGAGCCGATTTGCATGTTATGCGCTACTTAGGTTTCGGAATGATTTTGGGAATGGGTTGGCTTAACCGTTATGAAGCCCATATCCTATGTCCTGAGCGGACTATATATCTTCGACATCCTCAATCTGTTAAGCAGATTTCTCTTGTTCTTAAAGATTCATATTCCAATCTGGGAGCATCCTTGTATTCTCTAAATCCTCATGATGACGATAATGATGATGAGGAAGATGTCATTTCCCTCATTCACATTGTTTGTGAATTTCCCGACATATTTGAGCCCGTTTTAGGATTACCACCTAAGCGAGCAATTGAGTTCAAAATTAATCTAATCCCTGGAGCTCAACCTATTACTCGTCCTCCTTATCGTATGTCCAATAAGGAAAATGAGGAGATGCGTAAACAATTATCCTAATTGGAAGCAAAATAATTTGTTCGTTCTAGTTCCTCTCCATGGGGAGCTTCAGCTATTTTTGTGAAGAAATCTGATGGTACACTTAGGCTTTGCGTTGACTACCGCAAACTTAATGATCTCACCATCAAGAATAAATATCCCTTACCGCGGATTGATGATTTATTCGATCAACTTAGTGGTGCTAAAATCTTTTCACGGTTAGACTTAGCAACCGGTTTTCATCAGCTCCGTATTGCAGAGGGTAGCATTCCTTTGACATCATTCCATACTCGTTATGGATCTTTTGAATGGCTTGTTTTGCCATTTGGTTTGACGAATGCTCCAGCTTATTTCGTCGACCTTATGAATCGAGTTTTCAAAGACTTCCTCGATCGATTTGTTCTCATCTTTATCGATGATATTCTTGTTTATTCTAAAACCGAGGAAGAGCATGAAAATCATCTTCGGATTGTATTGGAAACTCTTAGGAGCAACCAATTGAAAGCAAAATTTTCTAAATGCCACTTTTGGCAATCTCGTGTGAAATTTTTGGGGCATATTATTTCTGAATCCGGAATTTTCGTGGATCCTTCAAAGATTGAAGCGATTCAAAATTGGAAGAGACCGGAGAGTGTGATGGAAATTCGTAGCTTTCTTGGATTGGCGGGCTATTACCGTCGGTTCATAAAAGACTTTTCTAAAATTTATGTGCCTCTTACTAATTTGACAAAGAAGGGAGTTAAATACATTTGGTCAGGCAAATGTGAAGCTGTGTTTCAAAAATTAAAAGAACTCCTTTCCGATGCTCCTATTCTTGTGATTCCCGAAGGGAACTAAGATTTTATTGTTTATATCGATGCTAGTCGTGTTGGTTTGGGTGCCGTTCTCATGCAAAGGGAACGTGTTATTGCTTATGCTTCTAGGTAATTAAAGCCTACCGAGACTAGATATGACACTCATGATTTAGAGCTCGCGGCTATTGTTTTCGCCCTTAGAATTTGGCGTCATTATCTTTTGGGAGAGAAATTTGTTCTCTACACCGATCATAAATCTTTAAAAGATTTATTTTCCCAAAAGGAACTTAATTTGCGTCAACAACGTTGGCTCGAGTTCCTTGCATCTTATGATCTTGATATTTTTTATACTCCCGGAAAGGGAAATCTTGTTGCCGATGCCCTTAGTCGTAAGCAACAAGCAGTTGTTTCCATGATGATATTCGAATGGAATGATCTCGCGACTTTATCCACTTGTGAGATTCGAGATCGTGAATCCAATTCATGTTCATCTCTTGTTTTGTGTACCTTGAGGCTCATCCTTCTCTTTTAGACCGCATTCTTGAAGCTGAAAAGAATGATCCTGAATTGGTTCTTCTTAGCCAAAGTTGTAGGGATAAAACTAATATTGAAGGTTTGAAAGACTTTGATATTGATGCTTGTGGCGGTATTCGAAAATTTGGTAGACTTATTGTGCTAAATATTATTGATCTTCGTAAAGATATTTTAGAAGATTCTCATCGTTCTAAATTTGCCATTCATCCTGGTAGTAGTAAAATGTACGCGGATATGAAGCGACTTTACTATTGGGATGGAATAAAATCTGATATTGCTAACTTTGTTAAGCGTTGCATGACTTGCCAACTCGTTGCATGACTTGCCAAAGCGTTGCATAACTTTGAAGCGACTTTACTATTGGGAAGTTGGGAAGATCATATTTCTCTTGTTGAGTTTTCCTATAATAATAGCTTCCAATCTAGTATTGGTATGGCACCTTTCGAGGCACTCTACGGAAAGCCATGCCGATCTCCTTTGTGTTGGCTTGAAGCCGATGAGAAGCTGGTTTTAGGTCCAGATTTTATTCGTGATGCCACAGAAAAGATTGACCTTATTAGTCATAGGATGAAAGAAGCTCAAAGTAGACAAAAATCCTATGCCGATAACAGAAGAAGGAAATTAGAGTTTTCTATGGGAGATTTGGTGTTCATTTGTGTTTCACCTATGAAGGGTGTTGTGCGTTTCAGTCGATCGGAAAAATTGGCACCTCGATATATTGGCCCATTTCCCATCACCGAACGTATTGGTTCCGTGGCTTATCGTCTTTTATTACCGGCTCAGTTTTCTGCTATTCATGACGTATTCCACGTCTCTCAACTACGGAAATGCCTTCGAGATTTCGATTCTGTTCTTGAGCCCGGTGTAATTGAAGAAATTGAAATTTCACCAAATTTGGCTTATGAGCAACATCCTATTCGTATCATTGCTACGGAGGTTAAACGCCTTCGAAATAAAGATGTTCCTCTTGTGAAAGTTCAATGGTCCTCAAATCCTAAGGATTGCTCTTGGGAATCTAGAGAATTCATCGAGCGAACACATCCGGACTTACTCTCCCGTGCTTCTTAGGGTGAACTTCTTATTTCAAATTTTCTTTTGTGTTGATATGCTTTTATGGTTGTTACTCCTTGTTTTCTTCTTAAGAATTGCAAGGATGCAATTTCTTTAAGGAGGAGAGTCTGTAACAACATGCATATTTTACGATTGTATATTTAAATGTTTTATTTAAATATAGCATCATTCATCGGATTAAAGTCCGAAATGTTACTTTTTGTAAACAGTCGAATTGGGACTCGAGACCACTTCCATTGAGTCCAAAATGACGTTTACAACTTTTTTGAGTATAAACATCGATATGTTTGGAGTTGAGCAGAATTTGCTATTTTTCTATTTGGACTTTGGGTTTGAGTTTCAGCCCACTAACCCATCTTAATACCCTAACTCAGCTCCTCTTCTCATTTCATTCTCATTTTCCTAACATTCAAGCTCAAGAGAAAATGGGGGAAAAGAATGGAAAATAGAAATTCCAAACCCTAGTTTGATTAGGAAATACAAATTCTAGCTCCAACATCAAAGAGAAGCTAAGGTAAGCATCCTCTTCTTCTTCTCCATCTCAATTTCTCTTCAATTTATAGAAATTCCTATAACCTAACTTAGGAAAAACTTCACCTTTGATAATAGATTGAGGATTCTAGAGGTGTGTTGAAGAGGAGTTGTTCTTGCCTTGTTTTAAAAGCTTCTCATTCATTGTTTTTGGGTTTAAAGGTGATTTGTTTAACTCACATCTATGTTTATAGCCATCATTGTTGTTAGGTATGAATTCCTAACATTTGTGCATATTCATTTGCTTTTGATTTGAATTGATTTGGTGAATTTTCCAAATTTTGGTGGTTTGGTCCAATTTTATGAAAATCCTACTATGGATGTTTGGACATTGATATGTGGGGTGTATCGAAGAGCCTATAAGGTTGGGTTATGGCTTGGCATAAATCCTTAGTCGTTGTTGCTTGATCGATCGCATTTCGTTTGGATTTTCGCCGTTTACGGGCTAAGCTGATTTTTTTGCCTATAGGTGAATTTCAGACGTCTGAAGTCCAAATCAGACGTCTAGATTCAGGTTCAGACATCTGAAATGGAAACCCAGACGTATGGAATTGACCCCTGGAAAACACAAAAAGGCAGAGAGTTGGACCAGACGTCTGGTCCAAACCTACCAGACGTCTGGATAGATTTCAGACGTCTGGTCTGAGTTTCAGACGTCTGGTAATTTCTAGGAAATTTCCAGAACTCCAATTCAGATGTCTGGATTGACCCCAGACGTTTGGAACTGTTCATTTCTGCCCAATTTGACTGTTTTTGATTTGGTTTCCAATTTTAATCGATTGTTGTTGATCCGGATAGTTGTTATCACTTATTATCGACTTTGATGACTTCTTTCTTTGGATTTTTGGGAATATCCATTTGATGGATTTGATATCGATTTCTATGGTTTTGATTCATGTCTTCGAATGTGAATCTTTGGTGATTGATTGTTTTTACAATCATTTTTGTGATTTGTCACTTTAAAATAAAAAGGTTTCTATACTAGTAGTAAATATTCAAACTTTTTTACAAAGATGTTTCCAACTCTATTTTAATACAAAGCTCTTTTTATAAAATCGTTTTCCAATCTATTAGTATATATAAACCTTTACCTCATTCGTATGAGAAATCTAATTAAACGTCTTAGTAAAACAAGTGGTATGAAACACTTGCGTTTACTTCGTCAGTTAATTCTTGGACTTGTTCGATTGAACTCTTGTGACAATTTTCGAGTGGAAATCTACAATTTGTTCGTAAATATATAAGTTAAGCCAGTGGTTATGGGACATGAAGCTAAACTCATTTATTTACTAGCTTAGTGTGGTTCACACTTTTTATTGATCGATGATGATCATTTTGTGATTTAGACTAGCGATGTGCGATGTCTATTTGTTGGTGTGGGGACTAAAAACCCCGTTTGTGGAACTTCGGTTCAATTTGGTGGGGTAGCGTCCCATGGTCTTCGGGCCGTTTGTGGAGCTTTGGCTCAAAATTGATGGTTAGCGACCATGGAATAGCGTTCTGTTTGTGATACACATGTTGGTGAGTTTTCATGCTCCCGTTTGTGATAGGCCTTCCCCCTTTTGTGTTTTCTGGATTTCTGGTTGATGATTTCTAGAATTTGTGTTTCACCAATTTTCGTGGATTGGCATTGATATGTTTTGTCAATATTTGTGTTTTGGTGAATAATTTAAAGAATATGACATTCTTTTTGGTGTTTGAGAATATTTGAGATATTGTATGATTTTTGTTGTTTTATGATGTATACTTGTCACAGTATGGAATTATTGTTATCATACGGGTTTGTGATATCTCTTATCCTATCTCATTTTTATCTAATATTTATAGCTAGACTGATCCGTTTATTATTTTCTTCTTAAATAATACTCAGGTTAGACCGAGGTATTTCAGGTGCTCCTGCTTGACTTCTTATCAGGGTCCTTCACCTGACTTTTGGCTAACTACTTTAGATTAGTAGTTTTTGTTATTATACATTTGAGATAGAGACTCCTTGATGTATAATTGTTCTTTTGTCTAGCACTTGTATCTATTCTTTTGTGATGTAGTGGATCTTGTTTGACCACTACTTTGATGTACACTTCTATGTGTTATATTCATATCTGTTTCCGCCTTTGTCATATGAATATATGTGACTGATTTGTGTTATGTTTATTTCTATATTTGTTTCCGAAGGCCTCATAGCCACTGTGTGGTAGCTTTGAGTTTGTATTTGATATGTCGGATTTCCTCTTAAAATGAAATGTAAGTTATATTATCTGACATATCGGTACTCTCACAAAGAAATTACACAGATGGTCGCTCCTCAACAGCCTTATTCTTTGTGCTAGTCGACGACATCACCCCGTAGTGTCTTTGGCTAGTGTGAGTATAGAGGTGGGGCGTCACATATGTATACATGTATATGCATGTATGTTATTTGTTAATGTGATCTACACTTGTTTTAATAAGTGTGTGCATGTTGCACCAAGTGTGCACAACGTTCCCGATGACTTTTGGGTGTTGAAAAATCGGAATTTCGGAAAATGTTCTTCGATCATATTTTCTATTTTCTATAAACTATCTATATTGGTAAACAAATTTTTCAAATTATTTTGTCATCATTATTAAATAATTAAAATATGTTTATTTGCTAATAATAATCCCTTTATTGATTATATAAAATATATTTAAATAGCCTATTTCAAAGTGGCAAAATCCCGGGTCGCTGCAAATCTATTTTACCATCATTTGTTATTATCTAAAAGAGTTATATTTTAATTATAAAACCTATTATTCGTATATTTAAAATTTATTAAATATTCACAAATTTAAAATTTAAAAAGTATGCAGGGGCATTTGTCAGTCCAAAAAGCATTACTTCCCACTCATATAGTCCATCTGGCATACGAAATTCAGTCTTTGGCTTGTTTTCCTCTGCAATCCTTAAGAGATGGAATCCCGTTGCTAAATTTAATTGGGAAAAGACTTTAGCGTCTATAAGTTGGTCGAACAAGTCATCTATTCTAGGCAGAGGGTACCTATTTTTTCTTGTAACTTGTTCAACTCGCTATAATCGGCGTAAAATATTAAAGAACCACTTTCCTTAGTAGCAAAATCAATAGGGGATCCCCACTCAGAAGTACTCCTGTGGATGAATTCTTTCTTCAATAGCTTTGAGATTTGCTTATCAAATTCCCTTCTTTCTTTGGGGGCCATATGTTTCAAAGGCAGAGCGATGCGTCTTGCATCTTTCTCCAAAATCGATTGGCAACTCAATCTCCCTATGGGATGGTGGACCGGAGACCTCCTCGAAGACATCAGGAAATTCGCAAACTATAGGTGCAGATAATGGTTCTCGATCAACTGATATACTTAGTGAGTATAAATGGCTTGACTCAACTAAAGCTTTGGGTGTACAAAGAAATTCTTAGTCACGACCTCGACGACTCCTTAATCGTACTACCCTTTTGTCATAGTCACGAATGACTTCGTAATATGACCACCAATCCATACCCAAGATAAGTCCATACCCCTTGAAATTTAGAATGTACGTAGTACATATGAAATCAACCTCGCATATGTCTAACACTAGGTCTTTGCAAATAAGAGAAAGATGAATCGAACCCTAATGAGATTGGAAACATCTATTGGATTGTTGACCATTTGGGTTTTAAGGTTTAAGGAATTTACTACATCCCTAGATATAAAGGAATATGATGCTCTTGAATCAAACAAGGTACGAATAGTAACCCCAAATAAGAGTTATACCTTCTAAAGCTGCTTTGTCTTGGTCCCTTGGTGGGTTACTGGCAATAGGGACAACTTCAATAGCATTGGCATGTCTGCTTAGTCCTTCCTTAGCCATCTTCGGATTTTGATTCTTGTGATTCCCTTCCTCTTGGCAGTTAAAACACTTTCCTTTAATGGCTTCTTTCATCAAACTCACCCTATAATCTTTAGCTTCACTACCCCTCCTTTGGCATCTCTTACACACCATTATTTCCCTCTTAAACTTCCCCTTTGACTTCTTATTGGCCCAAAAGCTCCCTTCTTAGACCCTCCTTATTTTTGTGTCTATGCAGGCTTCTCTTTTATCTTCCTCATTGGTCACGTGCAACATTGCCGTTTCTATTAACATCTCATGCATGGCCCCTATAGATACTTGGGTCAACAATATTTCTCTTAGCGGGAAATTTAAACCCTTCATGAACTTTATGGATTTTTTCATAGGTGTGTCTATCAGGTTCATCTCGAATTTAGCCAATTCAGTAAACTTAGCTATGTACTCTTTAAGGGTAGAATCTCCTTGTCTCGGTTGAATTAACTTTTCCAACTGCAAGCTAACCGCTGCTCTAGACATGAATCGTATCTTGAATCGGTCCAGGAATTCGTCCAAAGAGAATATCCTACCTAGGTGCTCATCTGTCACGAAGTTCCACCAATTTAAAGCTTATTCCCTAAGGTGCTAAGCTACCATTCTTCTTCTTAGCTGATCATCCTAACCCTGCTCTCTAAATACCTTCTCGCAGTGCTTTAGCCTCCGAATGTCCTTCAATTCCAAAGTATGTCTTTCCTCCCATATTGAGAAAGTTTTTATATAGCTTAGGAAAGTCGGTAGAGCGTGATGCTCCATTAGCGGCCGGGGCATTTGGTGATACCGGTGCAGCTGGAGGAAAAGGAATTTGCTCGACGGTCTTAAGATATTTTTTAAACCATTCGGGCATTCCACCAATGAGTGGTCTTCCGCGGTTAGGGTTCCCTTATTTGGAAGAAGATTGATTATCAACCATATCAACTATCTAGAGGTTAAACCTTTAGTGACGATTTCCTAAGATAGTATATATATGTTGAAAGAAAAGAAAAGTTTGCCAATTGTATGTGCGTATGTTCAAGAAGAGGGGGTATGGGTGTGGCTATATATATATAGTAAGAATTCTTTTGAAAATTATTTTCGAAATACCTTTTTCAAAATAACAAATACATCTCTCATATGTAAAAAAATTCACAATTGATCGGGTAACCTAGAGCTCTGACACCAAATGTAACAATACACCCGGAACAGGTCTAAATTTCGATCCAAAAAGGCTCATCAAAACTTAGATCCATTCTATGTTTGGCTATTGGTAATAAAAAGAAATGATGTTGTAGAGCCACAATCAAACTTTCAAAACTCATAGTAGATGGAAAAAATATAATAGTAAAGTGTGCCTATTTACTTCAAAACCATAAAATTGTCATAACATAAAATCCCATAAAACAATGATATAATATCCATTACAACAATTGTTTAAATCCATGGGTACACATGAAAGCAACTAACAATAAATACTACCACTTGCCAAGCTTCTTCACCTTTAAGTATCGTCACCACCATCACTCCGTTCTTAACATGTGCTGTAATGAGGAGGGAGTTAGAACAACAAGTGTCCGGTAAATAAAAATCTCGACTCTTACCTTTTCAGTACTTGGGTAGTATATTTCAAAAATAAGAATATGTCTATGAACATAAAATCATTAAAACAATTTAGTACTTCTTTATAAGGAAAGGAGGCAGGTACAACCACTTAATACCTTCCATCCTAGAAGTATATCTCATACCCCAATCATACGTCATAAATAGCTAATGATGTAAGAGACGGTACCCAAGCCAGTTTATACTTCCCACTGGAAAATAGGCAGACACGGTCATTCAAGGCCTAATTTCAGAAGCGTGCTCCTCAATGGTACTATAAAGCTGACATCATATTGAATCTCATAGGCCACTCAATACTTTCAAGTGGAAAATAGGAAGACCCCGTCATTTAAGGCCTAACTCTAGAAGTGGACCCCTGTAGGGATACAACCTAGCGTAACCTCTTGTCCATTTAATACTTCATCTGCAGAGAAAGGCGGGTCCAACCACTTAATACCTCAAACCCACAAGAATGCCCTTGTCTTATGGTCCATACCTATAATGACGTCTCACATCAGTCCACTATTCGTAGGAACTAGTAGCCAGATAGCTGAGCAGATTTCCCCTACAGAATTTGGAACTAAGCTTGCGTCATTACAAATATTTATCATAAGGATATCTCACAACAATAAAAGTATACACAACTGCCGGTAGCCTCAAAGTGAAGGCCAGACTTCTGTCACGCAACTCTGTTGACCTCGCATCCCTACGACTTAGCCATAAATTAATTACTATATATATGTACACACATACACACACATCTCACCATTTCATACATAAGACCTTATAAGGAATCTTCCTTGTTATGCCCTAAAATAGTAATTGGGCTATATAAGAGCTTCCTGTCACGGCCCAGATTTTTCGACCTCCGAAAATCGACATCAATACGTCCATTGTATTACATGCCGAACAATCGAATGCCGGAAATAACAGATCGTTAGGGAAAAGAAGAAAGAGGTAGAAGAAGAAAATAGAAATAACAACACAGAATCTCACAATCGTAGCGGAACAATATATAATAGATAACAACTGGTCTTTATACAAAAGAACTATAACTGTTTTTATACATTACATCATCTGAGTACAACAAATCAATAACACAATACTGGACAGTTATAATAATTTGTCCTCTAAAATGCTGAACATACAGCCTACAATACACAGTGGAATAAAATCAAATACGTGTAATACGTCTTCGTCATCCAGCTCGTCTTCTGAGCTCCATAACATCCTACCATATCTGTAATACTCGGTCTGACCCGAGCATTACAATAAAATAACACCCGAGTCAATCTGGAAAACCAGCCTGAGAAAACACACTCAATTTGAATTATTAAAGTTTTCAAAGTCCTTTGAAAATGAAAGGTATCTCGTAAGACCATGTCACACATAAACACGACGGGTTTTTACCTTACGATAACCAAAAGATTTCATATCAAATCCTCTGATATTATAATAGTGTCTAAGTACAAATACTTATTCAAATAGCTGAAATTGTTATATTAATTAAATTCTAGCATACCAGGCTCTACAATAAAAACCGTAAAGGCACGTATTGGAGAATGGATTCCATACGAATGATTAGGCACTGGGGTACCACCTGTCACAGTACACATCTAGAAACAGCGTACCGAGGACCACGCCGGGATCCCCTGCCACACAAGACCGGACTATCCCTGACCTGGATAGACTGAATATGCTATCACCCTGGATGTTCCCACCCTCTTTCGAGCTCCTTCTATACATTGTAGTGATAAATAATATCCGAGGTTATCTAGAAAGGTGATAAACATACCCTAATTGGGTGCAACCCACTTAGCCTTGCTGCATCTCCCCTAATTTTCAATCATTCCTGGTTGATGAGGCTAGAGGCTACGATTACCTTTTGAGAATTTTCACTTAGAATGCTCATTGTCCTCCGATGACAATGTGATAGCATTCATCCATACAAGTCTGTTCTGGGTCCGAACAGAAACGAAGGCACTATTCCTACTACATCCATTTTGGAATAATCCTCAGGATTAGTAGCGATTAGCCCTTGCACTTCACTGCTCCATCTTCGACTCCATGCTCCTATTTTCTTTTCGAAAACATACTCGTTGGATCGAAGTGGTTTTTGGATAACTTATCTGATCCCGGTCTCTTCGAAAGAACATTCGATATTTCTCGGTAAACTCAACCCTGGTTCTTTAGGAAATAAACAGACGAAAATAAGATCGAAGATCACCTCCTAACCGTTAGTGGACGGATTTCCTCATCAACGTCCTAGAAGAATGAAACGAGTTTATACGTACAGTATAGCACCTCGAACGGTAACTGTACCATATAAATCCTGTATTTCTCCTAGATATTCCCAAAGTTATATTTTGGGTCTAGATTTTGATAGTCGGTTATTTAACTATCAAATAAACAATCATTCAACCAATTATTCCATTTTCCACTGAATAACTCCAATCTCTTTTTAATTTTAATAAATTAAATCTCTTTATCCAAGATATAGGTACTTATCTTATAGAATTTATTCACAAAACTATTCTTTTCAAAGATATTTGGAAAACCTTTAAAATAATTTGGAAAGTACCACTACGGTATCAAACCATGGATTCACAGTTCAATGGTTACGTCTCTATCCCAGAGAAATCCAAGACTTAACTGCAGGCACTCACTGCCTCCGATTTCGCCATGCGGGTATACCATTACTTCCCGGAAACTTTATTTTAAAAATTTTCAAAATAATATTTACAAAGTTTCTATAATAATTTTCCAAGTTTTAAGTTTAGGTAAATACTTTTTGAATAAAGGTTATTTTATAAATTATTAATATTGAATACATTATCCCTTAAAAATAATAAGACTGGTTAATTCTTGAATAAAAATTAACTTAATATCTACCATTTATAAAACTACTTAATTAATACTTAAATATACTTTAAATAATTTTAAAACAACTAAATAATTTTTTTTCTGAATTATCATTTAACACTTTTAAAAATTACCCAGCTTAAAATTACAATTCCTTCCTTTTTAAAACAAACTCCAATTTCTCGATAAAATATATTTTCTAATTTCAATATAACCAGCCTAACATTTTCTTAAATCTTTCTCGATTTATTTCCAATTTAATTTACGTTCCAATTCCGTAAATTACCTTTCCACATCTCTAAAAATAAATCTACTATTTATTTTTAAACTGATTTATCCATCTCCTTATAAATCCTCACCTTGAATTTATAATTTTAATTTATCCACTGATAATTACTTCACTTTATTTATAATCTTCGTTTATAAATTCCATAGTCTTATTTCCCGTTTATCACTGTTTCACAACACTTAATCGATTTTCTAAATTAAATTCCATTTTTAAATTAATTTCTTAAATAACCCAAATATATTCCAAAGCCCACTAATTTCATATCTCACTTCCTTTTTATGATTTAAAATCTTATTTAAATCTGGAACATTAATTTCATATTTTATTTTCAAATTTCCTTTTTGTTTTTCCCAAACTATTTTAAATCTCGATTTTCAGAATCTTTAAACACTTAAACAAATCGCTTAAGTTTCATTATTAAAAATCCTTTTGTTTTTATTATTCAAATCTCTATTTTCAATATTTCAGGATCTTAATTTACAATATTCCGAAATTATCAAATACAAATTTGAATCAAACTATTTATTTATTTTTTCAAAATTCATTTCTTTCAATTTATCCAAATTTCACTATAATTATTTTACCTTCAATTTTCCTTTTTGTTTTTCTTTTAAAAATTCAATATTCATATTTATGGTATTTTAAAATACCAAAATCTATCCAGTAATACCATAGCATCCAATAAATTTAAATTTCACTATAATCCACAACAGATTATTTTAAACAGATCATATATCAATATATATGGAATTAAATTCAACATTTTTGAGGAATCCAGTTGGATCCCTCCAACCTGTTTTCCTGCATCCACAGATGTTAGCACAATATAAAAATACTAATCCCACTTCGAGGGGGATATCGCGGTATATAAGGTCATCCGCTATTATGCGGGGCGCATAGGGTCTCATCTGCTATATATATGCGGGAATATCAATCGCATTCAACTGATAATAATTTATCAATTCTATCAATCAAGCAATAATTAATTTTAACTATTAAAAATTAATTTCGGTAATCCAAAATTGAGTGAGATTAACTCACTTCATTCCAGTTGTTGCTTTCGTGTTCTGGTTGGTCTATAGTCGAACGACGTCCGACTATAGCTCAAAATTCCACTGGTTCGGATCTTCCCAAATTCAGTTCCACATCGTACATCTCGATGATACAAGCACAACACGACTGATCGCGTTTGATTTCGACCTGAGACGAACCAGATATTGATTTTACAAATTTATTGAATTTAATAATAATTAAACCCCCTTAATCCTATCGTTAATATAATTACCTTTTTTTTTAAAAAACAATCCCGCTAATCCTCTTCTGTTCGAACGCGAAGAACCCAACCTGCAATCCTTCCCTCCACCACCGCCGCTTCCACACATCACTGGTCACCTCCAAACTCCGCCAGCCTATTGCCTTGACTACCACGGCCCTAACAAGCCCGACCTCATCCTCCAACTCGCAACCACCACCGAGAAAAACACGCCACCAGAATTTCTGTTCATCCCCAATTTTCACCACCACCACTCGATGCCACCCTCCCAAATTCCTACCGATGATAGCTTGTCCCATCCCCTACCATTCTCCTTCAGACCACCTCGACTTACGATCATCCATGTCACCGTAAAAGGCCAAAAACCGAAACCTTCGCCTTCCCCTTTCGCCCCTGATTTCCCCCACCTCCGATCACCATAGACCATCTCCGCCGTTCAATCGCCTTCCCACATCACCACGACCATTTCTCCAGTTGACGACGAACGATGGTGTGGCTCGTGGTGGCTCAAGCAAACGTAGCCCGTAGGATTTCGAGGAGGGAAAGGAAGTTCTGTTTATACAAAAGAGAACGAACGAATGCTTTTTTTTTCTTTCTTTTCTTTTTGATGAGTTCGGCTATGCTTAAAAAAAGAAGGGGACGTGAGTTTTTGAAAAGGAGGTAGCATGTCTAAATGGGTGTACAGTGTTTTGAAAGAAGAATAAAAGCTGATGTGAAGATGTTTGTCAAATCAATTATATATTATTTAAATTGCAAATCGTCTCGATTTCGCAACTTAAAATCTCTACCTCCTATCGAGGCGTGCCGCTGGACGTTTAAAATGTTATACTCCTATTCTGAATGCAATGGAAAAGGTTTTGAGTCCTAATTCGATCGTATGGAGAAGATAGCTTTTTGGACCCAATTATTATATTGAATTTTCGATATAATTTCAGCGCGTTTATATCCCGTACGGCCAAACGATAACTCCAAACATTATGAAATTTGAAATCCAATAACAATACACTATTATGGATCTAATGGAACTAGTTTCGTCGAAATCCGAGACTGTGCCTCGGAAGACTATTTTTAAATGTCAATTTAAACGATATATTTTTAAAACCGAACAAATTTCCTTTAAATTCAATTTTAAAACTTTTATTATCTTCATTATTATCAATATAAATTTTATAAGCCTTTAAATTATTTTTAACAAGCTTAAAACTCGAGATTCACTATTTTAACCAATTTCCAATTATTAAATTCAATAATTTAATTATCCAATAAATGGTTATATTTGAAATTCACGTTAAAATTTTACTTTTAAATATTTAAAATCAAATAAATATTCTAATTTCAAATATTCAAAATTCTGGGTCGTTACACTTCCTCTTATTTTTGCCTCAAAATCAATTGTCGTCCTAACGGGGGAAATTAAATATAAATAAATGTCTAATTAACTACACCATATACCCTATAGTTATATATTAATTACGTAGATAGAAATAAAAAAATATTCATGCTTGATAATTTCTAGTCGCATGGATTTTACGCAAACTAGCGTTTAATGTCAATTCCATAACCAATTATTATTACAAGTCATTTTTCTTCAATTTCCCAAGATTTCATGGAATTCAAATGTCCAGAATAGGGAATAGATATTCATAATCAAAACTGCAATAACAGGCTTATAAGTAAAATAGAAACTCAATTTATTGCACCAATTAAATGGAATATCTTAAACAATAAGAATTGCAATCTAAATGCCATATTCTATGCAACTCCTCTTTTTACAAAGAAATAGATAGAATAAGTGGTGTAAACTACGAATAGAATTTGTAATCTAAACTCCTTATTTTATTAAAAGATTGCAATTTGACCGAAAGAAGAAGGAGAACTAGGCTATGAAATTATCAAAAATTGCATAAACGAAACAAATTCCATCAAATTAATACAAAATAATTGAGAACCTCAACATAGAATTGACATTTCAAAATAAAAATTGAATTTTGGAGGACTTTATCTATCATATTTTTGGAATCTTGAAATCCCTAAGGCATATTCAAATCCAAAGAAATACCCTAAACAATTGCTAAAAAGAAATATTAAGGTTTCCACTCACATATTAGGTTCACTCAAATGGATTTGCGGCCTTTCGATCTCTTCCAGAATCTCTCTATTTTGATATATATACTTACATACAATAGGAAAAAGGTGTGTGTGTGTGTGTGTTCATTAGATTCAGAACAATTGGAGAAGAATAGGTTAAGAATAGATTGGAGGAAGAAATAAGTTAAATCCTTATCTGAATTTTCTATGGAGTTTCTGAATCTTATTAAAGAGATAGCAATGGCAGATTTTTGTCGTATTCCCCAAAATAATATGAATAAAAATGGAGATGATAGATTCTATTTATAGGAGTTGAAACGCACCAGAACCGTATGATGGAAGTAGATAGGAAAGGGGTAAATCTAGAGTGCACGACTGAATAGTGCATAGCATAAAACCCTAGCCGCCACTGGTAACTTTTGTTGCCAAACGGTCGACCGCTCTTGTACGACCCGTCGACTGCTACGGTCGATCGGTTGACCTATTCAGGTTGACCGCTATATTATTTATGGGTGTTTATTTTACTTTTCATTGCCAAATTATTTTATTTTCTAATTAACTTTTTAACATTATGCCTTAACTAATCGTTTACTTAGATCTCAAGCTAATTTTTGAAAATTTAAATCCTAAATTTGATTTGTCGTTTGAATTTGAATTCAAACTAAACTAATTAAAATCTGAAAATTTCAAATGCTCATAACTTCTTTGTTTGAGCTCTGTTTTCATCATATTATATATAGAAACAAATCAAAATGTCGCCACAAACGCAACAGAATAACTTCCGTGTTCAAATTCCAACTTTTATAAAATTCTCATATCCAACTCTTATCATATTTAATTTAATTTACTTTATTTATTTATGGTTCTTTTCACGGGGTATTATAATCATCTTAGATGTGTGGTATAAAATGAAATAAATAATTATTATCTTAACCACAAAATTTAAAATGAATTAATAAGTTTATTGACCAAAATGATCAAAGTAACAATGCTTGCAAAAATAAAGAAAGCAAAATATTTTTTCATCATCCTTGATTGCACTCTGGATTTGAGTCATAAGTAGCAAATGTCCATTGTTATAAGATGTATGAATGTTGATGACACAACTGATATCAAGGTGGAAGAATATTTTCTTGAATTCATAACCATTGACCATACATCCGGACTTGGCCATTTTAAAGGACTTGAAAAGTTTTGATGGTCTTCAACTTGAGGTTAATGATGTGAGAGGACAAGGGTATGATAATGGTTCAAATATGAAAGGTACATTATTAAATTAAATAGGATAACGTTAAAGTTCATTTTAAACTCTTGATTATTGTTGTATTAAGTGTTCTTATTTAATTTTCTATATGTATACATCAAGGGGTACAAAAAAGGTTACTTTATGTAAATCCAAGAGCCTTCTACATTCCATGTGAATATCATAGTCTAAATCTTACTTTATGTGATATGGCTAAATCATGTATGAAAGCTAGAAGCTTTCTTACATATGTGCAAATGATTTATGCTTTAGTTTCTGGTTCAACTCATCGGTGGGAAATACTTCAAACTCATGTGAAAGGCTTGACTCCAAAACCATTATCCCTAACTCATTGGGAAAATCATACTGCAAGTGTTAAAACAATAAGATTTCAATCATCTGAGCTAAGCGATGCTTTGCTTGATATTGAAAATAATTCCAAAGATGAAATTTTGATGATGGAGGATAAAGGATTGTGCCAAAATGCTTTAGAAAATATTGAGTTTCTAATTAGCTTGTGTGTTTTCGTACAAGATATTGGACAATATTAATCGAGTAAGTAAAATTCTTCAACAGAGGAAATGGACATTGAAGATGCAATTTCAAAATTAAAGAGCTTGTAGCATTTTTTGAAAAGCTTGGAGAAGATGGATTTGAACTCATGATGGAGGAGGCTAAAGAAATTGCTAATGATGTTGGCATTGATGCAAAAAAATTTGAAACGAGGATTGTACATAGAAAAATAATAGTTTGATGAAGATATCATATAGAATGATGACAGATAATCACTCAAAGAAAATTTTAGAATTAATTTTTTTTCTACATATAATGGATCAAGCTTTAATTTCACTTAAAGACCAGTTTGAGCAGTTTAAACATTGCGAAGAAATTTTTGGCGTTTTGTTAAATTTGAAATTCAAATTTCTCAATGATGAGGAACTGAAGGACTATTGCATGAATTTAGAAAGTTTTTTAACACATGATGAAGAACAAGATATTTGTGGTAAGAAGATGTTCTATGAGCTTCGACAATTAAAAGGAATCCTACAATCGGAAGTAACCACATCAATTGGTATTCTTAATTTCTTAAGGTCTTATCCAAATGTAAGTGGATTCCCCAATATTTGGGTTGCTTATCGAATTTTGATGATCACCCCTTATGGTTGCTCCAGCAGAAAGGAGGAGTCCAAAATTGAAATTGATAAAAATATATCTTTGGACTACTATGTCATAGAGAGATCAAGTAGACTAGCTATGATTTCAATTGAAATGAAAACTTGGATATGCTCAATTATGAAGAGATAATAGACAAGTTTGGTTATAAAAATGCAAGAAGAAGTTGCTTCCGTTGATATCTATTGCTATATGGGTATATCAAGTTGACATTTAGATTTTTGATATATAATCTAAATTATTTTGTTAACTTATATTTTTTAATTGACGTTAAATTTTATAATAGAGTTTGCATTTTATTTTGCACATATAAATGTATTATTGTTTATTAAATAATGGTTCAACAAAAACAATTTTTTTATTGGACTAAAGCAACAAATATGCTTGGGTCGGCCCTACCATTTAAATATCGGACAAGTATAAGAAAAATTTTAAAATATTTATTGAGAGAATATGGTAAAAACATTAAGGAGACATGTCAAATACACATTATAACAAAAAGACATATTACAACTGTGTTTTTATAACGGTCACAAAATGCCGATTGTAATAAACACCTATTACAGCCATTTTCTTTTGTCCGTTATAATATATGCCAAATTCTCAACTCCTTTTTTATGTTACTTGTAACAGATGCCTATTAAAACCCTTTTCTTCTGCCAGTTGTAATATATGCCTATTACAACCATTTTCTTTTACTAGCTGTAGCAGATGCTAATTTTCAACAACTATTTTTTACCAGTTGTAATAGATGCCTATTACAATTTTTTTCGTTTGTCAATTGTAATAGATGCCAATTTTTAATAACTATATTTTTGTGCTAGTTGTAATAGATACTTATTACAACCTTTTTAGTTTACCTGTTGCAATAAATAATTAATAAGTAATAATTAATAATTACAATTAAATAATAATAATTAGTGTTTAATTAAAAATTAATAGTTAACCTAATAATTCTTAAATAATAATAATTAAACATTAATATATGATTATTAATAACTACTATTAAATAATAATAATAATTAATTGAAATATGAAACAATTTCTATTAATTATTAATTAATTAATCAACTAATAAACTAATAATTAATTAATAATAAGTAAAAGTAATAATAAATAATAGTTAACCAATAAAAATTAAGCACTAATAAATAAAAATTAATGTATAATAAATAATAATTAATTTGAAATATGAAATAATTCGTACTAATAAAAAATAATTAATAATTAATTAATTAATTAATAATCAATAAATAAATGATAATTAATTAATAATTACTGTTAAATAGTACTTAATAATTAATAATAAAAAATTGTATGAATTAATTAATAATTTATATTTCGAAGAGGTATTTGTATGAATTAATTAATAATTTATATTTCGAAGAGGTATTTGTATGAATTAATTAATAATTTGTATTTGAAAGAGGTATTTGTATGAAATAATTAATTGTTTGTTATTAATAATTGTTGATATTATTGTTTTTAATTTATTTAAAGTATTTTAAATTTATATTAAATTAATATTTGAATTGATATAAAATTATAAATTAATATTAAATACAAAATTTAAATAAATATTAAATTACAAAAGAATAATGTCAGTATTTGATAAAAATTAAAAAAAAATTGATATTTGATATGTAATATTTAATATCAAATATTTTACATAAGTCAGCCTTAAAAATTAAGTCTCATCCAACCTCTCCAATTCGAAATGTTCAAACGCTGCATTTCCGACCGTTGATTTATTTTTTACGTTCGACTTAACTGAATTATAGACGTAAAAATTCACGGATGCCAAACACTGAGCCAAAACGCTTATCTGCAAACATGCTATTAAAGTCCACAAACAGAGGACCACAACCAAAATTCGTAGATGGGCTCATAATTTTTTTTTTCTATTACCGTCTTTTAATTATGCTTCTCCTAACCCTAACTAAAAACCGGAACAGCCACAAAATAAATCAACCCGGTCTCCTCTTCCTTCCTCGTTATTTTCTTTCCATCTTTTTTTCTTATATTTTTGGATTTTTTACTATATTAGCCTAGTTTTATAAAGATATTACGTGAATAGACCAATTCAGAAAGTAATTACAAATATAGACCAGTTTTTGTTTAACTGGTCTATACCGTTGGCGATTTTTCAAAAATCGCCAACGGGCGATTTTTCAAAAATCGCCCAGAGGGTATAGCCACAAACAGCCTACCTTTCTCTCTCATTTTCACCCTTTCCTCAAAACCTATGCAAAATTCTTTAATGGCAGATGGGATCTGAAATCTAATTTCATGCTCCTTAAAACATTTGTTCGGTGATAAATCTATAGATCGAGTTCACGTTGCTTAGCAAATTTCAGCTAGTTGAAGGTAAATTCACGAAACCCTAGTTTTTTTGTCTAATTTCTGTATTTTGATGAACTTAGTAAATGGTTATGTTAAGGTAAGAGGTTGGTTTAATGTGTACGTACTGAACGAATTGTATATTGATCTGTAGAATGGCGAGAAATATGGTGCCTACGCTTTGCTACTACGACGGCGAACTACTTGTCGATGATCAAAGAAACGGTAAATATGTTGATGGAATTTGTAAACCAGGAAGAGTGCGAAAAGGTTGTAATTTGATGGAATTAAAAGAAGCTGTGTACAAAACGACGAAGATTAGTAAAGAAGATTTTGAACTTGAGCTGGTGGTTAACTGGCCTACGGACTCGGGTTCTAAAGCAATAGCATTAGCGGACGATGACGATGTAGAAGTAATGTTTTCTGCTGTTGCAAAATCTATTGAGTTATATGTAGGGCAAATAGCAAAGCAACAACAAGAACATCAGGTGTCATCTCCCGTTGTGAGTAGTGGAATTGGATATTATACACAGATGTTGGAGACTGCGGATCCATCTACTGATTACGTATCTCCTAGCTATAGCAATCCGTTTCCAAATGATGGAATACACCGTCCTCCAGCAATGCAGTACGAATTTATGCCGTACGAAGACGCGCAGCCGTTTACGCAACAAAGCAACATTTATTGCAACCCGCCTAGGGATGCTAATACGAGTGCAAGGTAAAAAAAATTTGATGAATTGGTAGATGTACTATTATGTAGATAATTTTTCTGAAGCTATGTCGTAATTTAAACAGCTTCCATCAACAAGACATTCAACATGACGAAAGCGATGAACATGTTAATGCAAATTTGTCGCAGTCAATGTATCCTAATCCATGCGAACTATATGATATGAGTCAAAGGTATGTTTACAGATTGTGCTATATTTTTCGTCTCATTTGGTCTCTATTGTCGGTTAGTTGACTACGTTATATCAATTAGGTATATGACAGCTGATTCTGGTGCACAATGGAGTGCTGGACCATCCATCCATTCTCCGTATGCAAATTTTGACAATGATATGGATGTTGGTGGGAATGCAGCCGTGGATGAAGAACGTCATGTAGATAGCATGGTCGTTGCTTCTATGAATGTTAACGAAGACTCTTGGATACAAAGAATGCAAGTTAACAACGAGCCGTTGAACTATGACTTCCCTGCAGCAGATGACAATGATGCAGATAGTGATGAAGCAGAGATGGAAGTGCCTTTGGATGATGATCTTTGCACCGCTCAAATGTTGACAAGATCTGTTGTTGCTAATCTTCAATTTTCCAGTGAACGATTTTCGACCTCTTGCGTTCAAGCTGGCTTCAGTGTTGGAATGGTTTTTGAGACAAAAGATAAGTTTCTTCAACAACTAACGGAATGGTCAATTCTGCATGCTGTTTCATACAAACCGATAAAGTCGAACAAAACACAATATACCGCTATATGCACCGTTGAAGGTAATTGTCCTTGGAGAATACATGCCATAGTTTCGAAAAAATCCGAGTCGGGATGGTGGGAAATTCGGAAGTATCCAAGCGAACACACTTGTGTCAACCCAATAGTTAATTCCAACCATAAGCAAGCAACTTCGAAATTTCTTGTGACAAAAATAATGTCTTTTGTCAAAGCCGATTTGGATATTTCAGCTGGTACAGTCCAGGTGCTTGTGCACGATCAGTTGTTCATCAACATAAGTTACATGAAAGCGTGGCGAGCTTTAAGCAAAGCAATAGAGAGAATTTATGGTGATTGGGCAGAATCGTACTCGACTTTACCACAGTATTTTGACGAGATAAAAAGAACGAACCCTGGCTCTATAGGTCACGTGACACATAATGAAGTGGGAGTGTTCGATCGCGCTTTTTGGGCATTTGGGCCTTGCATTACAGGTTTTGCACATTGTCGGCCGTTGTTATGTATTGACGGGACACACTTGTACGGTAAATACAAAGGCACATTGCTTGTTGCAACCGCGATAGATGCAGATGATTGTCTTTATCCTTTGGCATTCGCAGTAGTTGAATCGGAGTCATGTGATTCTTGGGGTTGGTTTTTTTCTTGCATGCTAGAATTCATACATAGTGTTCGCGGTCGTTGTATTACTTTCATATCTGATAGGATGAAAGGAATTCCAAAAGCTTTACACGGGAAATGGCGACAACCGCATAAGCATCGATATTGTGCAAGACATCTCAAAGCCAACTTTCAAGCGGCAGGATTCAGAGATAAGCGTTTGACAGGATTATTTTATTCGGCAGCGTGCGCGTCCGAAGTAGTTGAGTACCTGAAAATCAGAGAAGAGATAAAAGCAACAAGTAGACGTGCGCATGAGTGGATTGAGCGGAGTCTAGGTAATTTTGAAGAAAACTGGGCTTTGTGCAAAGACGATGGAGGACGCTTTCATGTAATGACAACTAATGCTTCTGAAAGTTTTAACGGCGTATTGAAAGGAGCTAGATCGCTACCTATAAAGGCTTTGGTTGCACGAACATTCTATCGCTCAGTTGAATATTTCTGCAAGCGTCGCCAAATTGCAGATGAACTAGCGACACGCTTGACTCCAAAGTGGGAAGCCAAAATAGCAGAAAGAGCCAGCGAAGCACGTCGCTGCAGACTAGTACGATTTAGTCAAACCGAATGGCAGGTAATTCACTACTTTGGTGATGAATACAAAGTTATAATTGACGGCACCAACTGCTCGTGCACATGCAACATTCCGATACTGCAGAAGATACCATGCTCTCATGTAATGGCAGCTTGTTCGGCGCAAGCAGGTGGTGCTAATAGAGCACATCATGACTTAGCGTCAAGTTGGTACACCGTTGACAGCTACAAAGCCGCTTATAAGCCGGAGTTTCATCCCGTGCGTGATAGGAGATTTTGGGGCGCAAATAACGGTACTCAGATATTGCCTCCGACTGTGAGACGGCCACCGGGGAGGCCACGGTCTACAAGGATGAAAGGTGTGATGGATGAAGGCCAGTCGTCCAAGTCAATCAGGTGTACCAAATGCGGTGTGCTAGGTCATAATCGTAAGCGATGTGTTACTGCCGTGTAGATGTGTTTGTACTATTTAACTTCTATGTAATTGAACTCTACTTTCTGCTTAACATGTCCTGTTGTTTGCTGCTGTTCTAATTTTTTGTCAAATGCTATATATTGTTTGTTATGTATGAAATTACCTGATGCTGTCTAGTAGCAGCAGCAGGAAAAAAGATCCTGGCGATTTTTGAAAAATCGCAAATAAAAATCGCCAATGGGCGATTTTTCAAAAATCGCCCTCCAAAACCTGCTGCTGCTGAAAAACAGCAGCAAGTCCATACCATACAAAATGCAAAACATGAATGTGCAATCCAATCAATACCATTCCATACACAATGCAAAACATCATTAATATTGATATCCAATCAGTCCACAAAAGCATCAATAGCATCCATATCCAATCAATACACAACACAGTTTAAAGTGCATAAACATATCCTATATAATGGACGTATCATCTACGCAAGCGACGAACTTCCATAGGCGTACGACGACGACGGCGTTCCGGCTGTTGGGACATGTACACTTCTTCCTCTATCTCGGTGGTAGGATCAAACGTACATGGTGGTTGAGAAGGTCCATGAGTGAAATCTTCCGGTTGTTGAGAAGGGCCTTCTTCGAACGAAGTTCCTTCACCTCTTCTGTGTCGCCGCCTGTAAGTAAGTAGGAGCGGCGGTGTCTCCCCTTGAGGTGCAGGTATGTCTGCTGGAGGTGGAGGTATAGGGGGGAAGGACGTCTAGGCCTCTCTAATTTGTTTCTTCCCAAGACTGCGCGTAGAATGTTTTTTATGTTCATGCACATTCCTTTCGACTGCGCATCTTGATCTAGACGTTATTCGAGCTGTTCGGCGGTTTCCAACGCCTTGTAAATGCCATCAGCCTGTACAACGCAAATAGAATTAGTTATCTTTTTTCGACAATATAGTTAAATTAACGGGGTTCAGTATACTTACAACGTTTCTCTCAAGAGGGGCACGGGGGGTGTATGGATGGTGGGGAATAGCCTGTGCAGGCGCCTGAAGAACATATCTACGCGTGATGTGCCAATACCACCGCATGTATGTCTCTAGAGGGGTGAGCGGTTCTCTCTCAAATTGCGTAAACAAATGGCGCTGATTCCATATCTCCATAGCATTTGCAATTTCCCCGACCTGGTATTCGTCATTATAAACTGGAGCGTTTTCTGGAATATGTTGCGCCATTGCAAACTGACGCATTACCCTATCGGGTAGGTGGTGTGCGAAACGAGTAGTGCAAATGAGTGGAAGTCTGGCAGTCCACAGATATCTCGCGGCCGTGCATATAGCCGGAAGACCCTCCAATACATCCTGCGTGTATGGAGCCCAGGTCACTGCAGCTGGGTCTAGAACGTCTAACTCGTTGCGGTAGAAGCGCACATTCCGCCGGGGGGTCTGAGATGTCTTTTTTGGACCAACCCATCTGTCAAAAAGCGAAGAAGCAATATATTAGCGTAAACACATTTCAAATTAAAAAATTAATTTTCAAAAGACATGAAGTTATACCGAGATCCAAGAGGGTGTGTGTGATCGACGACAACATTTCGGACTTGGATCCGTCCGACAGGTAGATATGTCCATGACCAAATCTATAGGGAAAAAACAATTTAGCTACTTAAAACATATTTCGAATATCGTCAAAGTAGGAAGATAAATTATACTTGTACCTGAACAAGCGTCAAACACCCGCCTATAAGCTTAGTCACCATAAGAGCGAGATTGGAGAGCTCCATATAGGTGTACGCCAAAACAGCACTACCCCATGAGTACTGGGCACACTGATCGAGATCGGCTAAATATGGTAGCCATTTCAAGTCCACGCGATTTTTGGAATGATCGCACATTAAACGAGATGTAATGATGTGTAGAATAATGGCTCGAGCCCGCTGCTGTATTTGAACCTCTGTAGCATCGGCAGGTATATCATCAGCTACAGCGTGTCGAAACCATTTCACTTCTACCATGTCGCTACCCCTTACCTGCTGCGGAGGAGGAGTAATACCGAGCAAATCGGTGCACAACTGAATATAATCGTGATGGCCCTCACCCATAACCGGATTGCCTTCTATAGGCAAACCTAAAAGCACGGCCACATCCCCTAATGTGATCGCCATCTCTCCGACGGGAAGATGGAATGTAGATGTCTCTGGTCTCCATCTATCGACAAGAGCAGTGACCAGATGATGATCTAACTGGAAGTAGCCTAACCGCAGTACTGTCGAAAAGCCCGCCCGATCAATCTCCTCTAATACTCTTGGATGATGTGAAGTGACTTTCTTGAGAGAAATAGAGTGATCTATGGTGAAATCTGCTTCTTCGCTCTGTTTAACATTACATGTACATACATTAACATTCAGACAATTTGCGAAACAAAAATCATAGGAAATTACCATCATATACGCTTCACTAGACGTGCGGTGTCTAGGCTGTAAGTACAACACGCTCGGGTCTACTGGACCAGGCTCCATCTCGATGTAATCTACAACACAAAGATTAAAGCATTCAACCTTTAACTATCTTAAAATTTAATTTTCTTCAATCAACACTAAAGTACACGCAATTGAACGATCATTCACTTGCAAACACCTCGTACTACAATCTACAACATATAACTTTCACTACATCTTGCAAAAATTGAAATCTAAAAACCCTAAAAAAGCCCTAATTCTACAAATTGAAGATGAGTGCATTACCAATATCCTCCACTATTCCGGATGTTGAAGCCATCGTCCGAATGAGCTTAGAATTTGGTTAAAAAACAAAGAAAATATTAATTTTTGGGAGGGAGAAAGTTGAAACCCGAAATGGGTTATTGGGAGCTAGAGTGAATGTTAAAAGAGTGAGTGGAAGATGCTTGGCTGGCTGTCTGTTTTGTAACAGGCGAAACAGTTGGCGATTTTTCAAAAATCGCCCACTGGCGATTTTCGAAAAATCGCCAATAAACACACATTGGGCTGCCTTTTAAGGCAGCTATTTGTTTACACTTAAAAGATGACATTTTCAAACAAATTCACCCGACGAGAGATACTTGGACATAACCATCAATTTCAGAGAAAATCAAACATACATTCTACAAATAGGTGAAATTATGCCTCAATTACAGAATGCTAACAATATATAGAACTAATAACACAAAACTAATAGCGTACGGTCTACGAAAGTTGAAAATATCCATCGATTACATGAACATAAATAAGGTACCCAACATAAGGTTCATGCTATGAAATCGTTTGTCATACGGTTCCATTGCGAACATAAGCTAAAGATGACATTTTCTTCTCTACCAACATTTTCTATTCATTTCTTCAACTAATTTTTTCAGACGCCTAACTTCAGCTTGCATTTCGAGGGCGTATTGCACTCCTCGAGCACACAATGGAGGATCGATCCACTTCATAAAATTACAGCACTCCACTATGCCAGGATTCATCATATGATCTTCGTACGAAGCACAACCGTAAAATCTTCGTCCAACATTGGTTTCAGTTCTGGCTACGACAACCACGCATTCATCGCCACATCGGCAAGTTGGATAAGCACCGGATGACAACGTAGGACCTACAGGATTAACAGGACTTAGTACTTTACCTTCAATAGAAATTTGCTTGCCCGGTCTTTGGTTCGCTACAACTTCACGTAACCGAGTGTTGAGAGGTGATGTTCCCGAATGGAACTTTTGACGTATCGGCTCAAATTGCGTTTTCGGAACAAATTCAACATCACTTAGATCCGTAATATCCCTTCGAGCTTCAAAATCATCGTAACATTTCAACATCGTCTCGTCGTCTATCTCCCAATCATCCATAATTAGTCCAACTGCGAGTACGTTAACATTGGTTAGAATACACATCAGCTACGAATTAGGATTTTAGATAGCGTAAACATATTATAAATCGATTTACATTACCTAGTACCGAAGATTAAACTTACTTGTTGAGAAACTTTGATTGTATCTTGTGAGAATCGGAATTTTTTGGGTTTTTAATGAAGAAGTAGGTAGGGTTTGCGGAGTTTCAGAAAAATTATGATGAGTTTGGTAAAGTTGATAATGAAGAAGAAGGAGGGTTGCTGGTTGGATTTATAGCTGGAATTCATTTAGGCGATTTTTCAAAAATCGCCCAGATTTATCTCTGGGCGATTTTTGAAAAATCGCCAACGCTATAGACCAGTTAAACGAAAACTGGTCTATATTTGTAAATACTTTTATAAGTGGTCTATTTCTGCTATATGTTTTCAAAACTAGTCTAATATGGTAAATTTTCCTATATTTTTTAATGTACTTTTATCAGCTAAAAACGAGGTGAAAATTATGCTTATACGTACTAAAATTTTTAAAGCCCACCACAACTTACCTCCTAATTTTCAGTCACTCCGTCACACACTTTATTTTTCTCAAGAACCCTAAATACCCAATTCGTTCATCCCAATTCATACGAAATGCCACCTCCAACCACCGCGCCACCCTATCGTCGTCCTCCTTACCGCCTTCATCTCATTGCCCCCGGTAAGATTGGTAATATGTTTGTTATTCGTTTCCCTTCTATCAGATGTTTGTTATTCATATCTGTAATAACGCTCTTGCAAATATAAGCTTCATTACCATGAGTTTTTCTCCATTACTATTAGGAGCATCACGCTGATGGGAAATAGCGATTAATGGTGCCTCTTTTAGTTGTATTTTGCTGCTTGTTTGAATGAAACCAACCACTAACTCCCTTTTGTATTTCTACAGGAAGTTCAGCAATAACAGAAGGGTCAAAATCATTCAAGATTGGTACATGAGACCCAGGCAATTTGCATTGCTGATTTTCAGAAAGATCATGAGGCTAGTTTTTTAATTAAAACTTGTCCCTTTATATGTGAAGGGTAATTAATAGTGGAGCGAAGATTAACAATGGGAACAATCTAGATCTGAAGCAGAGAACTTATTACTGATCTGACAAATCTTGTTTCTGGTCATATGCACTGGCTGAAAGAACTGGTTTGTGTTTATAACTTTTTTGTTTCTTCTTCATTTTGTTAAGTAACTTTAAACTCATATTTGATTTTTTTTTTCTTCAGGTAATGATAGACTTTGTCAATTGGGAAACGCTGCAATGGAGAACAAGTCATTTTTGGATGAGAGTGTATCTACAGTTGGAACTGAAACATTTGACGCCAAGAGAAAATGTGCAGTCTTCAACGCAAGCTCAGCGCGACTTCAAAGATGGTGTTGATTATTCTTTAGCAAAACACTATCGAATGGAAGTGCTTATCCAGCAATGGTTAGTTGTTTTTAATCTTTCTTTGGACATTTGCTATTCTATTAATTTATCGGTGCCGACATTTTACCCTTGTGTTCATTTTTTTTGTTATTGTATACATATGGAAAATTTTGAAGGTAAGTTTGAATATATGGTTTTTGCAATTAAATCATTTTATCATCGTTCACGGCTTCGGCATGAGTTAGTAAAGGATCCTTTTGACAAGATTTTTTGACTTTGAGATGATGACAATGCAAGTACTAATGCTTATATTTTTTGTTGTTTAATAAATTAGCAACTACCAAGTGCTTATAGTGTCAATCATATTTATGTGCATCTTTTGCTAACTATGTTTAAACAATATATTGGTATTACATTTCTATTATTCAAATTAATTCGTTAAAAGGGCCCGAAGCATCTTCGGTTTACAAAATAGATTTTTTTTAATTAAGATACCGTTGCTTATGTCTTTAATTTCAGATGCCGATAAGAGTTGTGAATCAAATTCCTAGTTGTCATTGACTGTCTTGTGCCATAAAACTATTTGTTTTGCATTATAAACATATTTACTAAGTTTGTGAGGATTCTTTAGGTCAATTAGTGGCTGCTGTTAGTAATGTTTTGATTCATTTTTGGCCACCTACTTTAGGAAGCGAAAGCTACTGGTTGCAAGAGTTGAGCCGCAACGAAGACAAATTCAATTCATGTATCCATCCATCTGACTAATTCATCTTTGCTTATTATTGAATACCTATCAAGCAAGTTATACCTCTCTTGAATTCATGATTTAACCTTGATTATTTCAGGATTGGAGCTTCAGATTTATCGTTTAGCTTTAGATGAAAAGTAAGTACATAATTACACTCGAAGTTGGAATTTGAAGTATTTTTACAGGTATGATGGATTAGCTTCACTCTGTGATGAAATACCTCAAAATTTGCTAGGATGATTTTATTGCACATTTGTAACAACTCTTATATACTTGAGTGCTTTCTAGAAGTAAAACTTGAATATTTTGTGGTTGGGACATGTAGATAAAGCACAGTGGCATCTATATTTCTGCAGTCATCACGTAGCCATGTTTATTTTGGTGAAGATGTTGCAAGAAAATGCATAATTTTTATAAAGATGCTACACTCCACCTCATTAGTGGAGAGCAGGAGACCTATATAGTAGATTGCTACATAGAACCCATCAATCATTTATGTAATTTTATTACTTGAAAAATGGAAGGATAGATGTATACATGATTGCAATGTAGTATGAATGAACGTTGTTTTTATTAGTACAATATTTTGGTTTCAACTACAAATTAATTTTAAATTCATAGGTGCACTGCAACAGTGCCTCGTTTGAATTTATCACAATTGACAAAAACAGTTGTAAAAGACTATGTTGCAATTGAAAAAAACATTTATAAAAGACCCTACTGCAACTGGCAAAAATAGTTGTAAAGGAACTTATTGCAACGAGCGTTGCCAGTTGTAAAATGCATCCACTCTATTACAACTTCGCATATTACGACTGCTGCATGCTCGTTAAAGACCTATTATAACTGGCATTGCCAGTTGCGAAGTGGATATTTTGTTGTAATGACAATATCTTTATTTTTTTTTGTTTTTATTGGCTTCGTACTATTTGATTTAGCAAGCCTATAGTAGACTAACTTCTCTATTGGTCGGTCTGATAATATCATAACTGGTAAATCACATTTTTTTTGGAAAATAAGCTATATTTCTTTTGCTTAAAATGCTAAAAGTTGTTTGTTGAGCATTGAATGCAAACTAGGATAGTTGATTGCTTAATGATGAATTATGAATAGTTATTTGTTATATTCTTACTGGTTATAATTGAAATGTATAATTATTTTGACAATGGTATGAGTCAAAATGAGGAATTTGATCTACGATGAACTTAAATTACTAAAAGCTTGAATATTTGAAATTTTAAAGTTCGAAAGTACTTGAAGTTCACAAAAGCTTATATATTGGATAAAAGAATTTGAATTTTTTAATTTGTTATGTTTAAAATTTTAGTTTTCGAAAAATAAAAAATAAAATTTCTTAAGTTCAAAATTTCTAAAAATTACGCATAAGAACATAAATTTAGTATGCTGCTAAGGGTGCATTTACTTTCTCAAAGAGGGAAATAGAAAATGGACAAACTTTAAAATAAATTTAGGTTGAAAAACATCAAGTTTTATTTTTAGGCTAAAAGACAAATGCTAGTTATAATTAGCATTATATTCGACTTTAACATTATAAAATGCTACTTAAAACTAGCATTATATTCAATTTCACAACATTGTTAAATTGAAGGATGTTGAACCTCATAATGCTGTTCTTTTCAAATAAAAATTAATTGGTAGATTTGATTTGCATGGTCATATCTCATGTTTTGTAATTAATTGTTGAATAAAAAATATAAAATTGTGGTATTAGGAAGAGTAAAAATTAAGTAGATTGTATTAAATTAAAATGGTACTAGTAAGAGGAAATTAATGTGCCTTTAGCACCATACAAAATTCAAAAACATTAATTGTCAAACGGTTGGCTATCAAAGTTACTTTAATAACATTAACTTCAAAAAAAATTAGTGTTGTTGGACTTTAGTTTAATAATGTTATAACTAAATTTTCTACCGTCTTCGAATGGACTTAAACGAGCGAATTCGACTACAAACTGATGAAGGAATGAATTCAGAAGCTTGAAAATTATCAAGAATGACAAATTGAGGGAACTCGACAATTTTTGGCTAAGTATTAAATATGCAAAACCCCTCGTCGGAAACCCCTCGTCAAAAACCTCTCGTTGAAAACAAAAAAAATGTTTGCACGAAAAATGGCTAAAACAAATAGAAAAACAAACTTAAAGCAAAATGATTCAAAAATTATATTTTTAGAGAATGGCTGGTTTTCAAAAATTTAGATTTTTAACCTTCTGTATTTTTGGATTTTATTAAAATTTAGATTTTTAGAATAAGCAATATTAAAATTCTTAAAACTTGTACATTAATAAATAATATAGATTTGAACGCTTATTAGAAATACACATTTAAAGTTCATAATTAAGATTAGGGGAAAGTAATTTAAAGGACAAAGATTTGTATATTTAATTTAAAGGACAAAGATTTGTATATTTTTTGCCTCAATGACACAACCTCAATATTTTTACCACAAGGACAAACATTCTCCTAAAAATTATTCATAAGGACAAACATTTTCCAAAATTATTCATAAGGACAACAAAACTGCTACCAAGCTAAAAACTGATATCTAAAAACTGCTACCGATAACTACAAACTGATACCTACAAACTGCTATCAATGACTAAAAACGATACCTAAAGAAAGTTGTTCTTCAGGATAAAATATTGAAGGTTTGTCCTTGAGGCAAAAACGCTGAGAAATTTTGTCCTTGACAATAATTTCCTGTTAAGATTAAGTGGTTAAATAAGTGAACATTTATCTGAAACAAATAGTATTGGCTATACCTAAAATTTACTTGTTCATAAAATTTTACACTAAAAAAATAACAAAATAACAAAATAACTTTCACGTGTGCTAATAGTTTGATCTAGTATTAAATTATAGGTTAAAAATTACACGCATGAACTATATTAATTAGAATTTATATATCCAAACATCAAATTTTTGTATAATAGGGATATGTTTAATTTGCAAAACAAAATAACAAAACAAGTAGGTATCTTAAAAAAATTTGAAACTAAAATAATCAAACTTACACTAAGAGATGTTTGTCTTACTGTATGCTTGCTAAATCAAATAGCATGAAGTCGAATAATATTCATTTTTTCTTCTTTTCATAGCGTTGATATGTTTTCCTTGCTTCTCTCAAAATAAGATGCATTTTTTCTCACTTCATATTACTAATATTTTTTCTTAGTATTGGCTTTCTGCAAATATATATTCTACCGGTTCCTTCACTTCTTGTGCATCATCCTTATAAGAAGTCCATCCCTCCTTATATATGTGTGTATAAACACAACCCTATGTTTTAAGCATGTAATTTATCATTACTCTCTGCTATACACTGTAAAAAAATATTATATTTCTAATATATATGTATATGTATATTTATATATATTATACCTTACCCGTATTTATGCACTAAGGCCATATAAGAAAAGCTCGTTTTTTGCCTTTAATTATGGATTAATTACCATAATTATCATGAACCTTCCTATAAGGTTTAATGCTATTTATTAACCTATTTACTCTATCTGATATGATTTTTACGTTACTATTTATAGACTGTTGATATTTTTATATGTACGTAAATTTTAGGCTAAAAATATCCCTAAGCATGCGTAGATATATTCCTTCTATAATATTTTTGCTTCCAATAATAATTGTTCAAACGTCCAACTTCCATTTTCATATATAAGCCTCTGTTTCATAAAATAATTTACACAATAGCTACTATCCTTAGCTGGAGAAAATTGACTTGTGAGTGTGTATGGGAGAGGGGATGTGTATTCAAAAATGAAATCAAAATACCAAACTTATTTTACAAATATAATAGAGTCAACACCTCTATTTTGAGAAAACAAAACTTTACAATTTAAACCCTTTATATTCTATTCAACATTTAGTATACGACTTGAAGTGAAACGAGATTCATATTTGTCTAAATTACGAAAACAGGAGGTTCAAATTACAAGTAGAAGAATCCATACTTTGCATACTATTTTCTAATTTTAATTTTCTTTCAGAACCCTCCATCACAACAATAGAAATTAGTAATGGAAGTTGAATAGAACATAAATTATTCAAATTGCAAACAACAAATTAAATTCTACTATATTAACATAAAACAATTAAGATTCCAATTAATCCAAGAATTGACTTTTATTGGGGAAATTTAAGGGTTTAGATTTTAAGATTTTAGCATGCAAAATTCCCCAAGGAAAAAGGAAAATCCAAACTTTTACTACACAAATTACTAAAATGTGTAATACTAAAATTCTCACTCATAGATAGGTTTTCATGTTTCCCTTTGGATTCGGTATCACGTCTTTGTCTAATTTCTCCTCCATTTTTCTTTTTTTTTTTGGAATATACAACAATTCAATTGTATATAGATTAAATTCAGAATACAGAGATCAGGGAAAAATAGAAATAGGAAAACACACACACACATGTGTGTGTGTATCTATAAGTATAAATATCCCTAAGCATGCGTAGATATATTCCTTCTATAATATTTTTGCTTCCTATAATAATTGTTAAAACGTCCAACTTCCATTTTCACATATAAGCCTTTGTTCCATAAAATAATTTACAAATAGCTACTATCCTTGGCTAGAGAAAATTGACTTGTGAGTGTGTATTGGAAAGGGGATGTGTATTCAAAAATGGAATCAAAATACCAAACTTATTTACAATAATATAATAGAGTCAACACCTCTATTTTGAGAAAACAAAACTTTATAATTTAAACTCTTTATATTCTATTCAACATTTAGTATACGACTTGAAGTGAAACGGGATTCATATTTGTCTAAATTACGAAAGCAGGAGGTTCAAATTACAAATAGAAGAATCCATACTTTGCATACTATTTTCTAATTTTAATTTTCTTTCAGAACCCTCCATCACAACAATAGAAATTAGTAATGGAAGTTGAATAGACTATAAATTATTCAAATTGCAAACAACAAATTAAATTCTACTATATTAACATAAAACAATTAAGATTCCAATTAATCCACGAATTGACATTTTATTAGGGGAATTTTAGGGTTTTAGATTTTAAGATTTTAGTATACAAAATTCCCCAAGGAAAAAGGAAAATCCAAAAATTTATTACACAAATTACTAAAATGTGAAATACTAAAATTCTCACTCATAGATAGGTTTTCCTGTTTCCCTTTGGATTTGATATCACGTCTTTGCCTAATTTCTCCTTCAGTTTTCTTTTTTTTGGAATATACAACAATTCAATTGTATATAGATTAAATTCAGAATCCAGAGATCAGGGAAAAATAGAAATAGAAAAACACATACACACACGTGTATATATATAATACTTATTACAATTGACTTAATAAAGTCCCGAAAATTAATCCCGAAATTGAAGAAGACTAGAAACCCAAATTTGGTGATAATAGTAGGCCATAATATATATTTGAAAGAAGACTAGAAACCCAAATCTAGCCATCGTCGTCATAAGAGCTCGAGGCAGTATGCAAAGTATAAGTCAATGTGAAGGTCGACGTTCACAGTAAAAGTCAAATCACAAGTTCAAGGAAGTTCAATATGCTGTGCAAGTCACAAATCCGAGTAATCGATGTACAAAGTCAATCGAATGTGCAAGTCATAGTCCAAATCAAGTCAAAGAGGCTATGTTCTTGTTCAATTTTCAAACCCTTATGTGTACAATTGTTCAAGTGTTACAATAGAAAAAATCCTCAATTCAATTTAGGGTTTACAAAGTTTAAAACGTAAGAAATGAGAAAAGGGAATTCGACCCCTTCCACGAAGCCCTAGGTCCATATTTATAAGGTTCGGCAACTGACAGGCTTCGGCGTCCATTGGCTTCGGCATTAGCAGCATTGTCGATCATCAAAGTTGATATTCTATTGGCTCGACATTAACAGCACCGTTGAACATCAAAGCCAACATTCGTGTATTCACATAGCTAAACTTCGGCATTGATTGAATAGGATCAATCTCAACATCTCTAAACTCGACGTTGATAGTTTCTTCTTCGTCGATCAACTTTTATTGCCACTACATATTGACATTGATGAAATGTGACATTAGTAGAAGCGTCTTCGACGACCCTTTTTGGTGTATTGATGGTTCTCAGCATGAATGTCAACAATGATGACTCCATATCTTGAGACCTTCTTTGATTGATGGTTGACGACATTGAATGACGGCGACATTGACGACCCTTGACGTCGATAGTTAGTAGCTTACTAAATGCAGCATTAACTTCATTTGGGGATATCGACGACGACAGTCATCAACATCGCATATGTAGATGTATGGAGTCTCCCAAGCATGTTCATAAGAGTCGACGTTGTAATAGTATTGAACCTCGGCAACATTTAAAAAACAATGTAAGGCAGTTCTGATGAGCAACGACGTTGGGATGGAGAACACCATCAGTACATAATAACTCTGATCATGATTAAGCATAGTTGACTTTGGCAACATCGACATTGATATGATATGACTTCATTCAATATTGCTTCGCAAATCATGAGCCTCGACGTCAATCATAGTACTATTCGGCGGTCGTCGTGACTCGTGGAAGACAACGTTCACGCTTTGTAGTCCCGGGCTTTATCGAGGCTAATGAACTTTATGTGACATCGCTATTTTTTGACACTATTTCCTTAAACATCTTCGATGATGATGATAGTAGTAACAATTAATTTTTTGTTAATTTTTACGGGGTGTTATTAAATGACCAAATTTTTTTCATCCTAGCATGCTTTATGTTGGCTGATTCGTAGGCATCATAGGTTGGATCCTTGGGGTGATGAATCTAACCTTGAATTCACTTGACATATTTCCCTAAGACCTTTTGCTTACAAGACGTATGTTCTATAACCAGCAAGAAGCAATGCCGATAAGTGTAGCCCGAAAAAGGGTGAATTTAGCTAGGTCGTTGATGCGGTTGGTCCTCATATTGGCATTGAAAGTGGACGGATGATTGGAGGGGTCTGAGCTTCCATTGTAATATTCCATGTTGGGCATTGTAATCTTCAAGGAATGTGGGATTACAAAATATCCTTTGAGAAAAGTTCCTTATTCTCGTTGTTCGAAAGAGCCTCCTCATTTATATTACACCTTCAAACATGATGTACCTCTCTACTTAGCTCTGTAACCTCATTACTGTTAGTTTCTGTTCCTCTAGGACCATTTGCTTTGCCTACAATGGACAACGATCGGTAATTTTCCTAGGTGTCACACGCTACTCTGGCCGGGGTGCATGAACTACGCATTTCCCTGGGGCCATAGCTGCCTAACCGGGGACCTAGATCCATGTAAGTTCCTATTCTGAGATCAAGCTCTCATCACGAGAGTAATTGCGATCCTAGGACTAAGATGTGTGTTCATCGCGGTCTCGGACTTTTCCATGTCTTTTCATGCTCATTTGCTCGAAACATAGGTCCCATGCCTATATTCCCCTTTTAGTCGAGTGATGGAAGACAATCGGGTAGGAGCAAGGGAATGACGAGCTGAGGAGCTCTTACCTATTAGAGGGAAGCCCTCAAGAGCCAATATATTATGCACGTTTTATTTTCTTCATCATGATATCACTTAAATATCTAGAGCTTATTCAATGATCAAAACAATACTAATATATATATTTAATTGCAAAGTCCAACACTAAGTCTATTGTGCAATCCGATAACAATTATCGGTTAACCACTTTTCTTTGGCCACACTACAACAAAAACAATCATCGATAGTGGCTGAAAACCATTATAAATGATAACTATAACAGTTCAGTAAACAATATAGTTCAGTAAACAATATATATCGACATGTTATAAGAAAACAATGGCTTGGTTATAGCACAAAAAACGATTATAAAACATCTTTTATAGCACTTTTTTCTGTTATTGCAAGTCTTTTATGGCGATTTAATAAATGTTGCATATGACATGTTATAATACATACTGAACTATTCATAACACAAAAAGTGCATAAATTTTTTTTTACTTTCGGTAACGCTTTTCTTAAAAGCTTTTTATTACGTTTTCTAAGTGCTATGGTTTACTTTTTTTGCATTTCAAAAATTTTTTGCATCCTGTAAATCACGATAGTAAATACATATCAAAATTTTGCATTAAGAATATTTCTAAAAATAAATCCATTTAGATAATGAAAATCATAGGAAATATTAAATATAATGATATCACATTGTATTAAACATACCAAATATTCACACTCATAAGATTTCAAAGTTTTAACTACATAAATCTTTATTGTACATGTACACAAAAAACAAGTAGCTAGTTGTTCGCATTAAAAAAAAACATCTCAAATCTTTCATTCTCTCATCTACAAATGAAATGAATATCTCAGTTATGAATAAAATTGAAAAATGAAGTATCTATATTAGAAAAAACTTTTTGCTAAATATTTCTTATCAAAAATATTCCAAATGTCTAAATTTTTTATTTTTTTTCCGAAATCTCCTTTGCATGGCTAGCACTGGGAAAAATCCGAAACATAAGAAATATATTTACACGATCGAAACATGATTGAAATCATAATATATCAATCACATGCACCCGCACGGGTAAACTATCCAAATATTTTTTTGGCAAAGCATAGACTATCCAAATATTTACTTGTATATATCTTATAAAGTGTGTATGTCATGTAGCATACACCTCCATTAAGCATTAAAACATACATTTTAGCAATATTAGCCAGTTCGCTAACATTTCCAAAGAAACACGAGCATGAAAAGAACCAAAAGCGATTCAAGTGTCATCGAATACCCACACTTAACTCAAACAAGCATATAAGCACATATGTTTATGTATTTATACAACTAAACCTGTAGAAGTAAGACTACGACTTTTAAACTAATATTAATTTAGTAGGTAAAGCAAAAAAAATCTAAACAAGAGCATGTTTCCTAGTAAAAACAATAAATCAGAATGGTCGTGTGCATTGTTGTTATTATCGTCGTCGTTAGTATTATTATTATACACTTAATTAACTTTTATAAACTTAGTTAATTATTATTATCATTATTAAGTTGATTAATTTTTATAAACTAAGTTAATTATTATTATTATATTAAATTAGTTATTTATTTATAAAACTTAGTTGTTCTTTTATAAAATTTAGAAATTTATAAAATGAATTAGATGTAAAGATGTTGAATAATTTATAATTTATAATTGTTGTTGTCATTATAAACTTAATTAATTTTCTTAAACTTAGTTAATTTATTATTATTATTATTATAAACTTAGTTGATTTTATAAAAAAAATTAATTCTTCTTAAACTTAATTGATAAAGTTAATTGTTATAGACTTAGTTGTTGTTGTTGTTGTTGTGTTGTTGTTGTTACTATTCTTATTTTTTTAATATAAATCTAGTCGCATTTTATAAAACTTAGTTAAATTGGTTAATGCTTTATCATGTATCATTATTATTGTTGTTGTTCTAAACTTAATTATTTTTTATGAAACTTAGTTACTTTTATAATTTATTAGTATTGGTATTATTGTTATTGTTATTATTATAAACTTAGTTAATTGTTATGATACTTCGTTAATTTTTATAAACTCAGTTTGTTAACCGTTAATATTGCAATTATGATTTCTTTTGTTACTATTATTGTTATTAGTAGTATTATGATTATAAACTTAGTTCATTTTCATAAACATTAGTTAAATTATTATTATTACTAATTTAGTGATTCATCGTAAACATTGGTTAAATTATTATTATTATTATTATTATTATTATTATTATAAACTTGGTTAGTTTTTATAAACTTATTTAATTTTTTCAAAACATAATTGACGAAGTTAATTATTATAAACTTAGTTAGTTTTTATAAACTTATTTAATTTTTTCAAAACATAATTGACGAAGTTAATTATTATAATCTTAATTAATTTTTTATTTTATTTTATAAATTTAGTTAATTTTCATAAAACTTAGTTAACTTGGTTAATATTTTATAATTTATTATTATTACCAGTATAAATCGCACGTTCGTGCATCTAATAGTTAGAGATATTTGCTATTTATTCAATGAAAAGTTAATGAACATTATACAAGTGCAAAATCTTTGGTGATCACAAACTTATTTCAAGTCCTTTGTTGGTGGTGTCAGTTGCAAGTTGATAGTGAAATTCTGTTGTCAGGCGATCGGGAAGTGAATGGAGGTGGAGGAGGCGATGAGATTCCGTGTAGGGTATTTTTAGAATTTCAAGATGACACTGTGAAAATCGTATTCATTGAATTATTTTTATTAATAGTAGAGATTATCATTATAAACTCAGTTAATTTTTGCAAAACTTACAGTTAATTTATTATTATCATTATCATTGTTATTGTTATTGTTATTGTTATTGTTATGAACATAGTTAATTTTGCTGTTGTTGTTGTTATGTGAACTTGGTAAATCTTGTCCATTGTTTATCATTCGACCCAAACAAATACTAGTAAAATAAATAAAATTTGATATCTGACGTAGAGATTATTATTATAAACTTAGTTAATTTTTGCAAAACTTATAGTTAATTTATTATTGTTGTTGTTATAAACATAGTTTATTATTATTATAATAATATGAACTTGGTAAATCTTGTTCATTGTTTATCATTCGACCCAAACAAATGCTAGTAAAATAAATAAAATTTGACATCTAACAAACACCCAACCTAGTTAATTTATTATTATTATTATTATTATTATTATTATAAACTTAGTTAACTTTTATAAAACTTATCGTTAATTTTTATAAATTTAGTTGTTGTTGTTGTTATATAAATTTATTTAATTTTTATAATACTTGCATGCCTACAAATCTACAAAGTAAAAACAGGTTAAATTAATGCTCTCTATTTTCCTATACAGGTCAGTTGAATGAACAATAATCGACATGGACCTAATTAGTGGTTTGTAATCAAACTCAGAAAGAATGGGGAAATTTGGTTTACAAACAATACAAGCTCTTAATTAGCTTATGTTGGGTTTTATAACTTCAGAGTTGACCCTGTGGAAACTTGGCTACATAAATATGAACCAAATATGATAGAATTGGTAAAGTACCTTCACCAAAACCACTAACAAGAAGTTAAACTTTTGAAACAAATATAACATTCTAGTTAATCATTTTTTGATAATAAAAATGATACTTTATTCAAGCTAGACGTCCTTGACATAATTTTAATTAAACTGAATTCATTTTATTAGCAGAAGAAACTTAAATCAACATGTAGCAAGCTGAACCTACAACAATCCCCAGTAGCTTGTTGCAGAAATCACAATAAAATGTAAGTATAGTTACATAAACACCAAAGAATCATTATTTCCTTCCATAGGGAGCAAAGAACATAATTTGAAAAATCTAAGAAGAAACATACCATGTCATCAGATGTCAGAGCTCCAGTTTTATCAAAGCAACATATATCAACCTGCATAATAAAAGTATATCATATTTTCGCATTGACCTCCAAATTACTGCTACTGGAAGCAACTTATAGCACAGATTTATTGCTTAGGTTGTTGACCTTTCCAGGAAATGGTATTCTGAATGGCTCTGTACAGAAAATGTCTTTCCGTGCTAAGCAATTAAAGGTGTGTTGACAGCTATTGATACCTCCATTCGCAGCTCCGGTGGAATCACAGGAGTAACAATTAAAGAACAGCTTAAAAAGAGTTTATATTTGCTCCTCGTAGGATCTTCTAATCCCTATAACAATAGCGAATGTTAATTACCAAATAACACCATAGAAATAGATACAGATTCAAGAGGGACATTAGTCAATACCTTCTTAAGCACATAACCTGCTACTATGATGGCAAAGAACACCAAGAATAATATGAACAACCCGCTTTCCCAGCTATTTACATTTACCTGAACACCAAATAAGCAAAAGTTATCGAAAAATACAATCAATTATTTAACTGGAGATAGGAGACAGCTTACTCTTTCAGTAGAAAATAAGATAGTCCGCATTAGCTTGCCTGACTGGTTTAAAGAACAACACCTAAGCAGCCTCCATCAGGCGTTTTTAGATGAAATGACTACAATTCAAGATACAAGGTAAAGAATAAGCAACACGTGGAAAAAATACTAGCATTCCTTAAAAATGAGTCACATTACCTTATCAGGAGTATGTTGAAGTATTTTTGTTCCTCCAAACAAAATATGGTTTTTATCTCTTAGACGACAATTTATCCTCAATTCCTTCTCCCACAATCGAAGTCTGTTGATTTTAATTTTAATTATGAATCAACTAAAATTAACAAACTTGGCAACATAAGCTGAGAAAAGTTAGGAGAGAAATCTCAAAGCTCAATGCAAAATTGTGAACTATACATGTTTTATCTTTAATTTGAGAGACTTGTAGAGTTGCACAGCCTAAATGGACATATTATGTACCAAGCATTGACATTTAGCAAGCATTAACATTCAACAAGACTGATGTTTGCATGATATCACTTCAAATTTTGCACATAATGGTTGCAGATGTTACTACGTTATTGAGTGAACTTTGATAAATCTAAGACATGGACATCATGAAAGAGCTTGTCAAGAAAATAATGATAAAGTTATTTGTGTGGCTACACGGCTACATATTATCAACGAATTAGTGTTCAAAGGTTGATATCAGTTTTGAACTGCTGAGTTAATCCCGTATACTTTTGATGAACAATCATACAATATTTGAGAGATCTAAGCCAACGAAGTAACTGCTAGATTATGTTTTGATAGAAATGCCGACTCCTACGTTTAAGTTAGAAAGTTTGTAACTAGGTGGCATACCTTCATATTTCACTATATTCATGGGATAAACATTAGTTTACACTTGATGTAGATTGTTGAAATCATGTACAAATAGATCCATGGCCAGTAATTTACAAACAATGCGTGTAACACACGTAAACAAAGAATGCCATTCATCATGTAACTTGTAGAAAGTTCGTAACATTGTCTTGAAGCATTAGCTTATATATGATTCCACCTAAAAGATCCATGCACATGATATAGTGTCGGACTGTTTGCACAGAATTAAGAACTGATAAACGGGTTGTTGATGAAACAAAATAATAGCAGTGAAGCTTACAACATTTCCATAATTGTTGCTAGCATTTAGCTTATAAAGATATCATGATACATGTTAGCATTCTGAAGAGAGCCCATCAAATATCCACAAGGAATAACAATATATGGTTCCAAATAGAAATGGCCCAAACAAAAAATAAAAGATCATATAAAGCTCTCATGGCTGGTATTAGCTACCACTACAAGGATAATTCTGTTTAGCGTCGGCCTATGGCCGACTCGGGCTGACTCGGGCCGTCGCTAAATAGCTCGTCGCCAAGTGAAATGGTGACGGCAAATGGGACGGGTCCGTCACCTAATTTAGCATCAGCTAGAGTCGGCTAGCCGACTCCGGCCGACGCTAAACATAGTCCACGTGTAAAAAAATAAGTGACCAATAGGCCGACCCTAGCCGACGCCAGCCGACTTTAACCTGGGTAAATTTTTTCTATATTTCCAGCACCCCTTTCTGCCATCCATCCACACAATCATATATATTCCACAAATATATTTCACCAAACAACAATATACATCAAAAATATGTCCAACAAAAAACCACAAAACATCAATATACATCTCCAAACGTTCATCATCACAAATATCCATAATATTTACAAAATTCAACCAAAAGTTCATCAAAAAACATATATAAAAACATGCTACCACTCACCTCAACCATCATCAGCGCCAGATCCATGTAATAGCGACATATTCGTTCCGTGCTCTGCCAAGTAAGCAGCAATCGCCTCGTCTAGTTGCTTCTTCAATCCAGTCTTCCTCCAATCGTTCAACTCGGCGACTTGTGCTTGCAAGGTCGCTATTGTTTCTTCAGCCTGTTGTTTATTGTAAGCGGCTTGCGTCGCGGCCTGTATATTAATAAATTCATAATTATAGTTTATACGTAATATTCAATAAAATTTATAAACTGGTTAATGAATTAATTAAATTCAATAAATATTACCGCTTGATTGCCATATCCATACTGTCTATTTCTGGTCGGCGGGTCGGTAATACGAGCGAATATCATGTCTGTCTCCTCAACGGTCAACTGCTCCCTGCCAGACTTTGCAAACACGCGAGCAATCTCCTGATCGCATCTCTCCTGTGTTTAGAAATATAATTTTGAGAAGATGAATATTCAATTTAATGTACTATTAAATAAGAGGAAAAATTTATAGTCTTTATACCCGGATATTCGCTGATTTGGCATCTGACCATTCATATGTTACGTTGCCATATTCATCTGTATGCTCGACGGCGTGTGTTCGGGTGAAGACGTCCAAATGAGACGGTGCAACACCACCTCTCTCCCTCGTCTGAAATTAGATATAATTAAAGAATGTATATAAGTAAATTACAAATAACAATTTTTATATTTACCATTTCTTCTTTAAATTGCTGAAAAGACTTGGATCCACCGCGGTGTGTTGCAGGATTCCTAAGCCTGTTTGCGAGTTCCTCGATGTTACCGCCTGTATAATTTAACTATTATATAAATATTTAAACCAATTATAATTACAGACATATGAAAGTAGAAAATTTACCTTCGCGTCTTCGCTTTCTCAATATTGCAGAAACCACGCATACAGATTTTCACTCATCCAGTTTGGCTTTTTACCGGCCTCTTTTATCTTGGAGAGCGTACCTCTATAGTTTTTCCTCGTCTTCCTCTCCCAGTGCGTCCTGAACGTTCCGAGATCTTCGGGATCCACAATAAAGGACGCCTGCACGTTGCAATTTAAATGAATTATATAAATTGCATATTAATTTTGAAAGATCAAATATGTCAATCTCAAATTAATTAGAATTTTATACTTACCTGGAGGTCAGCCCATATGGCATCTCTGATATAAAGTGGGATACTATCCCAGTGCTCTCACAAGTCCGTCATCCTACTACGGTAGTTGTTTCGAGACACAGCTAGAATGGACTCGGATGGCTGTAAATCGAAACCCTAAATACATTTTGATAATGTCAGTTACTAAATCATAAATATACTAGTAGCATGCACTAAATAATATAATGAAGTTGCAGTAAATTAAATACTTACCCTCCATCGGTCTTCGGCACTAAGTATGCTCTATGGCGATTATCGGCCATACCACTACTACCCTCGCCATGATCAGGGCCTCGTGAACCTTGAGATCGCCTGCTGTGTGACATAATATCTGCTAGAAACATGCATATATATATATATATATATATCATTTCATATAATGAAAAAAACATACATCATTTCATAATTAGAAAACATGCCTAATTAATAATCACATACACATAGCTCACAGCAGAATAATAAAACAGTAATACAACAAATGATACGAATTTTCATTACATTAACACAGTTCTAGAATTGACATAATACAACAAACGATACAAATTTCCATCTTATATACATTACATCATCACTAATTAATAATCAATCTTCGTCGTTTTCTGATTTTGACTCGGTCTCGCACTCTATATCGTCATTTCCCTCTAAAGTCTCAAATGCTTCTATTAGAATATTTGATTCATCGTTCAAAGGCCCTATATCAGCATGATCATCAGTTATTATTAATTCATTATTTGACTCAAGATCTGCTTGATAAGCTGCTTCGTTTGGAATATTATTTCCGTCAATTGTAAATCTTGCCTTTGTTTTAAAAACAGCCGACCAGTCTGCTTTATCTCGTTTTAGTGATGGATAAGGAGCAAAATAAACATGTAATGCTTGTTTGGCTAACACGAAAGGATCATACTTTGAGTAACGTGAGTTATGGTTTATTTCAATAAGTTTATAGTCTTTATGCACGTTGATACCAGAGCCCGGAACATTGCTAAACCAACTGCATCTGAATAAAAATACTTTTTCTGCAGATTGAACGGAATATGTCAATCCCAAAACCTATGTTAAGACGCCGTAAAAATCTTTTATATGTTCATCTGGATCATCGGTCCCTTTGACAAATACACCGCTGTTATAAGTCATTTTTTCAGCACCGTATTCCTTGGTGTTGAATTTAAATCCATTCACGAAGAATATTGGATAAGCGTTGACATTTCTTTTTGGTCCTATCGCAAAAAGTTTCAATCCTTCATCACCGACACAATTTCTTTGATCATAAATGTATTTCGTAAACCAGTTAGCAAATTCTTTGCTGAGATCGCTAAGTGGATGTTTTGATTCGTAAATACTGCAAATAAATGTATACGTATATTAAGTGCAAAATCAATTTAAATTGGGTAACTCGTAAATAATGCAAATATGTACTATTATCGAGAATTATCATTCAATATTTACCTAATAAATGGTGCAACGTCAGCACAATTAAGAAGAACGTATGTGTGTGCTATATGGTAATCTCTATCGTTTAACCATATTTCTACACATTTTCCAACAGCTCGACCATTCTGTCTAAAAATAGAAAGCATTGATTCAGAACAATCTTGTTCAACGGCTTCATCATTACACGAAACACTTGCAAATGATAAGTTCACATGGTCACTGAAATAGTGAGAGAAAAAGAATGAAGCTTCTTCTTCGATATATGATTTGCAAATCGAACCTTCAACTCGTGTTTTTTGCCTAACTTTTTTCTTGAGATGATTCAAGTACCTATTACAAAATTTATTCGATTAAAATTTACTTACATCAAATTCAAATTTAAATTATTATTTCAAATATTCATAATTACCTCTCAAATGGATACATCCATCCATATTGTACAGGACCTCGAAGAAGTGCTTCATATGGAAGATGAACAGGTAAATGCTCCATTACATTAAATAATCCTGAAGGAAATATTTTCTCAAGTTTGCAGAGCAGTATAGGGATGTCATTTTCAAGTTTACGAATATGCTTAACTTTTAATGTGGTCGAACAAAGCTCTTTATAAAACAGACTTAATTCTGTTATAGCACTCCACACTTTTACGGGCAATAGTTCTTTGAAAACAACGGGTAAGAAATTTTCCATCATGGCATGGCAATCGTGACTTTTCATCCCACTCAATTTATTGTTTTTTAAGTCAACACATCTACGGAGATTTGAAGAAATCCCATCAGGACATCTCAGCCCTTCAATCCACTTCAACACAAGTTTTACTTGATTGATGTCTAGCTCATAGCATGCTTTGGGTTTTTTTACTGTCATTAGGGTTTATATGAAGTTCGGGACATTTACAATATTGTTCTATATCACGTCTTGAATTGAGATCTTCCTCAGTTTTACCCTTGACATTCAAAACTGTATTAAACACATTATCAAACACGTTTTTCTCGTTGTGCATCACATCATTATTATGTCGTAGTAAGAGATGCTTCCAATAAGGTAACTCTCAAAATATACTTTGTTTGCACCAATTATGCCAATTCGATTTACCTGGAATTTCAATCTATACTCCAGTTTCATGTATCTTCGGATATTCTTTAACTAGTTCATATAATTCTTCACCTGATAAAGTCGTTGGTCGTTGTCTGTTCTCTGCTCTATTTACTACAAAGTTTTTCTTATCTCTTCTAAAAGTATGGTTAACATGGAGAAAACATCGATGACAATCAAACCATGAAAGCAGACATTAGTTTTTTCACTTTATACAACATAACCTTTTAATACATGTATCTATCTTCTGGTAGGGCAAACTGAAAGCAGACATTAGTTTTTTCACTTTATAATGACTATCGCACATCAGATTATTGGGTGGTATATGTCGTTTTGCAGCTTGTACAACTGCTGTAAATCCAGCTTCTATAAAATTGAATTTTGATTTCATAGTAATGTATTCGGCAGTAACCGACAATTCTGTTCCGCTCCCACAACGGTCTTTTCGCAGAATCCAGTAAATCATAAGTTCTTTTCACCCCCTCGATCGGTTCTTCTTCGACATTTACATCATTAACTTGAACAGTAGGGAACATTGACCGTGCTGCATCTTCCACCATATCTACTATTGGATTCGTCGTAACATTATTGTTTTTCACCTCAACCTCGAGCACTATAGAATTAGATGTACCAATTTTTTCTCCATGACGATCCCAGAAATAATAGTTTGGCACAAAACCGGATTTACATAAATGTACAATAACTAAATCCGATTTCCGATAATGCAAATGTCGACATTTACGATATGGACAACGAATTTGTGTGCCACCTTCTTCATTATTAGCTTTAGCGAATTTAACAAATTCATGTACACCATCCTTAAAATGTTTTTTCGTTGAACTTTTCATTCTTGTTCGACTTTCATACATCCAGGTACGGTCGAGAAGATAGTTGAACATTTTTCCTAATTTAAAAACATATATATATATATATATATTAGAAATTTCAACAACATTTATTTTCTATTCCTATACGCATATATACTTTGCATCTGAAGTTTTATATGATTATTATCGTATTTTCTAATCTACCAAAGCCTTTTGGGACTAAAGGCTTTGTTGTTGTCTTATTTTCGTTTAAATTATTTATATTAACTAGAGATAGACTAAAATACCTACATCCAATTATTCCCAATTCACACTTTCACACTTTCAAATTCACACTTTCACACTTTCAAATTCTCAATTCCCAATTCACACTTTCAAATTCTAAATACCTACACTCCAATTATTCCCAATTCACACTTTCAAATTTAACGATTTCATACTAATTAAAAATAACCTAATACACTAAATTAGCAATGCCTACACTCAATTATCATCACAATAATGTACATTTAAACCTAATTAAACAATTTAATTCGAAATTAGGGTTTAGAAAATTACCAAATTCAAGAAGAAGAAGAGATTCCGGCGAGTTCCGACGAGTTCTAGGCTTCTACGGCGACAACGACGGAGGATGACGGCTAGAGAGGGTCGGAATCGGTGATGGGGAAGAGAAAAAATCGTTTTTTAGGGGAGAAAAGAAAGTGAGGAAGAAGGGTTCGGTTGAAACCTGTATACGCGACATGGCGTCGACCTGCATCGGCCCGAAGGGCGTCGGCTAGCATCGGCCGTATATTTTTTTTTAAATTCTTTTTTTTACACCTATTTCGTTTAAAAAAATAAAAAACACTACTACATTATAAAATAAAATAAAATTGACATTTATTATTATTATTATTGACCCAATGACGAGTCGTGATAGTTTAGATTGGTATTTTCGATGATATATGTTCATGTAATTCGAAAAGTTATCGTTGTTGAATATCCAACTCGCACGACCAATCGATGCAACTTTTAGTCAATCCGCTATACAAATTCGATAAATGTGGTTATATGTAACATTTTAAAGAATTAAAATAATTTTTTAAACCGTTGGGTAATCAATTATGAATTTTTAAATGTATTTGGTATAATAAAATTATATAAAATAAATTATGCGGCGTAAAATTAAACTCTTTGGATCTTATGTCGATCTAAGGTATTTTGGAGATATTTCCAGAATATGGTTAAAAAATAAACGAATCTGGGGTGTCGATCTTGAATTTCAAATTTATGACCGTTCGTGGACTTTCGGACAAAAAACCTTCGTTCGACGGCCGAACGACCTTCAAACGAGACCAAATTTGAACCAGTGATGTTTTGTAGTGCTTTAATCGAATCCGTATGGTTGGATTCGCAAAAAAATTATCGAAAATAAAATTATCCCAGAAATATGTCATTTTGTAGGAGTTAGCTATAACTCCTAGACAATGACATATTTCTTGGATAATTTTGTAGGTGATGATTTTTTTGCGAATCCATCCATACAGATTCGGATAAAACACTACAAACCATCACTGGTTCAAATTTGGTCTCGTTTGAAGGTCGTTCGGCCTTCGAACGAAGGGTTTTTTGTCCGAAAGTCCACGAACGACCATAAATTTGAAATTCAAGATCGACACCCCAGATTCGTGTATTTTTTAACCATATTCTGGAAACATCTCCAAAATACCTTAGATCGACATAAGATCCAAAGAATTTATTTTTACGCCGCATAATTTATTTTATATAATTTTATTATACCAAATACATTTAAAAATTCATAATTGATTACCCAACGGTTTAAAAAATTATTTTAATTCTTTAAAATGTTACATATAACCACCTTTATCGAATTTGTATAGCAGATCAACTAAAAGTTGCATCGATTGGTCGTGCGAGTTAGATTTTCAACAACGATAACTTTTTGAATTACACGGACATATATCATTGAAAATACCAATCTAACCTATCACGACCCGTCATTGGGTGAATATTAATAATCATACATGTCAATTTTATTTTTTTGGCCATTTTAGTACTGTTTTTCATTTTTTTCAAATGAAATAAGCGTATATAAGAAGTAAATTGAGAAAATAATTAAATAGCCGACTCTAATCGTCTCTATCCGTTACAGGCCGACTCCAGCCGACGCAAAGTTCAATAAAATATTATATCGTCCCCAGCCGACTCCAAAAAGAAGACGGAGCTGACTCCGGCCGACTCCATGCTCCGTCCTCATTTTAAAGTATTCTAGTTGTGTACAAGTTGGCCCTAACAAAAAAAGCCTTCCATTTTCTTTGAAATATAATGCCTAGAAAGGTCATTAAATTGTTGAGTGACAATAAATAGACTTGTGCCCATTATTTTAATCATCTGCCAAGTCCGTTTGCATGGTTTATTGTCACTAAGTGTTGACAATTTCCGAATATTTGAACTGTAGTATAACGAAACGACTTTTACTTAGCAAAACTGCTAAAGGTCTAATTCAACTGTTATTGTTTCTTAATATTAAAGTATGATTTCTGTGGTTTATTACTATATTTATATAAAAAAAAGTCATCTTTGAAACCATTAGCTCAGCGTCTAATACTCAAAATTGTGCAGTGCTGCTTGAGCCTTCGAATGATGTATGTTATGGTAATTTATGGGACAAATGAAAATGAGGAAAGATTGTATTTAATGCAAGAAAGCACCTTCCACTGAGGAGTAGATTCTCCAGTAAGAATGGCTTCATTCACAATTGCACTTCCAGCTAACAACAACATGTACAGATTTATCTTCCCCCTTCTGGCCAGTCGAGCGACCAATGGATACAACATCACCAGGAAGTAAATCAGTCCAAACAATCATGACCCACATATGGATACAATGAATTGTGTTCAGTAATTTCTCGAGCAGCTGCTCGTCAACGACGAGTTCGACTGCACGAATACGGACATGATCATCGAGAACTCTCCCGTAGGAGGCGGTGATGAAGCTGGGGTCGGATGGATTGTAGAAGATTCCAATGAGGATAGCGAGGGTAAGTAGGGAAAAAGCGATTTGATTTGGGGAAAGTAGGATTAGGTTTAGGTTTTTGAGTGGGAATAAATTGCAGGGAAAGCGGGAATGAAAATTGTAGTTTTAAATAGAGCATTGTTATTGACACACCCAAAATAGATAAGGGGGGGTCAAAAAATTAATTGTCAACTAATTATTATGGAGAGGTATTTAATATATGTGCCTCCCCTTAAATTTTTTTTAAGTATGGACAATAATATCCTTCAGTTTACAAAACCTAATTAATTACTGCTAAACAGGATTAGTGGTAAAACCCTAATCCTAAAAATCTTCTATGGTGGAATTCAATCTAGAATCTATGAAAGACGGTGAAAACAATATGGTACTAACACAGGAAAGTGAAAGGCTAGTTGTATTTGTGGAAGAACCTGTCGGGGAGGAGGTAATTTTTTTTTTTTCATTCCATCGTTTTACTGTAGCAGGCAGTGCGTTCGGCGGTAGCTTGCCGTTTAAATCTGTCGACAGATTTCACTTTGTTATATACGGTCATGGTCTGCCGTTTTTTTATGCATATATCGGCTGGTTCTGGCCGTTTACAGCAGTTAACGTATATATTTTTATATTCGGCAACTGTTGGACGTTTTGATGAATGATAAACGGTGGGATGTTGCCGACTGTTACGGTGAAAATAGTAAACTTGTTTATGACTAGAAAATATCGTTTCACAAGTCATTGTACGGCATGTTATCGCCGTACGCTACCAGCTTCTACCGTTATAAAATACAATATTATTATGCCGTTATATTATTATTTTTTTCAAACAGAGTGCCGATATTGAATTTGACATTCACCGATGTGGTAATAGTGAAGAAGCGAAACAAAAGCCGGATAATTTGGAAAATAATAAGGATATTGAAAGCGATAATGAAGTTGACAAATCCAAAGAAATCGAAAGCGATAATGAAGTTGACAAATCCAAAGAACAAGTTAAAACGGACATTGAAATGTCTTTGTCCGACTATCCTGATTTAACATCAGAATTCAGTACTGACAGGGTATGTATTAATGTGTCAATAGTTTTTGTTGATTTTTTTGTGTACATGACTCAATACTGTTGTTTCAGATTTTCGAGTCGAAGGATCAAGTTCGAGATTGGTGCATTAACCGAGGGTTAGATTGTAAGTGTGTTATTGTTACCAAAAGAAGTAGAATGAAAAATGTACATGGGAATGGAAAAGGCTCGAGGATGGATTTAGTATGCGAAAGAAGTGGTCAATATGTTGATCATAAGTCGAAGAATTATGTTCCAATGTCTTCAAAAAAAAGAAGAAGAACAGGTAGTAGAAAATGTGACTGTCCTTTTGAGTTACATGCACATTGTAGATGTGATGGGACGTGGATACTAACTGTAAAGAATGGGCGTCACAATCATACACTTCCAAACGTTTTAACCGGTCATCCTTTTGTCGCGAGACTCAACGAAGACGAACTCAAGACTGTTGCAACAATGACTAATAGTGGAGTTAAACCTCGAAATATTTTAACCGCTATTAGAATTGACAATCCTTCCAACCAATCAACCATTCGAACTGTGTACAATGCCAAAATCAAACTTAAAATGTGCAATACAGAAGGTAGATCCGTTATGCAACAATTTATGAAATTGGCATCTACCAATAATTATACCGTATATCAAAGAGTTGATGAACAAAGCAATGAAATCACCGACTTATTTTTCAGCCATCCTAGATGTGTAGTGCTTGCTCAATGTTTTTATCAAATTTTGTTCTTGGATTGTACTTTCAAGACCAATAGGTATAAGTTACCTTGTTTCCATATGGTTTCACAGACATCGACAGGGGCTACGTTTACTGTTGCATTAGCATTTCTAAGTCGTGAGACAACGGATTCCTATAAATGGGCTGTTGAATGTGTGCGGAAGTGTTACAGGGATAATGAAGTGCCAGGGGTTATCATCACCGATGCAGAAATCGCTTTAATAAATGCCGTCGCAAATGTGTTTCCAGCATCATATCATATCCTTTGTGCCTGGCATATATCTAAGAATGTGATGGCAAATTGTAAACCAAATTTTATACAAAGGAAGAGAGTAATAATTGGTGAAAAAGAAGTCGTTGTGGAGGATGATGAAGGAAAAAAGGAATATGAAAGTTTTTGGGAAGGATGGACAAATGTGATAAATTCGTTGTCTGTAGAAGAGTACCACAGAAATTTAAACTCTTTTCGTGATAAATGGATAGGTAAGCATAAAAAATCTGTCACTTATGTCCTCAAAAATTGGCTAACAAAATACAAGGAGAAGTTTGTTATGGCTTGGACAAACAAAATTAAACACTACGATAATGTGTCTACCAGCATTGTTGAAAGTGCCCACTATCGTCTAAAATTGTATTTTAATTCGGCCGCTGGTAGTTTTGTTCAATGTTGGAGTAGTGCACATCTATGTTGTGAGAATGAATTAGTTGCCATCGAGCATGCATTCGAAACAAGTACGTATAAAACAATGCATCGATTTAGAATCGAACCAATGTTTAAAGAGTTATTGGGGAACGTATCGCATAAAGCTTTGGATTTAATACTAACTGAACTAAAAAGTGTGTCAACTGTTGGTATGACAGTCGACCAATGTGGTTGTGTGTTATGGAAAGTTAACGGATTACCATGTGCACATATGCTTGTAGATTTTAGACACACCCACGGTTTCATTCCCCTATCCGTTGTTGACTCTTACTGGAAGCAGTTGTCATGTATTCCACCTATTGTGCATCGTTCCACGTTTGCATTTTTCGATTTGCCAGAAATCATTGCATTGAAAAATAGGTATGAAGAATCTCCGGATAACGTTCGACTTGTTATCCAACAACAGTTAAAATCAATTGCTTTCCCACAAACAACTGCTGTTTTAGAACCACCGGTGGCTACTATCAAAAAAGGCAGACCAACCAAAAAGGAACATTCCACCAAACGAGAACTTTCACACTTTGAACATGTTGAAGCGTCATTGTCATCTAGCTCAAACCTCACACCTTGCGGCAGATATTTGAAGAAGCTTGGCATAAAAACGAAGGCGTCACCATCCAAAAAAATTGATGGCGAGTATTTGTGGCAATTGCCCAAACATATAAGAGCTTACATACTCAGTGTAGACGATGTGCCTAGGGACGGTGATTGTGGTTATTGGGTCGTGGTTAAACAATTAAATCTTCAAAATAGACGACCATCAAATCCCTGCAAGTTTGTTCGTGAGTCTATGGTTGACAATATGACTGTTAATGCTGAGATGTACCGTAATATGTGGGATGACTGTGGATACGACGAAATGATGAATAGGATTCAAAATCCTGAGTGGATGCAGATGCCCGAATCAGGATATATAATAGCAGAAACATTTGGCACCGTGGTAGTGTTGATAAGTAATCTCATGTCCTGCACTTTTGTTCCCACCACGGTACGGATGAATTTGTTGAACGAAAATAGAATAGTGGTTATGGGACATGTAGACAACTCGCATTACGTTGGTCTTACACTAACACCAAATTCTCCTATCCCTCCAACACCACAATTCGGATATTTTCAACGCCTTTATAATATCAATGCCGAAGACTGGATCAAACCATATGTGGAACGTATCAACAAATGGTTAGTTTACATGAATGACGGTGGAAATGAAGATCAGACTTCGGCAGTAGACTTAACTAGCGTGTAATGAAAATTATGAACATGTTTCAACATTAATATTTCTGAAATCTTAACTTGTTTTTTATATGAAGATTGTAATATTGGGTGGATGTATGCACGCGTACAAGTTTTTGTTATGTTTTTTGTGAATTTTGGATGAACATTTTCATATTCGGTTGATTTATGCACGCGTACAAGTTTTTGTTATTTTTTTGGTGAACAGGTTCCAACCTGAGCTGTTTCGATCCATCGTTGACGTATTATTGTGTATTATTCGGTACATATAAACCGTATATGGTGTATTGGAAGCAACTAATTCAAAGCAAGTTATTCGGAAAATGAAGGCCGTTTTATATTAACGTAAACGGAGATGGAGAGCCGAAATAAAATGAATTATACGTCAGAGACCAACCGTCTGAACAATCATAACAGTACTTACCTTTAACCGAGAGTATACGGCCAATTCCTGCCGTATTTTAGAACAAATATCGATATCTGTACATCGTTAACAACCTAATTCAATCTCTGATTTTAAACAACACGACAACTCTATGTCGTATAAAAAATAATTAAACGGCGCAGCACCACCGTGACACCGTCTGCATAACTGATTTATTAAGATGTATAACCGAGAGTTTACGGCCAAGTGAAGCCGTATTTTAGTGCAAACATCGGTACAGTTTCACCGTCTGCATAAATGAATTATTCACCTTTATAACCGAGAGTTCACGGCAAAGACTTGCCGTACTGCCGGCTAATATATGGCAGATTGCCACCGTATAGTCATTTACGGTAAGATGTCGCCGTACATTAATACAAACATCGGCCAACTATTACCGTCTGCACAGAAAGCATATGAAAACAATTCCAACCCGAAAGTTTTCGGCCTCATCTTACCGTATTACTGTGATAAGTTCGGTTGTCCATCACCGAATAATGGATTAACGGTGAGCATTTGCCGCATTTCCTAACATTGACCAATACACATATATGAAGACAGATCAAAACACTTCAAAATCCAAACACAAGTCACATGACCAAAACATTTCAAAAATTCAATCTCAAATATGAAGACAGATCATTTAACAACATATATATTACCAAACCACAAACACATTTCCCAACCATTTCATATCATAAGCATTCGTCACCGGCAAACTTAAATTACATCACCATTCGTCACAAAAAACACAATTGTCATTAGCTTACATATACTACAACGGCAGCAAAACAAGAATCAAAATTACCGTTGTGTCAATTTTAATAGTATGCTAAAAATTACTTGCGACCACCACGTTTTCTCTTTCTAGCAGATTTGCTCGTTGATGCGGTGTGCGATTTCTTGTTTCCACTCCCTCGTACATCTCTTGTTCTCTCCTCCCCATACAAATCCAATGGTTCTGGATTTTCTATTTGCTCAACTTTCTTCAAAAGATTATCACGATACACAGTGGGAGGACATGACTTTATGTAATTAGCAATATGACTTAACCTGCGTTTCTAGAAAAGAAAAAAAATAGGTATTACTCTAACAAAAAATGTGTAATAGTCAACCGAAAAAATGTACGTGTACTTGTAAATATTAAAAAAATTAGAACGTAATATGACACAAACTTACAATGCGTACAAGCAACGATTTTGACTCAATATCAGCGACCGGTGTGGTTATTCTTTTGCTAGGATTGGTCACTATAGGATGAGATGCGATACGGTACCACTGTGAATACGACTCAACACAGTCTGAAGGATTCACCGCTACTTGCGAAGTTAAGCTTTCATGCAACAGATGATTATACCACTCCGACCATCCCAAATCCCCAACATTGTGATATATTGCTTTAAACGAACGAGTTGACGACTTAGACCTCTTTTTGTCTAAAGTGAAAGAAGTAGTAGGAATGGGTTGGACGTAACCAAACTGTCGTAATGTTCTTTGTGGCAAGTACAACTCAGCGGTTTCGAAACACACGATGGGGCCGTTGAACAATGCACATTTTTGAAATATGTACGCATCTCTTTTATCTTTGTACGGGTCCCAAACAATATCACAACTCTGCAGATCATCTATTCTTTCCCTTATACTTACCAATTCGTCATTCAAATTTGACCCTTGTTCCATTGCAAAATAAAATGCGGCTCTTACGTCACCAACTTCAGCTCCTACACAGTTTCTATGTCGCCGTAAGACCGGAAAGTGTTCGAATATCCATACCTACATAGGCTAAATATATTAGTAATGTACGGTGATCAAAAAAACATTATTTAAACACCCATACCTGAAACAAGGTCATACACCCCGAAAATTGTTGAACATCCTTTCTAGTTGTCTGACCAAGACTATGAATTAACCAACTAAGACATGCAGTGGCCCAAGAATACTTATGCACCTGGCTGAGATCCCCAAGACATTGTAGAAAATGAACGCCTACTTTGTTACCAGACTTATCACCACACACTAAACATCCTATGGTATACAGTAGATACGCAGTTGCACAATGATTTTTCCGTTCCTGAGTATCTGATTCTTTTGAATTTGAGAACTGACTTCTCAACCATTCCAATCTAATCTTCTTTTCGCCAGCCAAAACCAATATTGACGTTGGTCTGTCAACCCCAAGGTTTTTCTCCAATAACGAATAAACATTTTCGAAAGAAATTGACCTTGATCCACCGAGGGCTCCTGTAACAGCGTTGCCTTCAGCTGGAAGCCCGGTAATGTGCAAAACTTCGTCTATGGTTATCATCATCTCACCAAATGGAAGATGAAATGTATTTGTCTCTGGATAAAACCTCTCGATGAATGCGTTAATAAGGACTTTGTCTAGTTTTTCATGTGCATGTAATATCAGTGGATAAAAACCAGACCCCATAACTATGTCCTTCACAAACTGACACTCGTCTTCCAAGTCCCATAATCGTTGGGTTCCAACGTGGCTATGAACTTTCACAATCCTAGATTCCCCTTTAGGAGCCTAAAGATTGTTAAATATAATTTGAATAATATACACTACGCATTAAATTAAACTAAATATTATACAACAGTGAACAATTTACCTTCGAATTCCAAATTTTGTGTGCAATATGGTCTTTATAAGCAAATAGGAGCGATGGATGCACTGTGTCATCTTCTTGATTTTGATTGGGTTGTTCTTTCGTCCTCTTCCTTGATTTTTTTCCTACCATGCTAGGTTGTTCCTCTACTAAATCGTTACCATGTTCAACAACCTGCCTCACATCAACTACCACAAGTTCATGCCTCTCATCCCCTTCATCGACTGCTACTGCATCTTTCTCTGGTTCGTTTCCTTCCTGCACATTCGCTTGTTCAGCACTTTCACTACCTTCCTCACCATTGAATTCCTCTTCGTTACTATCTTCCCCGTCATTTGATTCTTCATCTTCGTTGCTTTGCTCTCCGTCACTCCCAACTTCGACATCATCATCTTCCTCACCTTCATCATCTCCTTCGGTGTTTGTTTCCTCAGATTCATTCAACCTATCCTCTGCTTCATTCCGTGTAACCTCTTCCTGTTTTTTTTCAAGTTCTAGCTTTTGCCTTTCACTTTGCAGTCTTTTACGATTGGAGGCTGTCATTGGTTTCCTGCAAATACAATACGAAAGAGCATATAATAATTGACATGCATAAACATCCTATGTTCATATACAAATAGTCACTGTATAATGAATAAGTTCTCTCTAACAACTACATTAGTTTGGTTAATTATATGAAGGTACAAATTGTGCTTAAATAAAGAATTTCTATACTAATCTTAGTAATAGCAACATCTAACCTGTAGTTTTAAAAAATGCATATAAATAAATATCAATATATCAAAATTTATTTTGTGTTAAATATCAGTTATGATTTAAAGGTTTTGATAGCAAGTACATCCCATTAATTATTTACTTTCTAAAGATTACATGATACTCCCTTAGTTGTACGTACATATAAAAAGATCAATATCCAGAGATATTTGCAATTAAACATGCGGCATTAACTTTAGAGTAAATAATTTTTAAACAGTCAAAAGAATATATAGAAATCAATTTACCTAAATTTATTACAGTACATTTCTAATTCCCTACAAAACCAAGACAGTTTATACCAGATTATTTACATTTTTCCTATAAACAAGGATACCGGACTACGATAAATATGCATAGCATGGTTGTTTTGTTCATCTGTTTTACATAAATTCCTATATTTTCGTATAAAACGGCAACATAAATTCCTATATTTTCATAAATTCCTATATTTGCATAGCTCAAATTGTGTTCATGGAATGATAGAACGGCTAGGGGTCGCCGAATGGTACATACCAAATAACTGTGCAACACCAAAAACAGATCCCTAACTCGACATAACCCCACCGTACTCCACGAACGGCTACTGTCAACCGAACAAAACCTAAATACGATTTCAAAAAAGCACCGAACGAAACCCTAAAATCGATTTTGACTCAATATCAGCGACCGAAATCAAAATCAATAATCAAAATCACTTACCTCTTCAACTCGACTTCCAATTGAGGTGAATCAGCATTTTCGCTTAAACGCTTGCTGGCTGTCCTCTTCGTCCTCACCATTTTCGCTTAAACGCTTGCGAGGGCGAACTGTTTGGAGACGCGGGCGAACTGTTTGGAGACGAGGCCTGGATGAAATAGATGAAAGAAAGAATGTTCAGGTTAAAGGGCGAACTGTTAAAGGTAAGTTTGGAGACGAGGACGAAATGTTAATTGCGAGGGCGAACTGTTGAAGCTTGTTTGGAGACGAGGCCGAATGTTTGGAGACGAGGACGAAATGTTTGGAGACGAGCGGTTTCTTTTTTTAACTGAGGATGCTATTTCAAAACGAAGGGTAATTATGTAAACTAACTTATTTTTAATGGTTCCCCCCTTAATACTTTTCTAACTGATAGGTGTCCCCTTAATAATTTACCCCCCCTATCTGTTTTGGGTGTGTCAATAACAATGCTCTTTAAATAAAGGAGCGTTAAGCATGCCAATTGGAGGCCGTGTTTGGTTGCAAAACCAATTTTGTGTTTTCGGATTTCAATGTGTATTTCAAATATCAAAAGAATGAAGGAACGACGAAAGAGATGAAAGAAAGATGAATGAAATGATGAAGAGGATAGAGGGACGACGGAAAAATGAAGTTTTTCATGTGCTTGTGTTTTTTTTCAAAACGCGGAAAATCTTTAATAATAGTTGTAATAGCTTTGGTGTCACACTTTTTTAGTATCAACGTGAACTACCAAAAACGTCCCTCTGTATATTATCAAATTTTAATCATTTAAAAATATGATCTAATACTAAACTTTTTTACAATTTCAAACGCTCCTAAAAGTAAGATCTAACAATTAAACATCATGCTTTACAAATTCAAAACGTTTTTAAAATTATGATCTAAAATTAAACTTTCTTTACAAATTCAAAATACTTTTTAAAATATTCAAATCTTAATATCACATGAAAATAAAAAATTATTTTTTTGACTAATTTACACATATACAATTTATAAGAAAAACAACTCACGCGCGAAGCGCGTGCCACAACACTCGTAAAAAAAGTTGTTTTCTATTTTGTATGTTAACTTCGTTTTCGACAATATAAATACGTCGTGTGGATTTTGTATGGACGAAAACTCAAAACTAAAATAACAAACCAAACACTGCCTTAGGTTTTAGGCTGCGTTTGTTTTTAATAAAAAGTTCTGAATCCAAGTTCTGATTTAAAAATCAGAACTTTCTACGTTGTTTGTTTTTTATCAATGTTCTGAATAAAGTCATCTATTGAGACTTGTGAAGTTAATGTTCCACTATTACCCCGCTATAACCCTGCTATATCTCATAGCGAATTACTACCGCTACGATTTTTCCGTATAACCCCAAATATAGCCTTTCCGCTTTAAGTCCCGCTATTTCCGCTATATCCCGTTATTCTCGCTATATTCCGCTATTTCCGTTATATCTTCTTTAAAAGAAATGAATTGGAAAATGACATTTATACATTATAAAAATTATGAAATTAATTTATTTAATTTAATTTTTAATATATTTTTAAAAATGAAAATACTCTAATTTTCTACTAAATTCAATTACGTTAAATAACAGTTTTACGTTTATTTACAGTATATTCGTACATGTTTTTATTTAAAATTATTTATGTATTAATTATAATTCAATTAAATGTTAATTTTTTATTTAATTACCATTTATATATTTGTAAAAACATTAAGTACGAGTTTTATATGCTATTTTAGAGTCATCCGCTATATCCCGCTATATCCTCGCTGTATCCCTACTATGACTTTTTGCACCTCCGCCGCATTGAATTTACCGAGCGCTTTAACTGCACAGATTCAGACAAAATAATTTAGAACTTTCTTACTGCTTATTTTTTGTTCTGAATGCCGAATGTTGTTTTTTGTTTTGAATACTGAATGCAAACAAACAAGTAAGTGATTTTTTAGAATTCAGCATTTAGCAATTAGCATTTAGACTTCAGAGTTCACGATCAGAATTCAAAATTCAGCATTTTAAACAAACGGAGACTTAATGAAACAAATTAAAACAAATAACACTATTGAATAAAGCGTTATGCATTGAGGTTATGAAAACCAATTTTCCTTGTAGTGCTCAAGACTTTGACTTTACGTTGACTATCAATTAATTCGAAAGAGACGATTACTACCTTGAATAATATTTCACTTCAAGTGGTTTAACTTATATCCAATTGTAGCCTTAACACAACCACGTTGTTATGTGATTGGCAATATCAAAGAATAGTTTAAAAACTTAAGATCAACAGAATTCTCAAATCAATGCAATGGAAGACTATTAGTAAGTCGTTTAGTAATTGTTTTAAACAAATATATATACGTATTCCTTTATTACTTCAACGGTCATGAGTAATTCACCGTCCATCATATGAAAAGCATTACATACACTTGTTTCAAGAATGCATGGATATCCCATTCTTGATACATCTAGCTAAGAACATTTAAGTACAAATATTCATTTATACGATTCAAAACCTGCTTTCGAACACATTCGTAAGTACAATCATTTGAATACTTTTCATAAAGGTTTCTACTTGCATACATTTAATGTATATAAAACATTAATTATTTACCAATATAACGATATATACAATAGAAATTAAAATAAAATGTTTAATTTATTTCAAACAAGATTCGTTATAAGAGTTAAGTTATATAATCAAATTATATAACGGTTGAAGGGCACACCCTGCTTTATCCGTGTAACATTTTAATTTCATCGTTCGGCTGAATTATCGCTTCACTGTCCAAGTGCTGAATTATCGCTTCACTGCCCAAGTGTCTCAAAAAAAAAAATTACTTCTGAGATTTGCTGTAAATTTTTAAGTCAGCATTGTGCTTTTTTTTTACCATAGGGAATTACTTTAATCGTGTGTATAATATATGTCTCGAATTTTCTTGAGCTATTTTCCACTTATGATTGTCATATTTGTTACTTCTTACTATTTGTCGTTTTCATTTTTGATTTGATACCCAACGAAAATATGTAAGAGTATTTAGAAGTGTTATTTTTATTTAGGTAGTTTTAAGTAAGTTTTACTTACAAGAAAGAAACAAACACGTGGATTGGATAACACATGTGAATCCCCTATCATTTCTCCCATGTTAGTAAATTTTACTTATAAATTCATAAACAAAGCAACAAAGTCATTAAATTGAAGGTGTTATTTCATGGTTGATTAACATATACCAGTTTAATTACATAAGTAAAAAAAGTGTGTAATGACATTTCTCCATAATGCATTCACTACAAGAACAAGAGCAATTTTTGACGGCTCGCAGCCGTGGCGTTCGTCGCGACCCGTCGGAAATGCCGTCGGAATACGGACCATGCATTTCGTCCACTTCTGACGGCTTCGACGAAGGTATTGCGACGGCACTTCCGACGTCAAAGACGATCATGTGGCATGAAAATTTTTCATTAAGCCGTCGCAAATTTCACCCAGAATGCCGTCCGAATCCGTCGCTCGTCGTCGAAAAAAATGGCCAATTGGCCGCCGGAAGCCATCGAAAATCTGGGTAAATTTTTTTTTCTGCAGCACAGCAACACTTCCATACCAATATATAACACAACTCATCAAAATCAATATATAAGTCAGATATATAAGCTGAAATCAATATCAATATCAATATAAAACTCAAACATTATCATATCAAACGCAAACATATTCAATCAATACAAAACAAACCTTTCATCATCAGCCTCACCCATCCAACTCCAATATTTACATCCAACATCAATGTACAATATATACATCTAACATCAAATTTCACATATCAACTCCACAAATCAACCACCAAATCAACCACACAAATCAATGTCAAACCCCACATGTCCATAAATTAACCTCACCACCACTCAATGTTTATATACACCAGTTTAAAAAAAAACTGCAAATCGTATCTCAAGACTCATCATCGGCTCCAGAACCACCGGACAAAGGGAATGTTCTATGACGCTCCACATACTCGGCCAAACGCTGGTTGAGCTGCTCCATTTGCACTGCTCGGAGGCGGTCCTGCTCCTACAGCTGTGCAATCTGCTGTCGAAGCTCATTGATCTCTGTGTTGTCCTGAACCCTTCGGTAAGCCCTTTGTGATGTACGAGCCTACAAACAAGTCGAAATATATTTAAGTTATTACGTAACTTTTATAAAAATTAAGAAAATTTTACAACGTAGTTAATTTTTATAAATTACTGATTAGTTGTTGTAGCCGTAGCGCCTATTTCTCTGGGTCGGGTCCATAACAGAGTCAAAGATCGTGTCCTCCTCGTCAGTGGTCAACTGCTCCCGTTAGGAATGCTCAAGGATCTGCGCACGTGCATGCATAAATTTTTCCTGCGAAGCAAAATTAAATACAAATAAATATTACATGACATTATTATAATATTTTATAACTAATTAATTAAAATGATCGTTATTAATAATTTATAACTTAAAATATACTTACATGTGCGTCGTACACTCTATCATTCTCATGTCAGGCATACGACACTGATCCCTCGTCGTATGTCTGCCTAACGGCATGGATATGCTCAAACACGTCCATATACGAGACGGGACCCCCACACGCTCTTTCCTGCAATAAATGGTGTATATTATTGTTATTCATACAAATTTATACTAAAAATGTAATAACTGTTCGTAATTGCAATTAATTAATTTACCAGGTTTTCGCGATGGTGCCGAAATAATTTTGAGCCACCACGGTGCATGACAGGATTTTTCTACCTGTTCGCAGAGTCCTGTCCGACTCCACTTGTAAATTAAAAATTAAGATTATATTTTACAGGTATAAATTATGTATTCTGTACTGAATAAATTAAGGTGATATCTGATAGACTTACCTTGAATTCGTCGCTACTCCACCATGCGACCCAAGCATCCTAGACGTTGGCGCCCATCCATTGTGGCTTCTTCCCGGTTTTTCTTATGGTAGACGTTGTATTCCTATAATTCTTTGCCACTTTTGAGTTCCAGTGGCGCTGGCAAAGAGAAACGTCCTCCTCTTGTAAGTCTACCGCCCCTGTATATATGTTGAAAAAAAATGTTATACATTTATACTTAGTCAGTGAATTGTAAAGTGATTATATATAATGGTATATAATTTTACACTTACCAGGAAGTCCTGCCATATGCTCTCCCGTACATAGTCCGTGATCCTGCTCCACTTTGGTCAGCATGCAGTCATACGGCTCATGTATGCCTGCTTCGATATGCTGAGCACAATGTTAGAAGGCCCAAGCTCAAAACCCCTGCATTAAATATGATACAAACAAATCATGACTAATATATCATACAAAATATTTACAATGTTGAAGTAAATTTAATACTTACGAGCCATCTGCTTTCTGTAGCAATCTAACTACCATACGCGGCGCCTCCTGCGAAGGGCCGCTGTCATCACCACCGCTACGACCTGTCCCTTTCTGAGACCCAAAGGGGGAACCAGACTGTGAAGAACTCTGCCGCCTAAAGAAGGAAATCTGTAATACCAGTCACATACATATTATTTTATTATGGCAGAATATATCATTCAATTATGAGTAAACATATCAAGATTTAACATCAACAATCGCATGTAACATACAAAAAAAGTGTAACATCAATACTCTCATAAATTACCTTTTTTCAACATGTATACTATTAAATTAGTCCTCGTCGTTTTCTGATTCATACACTGATTCAGATGATGATGGCATGAAACATAGTCCAACATTGGAATTAGACGACTCGCTTATTGTGGTACATTTTGCTATATTTTCTTCATATTTATTAACATATAAGTTACAGAATATTTATGATATTAATGCAAATAAGGAAAGTTTTCCAATTGGTGTACTTCTACAGATAAATAGTTGCAAAACACCAGTAAAAAAGTTCATATCATCATCTGATTTGATCCCAGCCGACAGTTGTGTAAGTATATATTCTATACAATACATTTATAACTATAAAAGTAGTAGTATCAACATACTTTGTTATTTGTTAATATTGTTGGTCTTATTGTAGTCTGAGATGCTCCATAAGCTTGTATGCTTATCCGCTTAAAAAAGATATATATTTGATAAGATCTACATATATGTATTCGATTAAGCCTACAATTTTTAGTTTGTGTGAAATAATATAGAACACCTCAGATTGAGGTATGGTTTTACCCTTCAGATTCTATTATTTTTTCTTATAAAAATCATTAGATTATAGATTACATAATACCTTTTTTATTTGTAAAAATCAAGATCATTTGACAAATAAACGAGTCCCTTGAATGGTATTTGATGAAAATTTCATATCATTTTGTGCTGAAAATGTTTGTTATGTTCACAACAAAATATAATCCCAACCGCAACATTATTATACAAAAAAATAGCCATATCACCATACATGATTGGAGGATGTTTGACAAGTAGCTAAAGTAGCTTACAAACTACTTGTAAGTTTTTATTCACAACTTTTCCAAAGAGATTTGGTATAAGTTGTTAAGCGAATTCCTATATATGTGCCTTGAGATCAAGAATTATATCAGATTTCTAATCAAAGGTTAAACTCTGCTTCTGCTTTTTTCATCTACTTTTGCATCACTAGCGTGGATTATATACGTTGAACGTAATACAAATTACATCAGTAGCATGATCAATAATTTCAAGAGTGTCCACAATATCAGGTTTCTAAAAAAGAAAACCATGCCCAGTCCAGAAATGGCTCCACACATTCACCTAGTAACTCAAAATCAGAATGTCCAGGAAGTAGACATATGGGCAGAATACCAATTTCAGAACAAAAACATCGCGCACTACATAGAGCAGAACAACTTCAGCGAAGGATAAAAAATCCTTCGTTTGTTAGACTCGACTCTTTCTTATGTCTCTGGTGCTTATTGGGTTGTAAGTGTATATATGTATCTCATCAAGATATAAATACCCAGTTTGCATTAAATAAATATTACGTAACAAAGTAAACAACGAAAATGAATGCATTTGTAGATACTTACGAGGAAATTTTGCACGGATAACTACTTCCCTGACAATGATACATAAATGATAATAAAATGCGAGGATAGGGTGAAATATGCAGTCAACTATCTCGGTAAGAGGAATGCTTTTTCTAATGGATGGGAGAATTTCGCTAAGGCGCTTTGTTTAGAAATTGGAGATGTGTTGGTGTTTGAGTTAACTGGATTAACTCGATTTAAGGTATATATAGTTGCATTGGTGTTTGTATTACTTATGGTGATCAATTGTGTGCAATTAACTTATTCCTTTTGTCCTTTCATGGATTTGTATTTTTCAGGTTCACATAATAAAAGCAGTCCAAGAAATCTAGGTCATGGCACTTAAATTTTACCTAAGCGGATGATCAAAATCGTTTGGATGATTTTTTGTATTAACTAATCGTAAATATGATACACTGTTTTTTTTATGGTTTATCCCTCTGTTAGCTATCTTGATAAAAATGAAGTTATATCCAAAACAGCTTTTGATGGCTTCAACCAAAACAGTACTACTACTCTGTAAATTATTGTTATATTGATTAACATATTAACTAAAAGACTTGAATCACTTAAATTAGTGATCAAGTAATTATTATGGGTTTGATGTTTCAAAGAGATCTAAAGCTAATAACATTGATGTCAACATATAGGATTAGGCCAAAAACTCTCTAAAGGATTTACAAAAGGTAAAGCGTATTATACAATAATTTATTTACATTCTAAGAAACGCATACACTAAATCGTCGTTTTCGTCATCTTGAAAACGCATACATCAAATTTTGTGCATCGACTCTAATCAATTCAAAGTAGCTCTAATGCGCATATGTACTAATTAATCAATGCATATACACCAATTAATGCACATATACACTAATTCTTTTCTCTCTCAACATTTCAATGATAAACAATTATAATAACAACCTAATTAGCATTCAATAGGGTATACCAAACAATCAATGGGGTATTATACAACTATAACAACAAATTATCCCTAATTTAACAAATCAAAATTAATTAGGATTTAGGAATTAAACCTGATTGGAGATTGATGAAGGGGCTAGGCTTGTTGAGATTGAAGAATGATGAAGCTGGAGAAGCTCAGGGAGGCATGGCGGCTGGTTGACGACGAGGAGGAGGTGGTGGTGGTAGGGTTTTGGCTGGAATTGGGGGATTGAAAATAATGTTTCAACTCTCGGCCAGGAGGCTTGTATACACGATAATTTTCGATGGCTAGCGATGGCCGCCGACGGCTTTGTTGTTTCGGTTTTCGACCGCTAGCGACGGCTAGTATATTTCATTTACGAAAACGCCATGGAGTTCGACAACCGTTGCTAGCCGTCGGAAAACGCCGTCGGCGGCCGTCGGAACGCCCCGTCGCTATTTACTGTGGTTCTAGTAGTGATTAAACGCACCTTAATTTTCGTCCTTGGATTAATCTATTAAATAATAGTAAAGCAGAAGAATTTGAAGCTTTCTCATTAATTTTAGGAATTATCTTTATTTTTCTTAGTTCTCTCCAAATAGATATTTTATTTTCAAAATACTACAATTTACCACTTTACAATTATATTACTAAACTTTTTATATTATTTTACACTCAAATACCTACTATTAAAAAAATATACAATTATTTACAAATCTTTCACAGTTCTTCCTCAAAATTTCACATTATAGTCCACATATTTAAGTTAATCACATAATACAAAATTTAAACTGGTTGATAAACTTAGTCAACTAATATTTACTAAATCCTAAAAGATGAAATTTTCAATATGTATACTACAGGCGCATCAACAAATTGGTAAAGAAAATTCATTTAGATGCAAATATATATAAATCACATAACATAAATTATATACATTAATGAAAATAACAAATTTATCTTATAATTTATTTACCAAATGAATTTATCGTACATTGCACTATAAAATTTTATTAACTTCAAATACCTAAAATTTTAATTTTTTTACAATTACTTATAAATTCTTCTCAATTATATTCTTCTAATATTTTACATTCAAGTCCATATATTTAACTAATTGTGTAATCTTAAATTTAAACTATCTAAATAAATCTTATTTATTAATATTTATTAATCCATCTAATAAATCCTACTCCTAAAAATACAAGGATTTCAATATATACAATCTTCATATACATGAGAAAAATAGTAAAATTATTTCTTTTTTATTCATATATATAAAAATATTTAAATAATGTAACATAAAATGTATACATAAATAAATAATAATAACTCTTTTAATTTCTAATTCATTTATCTCAAAAAAAACATCTTGATAGAGTTAGGGGTATGCCCTAGGGGCAATTATGTAATTTGTTACATATATCTAACTCGTTGACCAATCTTGTTCTAAATAAAATGTGTTTTCTTCCTATTATATACTTGATATAATGTGATTATATTAATTAATTAACTTAATTAAAAGTATATTTAATATAAAAATCCATAAATGGTATATTTTGTGATAGTAGTTACAAAGTGTTGTAACCGTGAGTAATTTATCACAATGAAACAAATATACCATTTTAAATGTTCCTAGTCAAGATGCATCGAGATTAGATATTGATGTATCCGTTGAGACTGAAGTACGTAACGCTCTCCAAATGTTGGGCGATGCATTACTCATGACTACTAGAGGCACCTAGGGGTTACGTACTAGTAGTTATTAGATAACTATGGAACGACCCACTCGATAGTTTTCTGTGGGTTAATATAACTAAAGTCAAACAAAAAATATCGATGTGACTGATTTACACGGTTTTATTGACTTGAGAATAATGTGGATCTTCAATATGAAAGCTCCGCTTTGATTATAGCCAAATCATGGCATGGCGTCCATCGAGTGACTATAATTGGGTTGAGTGGAAGTATTGGAAGTGAAGCACTATTCAAGAAAGGATTCGTTACCTCAATTATATGCGGTTAGTATCACAGTCAACTCAAGTCAACTCAAAGTCAAAGTCTCTGGCCAGAGCATTTCGGTTAATAATAATTGTTATTATTGAACCAAGGACTTTGCATTTGGATTATAAAGTTGAATGTGGGTGAGGTTGGAATTTTGAACATTACCAAATTCCATAAGTCTAAAGTGATATAGTTTTGACGAAGAGAATTGGTGTAAACAAATGTCACAACCGGGTAACGCTTATTAAACTAAAATTGGATTTTACCAAAAATGAGTAAGCGATAAATTTGGCCATAATGTCACACCACCTGCTAAGTGACGTGTGAACATTAACATTAGAATAGTTTGATGTTAATCGCTGACCAAATTTACACCCAAGAGTTACACAACCGAAATGATGAATTCCCTTAAGACCGAACGATTTAATTAGTTTATAATTGTTATAAATTAATTAATATTTATGAAATATTAATTATAAAATTTGAATATGATTTTAGAAATAAATAATATTATATATATTTATAACAGTTATAAATATATCGATCGATATACAATATCGACAAGCGATTAAATTAGATTTAATTGCATAGTATTATGGCTTGGGCTTAGATGGGTTTAAGGCCCATCATCAGGGCTACAAAATTTCGGTTTTGGGAATGTCTAGGGGTGGCTAAAACATAGGGAATTGGCTTGGAGATAATAGGTTGAGATCAAGTGAGAATGGGTAAAAAGGTTTTCCGCGTTTCTCTCTAATACAACCCTATATATATATGTATGTATGTATGTATGTATCTCTAAAAATAATAATGAACCTTTTTTTGGCTGCCATTACCTTCTACATTGCTGGTTAAAAAACATAGCTCTCAATCCACTCCAAAATTCTCAATATATTTCAAATTAAAATAATACTATTCGTTAGTTAGAGGTCGGTGATTACGGACTTGCAATCTGACGAATCAAGAACAGTAAAAGGAAGGGAAGCCATTGCTTCAACGTGGATTCAAAGGCATCATTAAATTGGTAATTTTAATTCATATCACAATAATTAAATTATATTCTATGATCCTATAATGAGCAATTTCATATCTGTTTAAATATATGGCTATTATATGTTTAGTTAGGTGAGATTTTGTAAGTAGATGTAGTGTCACAAATCAGTTTGGTTATGTGCATAATTTGTTTATTATACTATTTGATTTATGTATAGAAAAATGTTGTTTACTGTACAAAATCAATTTTTTTCATCGATAATTGTTTTATATATATTTATTAATAAATTCATATATATGTATTAGTGTATATTTCTCTCTCATAATAGCATATATGCATATATAAGATATATATATATATATATCTATATATATATATACGATTTAAGAATTTTAATACACTTATTTATATATAATATGAATTTACAAATTCGAAAATTAATTATCATACATATATTCATATTTTTAAATTAACATTTATTGAATTTTGAATTGTTTATTATATATAAAATAATTATTACATTAAAAATCCAATTTTATATTTAAAAAAAATATTATATCATTTCAGAAACGTAAAGAAATTTTTTAGGAATTTTGCAATTAAGTTTATTATTTTTAATAATTAATATTATTTTGGTAAAACTATTTATGATTTATTTAAAAAAAATTAATTGAAAATTTCTTTAAAAAATTTTTAACCTTTAATTCATGATCCTAGAATTTCTAAAATTTTAAAATTTGAAATTTTAATAATATATTATTTTATATTAAATAATTACTGTCGAAATCAATAAATTTGTTTTTAAAAATAATATTTCAACTTTGAAAAATCTCCAGATTTTTCCTAAGCTCTATTTTATGATCTTATTTCAAAAATTGTAAAATTTGAATTTTCATCAATAGATTATTTTATGTTAATTATTTATGGATGAAAACATTATTTTATTCATAATATATTCAAATTAAAATACTAAAATTATTATGTTCGCAAAACTAAATTAATTTTGAATTATAAATAAATTTTAATAATTATTCTCTCTCTTTTTATATATATATTATCTATATATAAATGTTTTATGTTCATATATTATATATAATATATTTATACATACATGTGTGTGTATTGTAACACATATACATGCACATATTTGGACAACATACATGACATACAAAATGAGCTAATATGTCTGTTGCGATGTAAATCCCAACATCTACATATGGGCATATTATACCTTTTACGGATTATTATGTTACACATGCACTCACACATATATGTATATGATACATTTATTTATAAACTAAATCAAATAAAATTAATTTCATATCTTAATATATTTGAATTTAAATAAAATAAATGATTTTATTTAAATAAAATTTAGAAATGTTCTAATTCAGTTAGACTTCTAGGCCCAATAAAGATCCAATAGGGTAAATTTTTTGAAATTCACCCATAACTTCCACTACGGGCTGGTCCAGTTCCAACAATGGTATCAGAGCCCAATAGCCTATGCGGTCTAAATTAGTCATATTAGGGTTGACCAATTAAACTTGCCCACTTAGTACGGTGTCTAGAAAGGTAATGTCTAGAATTGGAATTGGGTAATCAAGTACCCTGTCCTACTTGGTTACCGGCCTGGCCTGAAAGGTGAAGCGAGCCCAACGGTTGCTCCTAATAGAAAAGGCCCAACTTAATTTGAGCCTTGGGATAATTTTCAAAATCGTTTTGAAAATTAATGTTAAAGATTTTAAATTTAATAGTTAAATTTAAAATAAAACATGTTTATTATAAAAAATTATAATACTACATAAGTTTTTAAAATGTTTGAAAAGATAATGATATTTTCAAAATGTTTGAAAATATTTATATAATAATTTAAAATTTATTAATAAGATTAATAAAATAAATTAATTAAATATGTTAATTAATTAATACATATATGCATGTATTATATATGTTGATATATGTTATGTTATTTTAAAATGTTTAAGATAACATAAGTATACATGTATGTATACAAGATAAATTTTGAAATTAATAAATTTTAATAAAAATTGTTTAATTGAATAAATTAATTAAAGGTTAACTAATTAAATAAAGTACACATATATATGATATATGTGTGTTACACTATAAAGGTTATAGTATACACTATAAATGTTATAGTGATATGTCCAATATAAAAGTTATATTGGAATACTAATTTAAAATTAATTAAAGAGTTAATTGATTAAAATTAATTAGATAAGATTTAGTTAATGATATATTATACGTAAGACTATCATATAAGTAATATGAAATATAAAAGTTATATAACAATAAAACTTATATGATATGTGTATAAACTAAATATTGAACATTAAAGAAACCCAAATAGACTTGAGAAATAAATACATATATAAATGTACATATACTGTGATTTCTGATGTGTCTGACACTTGAATCGTTGGGGTATTTCATAAGAAATATATTATTCTATAAGTCGATATCACTCAATATATATTTTGAAGTTTATGAATCTTCAATATAATGTTGTCCTCTACCATATATATATTATAAATTACTTGCATACTCCTTAGTTGTTGAGCAAACTCAAGCTAGGGATGTTATGCATAATATTATTAATATATTGAACATATGAGGTAAGATAACTATATGTATTTATTGAGCAAACTCAAGTTACATATACTATACTTAGGCCATCATGATATGGTAGGTATGAGTGAATAATCTCTTTCGATTTTTTGAGCAAACTCAAGGTCGAAATGAGATTAGAACAAGGAAATGGGTTAGGAGTTGTATATGATACAACCGATAAGGAGTTATCCATCGTTTGTGGAGCTATGATTTGTTGAGCAAACTCAAGGTCAGAATACCAAAAAAATGAGTCCTAACACCCACTAGTGAAGTTGTAAGACTTCTTTGTTTCATCTTAGGGTTTAGAGAAACATAAAAGACTAGTGGGAGCCTTGTTAGAAAAATGAAATGGTAACATCTAACCTTTCTAATATTGTAAGAACATATGATATATAATGTTATAATTATCTACAATGATAAATTTGTGCATTTAATATGATTGATAAAACGTTTGTCAATTAATATATATAAACAAACTGAATTGAAAGTTGATAAATATAAATATAAAATATACTTACTAATAATTCTAATTGCATGTTATATAATGTTTCTATACCCATGCAAGTGCCTAATTTCAACTACTCAATACATTCGTAAGTTGGTCACTTATATGTTTATTTGGTTTAGACCGTGTATTGCATTTTATGAGTTTTTGAACTCTAAATGCAATTCAAGGCTACAGATATTTGATCTATGTACTTTCACAAATAAATGTTATATGGTGAGCAGTCATAGTTTGTGGGGTACAATATTTCGATGAAGTAGTTCATTCGAAGTAAGTCAATGAACAATATTTTAAGATCATGTATTCAACTTGAATGATTTCAAAAGGATCATATTGTTAATGTAATACAAGACCATAAACTACGAGATACATCTAAGAACTCGATCATTGAAATGTCATTTTGATCGGTTTACATAAAGTGCAACATATTTGATGTCTTAAATGTTAAGAATAATCGAATGCGCTTTTGTAAAGGGTTTGTTATGATATTGTAGTAAGGTTTTATTTTGAATAGTTTGACCATTTGAAAAAAAACAAATGTATAAGAATAGATGTAATTTAAGGTAAAGTTGGAATGAAGAGAATGAATTGTCACTTCTGCTTCATAGAGTAACATTGGAAACAAGAATTGTAAAACTAATTGATACTTAATATTGGAATGTGAAATATGATTTTATTCCGAAAAGTATTTCATATAGAAAATTGTTTTCTATAACATTTATTTCTTTGAGTTCAAGATATTTGATCAAAGAACTCTCCATTTTAAATTAGTTGCAGCATATGAAATAAGAAAACAATATTAACAATATTAAGTGAATGATGGACCTCTAAATTTAGTATGCTATTATAGTAATGGTGGAAATAGTGGGAGCATGCCATATAGCACCTAATGATTGCATTAAATTATGAAAATTGTTTTCGTAAAATGTACCGAACATTATTTGTGGAATAACATTTATTTTTGGTATTGACTGAAAAATATATATAACTATATTATAACATGAGTATTATGAATATTCATTATGAAATAGAACTATATTATGGAATTTGTTTTCATAGTAAAAGTGATGCAAAAAAATACATATGTATCTAATATTATTTATAGTTGTTTTAGAATTATAGACTAAGCAGTAGTTTTGAGAAATAATTTTACTATATTATTATGAATCATCTGATACAGGTTAATTATATCTCAAACAATTAATGGCTATGCACCCATTCAGTGGGAGCATCATAAGAGTTGATGAACTCTTTGAATTAATACATATTGATGTATGCAATCATAAGTCTATTAACACCAAAAGGGTTCCACATAATTTGTTATATTCATCGATGATTTATTACCAACATGTACATGTGTATTGGATACACATGTAGTAAGCTTATGATAAAATCATAGAATATAAAAGAAAAGTAAATAAAATAACATGCAATAGAATAAAATGATTTGATTTGGTCGCATAAGTGAGTATATTGGAAAGAGTTCCAAATGTACCTAAAAATGAATATAGATTCAATCTCAAAACTCACTCCTTCATGTGATACATAATGATGCATCAATAAGGAGTAATCACACATTGTTGGACAATTTACGATTAATTGTGAGTGAAGTTGAGTTAGTTTCTTTCAATAAGATCATGTACTTAAGAGTAGTACACAAGGTTGATATTATTTCATCTAAACAATAGTTTACAAAATCATACAAGATAAGGGTTTATAAGAAATCCCAACATATCCTAGGCCAAGGAGTTGGCAGGTTGTGCGAGTCGAAAGATTGCATGTAATAATTATTCATGAGAGATCTTGTATGAATCTCCAAAAAGTTTTTTGGAAAGGTCTGTCATCAAATGAAATATTTATGTTTTGAACATAATTTTTGTAAACTAAAATTAGTTTTATAAATAAAAGGTTCATAAAGCGTTTATGAATCCCTATTCTATTTGCACTAAGAAATAATTGTTTTTTCAAGATATATCAACTTCATTGTGAAGGAATTTCATTGCGAAATTTTTGGTAATTAAATGGAATTGGATTCGATCCATAGATAGAACTGTTTATATGAGATGAAGTGAAATTAACTAACCTAAATGAACGCATATCATTAGAATGTCTAATAAGTATTCTCGTACATCGAAGAGAAACTACGAGTTTCTTATTAATATCAAAAATATACATTACCCTCGGTTGTTCAATTAAACCATTAAGATTATTGACTTTATATAACGTGATGCACAAATCTGAAAGAATTCAAAGTACGCTATCAAAATATGATTTTGGTGGTCGTAACCAAAAAGATGTGATCTGTAACGCCCCACCCCGAGACCCACAATAACAAAGAGAATTATATAGTAATTCTGTCTTCTAATGTAGAGAATAGGGCTGGTTAAGGGCGACCATCATAGTCTTGCATTAGATAAGAGCTAAGTATGTCGGATTTGGCACTTTTTTTTCATTTTATTACGAGTATTCGACATACTTAATTCATTTCTAATACACTACTATGGTGGCTACAGGATCGATTCAGAAACAAAATATGATAACGATACAATCTCAAGTCACAGAACAGCAACACAGATAATATACATATACACTTACATCAAATGTAATACAACATGCCACTAGTGGTATTCATCCATAATATATACATACATCCCCACAAAAAAATAGATACACCATAAGTTTCCCAACAAAATATTACAACAAAAACTATGCCATAACCAAAGTCGATAAAGAAGCCCAAAAAGGTAAAGCTAGGAAAGGTTCAAAAGCTAACCTGCAACTCGGTCTGACCCGCGTAATAAATACACGGGTCAGGCTAACTAAAACTTGATATTAGTAAAAGATAAAGGAATATAAGTGCATAAGGGAGAAATTCCTTTAAAGATAAAGGAAAGGTATATAAGGAAGTCTATTTATACAACTAAGAATAGGTATTCCATAGAGGCTCATAGTTAATCACTTAATAATGTTTAACATAGCATAGAGGTTTCACATTCAAGGGCTATACAATGTAAATGAATATAAACAATATATAAGCCATATGTGAAATCATCAAAATCTCCAAATCGAAACTCATGAAACTCAATAAGAGTTTATAATCCCAATATCGAAATCACCATAAAACACACACACACACACATATATAAGCCTTTCTCTAACTCAAGGCTATAAGTAAATTCATCATCTCTAATTGGTGAAATCGAAACCAAAAACTCATAGAAATTCCCTGGATTGGCCAAATCTCATTTGCATGCCGAAGCGATGCTGCACGTGCCATCCCCTAGTATTATATATATATTAGGTACCTCTCCCAGACGACCGAAGTCGTAAATCTCAGACGACCGAAGTCGTAATCCCAGATGACCCGAAGGTCTTTAGTATTGGCAATCCTAGAATGTGTCACAACTCCCAAATAGGAACCTGAAAAGTGTTAACGTGCATCCCATATCACACGTTCGCACTTAACGGTTTACTAACTGCTAGTCATTGCCACATTAGAAAATAGAAATCATCATAAAATCTCAAAACTCGAAAACTCAGACTCGCCTCATCTCATTGGCAAGTAAACACTATAACGGGTTCTCATAGATCATACTCCTAGATTAGTTGATCTCGAACCACAACCCGCCAAATATTGGCCTTCCCAGAAAATTCCTAAAGATAGGAATTATAATCTCAAAAACTCGCCATAAATTGGCCAAATAACTCAGAATCAATAACCCAGATAGTTTCGATCGTACAAGTCCGGAATTAACCGATAAAGTAAACTCACGTGTCCCATACCACGGGTTTTACTAAACCATTTAATTTTCTTTCTCATATGTTCGAACAGTGTAAAAATAATGTATATTATTTATAAAATTATTTACTTGAGAAAACAGGATTTTAAAATAATTTTTTGAAATCATTTTGAAGGCATTTTATTGAAAATTCAGCTTGAATACTTTAAAATAATTTAAAAATAATCTGAAAATATTTTATAATAAAGATTTCATAAACCCAAATTATTTATAAATTTTCTCAAAATTTATTTGATATAAATAGTGCTTGAAATCGAAGAAATATGAAGAAAATACTCTAAACCGATATTTGAATTCAATTCGAATTTAAATTAAAATTTTAAATTCCAAATTCCTCTAAATCTCGGCTAACCCATTGATGGATATCATAGCCCATAACCATCATCAAAAACATCTCAAAATTGCAAAGGAATTGGCCCCAAAATCATAGCAAAAGACGACAAAGTGCTGCGAAAAGTATAAAAACAATGGCCACAACCTTTCGTACCTGGGCCAACAGGGGTCGACCCAGGCCTTCAGGCCGATCGATCGCCTGGTCGACCGCCAAGTTGACCTGGAGGGTGCTGGGTCGATCTGCCTGTCGACGCAGGCTACGGAGTTGATTCCTGTGTGCATTTTCAGGCCCGTACTCAACTTTGAACAGCAATAAGACATAGTAAACGATCGAGTTTTGCAGTGAAAATTTACATGCATGTAGTTTAACAATTAAACTACAATCCGAAAAAGATCCGGTAGCAATTAGATTTAAAATCTAGAAGTTATGTCCACTCAAAGTAGCAACTACAGATTAGAAACCAAAGGACAAACAACAGGGATATATGTGTGTATATATATATATATATAGAACTATCTTCAACAACGATTTTTACAAGAAGAACATTATTCCAGTTAGCAATTATGAGTTTTGACACTCATCTTAGCAAATTAGCAAGAGTTTGGGCGATTTCAAAAAGAAGTTGGAAGCTTTTGGTGGAGAAACGACCTTCAACAACCTGTAGAAGCTAGAAAAGAAACATGCACAACAAATAGAATTTGTTACAGAAAATTCATATCTAATTCAAGATTTTTGATGAGATAAATTTAGTATTGGTGGAGATTACCTTTTCTAATCTTGGTTTGGTGATATTTCTCTTTGAATTTGTAGCAAATTTTGATTGGAAATTGAATTTAACATGAAGTAGCCATGGATTTCTATTTTCTATTACTGTAAAGTTTTGTTTTTGAGAAGGAAGAAGGAAAACTACGTACTGTATGTATTCCTCTTACCAGAAGTATCCAGATTAAGGGTTAATGGATCCAAACCTAACCCAAAAAGCCCAACATCATTTTTACTTAGAGAAAATATTAAGATATGCACACTTTTAACCTATTTTATCACAATATACACATATTTCTCAATATAAACTCAAATAAAAATTTATGCAACCAATTGTATGAAAATAAAATTGTTATTAAACAAAATAAAATTTATTTCAACAATAAAATATTATTTTTATAAATAAAACCTTATCTTTATCTATATTTCACAATTTATATAATTTTATTATAAAACACTATTTTTACTACAACAATTTGTACAAAAATTGTTTTCTTGTCAAATAAATTACAATAAATCATTTTAACTCTTTTTAATCATCAAAATATTATTTTCAAACAATATTTCATCTTTTAGTTAAATAAAACACATATTATCTCCATATTTCTCATTTTAAATTCAATAAAAGATTAATATTGGCAATATTTTCCAATATTGTTGTATTTACCCAAATAAAATTTCAAATCGATTATTTTCACTCCAAATTCTCAAAATAAAAGTTTTTAAAACCTTATTTCCATTACTTTAGACTTATTTCGACAATTTAACGTTGAAATACATCGCCTAATTAATTTATTAGCTCCAAACTAATAAATACCCAATATTTCAATTTATTTAAACCAAATACTTATCCAATCCATATTTTATTCCCAATTAAACAAAATAAAGTTCCAAACTTTATTTTTTCCCATTTTAATTACAAAATTTATTTTTTATTCGAAATAAACAATTTAAAATCTCCAATTGTATTTTAATTTACAATATTAAATTATAACCTCCATTATAATTTAATATATACAGGTAATCTCCAAACCAGGGTTGTTACAGACTCCCCCCTTAACAAAATTGCGTCCTCGTAATTTCTAGAAAAGAGTTTATATTCAACACATTTATTTCATCATTCAAAGGAAGGATAGACAAGCACGAGATCAAAATTCTTCACTCTCTACTCAAAACGAAAGAAGACCAAGATAAAAATTGCTTGGTAAATTCAATGATTTTCCTAAGTATAAATACTAGGGTTTGCGGACTATTGAATTCCTTGAGAAATTGATCATGATCTCAAAAGTATCTCATTTTCGAAAAAAGAACACAAAAGCAAAAGTGCAACCCAAAATCAGAGATTGATTTCACAAAAGTTTCTCGAATAGAGTTGGGATTTAGCATCGCTTTATCCGAACTCCAACCACAAAATGATGATTTTCCGTATGTTACTACGGAAAGCCATACTGATAATAAGATAACAACAATTGAGGTAAGAAGACCTGACGAGAGATGGTTACTACAAAGATCACCCTACTCAAACGACCGCAAAATGCTAGTCGTTAGACTATTGTACTAAGGTAAGACAATTACGAGGAATACAATAGACATAAATTTAATTCACAATCAAAATTTATTAGAGTTCGAAATTCATTATTTTCAAAATCATAATCTAAATTTTTGTTTATAAACAAACTTCTTAAAGTTCCAAAATTCATTGCCTTTAAATTTAAAATTTCAATTTTCAACACTTGGAAATTTTTTCCAATCTCCTTCTTATAGTTTAAAAAAATGACAATAATTTCAAACTCATATTCCCTTTTTTTTCCAAAATTAAATTTTCGAAAGAATTTTATAATTTCATCTCAACAATCCTTAAGATAAAATTTTAAGATTTACTACTCTTTATTTTCAAATACCCAAATTCTCATAACAAACTCCATCTTTTTCATGAATAATTTATTTTAAAGTATTCAATAACCATTTATTTTTCAAACAAAGTATTATCTCATCATTTCAACAATAAAACATAACTATATTCAAACTTATACATTTCAATTATCATAATGGCATTACCTCGCTATTGATTTAAATAAATAACCATATCGATTGGCTGCAGTTTTGACCAAATGATCAAAACCACTTTGCCACTCATCCATCCCACTATGGTTCAATGGCTGCATAAGTTATCCAGAATAAAATTTAATTCTCAAATCTTTTTAATTTATTTCCAAGTTTAATCTTATTAAAACTCAATTTATCGTGTCTGATTGTCTCATCACAATGTTTAGGAAATTCCTATCGATAACGTTGATCAAGTGTATTGACTGGAATTCTTAAAGCACTTGATGGATAACCCAACACAAAAATCATCTTCTATATAACAAAAATATCTCATTTTTAGTTCTTAAAATGCTCTTTATTTATCCCAAAAACCAAATCCTATTTCTCTTAGAAATATATCTTCAAATGTTTTTTGAAAAAGAAAAAAAAATAGAAAACACAATCATTACATATACTCAAAAATCAAAAACACAAAAAGGGACTTATCGAAATATTCCCAGAATACTCGATTCACAAGATTGATGGAATAGACTAGAGTGTTCGTCATTCCTAAAGGTATAACGAACTACTCAGAAACCCATAACGAGTACGGAATGTGGTAAAAGAACACTATCCTCCGCAACTCGAAGCTAATGAGAATCGGTGTAGGGTCAAGCTGAAGAAAGACCCCAGCACCACCAAGAGATCGAATAAGAAATCAGCGAGATATAAAGGTAAGAGTAAAATATCTTCTCGAAATGAGAAGAAGAACACAAACATCAAATCATTACTTCGGGTGAAGTAATATTACTAAGCCTATAAATGAGTATCCAAAAAGGTTATCTCAAAAGAGGTAAGAATGGCAATAACAATTAAATTTCAAGGATCACCTCATTTCCTTAGTGGGCATCTTCGTGGAAGGATGACCGAAAGGCTAAGAACTGGAAATGAGATCAATACAATATTCGATTGCCCGATTGGGTGTCATACCCGAACGGACTTACAGAAATCAACAGAGTCACAATGATGGGAATTTAAGATATATCATCCACATCTCGATACTCAAGAATGAATATAGAGACTTTGAAATCATAATCAATATTCCGAAGTCAAGAATTAACCAACTAACTAAATTAGGATACCTAACTATAGGACCCTTCAAATCACAGAATGTGGCTTGGTAAAATGCAAGTTACTCCCTCTCAAATTACTCCAAACTTAAGATAGAAAATAGCGTTCTAATATGCACGCAAAGATAAACTACAAGGAATAAATCCCAAAATTCTCACGTTAAGTATTGCGGATCCCCTTAAAAGGATTCACAATCCTCAAGTAAGCAACAAGACCAGAACATCTAATAACATAACAAATTTCTCCAGTATGGATAATGCCAATTACCCGTATTGAAGAGGATTCAAATAAAACAATCATGAAAAAGAATAGAACCTTTCAAAATGATAGGAGATATACCTCGAGACTGAGGTGCACTACTAGAAGCCTAACCTACATTCAAATTCCCCGAACCTGAATTCTTCCCTTCTTAGGACATGTTGAAGCTATATGTCCTTCCTTCTTGCAGTAATGGCACTTAGGGGTATGAGAACATTCTCTAACTAGATGGTCTCTATAACCACAATTGAAGCAAGCTAACACTCTAGCTGAAGGAGGTGCAACACCAGAGTGAGAACCAGAATTGCCTTGCTTCTTCTTCTTAGGAGGAAATGATTAGGATTTCTAAAAGGGAAATTTCTTCTTATTTGGGTTTGTCTGAACCTCGGCCTCATTAACTATCCCTTTCCTTTTTGACGGCTTCGAGGTGAAGCGCCAAATCCACAAGCTCCTCGAAAGAGAGCTTAAGCTGCAGCATGAGCGAAATCTTCAAATATTTCTTAAGTCCAGAAATGAACTTAAGATTATTCTTGTATGGGGTACCAATGGACTCGAGCCCATACTTGGATAGAGACACGAAGGAGGATACATAATCTAACACAGAGGATTTTCCCTGCTTCAACTCGGGAAGCGACGGCTAAGGAAAGCCTTCTCGGATTCTGGCATGAACTTAAGCTCAAAACGATCTCAGAAATGCTGCCATGTAAGAGTAGACTCATCTATCTCAGCTATAAGGAGCTCGTACCGGTCTAAAGCTCATTCTTGCAGCATACTCGATGTCACAAGAACACGGTGATGATCAGAAACCTCCATGCGAGTGAAGATGCGCTTGCATGTTCGGAGCCAAGATTGAACTTCTAAAACTGTCTCAGAGCCTTTGAATGGCTTGCCATCGAGATGGGTGAAGTCGCTGCACATACGCGCAAATGTGGATTTGCGCAGAGGAGAGGAATGAGTAGGAGCAGGAGGTTGAGTGCTCTTAAGAAGCTCAAGAATCTGGTCGATCAACATATAAACTCCTTCGGGACGAGAATCACTGGACGGTCCCGACACCGAAGTGCGACCTCTACCTCTTCCAGCCATTTGCTGAAAGTTAAGATAAGCTAGGATTATTCATAGGGATGGATATTAGAAATTGGAATTCATTTAATAAGGAATACTATTGAATTTACAATTTACATTCCTAGACATATTCCTTTCTATCTACCCCCAAAAGACTCAAAAGACTAAGGACAAGGTTGGGTTCACTACGATTTGGGGATGATGTTTACACTTGTATTATACTTGATGTATGGTAATCTTGTATACTGTTTTGCATTTGTTACATTTTTGTTGTGAATCCTGCTCTGATACCAAGCTGTAACGCCCCACCCCGAGACCCACAATAAAAAGAGAATTACATAGTAATTCTGTCTGCTAATGTGAAGAATAGGGCTGGTTAAGGGCGACCATCGTAGTCTTGCATTAGATAAGAGCTAAGTATGTCGGATTTGGCACTTATTTTTTTATATATTTTATTACGAGTATTCGACATACTTAATTCCTTTCTAATACACTACTATGGTGCTACATGATCGATTCAGAAACAAAATATGATAACGATACAATCTCAAGTCATAGAACAACAACACATATAATATACATATACACTTATATCAAATGTAATACAACATGCCACAAGTGGTATTCAACCACAATATATACATACATCCCCACAAAAGAATAGATACATCATAAGGTTCCCAACAAAAGATTACAACACAAAAACTATGCCATAACCAAAAACGATGAAGAAGCCCAAAAAGGTAAAGCTAGCAAAGGTCCAAAAGCTAACCTGCAACTCGGTCTGACCCGAGTAATAAATACACGGGTCAGGCTAACTAGAACTTGATATTAGTAAAAGATAAAGGAATATAAGTGCATAAGGGAGACATTCCTTTAAAGATAAAGGAATGATATATAAAAAAGTCTATTTATACAACTAAGAATAGGTATTCCATAAAGGCTCATAGTTAATCACATGATAAAGTTTAACATAGCATAGAGGTTTCACATTCAAGGGCTATACAATGTAAATGAACATAAATAATATATAAGCATTATGTGAAATCATCAAAATCTCTAAATCAAAACTCATGAAACTCAATAAAAGTTTATAATCCCAATATCAAAATTAGGGCTGTTAATTTCCTACAGGACCCGAAACACGACCCGAAACCCGCATGGAAATTAGCAGGTTAACCCGACCCATTTAAGTTGGCGGGTCGTTTTCGGGTCAACCCGAATTTGACCCGTTTATAAACGGGTGGGTTTCGGGTTGACCCGCTAACCCGAAATTGACCCGTTAACAACCCGCTTATGCTTATATAGGTTGACCCGACCCGTTTACGACCCGACCCGACCCTTTTATGACCTGTTTGTACCTTATATGGGTTTTACGGGTTGACCCGACCGTTTACGACCCGTTCCGACCCGTTTACGACCCAATTATACCTTATACGGGTTGACCCGACCGTTTACGACCCATTTACAACCTGTTTACACCTTATATGGGTTGACCCGACCTATTTACGACCGGACCCGACCCGTTTATAATCGGGTTACACGGGTCGGGTCGGGTCAACCCATTTATAAACGGGTCGGGTTCAGATTGAGCTTTTTCTGACCTGTTTAATAAACGGGTTGACCCGACCCATTTAAAATCAACCCGAACCCGACTTGACCCGACCCAAACCTGACCCGAACCGACCCGACCCATTGACAGCACTAATCGAAATCACCATAAAACACACACACACACACAAATATATATATAAGCCTTTCTCTAACTCAAGGCTATAAGTAAATTCATCATCTCTAATTGGTGAAATCGAAACCAAAAACTCATAAAAATTCCCTAGATTGGCCAAATCCCATTTGCATGCCGAAGCGATGCTGCACGTGCCATCCCCCCAGTACTATACATATATTAGGTACCTCTCCCGACCGAAATCGTAAATCTCATACGACTGAAGTCGTAATCCCAGATGGCCCGAAGTTAAATAGCACTGGCAATCCCAGAATGTGTCACAACGCCCAAATAGGAACCCAAAAAGTGTTAACATGCGTCCCATACCACATGTTTGCACTTAACGGTTTACTAACCGCTAGTCATTGCCACATTAGAAAATAGAAATCATCATAAAATCTCAAAACCTGAAAACTCAGACTCGCCTCATCTCATTGGCAAGTAAACACTATAACGGGTTCTCATAGATCATACTCCTAGAATAGTAGATCTTAAACCACACCCCGCCAAATATTGGCCTTCCTAGAAAATTCCTAAAGAAGGGAATTATAATCTCAAAAACTCGCCATAAATTGGCCAAATAAATCAGAATCAATAACCCAGATAGTTTCGATCGTACAAGTCCGGAATTAACCGATAAAGTAAACTTACGTGTCCCATACCACGGGTTTTACTAAACCATTTAATTATCTTTCTCATATGTCCGAATAGTGTAAAAATAATGTATATTATTTATAAAATAATTTACTTGAGAAAACGAGATTTTAAAATAATTTTCCGAAATCATTTTGAAGGCATTTTATTGAAAATTCACCTTGAATACTTAAATAATATAATAATAATCTAAAAATAATTTGAAAATATTTTATAATAAAGATTTCATAAACCCAAATTATTTATAAATTTTCTCAAAATTTATTTGGAAGAAATAGTGCTTGAAATCGAAGAAATACGAAGAAAATACTCTAAATCGATATTTGAATTCAATTCGAATTAAAATTAAAATTTTAAATTCCAAATTCCTCCAAATCTTGGCTAACCCATTAATGGATATCATAGCCCATAACCATCATCAAAAACATCCCAAAATTGCAAAGGAATTGGCCCCAAAATCATAGCAAAAGACGACAAAGTGCTGCGGAAAGTATTAAAACAATGGCCACAACCTTTCGTACCTGGGCCAACAAGGGTCGACTTGGAGGGTGCTGGGTCGACCTGCCTGTCGACCCAGGCTACGTAGTTGATTCCTGTGTGCATTTTCAGGTTCGTACTCAACTTTGAACAGCAATTAGACATAGTAAACGATCGAGTTTTGCAGTGAAAATTTTCATCCATGTAGTTTAACAACTAAGCTACAATCCAGAAAAGGTCCGGTAGCAATTTGAGTTAAAATCAAGAAGTTATGGCCACTCAAAGTGGCAATTACAGATCATAAACCAAAGAACAAACAACAGGGAAATATATATATATATAGAACTATCTTCAGCAATGATTTTTACAGGCAGAACATTATTCCAGTTAGCAATTGTGAGCTTTTACACTCACCTTAGCAAATTAGCAAGAGTTTGGGCGATTTCAAAAGGAAGTTGGAAGCTTTTGGTGGAGAAACGACCTTCAACAACCTGTAGAAGCTAGAAAAGAAACATGCACAACAAATAGAATTTGTTACAGAAAATTCATATCTAATTCAAGATTTTTGATGAGATAAATTTAGTATTGGTGGAAATTACCTTTTCCAATCTTGGTATGGTGATATTTCTCTTTGAGTTTGTAGCAAATTTTGAGTGGAAATTGAATTTAACATGAAGTAGCCATGGATTTCTATTTTCATTTACTATAAAGTTTTGTTTTTGAGAAGGAAGAAGGAAAACAACGTACTATATATTTTCCTCTTACCAGAATTATCCAGATTAAGGGTTAATGGATCCAAACCTAACCCAAAAAGCCCAACATCATTTTTACTCAGAGAAAATATTAAGATATGCACACTTTCAACCTATTTTATCATAATATACACATATTTCTCAATATAAACTCAAATAAAAATGTATGCAACCAATTGTATGAAAATAAAATTGTTATTAAACAAAATAAAATTTATTTCAAAAATAAAATATTATTTTTATAAATAAAACCTTATCTTTATCTATATTTCACAATTTATACAATTTTATTATAAAAAAACTATTTTTACTACAACAATTTGTACAAAAAATGTTTTCTTGTCAAATAAATTACAATAAATCATTTTAACTCTTTTTAATCATAAAAATATTATTTTCAAACGATATTTCATCTTTTATTTTAATAAAACACATATTATCTCCATATTTCTCATTTTAAATTCAATAAAAGATTAATATCGGCAATATTTTCCAATATTGTTGTATTTACCCAAATAAAATTACAAATTGATTATTTTCACTCCAAATTCTCAAAATAAAGTTTTTAAAACCTTATTTCCATTACTTTAGATTTATTTCGCCAATTTAACGTTGAAATACATCACCTAATTAATTTATTAGCTCCAAACTAATAAATACCCAATATTTCAATTTATTTAAACTAAATACTTATTCAATCCATATTTTATTCCCAATTAAACAAAATAAAGTTCCAAACTTTATTTTTTCCCATTTTAATTACAAAATTTATTGTTTATTCCAAATAAATAATTTAAAATCTCCAATTATATTTTAATTTACAATATTAAATTATAACCTCTGTTATAATTTAATATATATAGGTAATCTCCAAACCAGGGTTGTCACATGATCCATCGACCGAGATTGTGTCTTTATTGGAAAGACTAATATGGTTGGAATTAAATGAGCAATGTTGATAAGAATAATATCGCAAATTTCAATTGTTGAAATTAGCATAACAGATTCGGTATTCAACATGCTCAAGTTAACTCAGATTTACTCACAAAATTATCGCTCGATAAGACTTAGTGTTTGGTACTTATCTATTGAAATAGAAAATTCTAAATAATGATTTAGAGTAAGCCATTTACACATATTAACCAAAAATGCCTCATAAGTCAGTTGGTGCGATATCGGGTTTGTGAGTCCTTGGATATGATCCAAGAAATGATACAAATGTATCATTTTTTAAGCATCAAGATTGAATAAGTATTTTGATAGAAATATCCAATAGTTTGATTTTCAATCAAAGTGCAGAGGAAGCCTGTGTTCATAAGAAAGAACGTTAAAAGATACATTGATAATTCTAAACTATAAGTAAACAACACGTTGTTGATTTTAACAACATGCTTGTATTAAAATCAACTTTAGTTGTTATAATACTCAATTTTGGATTGTAAATGATGTATTTTATGGTGAGTATAAAAGATGGATTATCCCAAAACGATATACAAGAGCACCCTATTAAAAGGGCAACATGTAAGTTGGATTCTTTATGCATTAGCAATAGGAATTATCATACAGGTTATGTTGTGTATGATATTGTGTTTTGTTTATGTATTTGATACATGGAGAAAATATAAAATCCAAATTGATATCACTAAATGGTTGTTTGAGGTGTTCTCGTGTATTTATGAAATACTAGAGAATTGTTTATAGAAACAACAAACTCGTTATGATGGAACGTTTAGACATAAACTTTTATAACTGATATTGAGTATAACATGTCAATGATAAAATTCAAGTTAAAATCTTTAATTTGAAAATGTTTCAAAATAAAAGTGATTGTGGTCGATTCAACGAAATGTTGAGAACATTAACTTGAATAGCGCTACAATAAGCCAATGTATATAGATATAAATGCACAAATTTATAATTGAGCCAAAGATGATTCCAAATGTTGAGAATCCTATAATATTGTTATAAGATAACAATGTCATGAAATTGGTCATGATAGAACTTAAAGCTCACTAGAAGTCGAAAGACATACTTCGAATCGTTCCACGTGATAAAGGCAATTTATCAGTGGCAGAGAGAGTTAATCGACAAAGTAGATAATTAAAACATAATAGCATACCCATTCACTAAGGGAGCGACCTAATTGGTTTTGAGAAACTAATTGGAGAAGTTGGAATTAGATAATTGACCCCAAGTGCAAGTGGGAGATTGATAGAGTTAGGGGTATGCCCTAGGGGCAATTATGTAATTTGTTTCATATATCTAACTCGTTGACCAACCTTGCTCGAAATAAAAGGTGTTTTCTTCCTATTATATACTTGATATAATGTGATTATACTAATTAATTAACTTAATTAAAAGTATATTTAATAGAAAAATCCATAAATGGTATATTTTGTGATAGTAGTTACAAAGTGTTGTAACCATGAGTAATTTATCACAACGAAACAAATATACCATTTTAAATATTCCTAGTCAAGATGCATCGAGACTGGATATCGATGTATCCGTAGAGACTGGAGTATGTAACGCTCTTCAAATGCTGGGCAGTGTATTACTCATGACTATTGGAGGCACCTAAGGGTTACGTACTAATAGTTATTGGAAAACTATGGAATGACTCACTCGATAGTTTTCTGTTGGTTAATATAACTAAGGTTAAACAGAAAATATCAATGTGACTGATTTACACAGTTCTCTCGACTTGAGAATACTGTGGATCTTCAATATGAAAGCTTCGCTTTGATTATATCCAAATCATGGCATGGCGTCCATCGAGTGACTATAATTGGGTCGAGTGGAAGTATTGGAAGTGAAGCACTATTCAAGAAAAGATTTGTTTGCTCAGTTATATGCGGTAGTATCATACACTACAAGAAAGGCTTCGTATAGCGACGGAGCCTAGCGACGGCTAAAAAAAGCGGCCATCGCTAGCCGTCGCTATACGCAATATACAGATCCAAGCCGAGAGCAGCAGATTCACTTCACTTGCTCCCCCTAAACCTTCCTCCTTCCCCCAATCCGTCGCCCCCCGTCACCGTAGCCGCTGCTCCAACCTTCAACGCCTCCAAGTCACCCAAATTTGTGTCGGTATGCTCCTAATCTCTTGTTTGAATGTAAATTTGATGTTTTTAGGTTTAGTTTAAACCCTAATTCAATTATGATTTGTTGTAAAATTGAGATTTGTTGTTAAATTAGGTATTAGTAGTGTTGTTAAATTAGGTATTAGTAGTGTTGTATGTTGATTTGGTAGATTAATAATTAGTTTATTATCATGAACTTGAATTAAGTATTACATTAATTAGTTTATCATGATCAAGTTGAATAAATGGTTGATGTAGATAATTAGTGTTGGCGATTAACATGGTTAGTTGTTTTAGGTGAAAAAATAGTGTATATTAATGATTAACTTGGTTATTGATAAATTTACATGAAAGTATTTCATAGTTTATGAAATTGATAAATTACAAATTTAAGTTGTTAAGTGAATTTAAATTGACAAATTTTAATTTAATAATTAGATTTTTATTGTTTTCTAATTATCTTCATTGATAATTCTTCTATTTATCTTGTTGATTTAGCGACGGCTAGCGACGGCCATTTTAATAATTTTAGCGATGGCTAGCGACGGCCAAAATGCAAAAGGTTGTATATATTGTACAAAAATAAAGTTTATACAAAAAATTAAAAAATGAATATGAGAACATTAAAAATTCTGCAAATATCTAAATTTTTTAAAAAAAAATTAGGAACGACTTTAAAAACAACTGATATTGTACTAAAATCGAGTTTGTAAAGAAATTAAGAAATGAATATAACAACAAAAAATATTCCGCTAAAATCTATGTCGTAAAAAAATAAAGAAATGAATATTGAACTAAAATTGTTAATTGAATGTTGAATTAAAATTTAAATATACAAATTTATTAAATAAAATTTAAATAGTTGAAACATTGTCAAAATTTGAAAAGAACAACAATATTTGATAAATTTTAAAGAAATTTTTTTATCTCTTAGATTGGCTTTGGCCCCGTCTAGCAAGTGTTGTATATGATCGTTATATGGATGTTCGTTTTGGTAACGGAATGGACATTTATATTCATCTGATACAATATTTGTCGGATTTGTCCCTGTATTGGACAAGTTACAAACACAATAAAGTAATTACATATTATAAATCATTTCATTTTAAACGGTTACAAAATTTCGATAGCACTTCCTTTACGTTTCCTGTGTACATGCATTTGTGTACGATACAGGGAACAGAAGGGAAGTGCTGCCGAAATTTTGTTGAACCGTTTAATCTGAAATGATTTATAAAATGTAATTACATTATTGTGTTTGTAATGGGAAGTAGGATGACTGACCACCGAAGTGAAAACCAAAATACTAAAAAATTAAAAAATAAAGTGAAGTTTTTATTTTGAATTTTCTACAACGGTGAACTGTTTACAATGGAGAATGGTTGAAAATTAATGATTTAAATTGTCTAACATACATTTTCAAATCAAGAAAAATGTTCAATTATTTTCTTGACCGTACTTGGATGTATGAAGTCAGAACTGGAAAGAAGGGATCAATAAAGCAACATTTCTACAACGGTGTACACGAATTTATTAGATTTGCTAAATCTAATAACCGAAACAACACAGAAATTCGTTGCCCGTGTAGTAAGTGCCAACATTTGAAGCATTGGAAATCGGATTAGTTGAAGTACATTTGTATCAATATGGTTTCGTGCCTGATTATTATTTCTGGGATCGTCATGGAGAACTTGTTGAACCTACACCTAATACTAAACTATTAGAGGACAGTAATATGATGACGAATCCAATAGAAAATATGGTGGATGATGCAACACGATCAATGTTTCCTACAACTGAAGCTGTTGATGAAGACGAAAATGTCGAAGAAGAACCGACTGCGGGAGCTAAAAAAATATACGATTTGTTGGATTCTGCTAAGAGGCCGTTGTGGGACGGATGTATAAGTGGAACCGAACTTTCAGTAACTGCCGAATACATAACTATGAAATCAAAATTCAACCTTCCGGAAGCTGCATTTACAGCAGTTGTACAAGCTGCAAAACGACACATGCCACCCAATAATCTGATGTGCGATAGTCATTATAAAGTAAAAAAATTAATGTCCGCTTTCGGTCTACCGTACGAGAAGATAGATGCATGTGTGAAAGGTTGCATGTTGTATTGGAAAGACGATGTTGACCTCAGAAAATGCAAAATATGTAACGAAGAAAGATACAAACCAAGAAAGAAGAAAGGGAAAGAAGTCCCGTACAAGAGAATGCATTATTTACCCATCACTCCCAGACTTCAAAGATTATATGCATCTTCTGCTACGGCCTGTCATATGCGATGGCATAGTGTGAGAACAGCGGAAGAAGGAACTTTGATACACATCAATCCGATGGAGAAGCATGGAAACATTTCGATAAGACTTATCCCGCATTTGCTGCGGAAAGCCGTAATGTCAGACTTGGTTTATGTACGGATGGATTTTCACCATTTTCACAGTTTGGTAGTAAATATTCATCCTGGCCAATTATCGTTACTCTGTATAATTTACCTCCATGAATGTGTATGAAGACACCATATATGTTTCTCACCACTGTCGTTCCCGGCCCTCATGATCCAACCCAAGGAATTGATGTTTATTTACAACCATTGATCGAAGAGTTGAAGAAACTGTGGTATGAAGGAGTCGAAGCTTACGATGTATCAAGGAATTTTTTTTCGTATGTTCGCTTCTTTGTTATGGACTATTAATGATTTTCCTGCATACAGGATGCTTTCTGGTTGGAGTACGGCCGGTCGTCTAGCATGCCCTTATTGTATGGAAGAAACATGAGCATTTTCGTTACGATATGGGAAGAAAGTTTCGTGGTTTGATTGTCATCGGTGTTTTCTTCATCCCAATCATACTTTTAGAAGAGATAAGAAAATTTTCATAGCTAACAGAGAAGAGAATTTGAAACCACCCAAGGTTTGGTCAGGCGAGGAAATATACGAAATTGTAAGGGACTATCCAAAGATACGTGAAACTGGAGTCCAGACTGAAATCCCATGAAAGTCAGACATTCATAATTGGTGCAAACAAAGTATATTTTGGGAGTTACCATATTGGAAAGATCTCTTACTTCGATATAATATTGACGTGATGCACAACAAAAAGAACGTGTTTGATAATCTGTTTAATACAATTTTGAATGTAAAGGGCAAAACCAAGGACGATTTGAATTCAAGGCTTGATATAGCAAACTATTATAAGCGGCCGGAACTTCATATGAAGCCTAATGACAATAAAAAACCGAAAGCATGCTATGAGCTAGACAATAAGCAAGTAAAACTCGTGCTAAAGTGGGTGGAAGAATTAAGATTTCCCGATGGGATTTCTTTTAATCTTAGTAGATGTGTTGACTTCAAAAATAGTAAACTGAATGGGATGAAAAGTCACGATTGTCATATCATAATGGAATATTTACTACCCGTGGCTTTCAAAGAACTGTTACCCGTAAAAGTATGGAACGTTATAACAGAGTTATGTTTGTTTTATAAACAGCTTTGTTCGACAACATTAAAGGTGGATCGTATACGTAAACTTGAAGTAGAAATACCCATACTGCTATGCAAACTGGAGAAAATACTTCCGCCTGGTTTCTTTAACGTAATGGAGCATTTACCTATTCATCTTCCATCTGAAGCACTTCTTCGAGGTCCTGTGCAATATGGATGGATATATCCGTTTGAGAGGTAAAACATGTGCAATGTTCATGTCAATTTCAAATTCAAATTTGTATATCTAAATATGTAATAAATATCTTAATAGGTACTTGAATCATCTGAAGAAGAAGATTCGACAAAAAGCCCGAGTTGAGGGTTCGATATGCAAATCGTATCTTGAAGAAGAAGCCTCGTTTTTTTCTCTCACTACTTCAAGGACGATGTGAACTTATCGTTTGTAATTGTTCCTCGAAATAAGGAAGTCATTGAACAAAATTCTTTTCAAACAATGTTATCTGTTTTTAGATAACATGGTAGACCTGGTGGAAAATGTGTGGAAATATGGTTGGACGATAGAGACCACCATGTAGCACACACGTATGTTCTTTTAAATTGTGTCGATGTCGCACCATTTGTCAGGTAATAATTAATTCACTTGTAATTTACTTTTACGTACATAATAATTATAACACATATTACATATATGCAGTATCTACGAATCACTGTATCCATCTGGCGATCTCAGTAAAGAATTTGCCAAATGGTTTTTGAACTATGTTTATGAGCCAAGAAACTGTGTCGTTGATGAAGGCTTAAGACATCTTGCGATTGGACCGAAAAGAAATGTGAAGACTTATCCAACATTCTTCGTCAATGGGTTTAAGTTCAACACGAAAGATTACGGGGCTGAAAAATTAACATATAACAGTGGGGTATTTGTCAAAGGCAGTGATGATCCAGATGAGCATTTAAAAGATTTTTACGGCGTCTTAACACAGATTCTAGAGTTGACATATTATGTTGAACCTGTAGAAAAGGTTTTTTTATTTAAGTGCAATTGGTTCAGTAACGTTCCTGGTTCCGGAATCAACGTGCATAAAGAGTATAAACTTATTAAAATAAGGCATACATCACACTACTATAAGTACGATCCTTTTGTATTAGCCAAGCAAGCGTTACAAGTTTATTTTGCTCCGTATCCATCTTTGAAAAGAGATAAAGCGGATTGGTCTGCTGTTTTCAAAACAAAACCAAGGTTTACGTTTGATGGAAATAATATTCCAGATGAAGCAGCATATCAAGCCGATCTTGAACCAAATACAGAAATAATAATAACTGATGATATTGATGTAGGGCCTTTGAATGATGAATCGAACGTCTTATTTGATGCATTCGAAAGTACCGAAGAAAATGAGATAGAATACGAGACTAAGTCTGAATCAGAAAACGATGAAGACTGATCGTTCTGTGATGATCATTTAGTTAATTTTTATCCATGTTTTGTACTAGTAAATTTTTATAATTGTTCTGTGAAAGTGATTGAAACATGCTAAGTGAATTTCTATTATTGTTCTGTGATGATAATTTATTTAATTTTTATCCATGTTTTGTACTAGTAAATTTTTATAATTGTTTCTGTGAAAGTGATTGAAACATGCTATGTAGTAGTGAATTTCTATTATTGTTCTGTGATGATATTGTTTTTCTGTAGTAGATATGTCTGGTAGGAGACGAAGTATGACAGACACGCCATCCCCATCTCCCGGTGCAGGTGGTAGTGGCACTGCACCGGACTTACGTCCGATGGCAGAAGTTGTTCCGAAAAGTGCCGGGTAAGTATCAATTTTATTTAAAGTGTAAGTTTTAAAATCCACTAAACATGTATATCATAACTTTTGCAGGGGCTTTGAGGTGGAGCCATCAGATTATATTCTATAGGTTTCGAGGAAGGCTTTTCAGAGCCGGATGGATGGTTGTTGGCCTTGCTGGGACGACATCCCCCCTCATGTCAAGAACGCAATACAGGCCGATTTACTTGTAAGTAGTAGTTTGAATTTCAGTTGTAAATTAATATAATCTATATAACTTAAAATAATTTCAATTTACAGGCTGCAGTCCGCGTTGACCCTGATGACATGGACGTTTTCTTAAATCACTGGAATAAAAGAATGAGGAAAAATTACAGGGATACATTGTCGAAGGCTAAGAATTCAGGCAAAAAGCCGAACTGGATGGGTGACGGTGTATGGACTGATCTTTTTCGACTTTGGGACACTCCGGCAGCAAAAGTAAGTAATATATGTTTGCTTTGTTATTTAAATCTAATATAAATCTCGCAAGATATATACGTGATAATTTATCTTAATTTGTAGGAATTATCTGCGCGGAACCGGGCTAACAGGAATAAAAATCCTGCATTGCACCGTGGTGGCTCCAAATCCTTCCAGGAGCATAAGAGAGAGCTGGTAATTAAATTTATAAACTATGTTTACATTTTATTAAAATATTTTATATTCAGATTAGCAATAATAAATATATATTTTCAGGCCGCGAGATACAACCGCGAGCCCACTATGGCCGAGTTGTTCAAGGCGACGCATGCCGTGGAGAGGACTAACGAAGAAGGCAATGTTTCATACGAGTGGATGGATGACAAATCCCAATCCGTAATGGTAAACTTATTTATTGTTAATAACAATATTTTATCTTATTTTATTTTCAAAAACTTGAAATTCGATTTTATCGTGTAAAACAATTGTTTGTAATCGCAGGAGAGGTACGAAGCTGAGCGGGCTCGGGTAGCACAGTCCACTGGTCGGGAAGAGCTTACGCTAGAGGAGGCGAACAATATCTGGGATGCTATTATTGACCCGTCTTCACGGACCAATGTGCGATATAGCTATGGAAATCTGGAGGTAAATTTTGACATGTACTAATATATAAATTTACACGTGCATATGAATAGTTAAATAATTTTAATATATAAATAATTATGAACTATTTTACAGGCAATGAGATCGCAGAGTGCATACAGGAGGTCCCAGCAAGAAGAGGAGATTGCTCAGTTAAAGAAAACAGTGGATGAAATAAATGATTGGAGGAAGAGTTTTTTCGAGCAACAGCTGGATGAGCGGATTGCTGGTTATTTGCAACAACATGGGAGGATGCCTGGAGAGGATGGCAGCGATGGCGAGGAATAGGTATGTTTGTTTGCTCATTCCTTAGTTTGGTATATACACATTTTGGTTGGTTTGGTGTATATATATTTCGGGATATTATGTACATATTTTGATGGTTTATAGTTGTGGTTGGAAAACTATGTACACATTTTGGTTGGGAAACTATGTACATATTTTTGATGACTTGTATTGGTTGACATGATATGTATTGTTGTTGGGATTGTATATGATTTTGTTTGGTTTTGTTGGATTTTATATTGTTTGAATGTATAGTGATGTTATATGATGATATATGATGGCTATAGTTGATGAATATAGTGTATATTGGCTGTGATGATGGTATTTGATGGTTGTTGTTTGAAGTGTGTATGGGCTGTGCAAGTGCACAAATTTTGCTTCAGATTAGCGACGGCTGGCGACGGCTGGCGACGGCCTGTATGTTGCAGATTAGCGACGGCTAAAGTGCAAATTTTTTGTGGTGCGTAGCGACGGCTATTGACGCCATTTAGTCGTTGGAAAATTTCCACATGGCACGTTTTCAGTCGCGAGCCGTCGCTATTTTAGTGACGGAGCCGTCGCTAAAGCCGTCGCGATACTATTGGGCGACGAGGTAAATAGCGACGACTTTTAGCGACGGCATGCGACGGCCGGCGACGGCTAAAGCCGTCGCTATCTGCTGCCGTCCTTGTAGTGATAGTCAACTCAAAGTCAAAGTCTCTAGCCAGAGCATTTCGATTAATAATAATTGTTATTATTGAACCAAGGACTTTGTATTTGGACTATAAAGTTGAATGTGGATGAGTTTGGAATTTTGACCATTACCAAATTCCATAAGTCCAAAGTGATATAGTTTTGACGAACAGAATTGGTGTAAACAAATGTAACAACCGGATAACGCTTATTAAACTAAAATTGGATTTTATCGAAAATGAGTAAGTGATAAATTTGGCCATAATGTCACACCACCTGCTAAGTGACGTGTGAACGTTGACATTAGAATATTTCGATGTTAATCGCTGACCAAATTTATACCCAAGAGTTACACTGCCGAAATGATGAATTCCCTTAAGTCCGAACAATTTAATTAGTTTATAGTTGTTATGAATTAATTAAATTAATTAATATTTATGAAATATTAATTATAAAATTTGAATATGATTTGAGAAGTAAATAATGTTATATATATTTATAACAGTTATAAATATATCGATCGATATACAATATCGACAAGCGATTAAATTAGATTTAACTACATAGTATTTTGACTTGGGCTTAGATGGGTTTAAGGCCCATTATTAGGGCTGCAAAATTTCGGTTTTGGGAAGGTCTAAGGGTGGCTAAAACATAAGGAATTGGCTTGGAGATAACGGTTGAGATTAAGTGAGAATGGGTAAAAAGGTTTTCCTCGTTTCTCTCTAATACAACCCTATATATATGTATGTATGTGTGTGTGTATCTCTAAAAATAATAATGAACCTATTTTTGGCCGCTATTACCTTCTACATTGTTGGTTAAAAAACATAGCTTTCAATCCACTCCAAAATTCTCAAATATATTTCAAATTAAAATAATACTATTCGATAGTTAGAGGTCGGTGATTCCGGACTTGCAATCTGACGAATCAAGAACAGTAAATGGAAGGGAAGTCATTGCTTCAACATGGATTCAAAGGCATCATTAAATTGGTAGTTTTAATTCATATTACAGTAATTAAATTATATTCTATGATCCTATAATGAGTAATTTCATATCTGTTTAAATATATTGCTACTATATGTTTAGTTAGGTGAGATTTTATAGGTGATGTAGTTGTCACAAATCAGTTTGGTTATGTGCATAATTTTTATTATACTATTTGATTTATGTATAGAAAAATGTTGTTTACTGTACAAAATCAAATTTTGTCATCAATAATTGTTATATATATATATTTATTAATAAATTCATATATATATATATATATTAGTGTATATTTCTCTCTCATAATAGCATATATAATACGAGTTTACAAATTCGAAAATTAATTATCATACATATATTCATATTTTTAAATTAACATTTATTGAATTTTGAATTTTTTATTATATATAAGATAATTTTTACAATAAAAATTCAATTTTATATTTTTTTAACAACATTATATCATTTTATAAACCTATAGAAAAAATAAGGAATTTTTCAATAAAGTTTATTATTTTTAATAATTAATATTATTTCAGAAAAAATGTTTATGATTTATAAAAAATAATAATTTAATTGAAAAATTCTTTAAAATTTTTCGTAACCTTTCATTCATGCTCCTAGAATTTCTGAAATTTTAAAATTTGAATTTGTAACAATATATTATTTTATATTTAAATAATTATTGTCGAAATTAATATATTTGTTTTTAAAAATAATATTTCAACTTTGAAAAATCTCCAAATTTTTCTAAGCTCTATTTTATGATCCTAGATTTTAGAAAATTGTAAAATTTGAATTTTCATTAATAGATTATTTTATGTTAATTATTTATGGATGAAAATATTATTTTATTCATAATATATACAAATTAAAATACTAAAATTATTATGTTTACAAAACTAAGTTAATTTTGAATTATAAATAATTTTTAATAATTGTTCTCTCTTTATATATATATTTATCTATATATAAATGTTTTATGTTCATATATTATATATAATATATTTATACATACATGTGTGTGTGTATTGTAATACATATACATGCACATATTTGGACAACATACATGACATACAAAATGAGCTAATATGTTTGTTGCGATGTAAATCCCAACACCTACATATGTGCATATTATACCTTTCACGGATTATTATGTTACACATGCACTCACACATATATGTATATGATACATTTATGTATAAACTAAATCAAATAAAATTAATTTCATATCTTAATATATTTGAATTTAAATAAAATAAATGATTTTATTTAAATGAAATTTAGAAATGTTCTAATTTAGTTAGACTTCATAGGCCCAATAAAGATCCAATAGGGTAAATTTTTTGAAATTCACCCATAACTTCCCCTATGGGCTGGTCCAGTTCCAACACATCCTACATTACATAACATTTCATTTTTTAACAACCTTTAAAAGATACATTTATATCTTACAACATACGACGTGAATGTACATGCTACACTGATAAAAAATTAGATTATATAAACATTCTCACTTTCAACGTTTTATCAAACCATACCCAACTCATAACTCAACTAAATATTACACAACCACTACAACAAAACAACCATTTTACAACAGTTCCTTTACAACTTGCACAAATGGACAGTTGTAATAGGTGTTTTATAATAACTGTTTATTTTTAGCAGTTGTAAAAAATACACTTTCAACAATTTTTTTTTGCAACAGTTATAATATAATGTTTGTAACAACTGTTTGCTTGCGCCAGTTGTAATTATTTATCTATAACAACTCTTTTGGACAGTTGTGTCCTTAAATTAGGTTCCAACAACTACCAAAATTCACGTTTCCTCTCATATTTCATTCGCCCGCTAAACGTTCCAAAATAAGAAAAACAGCCCGCAAAATATTCTTATTCCAAGCCCTAACCCAATCGTGATTTCTCTCTGCCATTGCCCCCTTCTGTCGAATCTTGCAAACCCAAACCCAAAGCTGCTCGTCTCCTTTGCGCGCGCCTCCAGTTCTACCTGCGTCGTCCCCGTCCTGGTTGTTGCTCGCCTCTTTTTCCGCTCGTCGCCATTGTACTCGTCGCCGCTTTGACGTCGACGAAATTGCAGGTATTTTTACTCGTCATTGTTGTACTCGCTTCAAAGAAATTTTGTTACCGAATTTGCTTTAATTTGATTACTACATTTGTTAATTACTGTACTTGTAATAAGTGTTTTATTGAACTTGAAATCGATTCAATGATGTACTTGTAATAAGTATAATATGCTAATTAAAAAGTATTTGATGACGCTTGAAATCGATTCAATTCTGTATTGTATGACGCCTCAACATTTTGACCGAATAAGCTTTATTGATGTTCACTTTGAAGAATCTTATTTGAGTTCGTGTGGTTGGAAACTTCTTGCAAGAAAAAAACATCATCATCCTCGCTCATATTTATTTGCATCTGAAATGGACTTTTTATGTATAACAAACTAAAAAAGCTCACTGCATATTAATGTATTGGAAACTGGAAACTGAAATAATATTCATCTAATGTTTTACATAAATTTAATACAACATTTTTGCTCTACTTCTGTATGTCCCACGGAAGTAATGGTAATAATACAACATTTTTGCACTCCACTAAAAACCTATCCATGTCTGTAGCCTTAGTGATGGACGCACACTCCAATATGCCAGAAAGTAGCAGCAATTCAAATAAATAGATGTAACCAGTGATCTGAGCGTTGCATGTTCAGCTTCCTTGCACTGTAAAGGAAAATAATAGACGGTTTTGGGGGTATTTAGTTTTCTGTACACATGTATCTCCTATTTTCTTGCCATGTTGACCAAAAGGTGTGTTACTAGAGTTCTTCCTAGTTTGTTTATAATTTAAAGTTTAAACTCAAACTTTATAGAAAATAGATAAATTTCAACAAAACTTAATATATTATGTTCAACTGTTGCAATTACAGGCAGTATCGACAGAGGCAAGAGCAATGAACAATCTTGGAGTAGCAGGACTTACATTTTGGAGCCCCAACATAAACTTAGTCAGAGATCCGAGATGGGGAAGAGCTTTGGAAACACCCGGGGAAGACCCTTATGTAGCTGGAGCATACTCAGTTTCTTATGTCAAAGGATTACAAGATGTTGAAGGTCATGAGAAAACCGATGATCCCAACACTAGACCTCTCAAAGTCTCTGCTTGCTGCAAACATTTTGCTGCTTATGATGTAGATGCTTGGACCACTTTTGGTGATATGCATGTTGATAGATTCACTTACAATGCCAATGTATGCATATACTTAATTTTTTTTGTGTTTTATTCAGTATGAACGTGAATGGATGAACTTGAAATTTTGATTTTGTAGGCGACTGAGAGGGATATGGTTGAGTCATTTTTGAAGCCATTCGAAATGTGCGTGAAGGACGGAGATGTCAGCAGTGTAATGTGCTCATATAACAAGGTCAATGGCTTACCTACTTGTGCTGATAGAAAGCTATTGAGGGAAACTATAAGAGGAGACTGGAACCTTCATGGGTAAATTTAATTTCAACAAGACATTTCTGTTACTTTTATTTATAACTTTTTCATTTTTTAGCAATCATCACATAAATATATGATAGTTACATCCAATATCCAGATTGAAGAGATGGATTTCAAAGGTCCATGGATCCATGCAAAATTGAAACCACGTGGTAATTTGCCAAATAAAACATACCTTCATTTTAATGTTTTTTTTATGAAAGCGACTTCATTTTATGTTATGAGTTCAAATTTAATTTATGTGCTAGCGCTACTTATATCATACAATTTGATTTGACGTGTATGATCATATCGTATCAAAGATGGTGATTGAACAAGACATCTTCTTGGATTGGTTGTTTTGTACAAGGTATATTATCGTGAAGATTTAAGATTTAAAAGCAATGAACCTAGCAAGTGTGTCATTAGTACAAATTATTTTTCCCAACATAAGCAATTATTTTGTATTCGCTGTTTACAAATTAAATGAGATAAAAACTGGTACTACTAGGTAAAGCTTGATGTAATAAGTTCATTTATTGGCTCTTTTTTTTCTGTAGGCAACATTATCTAAAATAGCATATCCAATTATATTATGGTGTTGTAATAAATGCATGCTTTAATACTGGTAATGGAAGAAAAGGAAAAATGTATAGACAACAAATATCAATGCCGCTGATGCAAGTAGTATAGAAAATCATGAAGTTTAAAAACTTTTAATGTATTGTCTTATTGGAAATCATGAATTTTGATGAATGGTGAAAGTTGTTATTGATATTATATTTCTTGTTTATTATTGTGATAAATATCGTTTGTTAGAAGCAGTTTATAATTTTGACTATGTTTTCCTTGGAGGTGTTATAGCTATTTCAGCATAAACTGTTGCTAATTTTAAAATTATACATTCAATTTTAGCATATGAGTTAGTAACACATAAAGGTTAAAGAAAACATCATTGTTATTTACTATATATTTTCTTTAATGTTTTTGTTTCTTTATTTATAATAATGTAAATAATTTTCTATCAAACATATTATCCTTGTATATTTTGATTAAATTGATTAAAAATTACAATTTTACTATCTTATGTTTCATTGGCCCTTTTTTGTGTTTACAATAAAATCACAACTTATCATGTGAGTAGGCATGCATATACAAACTCTGCTTATGAAATGGAATAAATACCGGATAATCGGACAGGGCCAGCTCAATAGTAAAGGTAGGTAGGCATGCACAGGAGCCCCCCATCTATTGGGACCTCATGTGTAGATCTGTAGGTACATTTGGACAAATACAAGGAAACCCATACGCAAGGATTCTCATTTCTTTTAGCTTTTGCATTTTTCTCAATTCAATCTTTTGCACAGGATTTTGATTTCTTCTACTTTGTTCAGCAAGTAAGTACATAAATCATGATTATGTCTAACATTTAACGGGCATGCGATTACTATGTACTTATACATCTATTTTTGTGATAATAGTGGCCAGGGTCGTACTATGATACAGAGCAAAAATGCTGTTACCCTACGAGTGGCAAGCCTGCTGCTGATTTTGGAATTCATGGATTATGGCCCAACTACAAAGATGGAACTTATCCTTCCAATTGTGATTCAAGAAGTCCCTTCGATCCTTCCAAGGTATATTTTGTGAACTTATTAGCTGAAACTTGAAACTACTTAGAAGTTAGAACTATATTAATTCTTGATATAACGTTCCGTTTTAGCTGGAGACAGTATTATTTTATATTAAAACTATTCTACTAAATCCAATAATGTACATGTATATATGCCAACGGAAAGTCAGGTTGCGTATGGTAAAACAAACTCATCCTGATGATTGCGTATGGTACAACTTGAGTACAGAATTAGGATTGATTATAATTTGAAAATAGATTAGAGTCTCTAAAGATTGTAGTTTCTAGAAGTAATATGAGTTAAAAAATTTCTTATGATCACATTGCAAAAGTAGATAATTTTTATCATTATTTTCTATTTGAAGTTTTATCAACCCCACATCAAACCTATCGTTATGATTTTGCAATCTCTATCTCTGGGTTTTATGAGGAAATCGAGTAATTAATTATTTCATTTTTCTATGTGTTTTTTAGTTGTTACTAATCTACTTCTGAATAAAGTAAACATAGGTTTTATCTTCTTATACATAAACGATATCAATTCATTTATGTTCCTATACGGTTCTTTTGCCAACCTAATTCCATTGTCCCTTAAGTGATTGCTGTCTTTTAATACCTTACCGTACTTAGTTGCAGATGTAATTTTGTCTGTAAAGATTTTGTTGTTGTTTTAATTTTTAGGATCTACAGAAAAAATGAGTTAAAACAAGCAATAAAGAAAAATATGATTACAAAATTTTTTTTTGCCAATTTTTTATGTTTATCTTGGTTGGTAATATACTTAGAAAATTTAAGATTGAAATAGAATTCACCTTGGTACTGTGATATGTTTTGCTCGAATTAAATTCATCATGTTTTGCTGCTTTAATAACTGTGTTCAAAAATTTGTATAGTTTGTTTTCATTTTTCAAATGGCATACCCGCAAAATAAATATACCACTTTGCAACATGTAAACCGAATGAAAAAACAACAAAACATTATTTTACCTAGTAAGATTCAGGGTTCATTCATTTAGCAACAAACAAGCAAAACATCTCAGTTTTATTATGAGTTACTTTTATATTGTATCTCTCAGGTTTGTGTTGGTGGACACATGAATAAAATGTGTTAACAGTTGTATCGGTTGCAGGAGGGTGAGTTTATGGACAAAAAGAGCGTCAAGCCCTCATTTTGCTGGAAATAAGAAATAGAAATGGAGCACCAGAGATCGAGATCGAGGCAGCACCACAATGGTCTAGGCAGGCAGCAGGGCTTAAGGAAGGAAATTTGGCAAGAAAGTTAGATGCGGATATCATGTTTGAAATGTCTGTCAAACTTGCTCATAGAGTCACTGGAGTCCTACGAATGCAACTCTTCATAATGATGTGATGGTTGATATTATTTTGATTTTACTGTTGGAATGAAAAATGATGGTTTTATTTGGGATTGTCATTCTTCATGGTTTTTGTTATGAGCATGTACATTTTGTTATGAGTATGTTATTTCTTCTTTGCTACTTTTGTACTTGCACATATTAATGCACTCGACATTATGTTTGTATTGTGAGTAAATGATAGCTAAAACTAAAAGGCTAGATTTAAAAGAAAAAAGTTGTAGATAAATCTTTTACAAGCTAAAATAAGTTACCAAAGAGACTATTGCAACTGCTGTTAGCACTTGCGGTAGACTTTACTACAGCTGCCAAAGACAGTTGCGATAGACTTTACTACAATTGCTAAAAGCAGTTGTTAAAAAGTTTTTTACAACTGCCGACGACTGTTGTAATAATCTCCAACTCTATTACAACTCCGGATAAAACGACTGGCGGGTGTCCGTTGTAATAGACCTATTACAACTGTTTTTGACAGTTGCGAAAGGGTATTTTTGTTGTAGTGAACATTATTTTGCAATTAGCAAAGTTGTAAGCATGACCCTCCAGAACATGAAATTTATGGTTAACCACGATGATAAAAGTGTTTAAAAATGAAAACTTAATAATGAATAAAAGTTCACATGTCTGATTCAAAAAAAATTCACATGCAGATAAACTAACCATAAGTCTATGCTTTCCTTAATTACAAATTTGTACAAAGCTTTTCTCAATTTTAAATTATTTTACATTTAACTTCTTATATTTAAATAGTTTTGTTGATCATTAATTCAAATTATTGAAACAAATTCAATTATTTAATGTTCATTAATCCATTTATAAATCCTTCAAAAAAGATGGCAATTCAATATATCTACAATAATCATATTAACAAAATGGTGAAGTTACTTATTCACTTATACATATAAAAAATATATACCACATAACATAAATTATTTACATATACAGTATTAACAATTTTAATTTTTTTAAGCTAGGGCATTAATTTTTACAGAGATATGTAGTTAGCGAGTATTGAACCCTTAACCTTATATCAGAGTGTCATAAGTCATTTTAGTTTATGATTAATGAATCATAATGAATTTATCATATACTACATAATAAAATATATTTTTAGCAATAGTTAAAATATAAATACTATTTTTTAACAACACACCACAAAAGAGGCTTCATTTAGCGACGGCAAAATGACGTCGGCGGCCGTCGCTATTTACCTCGTCGCCAACAAAGAAAGCGTCGACATTAGCGACGGCTCCATCGCCATATTAGCGACGGTTGGTGACGGCTAAATGGACACATTACAACTTCCTGATAGTTTGAAGGCTTTTGCAAACCGACACCAGCCGTCACTATTTTGAAACCACTTAAACGGCCGTCGCTAGCCGTCACTAGCCTGGGAACAGATAGCCGTCGCTAGTCTGGAAACATTTTTCGGCAATTATCTTCTCCTTCGGCCATCCAAACACACATATCTCCATCCACCTTATTTGCAACACATGTATACTCAGTTTCACAACTACTATCAATGCAAGAATCGTATAATCTCATACATATTACACATAATCAAATGTATAACGCAAATATCAATATTTACACAACCATTTCATCAATCAACACCAATATCTCATCAAACTACAAAACCATATCTACAAACAAGTTCATCAAACAAATTTAAAGACATGTTTAACTAATTTAATGCAACTAATATTCGAAATTTAAACAAATTTTAATAATAATATGAAATTAAATAACTTACTTTCATTTCGGGGATTTCCCACAGTTGGAGAAATTCGGCCCAAACATCGGCGCTCATCCATGACGGTTTCTTTCTCGCGTTCTTTGCTTTGGAGAGCTTGTCCCTATAATTTCTCCGCATCCTCTGGTTCTAGTGATTTGCAAATACATCCATATCCCGCGGATCGACACGGATGACGGCCTGTATATTGAAATTAATTAGAATTATGTACATTATATTATTTTCTAACTGAATTATAAATTTATACTTACCATCAAATCGGCCCATATAGTGTTCTTAACATGGTTTAGGATGTCATCCCAATGAGGCCAGCATCCGGACATCCGACTCATATAGGCCTTCTTGGATACCTGTAGGATGTAGTCCGAATGCTCAACTTCAAAACCCCTGTATAAATTTTAATGTAGGAATTTAATTAATATAATTTTAAATATTAAAACAAGTAATAAATTTGGTACTTACCTCGCGCTCTTAGGAACAGCTCTACCAATGGATGTGCATCTGGCGCTGTGCCGCTGGCACCGGCGCCAAGAGAAGGCTGGGATCTGCTGCCATGTCTCCTAAAAGGCATATCTTCTACAAACAAATCATCTCATATAGTGATAACATATATCATTTCATTGAATTCAAAAAACAGAACAATACATAGCTCACAACATAGTCATCAATATTAACATATAACATCGACAACTCAGAATATACAATATACAACAACCGATACATAGCTCACAACATAGTCATCATTTTTAACATATAACATCGGAAACTCAGAATACACAACAACCGATACATAACTCACAACATAGTCATCATTTAGAATTATCAGTCTTTGTCGTTTTCTGATTCAGACCCGGTCTCATACTCTACGTCGTTTTCTTTAGTGCTCTCAAAGGCTTCTATTAGTTCATTCGATTCATCATTCAACAACCCTACATCAATATCATCAGTTATTACTATTTCATCATTTGGCTCAAGATCCGCTTGATACACTGCTTCATTTGGAATACTAATTCCATCAAATTTAAATCTTACCTTTGTTTTAAAAACAACCGACCAATCTGTTTTATCTCTTTTTAAGGATGGATACGGAGCAAAATAAACTTGTAATGCTTGCTTATAATCATTTCTTCATTTTTAACAAAATCGATTTTAGTAGAATATTTATTATTGTTATATTCATTTCTTATTTTTTTTTTCAAAAATTGATTTCAATATAATATTTGTTGTTGTTGCTCATTTCAAAGTTATATAATTCAGTCAACTATTTAAATCGCCTACTTAATACATTTGGAATTTTAAAATGTATTTTAAACTTCAGTTAACAATTTAGATTTTTTTATCGATTTTGTAAACGACAATTAGATGTTAGCACTTGTAATAAATTAAATTAATTTTATTTTATACTAACAACTAAAACTTGTAATGTACACATCCTAATTAAATAAAAAATATTACTTATGTTTAACCGTACCAATCTAGCAGCATATTAATCAATAATTATACACTAATTTTTGCATAAACTATAACAAACATTATTCTAAACTATAACAAACATTCATGTAAAATCATCAATAAGCATATTAATCAATAATTATGGACTAATTTTTGAATTTTAAATTAACCCTAATTTTTAACTACAAAGTAAACAATCAAATCACTAATTAATATTCCCAAATCGAATAAAATTTTAATTATCATCAACTAATACGCAATAATCATCAATTTCTAATCCATGATCAACTAATTTTCTAAATTATGGTTTTAATTATATACCCAAATCAATTAATACACACTATATTATCATCAACTAATAAGATATAATCATCAATTCCAAATTCCTAAATTATCCAATTTCAAAATTAGGGTTGAGTTTATACCTAAAAACTATAGATATTAGAGGGGAGGAGATACCGGCAAGATGTGGAGAGCTTTACTTGGCGACGGCGGGCTGGGGCGGGGGCGGCAACCGACAGCAGTAAGAAGAGGGGTTTGGGTTTTTTGGTGGGAAGGAGGCAAATGATTTGCCTATTTGCGGTTTCATTCTGTATATATAGATTTTGCGTCGGCTAGCGACGGCTAGCGACTACCGTCTTTTTTTGACCGTCGCTGGCCGACGTAAACGGCTGCCGCAATTGACAGCCGTTCTAGTAGTGACATTACCATATACAATGCATGGATCGGTTACACCTCCGTGTCTCTACTTACAAAAAGAAATGTAAAACCAAATTCAAGAAGTAAATTTAAACATAGTGCATTATTTTCTGCCATTTTCATTAGCATGCTTCACTGCTCCAGATGACTGATGTGGTAGTTTAATACTACAAAGAAAAATGCATATGAAATCTCTCTATTCAGTTATTCCAATCACATGAAAATCAAAATTTATAAGCAAGATCTGTAAAATCATATGAAAAATATCACCTGGATAAAGAACAGCACATACACAGCCTAAAATTCAAACACAAATCTAACCACAGCAACATTACTCTCTATCTATACATCATCGCACGATCCAACATCGTCTTCCTTCTCCGGATCCCCACCTTCCCTTCTGTCATCCAAATCCTCCACCGGCTCCACCACCCTCATCCTCAGCCGCCCGTCCTCCCTCGTCGCCTGCAGTATCCTCTGCGTCGGGATCTTAATCTCCCTCAGCACGAACCTCCCATCCTTCCTGAACGACTTGAAATACACCCTCGGCTTCCCCCCTCTCCCTATCGACGTTATCGGAGGCGGAAACAGCCCCCCTTCCGACCTCGACCTCGAGTCCGAGTAGCTCCTCGTGTACACCACCTTCTTCTTCCGTCCATCGTTCCCCACCGATTTCCTGTTCATGTCTGAAATTCCCCGTACAGTCATAAACACATGAACCAATCACGAAAACAAAAATGTAAAACTCACCGAATATGTCGATGGTGTCGGCGTCTGCGTCGGGATTTTGCACGACGTTGCCGTTCCAGGACGAGGATTTATCCAAACGGGGCCGGGGAGGGCTCTCTGGGCTGGGATTGGGAAGCAGTTGGGCCCATGAGGAGAAAGAACCTTGCAAGGGGTTTTCGAACATATTGTGCAGGCTGCTTGATAATGAGGAAGCCATCGTCGATGGATTTGGGAATGGAGAAGGAGAAGAAGGTGTTTGGATGATCTTTATAATTTGAGAGAAAGGGAGGGAAACGAGGAACAAGGTGGATATTGGATGGACACGTGTCTTGACCAAGCTGTTCTTATATTCAAATGGGAAGGAGTCGTTTATGGATAATTTTTGGGATTAGATGAGATTAAACTTATATATAGGCGTGGATTTTGTGGAAATCAAACACACCCTTCTTTTAGAACTTAATGGCCAGTGGCCCATTCCTCCAAATTTATTGTAATTTTTTTTTTTAAATTTAAAGCTATATAATTTTGATCATGTTATTTCCAAGGAAAAATATTAAATTTTTTTTTAAAAATATTTGTAGTTTTTACTATAAATATTTACAGAAGATATCCAAATCTTTTTTTTTAATTAATAAAAAAATCATATTTAACTTTAGATCTTGTTCCAAACATATTACAAAAATATACTTTGATTTTAATATGTCATAAATTTAAATTTTCACAATCTGAATTTGCCCAAACGTAAATCAAAAAATAAATTGTACTTGCACCCTTTCAAATTGTACAAGTAAAAACTATAAATTTGGGTTTATTTTTGTAATAAGGTTTTAACAAAAAGTCCTCAATTATTTTAAAAATTGTCCGGTAAATTTTTAGTACTGGTGCTGGCCAAACAGATGGCAGATTATTATGGTATTTTGCCCAGAAAACTCACATGAATTCTACATAGTTCTACCTAGACTGAAAAGATTGAGAGAACTACGTAGGACTTTGCATTTAATAATCATGTGAAAATTTGGTGAAGTTAATGTATATAAGGTTGAAGCTGACACTGTGGCACATCTGCATGAGATATTTTACAAATTTTACAAATATCAGGCCGACAAGTGTAACATCAACATGAACTTCACTTACTTGCATCGTTCATAAAATGTGAAGTTAAGTTGTGCACGTGTACATGCATTGTTCATGTACAGCTATTCATTCATATATAATATAACAAAATACACTTGATTTGTATGCATGAGCACAAAGCAGAATCTTCACAGATTTGTGGATGTAATATGAATAATAATGCAAACCTTTTACATACGTATGGACATAAAAACCCCATGTAATGGTTTAAGTTATCATGAAATAAAGTCCAAAAATAGCAATTATTTCGGAATATGCATGATCTTATTCTTTTTGTTTGTATTTATGTGTGTAAAGTGTAAACCAATGTGGGTTGACTGAGAAATGATTGATATTTAGCACTGATGGAACCAACCCTTTACTTCAGTTATGGCAGGATTTTTATTACACAAAAGAATTTGTCAAATGATTTATTAAATGAATATAAAAGAATCATAATGTTTATGAGGTAGATTCTATGTTTGCTCCGTTGCAACTCTGTAGTTGATCTCACGTAGAGTTAATATTGAAATATTATGCTTCACTCTAAACCAAGAAATGAGTTTTTGCGCCATGAGAGGGAAGAAAATGGATATTGATATATCATTTGTGTTGTAATAATTATTATTAATGTAGGAAATAAAATCAGTATATAAAAATTAACTTTTATTAACTGCTACTACAACAAATAACAAAGCACTACCTACATAAAGCAAATTGACTTGAAAGTTCTCCTGCTTTTGTGGCACAAACGCAACTACATGCGGCAATATTAAAGCACATGCTAAAAGACTGATTCAACAAACTTATTCAACTAAACAAAAACAAAGGAATTAACACCACAAATTTGTTTCCAGTTTGAGTTTATTTCAAACTCCAACAGCCCCTCTTGAACTCAAACTTTCAAAGCTACAGACTCCCATCTTCTTCTTCAAAGTATAGAACGCCTCAACTAGTAATGGCTTGGTGAGAATGTCAGCAACTTGCTCCTCGGACTGACAAAACTCCATTTGAATTTCAGATTGTTTAGCCAACTCACGGATATAATGAAATTTGATGTCAATGTGTTTTCTCCTGCCATGAAATATCGGATTTTTTGTGAGAGCAATAGCAGACCTGTTGTCACATAAAATCGGTGTTGGAGAAGCCTGTGACTGCTGCAACTCATGAAGTAATCTTCGCAACCAAACAGCCTGGGATGCGCAAGATGCAGCTGCAATATATTCTGCCTCAGCAGTGGAAAGAGCAACCACCTGTTGCTTCTTTGAGGACCAAGATATGGCTCCGGAACCAATGTTAAACACATAACCAGAGGTGCTCTTCCGGTCTTCGACATCTCATGCCCAATCACTGTCTGTATAGCCTTCAAGAATGGAATTCGTATTTGCAGAATAAGGATACCATTATTCCGAGTAACATTAACAATTTAACATAGCGAAGAATGCATTTCGCTGCTCGCAAATGAACCTGACTAGGCCTCTCCATAAAGCGGCTGATGAGACCAACACCATAGACAATGTCTGGTCTAGTCGCTGTTAAGTATCGAAGACTTCCTACCAAACAACGATAATAATTAGCACTTACAAGTTCACCACTCCCATCCTTTTGCAAGTGCAGCTTTGCTTCAGTAGGAGTCTTGATAGGATGACATGAATTCATGTTAAATCGTTTCAGGATATCTACAGCGTATTTGTGTTGCGAAATAAAAATGCCTGTTTCAGTTTGTGCAACTTCAATACCAAGAAAGTATGACATAAGACCCATATCCGTCATCTCAAAGTTGCAAGTCATAGACTCCCGAAACTCATCAAACATGCTGATATTATTTTCTGTAAATATCAGATCATCTACATATACACAAACACACAACATATCTCCAGTCGAGTTAGATTTGACATATAATGTAGGCTCATAAGGACATTTAACAAAATCATTTGCAGAAAGATAAGTGTCAAGACGAGAGTACCATGCCCTCGGTGCCTGCTTCAGCCCGTATAAGGCTTTCTTAAGCTTGAATACTTTATGCTCTTGACCCGGCTTCACATAACCTATAGGCTGATCCACATAGACCTCTTCTTTAAGAAAACCATTAAGAAATGCAGATTTGACATCCATCTGATGTATCTGCCACTGATTTTGAGCAGCCAAGGCAACCACCATGCGAACGGTGTCGAGTCGTGCTACAGGAGCAAAAACTTCATAGTAATCTATTCCTGGCTTTTGCTTGTATCCTTTCACAACTAGTCGTGCTTTCAATCTATCCACCTAACCATCGGGTTTGTATTTCGTTTTGTAAACCCATTTGACACCAATAGATTGCTTTCCATATGGCAGCGAAGTCAGCTCCCAAGTATCATTTTTTTCAATGGAATGGATTTCTTCATCCATAGCACAAACCCATCCATCATGTTGTGCTGCTTCTTCAAAAGTAAGTGGATCACAATCTGCAAACAGTGCAAAATTGACTAGTTCCTCATTAGCAATAACCGTGGCATTAGTAACAATGTAATCTTTTAAACGTGCAGGCATCACACGAGAACGAGTAGAGTGGCGTGTCTCAATAACAGAACCAGGTGAGTTTGGCTCCTGGAGTTGGACAGTAGGTTGCTTTTCCGAGTCATCAAGTATCGGAATTTCCACATGCTGATGCATGTTGTTCGCCCAATCTCATGCCTCGTCTTCTTGAAACTGAACATCTCGACTCAGTACTACTTCTTGCGTTGTGGGATTGAACAACTTGTATCCTTTAGTATGATTGCTGTAACCAATAAAGATACATTTATCACCTTTAGCGTCAAACTTTTTTCGCTTCTCAACAGGCACGTGAGCATATGCTACACATCCAAAGACTCGCATTGATTCAACATATGGTTTAGTTCCACTCCAAGCTTCCTCGGGGGTCATATCAGCAACACTTTTAGTTGGACATCTATTTAGGAGATATACGGCGCATGAAACAGCTTCAGCCCAAAATTCTTTCGGCAATGATTTACCTTGCAGCATGCTACGCGCCATTTCAACAATAGTGCGGTTCTTCCTCTCGGCGATGCAATTTTATTGCGGAGAATAACTTGCAGTGAGCTGATGCTTGATTCCATGATTTTTACAAAAATCATAGAATGCAGTAGAAATGTACTCTCCTCCTCTATCTGGTCGAAGCATCTTCAAAGAGTATCCACTTTGTCTTTCGACATAAACTTTAAATTCTTTAAACACTCCGAATGTTTCAGATTTTTGCTTCAAGAAATAAACCCAAGTTTTCCGACTGTAATCATCAATAAATGTAAGAAAATAACGATTACCTTCATGTGATGTTGTCTCCATTGGTCCGCAAATATCTGAATGTACAAGTTGCAGTGGTTGAGAAGCTCTATGCGATCTTCCAACTGGAAAAGAACCCATGTGCTGCTTTCCAAGAATGCAACCCTCGCATAACCGAGTTGAACCTTCCAACGTTGGCAATCCTGTAACCATTTTATTTGTTTCCAATAGTTGTAACCCGTTAAAACTGAGATGACCAAAGAGAAAGTGCCATACCAATTCATATCCGTGACAAGAGTATTAAAAGCACAAACAACTTCAGTGTGTAAAGGTAAGGGAAACATGCGATTTTTGCTCATCTTAACTACAACAACAAGCTCATTCTTATGGTTCTTAATAGTGCAAACACCATTAACAATAGTGATTTTGAGCCTTTTTCAGAAAGTTGGCCCATACTTAGTAGATTCCAATGCAAATTAGGAACATAAAAAACATCTGATATATGTTCATAAGAACCATCTTTCAATCGAATGAGAACTTTACCTTTACCCATAATTGAAACTTTATCTTTGTTGCCGAAACTGACTTCCCCACACACAAATTCATCAAGGTGAGAAAACAATGCCTTTTTGCCACACATATGATTACTGCAACCAGTATCCAAATACCACTGATCCGTGTATACTTCTTCTGGAACATTGCATGCCAACAACAAAGTTTCCTTTTCCTGTAACACATCTTGGGCACAATTAGCATGTTCGGCATCTTTCTGAGGCAATTTAGCGCGACATTCAGATTGATAATGACCATACTTATTACATTGATAACACTTCCCCTTAGATTTATCACGCCGCACTTTGGATTTACCATACCTTTGTTCTTCAGAATTTTGATCCTTCCCATTGAAATTATTTTGAAGCTTTGGGACTTATTACCCTTGCCTTGGGTTGATGCCTTTCCGCCACGAAATCCACCTTTCCCTGTTAGTATCACCTTGCTCTAAAGAGCTTGTTCAATGGAACCTGTAGCCCTTTGATTCATTCTATGCTCATGAGAACATAACGAAACCAATTATCCTTCAACAATCATAGTTGTCAAATCCTTTCCTTCCTCAATAGCAGCGACAACATAATCAAAATGTGTTGTTAAGGATCTCATAATCTTTTGAATAACTCGTAAATCATCTAATTTTTCACCATTAGTCCGTAATTGATTTACAACAGATTGTACTCGTGCAAAATAATTCGAAATGGATTCAGAGTCATTCATAAAAAGAGTTTCTAATTCACCTCGTAAGGTCTGCAGCCTTACATTCTTTACCTTTTCATCGCCTTTGTAGGATTTCTACAACATATCCCATGCCTCCTTAGCTGTTGTCGCACTTGAGATTCGTTCAAAAACAACCTCATCTACTGCTTGGTAAAGAAAAAACAACGCCTTCTTGTCCTTTTTCCGATTCTCCCTCAAACTGTCCTTCTGGACTTGAGTGAGAGCTGTTGTAGCAGCTTCATCCACAGGCTCAACATATCCATGCTCGATAATCTCCATCAGCTCCTGAAAGCCAAACAAAGCTTTCATCTGAATACACCATTGATCAAAGTTCTTTCCGCTGAACTTTGGAAGCTGAGGTTGGATTGATCCATTCATTGTTGTTATACTGCTTTTAAGCACTCTGAGAACGACAATAAGAACAATGCTCTGATACCAGATGTAGGAATAAAATTAGTATATAAAAATTAACTTTTATTAACTACTACTACAACAAATAACAAAGCACTACATACATAAAGCAAATTGACCTGAAAGTTCTCCTGCTTTTGTGGCACAAAGGCAACTACATGCGGCAATATTAAAGCACATGCTAAAAGACTGATTCAACAAACTTATTCAACTAAACAAAAACAAAGGAATTAAACACCACAAATTTGTTTCCAGTTTGAGTTTATTTCAAATTCCAACAATTAATGGTGATTATCTTTTAATTAATTAGTATAAACATGGTTAAACTATCAGGCAAAAGTATGATTCATACTAACAAATACGTTGGAATAGATGCAATAAGTTCAAATATAAATATGGTGATGCAGAAATAGAAAATATGGTTATGTAAATCCGAAAATCTACGCGCAAGTTGCTTTTCAAAAAAATTCAAAAATAATTTTAAAATCAGAAAGCGCAAACTAGCTTGCGCTTTCTCGGTAGAAAATGCAAGCTAACTTGTGCTTTTCAAAATTTTGAAAATTTTGAAAAAAGTTCCAAAATCAGAAAAGTGCACCTTGCATTTTCTGTCAGAAAAGTGCAAGGCACCTTGCATTTTTTATTTTTCAAAAATAGAGACAAAATTTATATATTCATTTCTGGAGGGACTTTTTCTATAACATCAAAAACATGGATATGTGACACTTTTCTTGGTTGGCCACTATTACCGGACAAATGTGTATTCTAAATCTCTGATACAGTTTTTAGAAAGATATGGAATATAGGTTTGAACTTCTCATTTATTTCAATTTTGTGTGAAATTGTAGATGGTTCGGTTTGAATATATTTTTGGACATCAACAACTTAGCTTTTAGAATAGCATTAAACTAAACACACACAATGCTACATGTACTGCTAGAAAATAAACAATACACCTATGAAGGTTACCGACGACCTAAGACAGTGTCGTCGGTAAATGGTCATAAGAAACAAGATGTCGGTAGGTTATCGAAATTTTCGACAACATGTCGACGTCTACTTGAGAACAAACATAATATTTCATCATGTCATCATAGTCGTCGGTATGTCATCGTAAATTTCGATAACTTACCGACGACATATTTTATACTATTTTTATCACTCTGTATGCCTCAGTTCTCATTCCTCAAAACCATGAAATCAAAGTTGTCCAAATTAAAAACACTCCCCACTGTAATGCCGCTACCTTGACGAGTTCTCCACAACAACTCCGCCTTAGCCCAAATATGCAAGACGACGCTTCGGGCAATCCTCCACTCCACCACGACTCCACTCTGCCTAAATCTTCAACCTCACCCCTACAACTACACTCCACCGCGACAAATCCAAGCTTCAGATCCGGTAGTGACGACGAGCTTCAAATCTACACAAACATCTTGAACCCGACTAGCTTTAGACCGATCTAGCTTAAATCCTTAGGTACATATTATCTTCACAGGCCAGTTTTATAAAATGAGATTGTTTTGAAGTTTTTGAAAGTATGTTATTTATATTTAACAAAAAATAAAAAATTTGTTCATGGAGTTTAATAATCAAGGAAAGGATGGTTATAAGTAAAATTCATCTGCCATATATTCAAGCTCTTCACCTTAAGCCCATCACTTGTAACATTGTTGAATACATAAGCTAACCCAAAAAATGGATCAACACCCTAGTATAATATAAAAGCACCAGCCTTGCTAGAACAGAGCAAATAGAATATAAAAGTGGTGAAAAAGTAAATAAACACAGATAATTTTATAGTGATTCGGCTATTAACTAAGTATACGTCCACTTTATAACTTTGCTTATTGATTTGATCTTGATTAAATATGATTACAAAGTTATTGAAAGAGAGTTAGTCACAAGTATATGGGCTAGACAAGTTCTAAGTCCTATAAATGCCTATAGTAGCTGCCTTAGTGACTGTGATGTAGAGGAGGGAGTTGAAGAATAGATGGGAAACCCGCGTAGTGTTAGCAAAATTCAGATCCGATCTAAGATGCTCTATGAATTGTATTTATAGTGGTAGCGGTCATATTGGGTCAACCAGAGAGTTGGAGTAGAGTCCAGTGGTCGGCCTTGGTATGTGTGCAAAATTGCGGACCCATCTGGGTTAACCCCAGAAGTCGGTGCCGACTTCTTAAGTCGGTACCGACATCTGCGGTTCAACCCAGCTGCATTGAATCTTCTTGTGTCCTCCACGTTACTTGATTTTGAGATGTCCTGTGTAATTTGTTTGGCAATTTGGTTGACGTTGGTGATGGTTCCTTCATCACTTGGTTTATTTTGCTGTTCTGACTGCTAGCCCTTCAACTTGGTATTATGTTATTCAAAATCCTTTGATATTCCTTGGGCACACATGGAATAGGTAAAGAAGAGCCTCTGCCAAGTTTGAGCGAGACACGTGGGAGTATATAATGTCTCCACCGACCTTTCCAAGTCAGTACCGACTTCACACCATTGCTCCATTCACATTGAGATTTCTTTGTGTATCTATACTTAATCTAAGTGTGTATGCAAGATTTTAAGTCGTTTCATCTTCGTCTCGATGTTCTAGCTCCTATTGATTTCTTCTTAGTTAAAAACCCAGCTAACATTTGACCCATAGAGTATGTTTTCGTTGAAAACAAAGTATGCTCTGTAACGAGACAATTCTCGAAGTATTATCCCGTAAATCCTAGTCGATCATTTAAGTGCCATCTCAATACGTTGCTTTTCTTTGGCTTTAGTTGATCAATTTCTGTTCTTTGTCCGCTTGAACTTGGATTAGAACTCCTGTTCTTGAAATTAGCTATATGATTTGGGTGTTGGAACTTGTAATCAACTTTGTACTATTGAAAAAGCTTAGTGTTGAGAGACTGACTTGAGTTGCACAGAACATGACATGTCGGTACGGACTTCTCATGTTGGTACTGACATGAACACTTAAAGAAATTTCGTGCTTTCTCTTTTATAAACTAATGTAGGCTTTTTTCTCTTCACTTGCTCATTTCCTTGTTTTAGATACTGTGTTCTCAAACCCTACAACATCGAGAACCCTCATTGCCGAGTTGACCTATTCCAACCTCTCCACGCTGCCGTCGACTGCCTTAACCATCACCATCGATCGCAGCCGCTCGCATGCGCTAGTCGCCTTCAATTGGCACCACCCTGCTCTCCAATTTCGTCTTCGAGGATTCTCAGCTATGAATTTTCCAAAACTCTAGACCGGGTTCTCATTTGATTCAATTACAAGGTGGGTGATGGTGTGTCGTGAGGTGGTAATGATGGAGGGGACGGTTGAGGTCTTGGCTGATATCAATTTGGTGGAGAATAATCAAGTCGGAGGGGGTGTACATTCAAGGATGAACTAGGTGTTTACTTGGATGGAACATATGTGATTACTAAGAAAGCCCAATTCTTCAGCTTTGATTGTCTTGCCTATGAGATTGAATAAGTCTCAACCATAGAACAAATCTCATCGTGACAATTGGTTCTAAGTTTTGACATGCCGGAATTTTTTTCCACATCATCTTCCCATCACTACACTTTGGTGATCCCGAAATGAAAAACTTCCTTTGTCGCTTCAGACAATGGATCCGTTATCGATCGCCAATCGATAATGGGTAAGTATAGAAAAGTAACTTCAAAAGATAATGCGGATTATTTTTCAAATGCGAGCAAGCTATCTACACCGAACAGTTTGTTCATAGTGTTAATGACACTACTCATTTCATGTAGATAACACATTGCATTTTCCCCGATTAACACTTAGAATTCAGTTGGTTGACACATGTTGGAATTCTTTCGAATTCCAAGCGTTGGTCACAGGGGTACTTCTCATTTTTAGTTAAATTCACCTAACCGTGTTGAACGCCAAGCTCTCTTGTTTAGGATGACTCACCAATCGACTCATCGCAAATTTAGTAAAGAACCATCAACGCCCTTTGACGATGCTTCTACCACTGCTCTGGTTTCTCCATCTGTTCTCGTTGAGACCAATCAACCTTCAACTTTTGGGTCCGAGAGTTGAATATTGCTAGTAGATCCTAGTGTTCTGCCCCAGTTGCCACCAGAGCTAATTATAACTAACCCACCGGAGCAGGTGCCCACCATTATGACTGAAAAGATGCTTTACAATGTCTTCTTGTAGCACGAAACTACCAAATATGTTCGCTTACCGTCAAGAAATGAACTTGCACATCATCCCCCTCCCAGTTTCACAACTTGCAGCTGGTACATGTGTCTCAACAGAGCTGTTCCACCCTTCAACTCTTTCTTAAGAGATTTCCTAGGAGAGATTCGGCTTGCCCCGTTTCAGGTTCACTTGAACGGGTTCGCCTTATTGAGCTCACTATATGTCTTGTTCATGCAACGATTTGAACGTCCTCCATGCTTCAAGGAGCTTACATATTTGCTCAAATTCAAGAGGAAAAAGATTGCCCCTCCTTTGCTATTATCGAAGCCTGAGCTAGGTACAAGGTGATTGGGAACCTTCATAATAAGCGTTCAATGTTCAAAACCGAATATTTCTTCGTCCGCTGTCCAGAAGGATTCAATCGCCTCTGGTTAAAAGGAAATGAGTTTTATTCTATCAATCTTCTTTATAGTGACACTTCATTACTCCAAACTTAAAGTGTATCCCTCACAGGTTTCCCGATGAGAGACAAGAGATCGCGACAGAAGAAGATGCTCAGATATCTACAGGCCATTAGGGCGAGTAAACGCTCTATCAACTTCCTCTTGATGAATGAAACTTGTTAGAGTATGGCTTGCTTGCCCCAGGAGAGTAGTTGACATTGAAGTTCCTTTGCGGAGCGTCTCTAAGTCGTGTACCCATTCCACTGCATCCAATCGTGGCTCTGACGAGGGTCCTCAAGAGGAGGAGGAAGAAGGTGGATCGAGTGATGGACGTGAATCTGGTGAAGATCATGAGGAGGAGGCTGTTGATAAGGAGACCGACGAGCCTTTGGTAGGTAACGAAGGAGAGGATGTTGAAACTGGGGCGGATGAGCCCATGAAAGAGGGTGCCCTCAGTCATGAAGGCGATAGTGGGAGAATCACTACACCAAAACAGGTGATTCCCAACGAGTATAACTGTCGCAAACAGTTTCAGCAACGCTTATTAGCGTCGCTGTAGGGGCGTCGCAATTTATTGCCAACGCTTATAAGCGTTGGGGAGTTTAGTTTGCCAACACTTATAAGCGTTGGAAGGTTGTATTCGCCAACGCTTATAAACGTTGGTGTATATTATTTAGCAACACTTATAAACGTTGGCAAATTAACCATCCAACATTGTTTAATTTTCTATGTTGACGCTTATAAGCATTGGTAAATTTTAATTGCCAACGCTTATAACGCTGAAATATTTTCATTCTCAATATAGTCAATTATTTTAACATTAATAAACAATTAATAACTAACATGATATGCATTATTATACTACATTCAATAGGAACCCAAAATTTACAATATTCATGATCAAATAACAACATAAATTTCATAGTCAACTACTTCATAACCATGTCAACTACTTAATAACAAGTACAATACATAATTAAGTTGGTTAATTCAATACATAATCAACTACTTCATAACAATGTCAAATTGGAATACAAAAGACGACGTAAATTTCATAGTGAAATTCTACAAATACCGAATACGAAACTCCGGCCATATAATGAAACCTCCATCTGAAAAATCACATAACTTGTACATTCCATTTTGAGGACCATCATAAATTGGTGCATCCGGTTCAAGAACATCAACCACCCAAATTACTTTCTCTACATTCGGTATCACCTTCCTAAAATGACAAGTATCTTCATTCAACTACACTTTGCGATAAATATGGGTAAACCAAAAAGGACGGGATTACTCATATTGTTTTAATGCACACCATGCAGCAAATGCAGCATCTTTTTGAGCATGCTTCTTTGTCTTAGACTTCCATAATCAACTCTCACGTGTGATGCATTTTCCCAGCAATTAACCAACCAACTACAGGAAAAAACATCAAACATTTACAGCAATTTCTCAATTATCTTAACAAGTCTATAACCATGAAAGGCTTGCTTAAATAGTTGAACAAAATAAATAGCTAACACACAATTATCTAGCAATTAAAAGGACGCAATAGCAGAAACTTAACTCAGCATACTATTACAAAGACAAATATACCAGCAGTAATTAATATAATATAATCACAGCCGGATTATCTTGCAATTGAATAATCATATACCTATACATGCTATCTTTGTGATGAGTTTATTTGTGAAAGAAACCAAATAAAATTTACTAAACACATGTTCAATTGAATGTTTATTAAACTGGCTATCCATTGGATTTTCCTTAAAGAGCGGCTGTTGTTTTGTCCTTTGTTTTATAACAGCCAATTCAAAGTTTCACAATTTTTCTTTGAAAATAACTCCACAAAGTATCAATTATTGGTTCATATGTCAGTGAAATACTCTCCTGGAAATCATATGTCGGCACAAATCAGAAAGTTTGTTTTTGACAGTAAAGAATTCTATAAGTCATGTAAGCATAACAACATACTAATCAAAAAAATTAACTCATCATGAAAATTCCTCCAATTTACACATGTGAAAATATACTTGTAATATTCATACAAAAAGTTTATTTGTTTATTTGACAAGGCGCTGATACCATCCCAAGCGAGGCAAGGTCTCATACTTGCTAACTGTGTATGTGGAGGAAGGTTCTTGATGGTTGAAATTCACCAAGGTCGAAGGATTCAAATATAAATTAGCACGTGTTGTGTGCAAAGAAATACATTGTCAATTTGATCCTTATATTTGAATGCATGGAAAAAATTATCATTAATTAATTGTGCAACTCATATTGAACTCAAGTAAATTTAGTGGCAACTCATATTGAACTCAAGTAAATTTAGTGGCAACTCATATTGAACTCCAGTAAATTCAGTAAAGATGATCAAATACGCATTCAATCATATGCCTTTAGGCTTTATATACCACTCTGCTAATATGAGTTAAAATGTTATAGCGTACTGGATTTGTGCTAAATTTTGCATTTAATCCTTATTTTACTTAATTTTTATCTCAGGATATGTTGCACTATAAGTATTAAATTTATTGGTTGTAATTGTGCTTGTTCTCCAACATATCAGACTTGTGTAGATTACGAGAACACAACAAACATGAATGAAATTATTTTTTACAATATAAAAGGTTATATATTCTCGTTTTAGAATAGTCAAACAGTTTTAAGCTTCTGTTGAGTCATATAAATATTTTATTCAACTTTTATTTCAAATAGAAATTGAATTCTATCGGCTTAAACAATTTTTTTTACTGAAATGTAATGCAGGATAAATAAGCGAGTTAAACAACTACATCTGAGGTAGGTAACGCACTGATACAATTTTGGTACATGACATCTCATTGAGGTAATAAAAATATTGATGTAAGCTTTTCCAATCACTGTCTTAAATCTGTGACAAAATCTACAATTTGAACATTATATTATTGTGAACCTTTAATTTTAGTTGTTTGCTTACTTGATGTATAAAATACAGTTCTGAAAACAAAATATAGATTTTGAAATAATAGTCGATTACTAGTATATAAAAATCATTTACAAGTACTAAAATTAATTTTACTAGAGCTTATTCACTAAAATAGTTGACTTTACTGTAGATATTCAAAATATTTTTTTAATTATGAATATGCAAGTAATTTGATATCATTGGCTAAATCATGTTAGCTTGACATATTCAATTAGTTATGTTAAAATCGAAGCATGCAAACACTATAGCGTTGCTATCAAAATTAAATAACTTACGTTTTGGTGAAGGGTAGCAGTTAGAATATGACTATCAAGAGTTAAAAAGGTTTAATTTCTGCTCTGCTAGTCAAAAGATGTATAGCAAAAACTCTTCTTTCTCTGTGCAATATAAACTTGTGAAGAAAAAAATAAACAAATTTTCTTTTACTTGAATTACATCATCAAAATGAGATTAAAATGTTTTCTGATTTGATTCGCATAATCAAAATAAGGTACCAAGTCTTTCATTTAAATTGAACCTTCCAACAGGTTATGGTAATAGTTGTATATAATGGAAATAAAGAGAGGAGGACATGAACAGAATAAATAAAGAATAAAGAAGACAATGGGTGCCCGTACATATAAGAAAGAGAGATTGGGAGAGAAAGAAAGAAGAAGAGGAGTGTTCAATGAATGAATGAATGAACCCGACAAATGGGTTACAATAATATTTCATCCAAAGTCTTTAATATTATGACTTAATGTTACAGAAGTACAAATAGAACTAATTTGAATGAAAATCTAGTACAACAAAAGAAAACTGACGTTCTAACCTGTTAGAGTCAATGCATTGTTAGAACTTTTGCTTAAGCACATGTCTGATATGGATCTTATGGTTCTCCAAACTTGCCTCACAACTGCAGTTGTTATGTGAGTTGATGTTGTCCACATCGTGCCTGTATATCATAACTGCAGTTTCAGTAACTTTTCTATTTACATATGCAGGTAAAAATAATCCACATCGCTATCTATATAGCCGAAACATGTGTTTTGGTTTGGCAAACAGTGAATGAATACTATACATTTGTCCTAACTCAAAATTTTGATGTAAACTGAAAAGACACGATGACTGTGCAATTCTCCTCTTTACTTGTACCATTGAAAACTAAATAGTGCCAAACTACCATAACACAATTCAAAACTATACCAAATTTCAAGCTTTCAATAATTACAAAGCTAAAACGATTAATTATAAGACTATGAAAATTAAAACAATGTTACCAGATATCAAAAGTACAAAATAAAACAAAGACAGTCATATATAAAAGTTCTATTATAACACTTTTATATAAAATATATACACTCATAAAAATCAAAAATATTTTATACATAACAGGCTTATATAACATTACAGATTATAAAGCTTGTATAAACCAACCTACATATATGTATTCAACTAATATAAATAAACTACACATAATCTATATAAAACAACGTGTGTATAAATATATTGAATAAACAGAACTGCAAACATGACCACATATAAACTTACACATTATATATATTGATACGAAACTTGACAAATTACACCTTATAACAGCCAACATGATATATTCCCAGATATATATAACTTGTAATACAAATAGTACGGCCGAAGCCATATTTATGTTTTAACTGAAAGATTTAAAGTTTTATATAAACCAATGTATATATATACACGTTATAAATTTTATTATAAAAACTGTTCCATACAGCAAAGCGTCTAGTTTAACATATTACTCAAGAACACAATAATTTACATACAGTTAATAAACTCACCTAAACACATAGGCCTAGCTAATATATATAAACCACTCATATATATATAAATGATCTACCAGTATAAACTAATATATATATATATATAGGAAAGAGGAGACGCATGCCTGGACTCGGTTACTGCGGCTGAGGGTGGTGGCAGAGGTGGCCGTGCGGAGATTGTTTAAAATCAGCAAAAAGAAGTACAAAAAGAAGCAAGCAAGCAACTGGAGTTTGGAGATTTTTTATTCGACAAAGTACAAAAAGAAGTATAGCATGGAAAGGGAAACAAAGTAGAGTTCATCTACCGCAGGTTGGTTAAGAGACCCGGTATCTTTGATATATTTTAAGTTAACCGACTTTTCTTCAAATCAGTTGTGCTGTCCTTTTAATAGGGAGGTCACCGATAAAAAACAAAGAAGATTGCTAATCTTTTCATAACTGGTTTGGCATTAAAAAGAAAAAGGTTTGGGTATATACTGAAACATGAATATTACTGTTAGCCAGATAACAATATATTTGTTAAAAGGATAGTAAAAATAAGTCAGGAGAGAAGTCTTCATAATTGTATTGATGCCGACAATGTATAACAAGAACAATTCATGGTAAACCCAGTGATAATGTTAAATTACCAGCGTTGTATTTCCTGTATTTTTTAGTTTATAAAAGTGGAAATTATTATATGTCTTTGTTTTCAAAATGAATAAGCAAAACCCTTTTTAAAAAAATAATTCAATAAACATTCAATTATTTTCAGTATAAATTTGCGATATATGTTGAAATATTTGCAGTTAAAACTGCAAGTTTAAAATACAAAAATTGCAGTGCGTATTACTTGAGTGTAAATCTTCTTTTAAAATAAGTGAAAGGATTTTTGCTGAGTCTTTTTTTTGGAAGAGGGTATTAAATTTTGAAAGAAGAAGTCAAAATCGAAGAAGTCCAATCATCCAAAGCTTGTAATTTGCTGCGGAAGAATATTCCATGTAGTAGTAAATGGTTAGTTGTGTACGTATGGCAATAACCTTGTACGCAACAATGAAATTTGCGAATAAAAAAATCCCATGTCGACAAAAGAATGACAAATTAGGTAACAAAAACAAACCATATATAATTCAATAAACGGGGCGCATACACACCCACATTTCTCGGAAGAGAAGTAGACAAAGAGGTCCATTTTCCTTTGTTTATTGGCACTGCTAAAGATGGAGTATCAGCAGCAGCACTAGGATAAGTATGCTGAGCTGGAGAACTCACATTCAAACCTGCTGCAATTTTTACTCCAACTTCACCCAGCATATCATCAACAGCCTTCCCCATTTCCTCCCGAACCTCAACCCTGTGCACAAACCCAGGTGGAATAAATGCATGTACATCAGGTGAGGGAGGTGCTCACCCAGTTCATTATTATTTATCAAAGCACCAGAAGTTTCAACCCAACGTGTATCAGAGTTAGCAGCATTAAGAAGAGGGGATAAGAGGTGCTTACCCATGAAATTCTGGCAAGGCATCGGAACAAGCGAGTAGGCATCAATCTCGAAAAGCAGATCCAAGAGGGAGGAAGGCTCCAACACATGACCAGATATAACATTATCAAAAAATGCTCCAGCACTTGACCAGAGGCTAAGCTCGATGAATCAGTGGCACCAACGATATTAACAGGATCAACACCTGGAGCACTCGCCTCCAAAACTAGATCTGGGATAGTAGGCTGTTGAAATCGAGCTACTACAAGCGAAGTTATGCGATGATGATGCTGCCATATTCTCCTTCTGGTGAAGCGAGGGTGGAATTTAGGAGGAAAGGATAGAATGAAAGTTAGGGATGCTGTGGATTAAGTTATTTTTAGGGATTTGATTTTTATTTGGGGATAGGAGAGAGTGATGAAAGGGGAGAGAGTGCGTGGCTAGGGTTAAGTTATTCAATTACAATTTTTCCCTAGTATATTTCAATTAACTCCAATTAAACCAAGGCTTACAACGAAAATAAGTGTCGCCGTATTTAAAAGTGTAAATTTTTATTTTCAGTAACACTTATATTGGATAGCGACACTTATTAGCGAGACTAAAATGCAACCCATATAAGTGTCGCCAAATGAAAAAAAAAGTGTTGCCAAATGACTGTTTTGGTGTAGTGAATGCCTACCATCCTGGAGGAGAATGAGATAGTTAAAAGAAGAAAAGGAAAGCGGACCATGGTTGTGGAGGAAGGACTGATCTCCGATGATGAGAATAGTAGCGACTTTTAAGCCACCGAGGAAGGGGAAAGCGGATCCAGGGATGAATCATCGGGAATGATCCCCGGACCTCCAAACCTTCCTTCCTGGACCTTTTTGCTGATGAAACTATAAGTCCAGATCTCGGTACTTCTCCTCCTCCCAAACGACCAGCCGTCGAGACCCAACTTTCTGCAGGAGATCAAGTTGCAAGGAGTTCTATTGAGCCCACAATACCTTCCGACTTCATGAAAGATGTTTCCATCCATGTGAATGAGCATGGAGACATCTCACTTACTGAAATGATAGAAGAAATCAGCTCACACATCGACTTATCTTCCATGACTCCAGGAGAACTGTTTGTTCAGTAGTTCTATTAGTTCGGTTTCAACAAAGCGGATAGACAGCAGCCGCCTGATCTCCAGTATTATGGCCATCAATAACACGACCAGCCATAGCACCATCATTATCTTCCAAGACATCAACTCGTTCACTCACCAAGTCGAGGACCGATGGTTCGGTACTGATCCCTGCTTAGGGTTCGGTATCGATCCCCAAACTCTGGCCACGTCCTGGCTTTAACCTTTGCCTTGAAGCGCCGGTTTCCTTTCTGACCACCTTTTGTTTTCCTTCCCTATGCTTTTGTCCAGATGATGAAGAACTATATCCTCCAAATTAGAAGGCGTCAACTGCTTCCTACTTATTTAGCGACCGTGGGTCAATTGATTCAGCAAGTTAATACTCTCCTTCATCTTCTACTTCATCGCTTCGCGGCTCTCCTATAGCTTGTTGTTCATTTCCTTCATCATCTAATCCATTTCGACCCTTGTTATCATATCTAATGGATTCCGGATTTCAACAGCGCTCAGCTGCACAACTTCTTCAACGTGTCGAGATTCGATGTTCTTAACATCGCTAGCGGGTCTGGAAGCTGTGGATTTCTCTCTTCATGGGGCCATTAGTCAAATTAATCCTTTGGTAGATCCTTTTGGAATTTGAATAATCTCGGGTTGCAAAAACAAAACTGACGGATTTACTTCGTGGATTCAAGCTATCCAAAAGTAGAAAATAAATCCAAACAGACCGAGAAAGCACCAAAATGTTTATACGAAAAAGTGGTACAAACACCCATAGAATTAAAGTAGAGAAATAATGAAGAAAGTAAATGAAAATGAGGAAAAATAAGACACACAAACTTTATAGTGGTTCGGCTAATCTTTGCCTACATCCACTTGACTTTGTTGATGATTTGATTACTGTTTACAAGAGGTGTTCTTGTTGATCAGTAATGATCTATGAGATTATAAGAACAATATGTAAATTCATAAACAACTAAAAAAGATCCCCAAAACATCACCTTACCCCTCTATTTATAGTCGAAGGTCGCCGAAATCGTCTCCACCATGTTCATACCCATGCTCTCTATGTCCAAAGAGAGAAATGTTAGGAAAATCATGACCACATCAGCCATCATCAGGTATCGGCATCGATCCATGGTTAGGGATTGGTACCGATCCATAAGTTTGCTTCATAAGTCTTCCTCGTGTCCTTGGGTAGGTGCAAATTGCTTGTTCCATTATGTTTTCCATCTCAATTGCCTTGCTAGAAGCTCATTTTTGGGTGAAGCACTTGGATTGGTGGCGGAATGGAGTTGCTGACTTTATGTACACGAGATGCTTGATGGCAATTGCATGCGAATGATCCAAAAAGCTTGGAGAGGGGTTTTGAGCATCTTAGCTTGTAATTGGATGGGGGTGACATCTGGTTTTGGGCAAATTTAGGATCGGTACCGATCCTTGTTCGAGGATCGGTACCGATCCATCACTTCTTTGGTTGATGTATGTTGAACTATTGCTTGTTGATGCATGGGATGTTGGCCTTCTTTTGGAAGTTGATGGCTGTGTTTTGGGCTTCTCTCATTGGTCGTACTTGGCATTTGAGTTTGTAGACTATCACTTTGGGCTCCCTGCCTCGATAGTTTTCAAGTTCGACTAGTTAGATTCGTCCAAATACTATTTGGTTACAAGGCCAAATAACAATTATTATTGGGATTGATGCTACAAAATTTTCTAAGATTGTAAATCGATCGGACCGTATCGAACGGAGAGATGTTCAGTTTCTGCCTTATGGGAAATTCAAACGAACATGGATCGAATGAGATTTTAAGTGGATACCTTTCGAATGAGTCGGACAAAGGACAGACAGTAGGAAAATCAGCGAACAACTTGAACGAACACAACTTTGTATATTTTCCTTGTCCTAGTTCATTTTTTAAATGAAAATCGGATGGATGGTACTGACATTTCCCTGTCTCGAACTCGAGCGTACATAGGATGCTCGTACATATTTACAACCCTTAAATTTTCTTTCGTGGATAGTGTGCTTGGATGAGGTGGTCGGTTTCCAACATCGACCGACTACAATATTATTCATAATATGATTTACTAGTATGTATTGAGGCATGATGCATACGTCCTTCGGAGTCGGAGTTAAGTAAATTACTAGTGTGCCGCTAAAGAACCGCGGTTTGCAATAGAGCCTACCATGGTGCAAATCGATCGGCAGTAGTCCATCAACCAAAGTCAAAAAAAGATCGGTCGGTGGATAATAGTCGACCAAACATTGTTTGGTCGGGGTTCAACTGCCAATCGATTTGCACACCGCAGTAGCTCCTAAGCAAACCGCGTCGCCCTTCGCATCATACTAAAATTATAGGTGAACTTCAAAAGTTTGGTTGTTAAATTAATATATGCAAAATAATAGTGGATCCAACTTATTTATTTATTTATTTATGTTATCTAAAATGCTTGATGATTTTATTGTGAAACACGTGATCGCAAGTTACATCTCACTTCGAGCGAGCGAGGATAGCAATATTCCTCTGAACCTATACTTATATATTGCGGTAAATTTTTAGTACTAGTGTTGGCCAAACAGATGGCAGATTATTATGGTATTTTGCCTAGAAAACTCACATGAATTCTACATGGCTTTAACTAGACCGAAAAGATCGAAGGAACTGTGTATTTAATAATCATGTGAAATTTTGGTGAAGTTAATGTATATAAGGTTAAAGCTTATATCTTATCAAGCTAAACTTTCTCAAGAACTTTATATAAACACTGTCAATTACAAGCAAAAAACTAAAGTAGACTGGCTTACTATGGGAGATGAGTGTACCAAATTTTTTCATGCTAAAATGAGCTGCAGGAAGCATATCAACAATATAGGTAAAATTATTGACAATAAAGGTGAGTGCATAAATGACTTTAAAAAGATTGTCAATGAGGCTATTAATTACTATTCTCAGCTATATTTTTCTAACTCAAATGAAACTAATTTTTCTAATATTGTGTGTAAGAATGTGTTAAATGATAATGCTGCTGACATCTTATTAGCTCCTGTTAGTATAGATGAAATCAAAGCAATTATTTTTAATGCTGGAGATAACAAAAGTCCTGGTCCGGATGGTTTCAATGCAAAAAATTTCAAAACTCATTGGGAAAATATCAAAGATCATATTTCTAAAGTAGTTAATGAATTTATGAATGAAGGTAAATTGCTTAAAAGTTTTAATCATACTTTCATTACCTTAATTCCAAAAATCAAAAATCCAACTTGTATTGAAGATTACAGACCAATATCTTGTTGCAATTTTGTTTATAAAATCATTGCTACCATTTTGAGTAATAGAATAAAACTGTTTCTCCCCCTTTTAATTTCTGAAAATCAATGCGCTTATATACCTGGCAGACTAATATATGAAAATTCTTTGCTAGCACATGAAATGGTCAGGAATTTCAATTATAAAAAAGGGGATAAAATGTGTCTCAAAGTTGATCTCCAAAAAGCATATGATGAAGTTAACAGAAAATTTATTATCCATATCATGAAATGCATGAATTTTCCTGCTAAATTTTGTAGATTAATTTTTGAATGCATTAATACACCCACCTTCTCTATATTATTTCAAGGTAAACCTGAGGGTTTCATCAAGACTAATAGGGGTATCAGACAGGGAGACCCTCTTTCTCCCTATCTTTTTACCTTAGCTATGGAATATTTTTCTATTCTTATTGATACTGAAACTATCAAAAACAATATTTCTCCAATAAATAGAGTACAACCATCTATTACTCACCTGATTTATGCTGATGATCTTACGTTGTTCTCTAAAGCTAACAAAGATAATGCAGAGGCTATTAGTGAGGTTTTTGAGATTATGTACAAATATGCTGGTCTTAAAATTAATGAATTTAAAACAAAGGCATATTTCAGCAAATATTGCAGGTACAAAAAAGAAGTTCTGGATGTTCTTAAAGTAAGTGAAGGTAATCTTCCTATTAAATATTTAGGCTTACCTTTGTCTGCTAATCAAATCAAAGATAGTGATTGTTCCTATCTGATAGAAAAAATTCAAAACAAAATGGAAACTTGGTCATGCAAGCTTCTATCTATTGCTGGTAGAATTGAGTTAATTAAGACCGTTGTTTATGCCATTATTCTATACTGGTTTCAAACACACCACATCCCTATTACTACAATTAAAAAAATTGAAAGCAGATGTGCTGAATTTCTTTGGAGAGGAAAATACCATAAAATCAGTTGGGACAAAGTATGCAAACCCAAAAATGAAGGTGGGCTTGGTATCAGAAATCTTAATGATCTTAGTTTAACTTGTCAATTAAAACTTTTTTGGAGATTTATAAGTGGTGATTCATTATGGACAAAATGGATGACTTGCAAATATCTTAAAAATGAAAACTTCTGGACTACTTTACCAAAAAGTAACCAATCCAATGCTTGGCATCAAATTTTAAAATGCAGGGTTTTAGGAAAATCTTTAATACAAAGAAAATTTAAAGCTGGACATGAAACTAGTCTTTGGTTTGACCCTTGGTTTCAAAATGACTCTTTTATAAATAAGGTTGGTTGGGATAATCTTGCTATATGTGGTGAAGCTAATGCTAGTGTAAATATCATTATTAAAAATAATCACTGGCAACCCCAGCTTCATCCAATCACTAATCCTCATAAAAATTCTATTATTAATATCCCCTTAGATCATGATGCCGAAAGTGATTACTGGGAATGGTTAGCTAACAGTAATGGTAAGTTTTCTTTCAAAAAAACTTGGGAGCATATCAGAAACAAACAACCTACTGTAGAATGGTACAATTGCATATGGAATAGGGTGAATAATCCAAAGATGGCTATCTGCACATACTTTGCTATTAAAAATAGATTGCCAACTTTAGATATAATCAATAAGTGGGGTAGAAATAATTCTTCACTCTGTTCCTTATGCAATTTATTGAATGAAAAAATGACCCATTTATTCTTTGAATGCAGCTACAGTTATTATATATGGAGTCAAATCAAATCTAAGCTGGGGATGAACAATACAAACAGCATGGATCTTAATCAAATTATTACTGATATCAACAATCATTTCAGAAGTAAATCCCTTGAAAGAGACCTTGCGCACGTTCTTTTAACTACTGCAGTTTATCATTTATGAAAAGAGAGAAACAACCGTACTCACAACAAAACAAAGCTGTCCAAAGAGCAAAGATGGACTATAATTGAAAATGATAGCAAAATCATTCTCCAGAAATCTAAGAAAAAGATCAGAAATCAGACCAGATTTGATTTCCTTACGGATTATTGGAGCAAAGAGGCTGGCAGTAAGCATATTGAGCATTATCTACTCAATCCGAGGGCTTATCAAACTGATTCTAGTATTCATCAGCAAATCAATCAAGTCAACTACGAGCCTCCAACCAACAATTACTCTGAAGAAGGCGAAGGCAGCTACAAATCTACAGATCTGGGTTGCGTAACACCAAATCTGTAGATCTTAGCCACGCAAAGCAAAACTTAGACTCGAGAAATCATATTAGCTCAAATAATGCCGATAGCAGCATGAGAAACAAATTCAACCAGAGTCTTTCATACTGGAAGAGAGGCGATAGTAGTAAGAAGACGAGATAGAGCTGTAGTTGTTTTCGCCTCTTCTCGTTGCCATAGTTTTCTATTTTGTTCTGACTGTGAGATTGTGTCGGCAACCCTAAGTTGCCTAGGGTTATAAGTTGAAGTTGTAATCTCGGGTTTTTGATACCCGCTTTGTTATGGGCCGGGCCCTTAAACTCTTCAAAAAAAAAAAAAAGTTAAAGCTTATATTACACATCTGCATGAGATATTTTGCAAATTTTGCAAATATCAAGTGTAACATCAATGTGAACTTCACTTGCTTACATCGTTCATTAAATGTGAAGTTAAGTTGTGCACGTGTACATGCATTGCCATATACTGAAATTCGTATGATATAACAATTAATATACACTTGACTTGTATGAATGAGAAGCAGAATCTTCACAGTTGTGGATGTACGTAACGTCTGGCTGATGAATAATAATGCAAACCTTTATATAAGAACAAATAAACTACATGTAAAGGTTTAAGTTACTATGAAGTAAAGCCCAAAGTTACCAGTATATTGTTTTGGAATATGCAGGATCTTATTCTATTTTTTGTTTGTATTTCTGTGTACAAACCAAAGTGGGTAGAGTCACATAATTGATATTTAGCACTGGCGGGGCTAACCCTTGACTTCAGATAGGGCAGGATTTTTATTACACTAATTTTTTTTTATGATCAAGTGAAGATAAAGGAGTCAAAATGTTTACGTCAAAGATTTTATGTTTGCTCAGTTAATATTGAAATATAATGATTCAACTTTATACCAAGAAACGTTCCAAATTCAATAGACATATCTTCCAAACTATTATTAAAATATTTAAATTGCGTGTGCCTCATATTATTTTAATGGCGTAACTGTTATAAATAATCATCCATGAAAATGATACAGAATCTAAAGGAAAAAATTAGAACATTTCAACTGCGATTTAGTGTACTTTCTATTTTGCCAACTGACATTTATATAAAAAAAAAATGTTTGAAAGAAGTAAGAAAGAGGTAAGTTCAATAAAAGAGAAATGCGTTTTTTTTAGGGAGAAGGAAATGGATAGTGATATGTGATTTGTGTTATAATAATTATTACTAATGGTGGTTATTACTTTTTAGTTAGTATAAACATGATTAAACTATAGGCATGCTGGGAAAATATAAAATGACAAATACATTGGAATAGATATAGTAATTTTGAAATTTAAACATAACGATACAAATCCAACAATGGTGATATAAATCCAAAATTTTAGCAAGTCACGTAATAATCAGTTCATTTTTTATGTTATCTTGAATCAACTTATATTATTTCCACAATTCTTTTAACATGGCTGGCCACACCGACAAATGTGTATCAATTACTAAAGCTCGGATACAAATTTTAAAAATGATAGGCAATATAAGTTTGAACTTCACATTTGTTTTGGTATAAAGATGAAATGATGTATTTATCTTTATTACTTGAATACAAAAGAAATACAAAGCTAGAGTATATAAATACAAGTGCAGGTGGGCTTAATATCCAGGCCCATATCTAACTAGCAATCTTAATACAATAGCAACATGCAATCTTGGCCTTTGATGAAGATCAGCGGTTCATAAATAATCTGGTTGAAGACGCGGATGACCAAGTGTGCTTTCTCTTTGTATAACCGTGACCATTGTTTTGTTTGTATCATTATACGCCGCATCAAACAAAACTAGGGTTTTGCATCCTCTTTGTTCTTAATGTCGGCTGAGAAAATTTTGAGATCTTCCCAAAATCGATTAAAATTCTTAGCAGATAGAGCTTTGGTCAGAAAATCTGCTCTTTGATAGTAGGTTGGAACATGACTGATGGCGAGCTTATTGCTTCCTGTCTTTTCACGAACAAAGTGGAGGTCAATTTCCATATGTTTCGTGCGAGCGTGCTGAACCGGATTCATAGAAAGGGAGATGGCGCTGAGATTGTCACACCAAATGATGGGTTTGCGAGTTGTTTTGAACCCTAATTCCCAAATTAGAGTTTCGATCCAGGTGATTTCAGCAGCTGTGCTTGCTATGCATCTGTACTCTGATTCGGTGCTGCTTCTGGAAACAGTAGCTTGCTTTTTCGTGCACCAAGAAATAGGATTTGGTCCTAAGTAGACGCAATATCCAGAAATGGATCTTCGGTCATCAATATCATTTGCCCAGTCGGAATCACTGTAAGCTTGTATGTTTATATCTTTACTAGATTTTAAACATAGTCCATGTGTGTTGGTTCCTTTGAGATATCTGAGAATACGTTTGACTGCACTCCAATGTTCGTTTAGAGGGTTCTGCATGTACTGACATACCCTATTTACACTAAAACAAATGTCTGGTCTAGTAATTGTGGCGTATTGGAGTGCTCCAACAACACTTCTGTATTGCTTGACGTTGTCAATAGGTTCTCCTTTATTTTTAGATAATTGTCTGCTACTTGTCATAGGAGTGGGTAGTGGTTTTGCCTTGTCCATGTTGTGTCTGATCAAAATATCATTGATATATTGCTTCTGTGACAAAAAGAATTCATTGTCAGTTTTTCTCTGAATATCTATTCCCAGAAAATATTTTAATTCACCCATGTCCTTGATTGCAAAATGCTTGTCCAGAAGTTGTATGATGTGGTTGATTTCCTGTAGATCGTCTCCTGTAATGAGAATGTCATCAACATATACAAGTATATATGTGCTTATATGTTTATCCTTTTTCATGTAGAGTGAATTATCTGACTTGGTAGCATTAAAACCCAAGTGTGTCAGTGTGTTTTTAAGTTTCTCATACCATGCCCTAGATGCTTGTTTTAATCCATATATGGCTTTGTGTAGCTTGCAAACATAACCTTTATTTGCATGATGGTTGTATCCTTCTGGTTGCTGCATGTAGACATCTTCACATAATTCACCATTTAGAAAAGCATTGTGGACATCCAACTGTCTTATTTTCCAATTTTTGTGAAGAGCTAAGGTCAACATGATTCTTATAGTAGTTGGTTTGATTACTGGGGAAAAGGTTTCTGTGAAATCAAAACCAAACTGCTGTGAATACCCTTTTGCCACCAATCTGGCTTTATATTTTAGTATATTTCCATCTGCATCTCTTTTGATCTTATAAGTCCATCTGCATCCCACAATATTTTTGTTGCTTGGTGGTTGCACAAGTGTCCAGGTTTTATTCTTGACCAGTGCATTTAATTCCTCATCCATTGCTTTTCTCCATTTTTTATGTTTGCTGGCCTGATCATAGGAATTTGGCTCCACCTCATTTATTTGAGCTATGTATAGTTTAGGTTTAAAAATGCCACTTTTGGATCTGGTAATCATGGGATGTCCTTCCTCAGCATGTTGATTGTGAGATATCTGCATTTGATTATCATTGATGTTAACAGTTGCATCTGTTGTTTGGCTGTCATCTGATGTACTTGTACTTTGATCATGATTGTTGTTCGACATGCTAGTATTCTGATCATCACTTAAATTCGTTGGTGAGTAGCTGTTGTCATTCCTATTATCTGAATTGAGCCCTGATTTGCTGTTAGACATGGATGCATCTTTATCAATGTTTTGCATTGCTTGATCATTTCTTTGAGTGTATTCTGACAATTCAGGGATGTGAAAATTATGTGCTTTCTCATTATTGATTTCATGATTCTGCTTGCCCTTATCTGCAAATGGAAAAACATTTTGATTAAATACCACATGCCTTGAAATATATATCTTGCCTTGACTGTCCATGCACTTATATCCTTTTTGATTGTGTGCATACCCTAAAAAAGTGCATGGACTAGATCTTAGGCTTAGTTTATGTTTGTTGTATGGTCTGAGATAGGGATAGCACAAACATCCAAAATTTTTGAAATGATCATATTTTGGTTTAACTTTAAAAAGTTTTTCATATGGACAGACATTGTTTAATACTTTTGTTGGCATCCTATTAATAAGATATACTGCAGTAAAAAAGGCCTCACTCCAGTATTTCAGAGGTAGTGATGCTTGAGATAAAAGTGTTAAACTTGTCTCCACAATATGTCGGTGTTTCCTCTCAACTAAACCATTTTGTTCTGATGTGTGGGGGCAGGTTGTTCTGTGAAGAATTCCCTTTTTGTTGAAAAATTCTTTCAATGGCATAAACTCTCCCCCACCATCTGTTTGTACTATCTTAACATATTTGTTAGTTTGTTTCTCAATGCTTGTAATAAACTGTGCCATAGCATTGCTAGTGTCTGATTTAGCTTTGAGGAAGTAAATCCAAGTATATCTTGTGTGTGCATCTACAAGTGATAGATAATACCTGTGCCCTTGTGTTGAATTGAGAGGTGCTGGTCCCCATAGATCTGCAGTGATTAACTCAAGAGGATTTTCATATATAGTTTCAGAAATTGAAAAAGGCAATTTATGCATTTTGCCCATTTGACAATGATCACACAGAAGTAATTCAGATTTATTTGCAACAGGAATATTATTTTGCATTAAAATGAGTTTAACTACATCATAACTGGGATGGCCAAGTTTACAATGCCATTCATGAAACAATTTTACATTATTGTCACTCCTTGTGCTAACATTATTGGACCAAATTCTCTTGTTAGCTGCATCATTATTTTGAGTATTGCCGAATTTGTATAGACCATTTTCCAGCTTACCCTGTAATTATATGTTTCTATTTAATGAATCTCTAACAAGACAGGATTTAGGGTGAAACTCAAAATACACCGGCAAATTGTGAAACACTAATGAGGTTTTTCTTGATACTTGGTACTCTTAATAAATTGTTTAAATATAGTAACCTAGTACCTTTTATATAGCCAGTACCAACATGTGTTATATTTGCAGCTTCACCATTTCCCATAAGAACAGTTTGATTACCTGTGTATCCTTTGTTGCCCAGATTTAAATTCTGTAGATTATTTGTAATGTGGTTTGTGGCACCAGAATCTGGAAACCATTCTTCACTGCCATAATCTTCAGTTTTGGATACATCTTCAGTTGCATTGTCTCCATTGCTTCTGGATTGATTTCCAGCCTGAACCATGTTAGCATTTGGTTGTTTGTTGGTTTGAGATGTTTGTCCTGCATTGAAATCTTCCTTATATCTGAAATAACATTTGTTTGCCATATGCCCAAGTCTTTCACAGATCTGGCATTTAACTCTATTACTGTATCCATTCCTTCCTCTACCTCTGCCTCTTTGAATATTGCCACCTCTCCGACTCTGATTATCTTGCCTGGGTTGATTTGATATGTTTTTCTGATTTTTGTTTCTTGATGCAGCTGCATAATTGACATTATATTCTTCTTGCATTGATTTCCTTTGTTGAATTCTACCCTCATGAGCTAGTAGGGCCGTGTGGACAAATTCAATGTCAGGCAGAGTTGGTTGTGTTGCTATGTATGTTATTAAAGATTCATAGTCTTGATCCAACCCATTGGTTATTACAAGAATCTGCTCACTGATGGATATATTATGACCAACCCCTTTTAATTTGTCACATAGATTTTTGATTTTGGCAAGATATTCTCTCATTGGCATATCATTTTTCTTGGCATTTTGTAATTCTCTTCTATATTGCATGACTTTTGCTGCTGATTGTGAACTGAAAATGCGCTCGATTGCTGACCATATCTCATAGGAGCTGTTGCATCCAACCATTTGTGACAGTAAGCTTTGACTAATTGAGGACAGTAGCCATGATGACAATAAATTGTCTTGTTTTTGATAATGTTTGTAATCTGGATTGCTAACAGTTTTTCCTTCTTTGTCAGTGATCATAATAGGTGGTATGGTCTTGATCCCAGAGACGTAGTCATGTAAGTCGTATCCTTTTAAAGCTATTTCAATCTGATATTTCCATAAGATGTAGTTGTCTTCATCTAATGGTGTTGAGATAACTTGACTTTTAGGTTTGATCAAGACCAGATCAGAATTTGGGCAGTTCTTGGACTGGTTGCCTGAGTTTGCTGATGTAACTTCTTCTTCATCAACTGCCATGGTGATTCAATGATCTTGAAATGCCGGTTTCTTGGTGAAGAAGAATAGTTGGCAAGGATGTTGGCGTGGCTATCTGGAAATAGCAGCCAAGAATCAAGAAAAGGATGAATGCTTGTGATAGGTGTATATTACTGTTTCATTAAGATACAGTAATATACATGAACAGCAGTGGGGAATCTTGTAATCAGAGGAGAAAAATGAAGAGTATACTGATTTCTCCTCTCTGTATGGCAAGAAATGAATATGGAACAGATGCTATAGATCTTGATGTGATCTAAAATGGGATACCAATTCCTCGATGATGATACTGTTCTGAGAGGACCTAATCACAACTCAAATTTCGAAATCTTGGAATTTCTTTGATTGTGATTTGATTTGATTTTTTTTAATTTTACCGTTTGGCTCTTAAAGCTCTGATACCATAAAGATGAAATGATGTATTTATCTTTATTACTTGAATACAAAAGAAATACAAAGCTAGAGTATATAAATACAAGTGCAGGTGGGCTTAATATCCAGGCCCATATCTAACTAGCAATCTTAATACAATAGCAACATGCAATCTTGGCCTTTGATGAAGATCAGCGGTTCATAAGTAATCTGGTTGAAGACGCGGATGACCAAGTGTGCTTTCTCTTTGTATAACCGTGACCATTGTTTTGTTTGTATCATTATATGGTATTGTGTTAAATTGTGGATCATTCGATTTAAATATATTTTTAGACATTAATTAACAAATTTAGCTTTTAGAGCAACATTAAAATAAACATCGACAGTGCACCTGACCTGTGAAACCTTTCAGTAATATAGCATGTTGTAACAGTTCTTTAACCTAGAATTTTAATTTATGGGATCCAAACAATAAGTTTGCAGTTCATTTGCTTTGCGTCTGTGGAACCAGTTCAGAAGTCGATCGGTCTTTCTCATTTCGACGTCGGTCGTGTTCTGCCTCGGGCGTGGAATGGAGAAAAAATTGTCTAATAATGCACCATTAGGATTTTACGTTTTGCTGTAATTAATATTGTGAAACATTGGCTTTTAACCCATTGTGGTATCCTTGCTGTGGATAATTAAAATTCATTATGCCATTTTTTTAACAGTTTACACAGAGAGACTAACGGCATAGCAGTAGATCATCTCCTTTCTCCATGTTTGCAACCGAAGACAGCTTGATGTTTCATGGTTTTCAAAGCTTGTTTTGATGTGTTTTATTTATTGTAAACTCAGGTTAAATTGAGTTAGCGAGTAGTAGTGGACCAAATAAGTAATCTTTTTTTCATGCGGATATATTACAATTAAAAATCTGGAGAACCGTAAAAGCAATTTGTAATAGTAGCAATGCTCAGCCCCCAATGTGAAGAGAAAGAAGCACAGAAGTGTTTCTCATTTAGTCGACTAAGAATGAAGCTGGAGATTGCAACTCAGAGCCATTGAATTGCAATCCATGAGAGCTTTGGATTGCAATCGGCTTCAATTTTGCCGGCTAAGTGCATACGGGATAGCTGGTTACCCCGTTTTCTTTCCTACCCCTCCATTCTTCTTCTGCTTCCTGCTTCCCATTTTATCCAGCAAATGAGACCTTAGGACTTTTTTTTCTTAAAAAGGTTAAAAAAATGAGAAGAGCATTGAGGAGAATCCAAGGCAGCGGTAGTCGCAGCGGTGGAAATGTTCCACCGGCCGTAGAAAATGCCCCGCCGAAGAAAATGCATACGTACCAACGACGGGTACTAAAGGTCGACGAAGTACAGTGGTGAAGCGAAGACGTGCGGGTAGAAATACAGCAAATACGGTTCTAGATCTCCATATCGACGACGAAGTACACGTCAGCATGTATGTTGAAAATTGTGTAAGTTATTTACCTTCAAATTATGTTTTCAGTTAAATCCATAATTAACTATATAGAATGATCCGATCTTATGTTAGTGTAATCCGCCTGTATAGAATGATCCGATCTTATGATGTCGACGAAATTATTCATACTTTTCTTCAAGATATAGAATTTTGAGATTTCTTAAGTATGTATTTACATAATTACTCTTTATTTATTTAATGTTTTTAGTGCTTTCAATAATTGTAAATTGCTTTAACTGGTATCGATAATCTTTTAAATTCGGATGTTAAGTTATGTGGTGCTTTAGCTGCATGTTGGTGGAAGACTGCTCATACATTCCACTTTAGTTTTGAAGAGTTGGGTATTACCCCATTGGATTTTACTATGCTTGCCGGTTTAGGCATTGGAAGGGGGAGACCTTACCATATGACGAGGTGTACCAACACTTTCGCCGTTTATCTAATGTACTTCAACATCTTGACTTACAAGATGGACTGTTATAAGGACTGCAGATTAGATGCACTTACATTAGATAACCAATCTATAAATTGATACATGGTCATAGCACATACAACCATTTGGAGATTGCTCGACTATTAATTCTATACAAGATGGGGAACTTATTCTTTACAAATGCATCGAACACATTGTCGGCCAGATATTTTGCAGCTATAATGGAGTTGTCGTTTGATAGTCCAGTCGTATATGATTGGGGGGACTCCGATATTTGCATATTTGTATCGCTCTTCGGACCATTAGTGCGTTAGGGGTAGATCCACGTCCATTACAGGTTTTTGGGAGATTTTACAATACCGGTACTATGAGTACTTTCACAACATGACTTATCTGATGTTGGACTCCACATTACACTTTTTCTTCCCCCGAGTTAGAGCATGAGCTCGAGACAACTGCAGAATGGTGCCAGGAGGGGAGGCATGTCATATATTTGCTGTGGTCCGAAATCAAATCGAGTTACGGACCACACGAGAGAGTGTTGTTTGACATCCTTGTGACGGTTTGCCTTTTATGACCGACCCTATCATAGTGCACACTGCATTCCTACCCGTTAGACGTTTTCCATTGGTATCATCTCTATCCATTTTAGGAGGCTATTGGCTCCTCAGTGAGCGTAGTTGGAGACAGACATTAGATGGTGATTTTGTTCCTCAAGATCCATATCCGGACACACCTTTTTGAAGGTGTATGACAACGCCGCTTTATAGAAGTATGCAGGGTAGTGGTGGTCCGCTAATTACTTCATCATCATGAATTTAGATTATGCATCTTTCTGGCGTCATTTTTACACTCCACCGCATACGACTACTTGTGTTCATGCTGCATTCGTTGATTTGGTAGGGCTTTCAGGCATCCAGAGTGGCGTTGCTCCCCTTGTTTTATGGGACCTTACACAGAGTATTCCGGTATATTATGCTCCACATCCATCCCAGATAGGAGATTATGGTTGGACAACAATATACTGACAACGTCGGGAATTGATAAATATGTTGATATTCCTCGTGAGCTTGAGATTTCGTAGTATCCAGATCGTCCCACTGCGTTTTCATACGAGGATTTGTTTCAGATGCAGATGAGACTCTGCTAGGTCATGTACATCAAGCATTGATGGAGCATAGATGAGTTGACTGCTCGTATTAACAGCTTACTACTGTTGATGAGTAGCGATATCATCCTACACGTAGAGCAGATGACGATGATGATAACGGTGATGCAGTTGGTCTTCTTGATGATGAGTATCAGTTTGATGAGTCATAGTGTTTGTATGTACTATCAGTATTTGTATATGTCCTCTCAGTGTGTGTATCAGTATATTATTAGTGTTTTGTATTTACTAGCAGTGTTTGTATCAGTGTATTTTCAGTGTTTTGTATTTACTAGCAGTGTATTATTAGTGTTTGTACCAGTGTATTATCCATGTTCGTACTTACTAGTAGTGTTTGTACCAGTGTATCAGTTTTGGATTTCCTATTTTGTTTGAGTGTCCGTACTTAACTATGTGGAGCAACAACACGATTGTGTTTGTTTATAATCACATTTGTGGATGCTTGCCACATTGTTGATCAGATGACACTTGATACACGAGACGCAGATCATGAACTTTATATTTAAACAAAAGTTCTGTAATGAAAATTCACAACATCTTCAATAATTCTCAACATCTTCAATAATCTTCATTGTCAACTGAAACTGGACTCCTGATGATTATTTAGTACTAATCAAATCATACATAGAAACCTACCATGGATACATGGAAGAGAAGTTGGAGCATGATTTTTGGGTCACTCTAAACGAGACTTTCACCCGTCATCCCGATTGTAGATTAATTCGAAGGCTTTTGGAAACTTGAAGTACTTTTTTCATGTTTACTAGAGCTTGTCGAAGATATAGAATCATTATAAATTCGGTGAAGGAAGAATATATATTTCAGTTAACATGAGCTACGTTTGATTCTCGTTATTTGTAAGAGTATCACGTTGATTTTGTTGGACATGCTACATATAATCTCTTTTTGGATATATTAGACAATTTGAATGACGTTTTTGTTAGTTAAGTAAGTTTTTTTTAGTTAATTACCTTTAGCTAGTTCTTTGCTCTTTTAGTAAGTTATATGTACTTTTAAATTCAAGTAAAGTCTGTGTTTTCAAAATCTATTATGCACTTAACATAACAACAACATTTAACCCATGGAAAACATTAACAACCAAGACTTAACTTACTAAGACAACAAATAATAAACGTAGACAACTTCATAGAAAACAAACAAGACAACAAACAGAAACATCAAAATACGACAACGTCATGGAAAATGGACAAGGTAACAAATAAGACAACTGATGTGTGATAACCCGGATTTTTGGATGTCTGTTAATCGGGAAATTAACAAGTTTTATTGACGAAATAGAAATTTTTGCTAGGTCGAACGAATAAAATTTTAATAATTCAAATATCTGGATATATTAATTGATTGAAAACTATAATAAATATTGAATTATAGAATCCCTGGACATAAGAAAAAAATCTCATAGAAAATAAATAAATAATAAACTCCATCATTTAAATTAAGATAAGATAACCATAAAAAAAATATAAATACAAACTTATCATTTTAAAAATAAGTAAAGTCTTCCACATATATATTTTTGGGAGAACTTTGATCCGGGAATTCAAAATAGAGAGTTTCAAAATATTTAAAATAAAATTTAGCATATTCGCATTGAATTAATATAAGGCTCTACTATTTAACTTTTGATCTATATATATATTTAATGTAATTTTGGCAATAATGTTTTAAAGGAAAGAAACTATAGTCTTACCAATATTTAAACATAAGTGTAAAATAAAAATATGGTTATAAGTATAAATATAAATATATAACACAAGGAAACTATGAGATAACATAAGCATAGAAGTAATAAAATGAGCAATTGAGTGTTTGATAGTTTAACTTTTGAAAGACATAAAAATAACGATTTATATTAGCAATCAATAATATCTCAAATACATCTATGGTTAAGTAAATATATAAATGAACATAAGCTCATTCTAGAGCAATACATATATACTGTTAAGATACATGAAGTTGTAAAGAAGGCTAGAACAAATAAAAAGTACATAAGGGACATAAAATAAATATCTATGAACATAGATTAATATGAAAGTATGGAATAGACGAGATACGTATCATAAGTAGCTTATAAAAGAAGTTAAGTTAAATTAATGCAAGCCACCATATATCATTTCAGCCTACAATTTGAGATAAAAATCGCTGACCCAAAAGAAAAATGTTTGTACCAGATATACCTATCTCCTGTATAATATTTGCTATATAGGTACATCCTCTTTGTTCAGCTCGTTCAAAGACAGCAAATCGGAGAAAAGAAAAAAATAAAATAATAGGTAAGCATCACCATTTACAAACTTAAATGCAATTCATCTGAATAAACAAGAAGATCTAAGGGTTCAAGCTTGCAGCTTTTCAACACAGTACTTTATCTCTGTTCAAACTTTTATTTTACAGTTGAGTAAACTAACTTTTTATACTAATCTGTGAATAACTTTACTTTTAAATTTAAAGGAGAATTTAGTTGCATGTCAGTGTGTTGAAATGAATATCTATTGTGAAACATGTTGTGTGTATGTATCAATGATTGGAATGTATGCTTGATACAGAGGAATACTCTCTGTTTATAATTTCAAATTTACTGATTTTGATTTAAAATTCATATTCTCTTGAATCAATTGTCGTTAGGACTTAATGTACAAGCCAAGTTGTGGTTTTCTCAGATTATCATTCAAAAAAAAAAAATTAAATAGTCAGATTAAAGCCTGAGAGTCACTGATAAACCAAAAACAACAGTACATGTAATTATAGGTCAAACTACATCACTGTGGCGATAGAGATTACCAGAAGTGAATGATGGGAAAATTGCCAGAAGTTGATCGGCATCACTGTGGCGATAGAGATTGTTCGATTAAGTTTAGAACCCTAGTTCTTATCTGGGTTGAGTTTTGATTTGGTTCGACTTCCTCAGTGGATCGAGTGCAACGAGGCTTGGGGTGTTGAAAGTTGGTGGGTTGACGAAGGCAGGGCCGAAGTTGTAGAGTTTCCGGTGGTCAGAGCTTCGAGGACGAGGCATTGACAGGTTGGGTGGCGGTTTCTGTACCTGTTCCAGATTTCGGTGGTGAGGCTCGAATTTGATTTCGAGTGTGTAGTAACGACCTGATGATTATAGTGAGATGTGAGGGTGATCGATGATGTGTTTCGGTCATCATGGTGGGTCGGCGATTGGTGGATGGTCGGTGCATGTGCACTGTGTGCATTTGCTGGTGATGATGTTTTGGTTTGAGCCGAGTTGTACTCGAGTTTTACTCGAGGAAATTTAAGTGTTGGCCCGAAGTAGGAAGGGTTGTGACTCGAAGCGAATTAGGTTGGTCTCGGGACATTTGATAGTTACAGGTTTTCATAAAAACCTGTCTGTTGAAATTTAAAACTGATTTAAATTTCAGGTAGGAAGTTTAATCAGATTTTAAAGATGGGATTTAAATTAACTTTTGAATCCTAGTTTGAAATAAATGAAGTTTTATAAAATCTAAATTATTTAAACAACTTTAAAGGGTTTTAACATGGGTAATTTGTAAAAGTTAAATTGTAAATTATCTCAATTCTTGAATTTGAAATAAAATCCAAATGTGAATTTAAAATAAAGTGTTTCCAAGATTTGTAAATGATGAATTAATCATTTATAAAGGAAATGATTTTTCTTAACGCTAATTTAGACTTAATTATTGGAAATTTCATTAATTAAATAAGTTAATAAATTCAGAATTTAATTAGTAAAGTTAGTAAGGGTTTTTAAATAATTTATTAAGGATTAAGTAAATTAATTTGTAAATTTAGAATTAACTAAAATTGAAGTTAATAATGTTTAATTAAGCTTAATTACTTCGGAAAGTAATTAGGAAGTTATTAATGGCTAATGAAATCATTAACTGGGAATTATTTTAATAATTAATCAACTTAAATACTTAAAGGATAATCATTTATGGAATTGGATAAGTATAATACTTACTGAAAGAAATTAAGAAATAAATTACTCATTGTAATTAATTAAGTTAATGTGATTAGTTTAAGATAATTAATTAACTTTAATTAATTAATTTTAATCACTGGATGATTTGTTAGCAAATTACCTAATGTCATTAATGAAGAATAATTACTTAAGAAAGTGATTAATGGATAGTTACTGATTGTAATTAATGGAGTAATAAGGATAATTAATTACTGAATGGAATAAATCACAAGGTTTATTAAAGATAATAAATATGGGAGTAATTTGTTAAATAAATTAATTAAGGATAGATGGTATCACCGGAGCTTGGTGATATGATATGGTTGGGTGGACATTGAAATAAGATTATTTTATGATGATAAATTGCTGTAAAAGGGTGACATTCATTATTTTATAAGTAAGTTGTATTCACTCGAAACTTGTGATAAGATGACATTGGATGCGAAGAGACCGGAGTCGGGTATTAGCTAATACTCAAAATCCATTCGATTCTTTAAATTGATATGTGCAATCAATACGCTGAAATGGAATGAATTAAGTGAACTTGACCTTTGATTCTAAGTTTTGATACTTAGAAATGAATGTGTAAAACAAGTGATGTTTATAACAAAATTTGAATTGGTAAATTGACACGAGTTACCCCGGGTTTTTATGTAAGTTTTATGCTGTTGTATTCCATGTTAAATGGGTTTACTCACACTGGTTTCCAGCCTGACCCGGGTGTTACTTTGATGTAATGCTCGGGTCAGACCGAGTATTACAGCTTTTCAGGTAAGGACGTTCTGGAGCTCAGGGGACGAGCTGGATGGCAGGGACGTATGAAGTGTTTCCGCTGTGATATATTATAGTTTATCTGAGACATGTTGATTTTAACTGTCCAGTGTATGTACAAATGTTGTAACTCTGATGTAATGATATAAATTAACAGATATAGTATTCTTTTGTATAACTGTTATTATTTGATATTATATTTCATCCGCTGCGAATGTGAGATTCTGTGACTTGTTTTCTGTTTCTTCTTCTATCTCTTTTCTTCTTTACCTAACTAGTTGGAATTTTCGGGATCGAAAATTCCGGGTCGTTACAACGATGATTTAAAAAACTATCTTCGACCACCTGATAAGTTAATTCAACCCAAAGTCCTTTGAAGCATCTGAATTTGGTTTTCAAGTTCGTTAGCATACACAACTGCTCGACAAGGAAGAGGATCGTCAATCCATTATCATAGTCCATAACCATCAGGAGAATTACGGCTTCTATAGTGAGGTCGACCAATGTCAGTTCCATTTCATACAACAGCATACAGAACAGAAACCACATAGGTACAATAGATCTCCCGAGAATTAACCTCTTGATCTGTGCGAGGTACTAGGTATTGGATTTCATTCCTTCATTCTCTTATTCCATTAAGGCTATGCCGGTCTTCTTTTTGACATCTACCATTTTCCAGCTGCATGCACTCTTGCACTTGCATCTCATGCTCTCTTACATCGGCATTGTGTCTTTCCTCCATTTCAATATACCACTCGGTTTGTGGTTGAGGGGATGACGTATTTTTGGGCTACTATGTTGTAATGGACCTTCGTATGAGTATGAGGAGGGCAAAGAAATATGATTGTAATCGACCATTTTGTATACTACTACTACGATATGAATGAATAGAAGTATGGCAAGTAAAACGATATTTTTATAGCATAACACACTGACCGTGTAAAGTAGTGCAACGTGGATACAGTGACTGATTTGACCCGACACTTTGTCATTCTCACTCTACTTCCATTAGCTTTAATCCGTGTAAAGAAATTCATAATGGCTATATTGTCCGATGTAACCTGACATCGTGTTATTCTGACTCCACAAGACAAATCTTTAATACGTCTAAAGCAGTGCAACGTGGCTACAATGTCAGACAAGACCCGACCCCTTGCCATTTTGTCTTTACATAACAAATCTTTAATCCATATAAAACAGTGCATCGTGGCTACAGTGTACAATGTGACCCAACACCGGACCATTCTTTAATCCATAAGAATGGATGCTGTGTCTTTCTATCTCCATTAAACAGCAAGAGCTTATAAATAGAATTAAGGATTTCGAAAAACATACTCATTCAAACTTCCATACTCATCACCATCATTCTTCTACCTATATTAAATGAGTTCTCTAAAAAGTTTGTGGTGCTTCTCATCCTCTTCTTCGTCATCTTCATCATCTTTGGATGATTTCATTGAATATTGTATTACTGAACAAAGAATGTTTGCTATTGAAAAAGAGGGATTTAATGGACCACGAAATTGCTGAAAGCTCCACTTCAACCCAAAGAGGTAGCCTTATTGGAAGGAAAGACTGTGATATAGACGAGACTACGCTGGCAAGGATTATTTTAAGGCAAACCCCATGTACGGGGATGTGGATTTTAGACGAAGATTCTGTATGTCGAAGATTATCTTTAATCGGGTTCTCGACAAATTAACTAGAACAAATATTTTTTTCACCCACAAAATAAATGGAATCAACAACTTGGAATTTCTCCACTGCAAAAGGTTACAACTACATTTCTCATGATATCATACAATTGTTCTGGTGATTCACAAGATGACAAAGTGTGGACTGGAGACTCAACGACAATATTATGTATTAAGGAATTTTGCAAAACAGTTGTTTGTATGTTTGGTGTGTTTGGTGAAGAATATCTTTAGTCCCCTACCCATCATGAAATTGACAGACTGTTAGTAATGGGATCTTAATGTGGATTTCCGGGTATGTTAGGTACTTAGATTGTATGTACTGGAGGTGGAAAAACTGTCAAGTTGCATTGCAGGGGCCAATACACAGGACATTTGAAAAAGGCAACTTTGGTATTGGAAGCCGTTGCTTCGTTCGATTTGTATATATGGCATGCTTTTGTTGGAGCACCAGGTTCACTGAATGATATTAACGTTCTACGATAGTCATATTTATTTAATGACTTATGTAATAATATATCACCTCCATGCAATTACAAAACAGGAGACAAAGATCATTCCATCGGTTATTATTTGGTAGATAGAATCTACCCAAAATGGAAAACACTTGTGCAAGCATACAAAAGATCAAATAACGCAAAAGAAGCCAAGTTCACCAACCAAAAAAAGAGTTTGAGGAAAGATGTCGAACGAGCATTTGGAGTGCTTCAAGGTAGGTTTCATATATTAAGAAAAGAGGTATACTACCACGATCCGACAGTATCATTTGATATCATATACTGTTGTATAAATTTACATAATATGATTGTCGAAGAAGAACATGGTAGGTACAAGCTTCAACTGAGAAACTATCCAGACATTGCTGTGGAATTTCGAAAAAAACCTTTTAAGGACGCAAATACTTTTGCCGAATACTTGCAAAGAATACAAGACATTCGAGATACACAAGCTTATCTTGATCTAAAGAAGAACTAGTGGAACACTACTGAGAACATATAGGAAACCAATAGTAGAAGTGATGTTTAGATAATGCTTGTGTTTCACTTATCTATTTTAATAAGTTCTTGTGGACGTTTTGTAATAGTTTTTGAACTTGTTATATCTATTGTACTAAGTCTCTTTGTTTCTTTTGTTCCCATGTATAATTTATTTGCATCTTCAGCGGCCGCCATTCACTCACCAATATGTTCATAATGTGCGCTATAATTGGTGGTGGTTTATTTCTTCCCCTTGAACTTCCTCGGAGGCCTACCACCTATAGTTTTAAAGGGGGTGTTTTCGTGTGGATCAGGACTACCAGGGCTAGATTCATCACTCATCTTTCTAGGTAGAAAGCGTGTTACTGAATGTTGTTGTCACACTCGACTCCATTTTTCTTCTTTTGCGAGTATGTCATAACAATTGTGCATGTTGAATGGTTAATCTTATGTTTAGACATATACACTGCATTTGCTTGATTGAGCTGTAGATGGTGAAGTACTATAAGAAGAATAAAACATAGAACTTGATAATTTGAACTAAAAATTTAAAATCATTACCAGGTCCATGTAGTTTGCCCCACTTTGTTGTCTTAAATGCAGTTCGGCCATTATTTATTTCCAACGTTGACAAGCAACATTTGTTCTTTTCGAAGACTGCTTGAAATAATCAACCGTTCTTGGAAGACTATTTGGACTTCGATGGTTGAAAAATTGCATATAGAATTCCAAAAAGAAGTTTCACTTTGGCTCGTACCTTTCTTATTGTCTGTAGAACATTCAACCTAACAGAATGCTAATTTTGCTTGCTCGTCCTACGACCATTTAACCATTTTTGCGGCTTTGGTTCCACATTTAGAGATTCATTAATGTTGATTCTCGTCGTTTGATTTCCCTGAGCTTGAGAAGAAAACAAATTAGAATTCCTATAAATATCTTCTTCTTCGGCAATTTCATTGCCATCGAATTGGGTTTCTTGGTTTTCACATCTGTTGTCTCCAAATTGATTATTGAGATTTCTTGATAAATTTTGTGAACGATAAGGCAATACCGACCATTGTTGGCTATGGGGAGATATGTAGTTTTGATCAGAGTCATAGTTTTGTTGAAATGAACTATTCTGCAAATAATTCGAATTCAGAGAATTTGGTTGTAAGACCCCAGATTTTTTGGTAATATTATTTAGGAGATTTAGTTAGTTAAACTAAATAAAATAATTTGTTGATTAAGGGATAAAGATTTGATTTTAATTAAGGTAGCCATGCCTTTTAAAATAAACAAATTAAAGAAGGTTTTAAAATGAATTACAGGAGGGGTAATATGGGAAAGAGGCCATTCCTATATCTCCAAACCTAGGCCCTGTATAATGTACACATTCATTTCATTTCAAAAAATTTATAAACAAGGCCAGCCACTATTAACAAGGAAAGGGGAAGAGGAAGTTAAGAAAAGCTAAAGGAAAAAGCAAATTCAAATCAAATCCATTCAAATCTCAAGCTCCTTTAATCTCTAAAGCAAAGGTGAATAATGTTTACATCTCTAATTTTTATTGGTTTCAGTTTTAAGGTTAAATCCAAATATTTTGCAATTATTTGCCATTTTTATAAATGATAGAATAATTATATATACTTGTTGATGATTTATGTATGTTCATATAGATATTATGACATGTTTTGAGATGAAAACCCTACTAAATTACATCCAATTGCCTTGCGAATGTTTGTGAAGATCTAAAATGATATTTTAGAGAGGGGTTTCAGTTTTCAGATTTTTCTAAATTTTCGTGGATTTATTATGAATTTTCTAGTAAAGAAAATAGTATTTTGGGTTATAAAATTATTTAAGGGTAAATAATTAATTCTTTGGATCCAAAAATTTTATATGTTGGAAAACATATATAAAGCGATTTTCTGGAATTTTTCCAAGGTGTTTTAATAGTTATTTAAAATTATTTAAGGTATGTGACTTAAATGTTTTATATACGTATAAAGGAGAAGGGGCTTTTTCTAAATTGTTTAAATTTCCAAAGTTGGAAAGATCGAAGCACTTTTAAATATAAAAATCTGGAAACCAATCAGTCTTAGACAAACAAGGTAGGTTAGGTACAAAAGGACGTTTAAAGTACAAAGAAACATGCTTTTTACTCTTTCGTCTCCTTTGGCACCAAGGTTCCACCTCTGTTCCTCCCCTTCCTACATGGTCGAAACCAATGCACATGGTATCAAACAACTAGTATGTAGTGAATTGGAAGATGGCGAAAGGTATAGGGTCAAAACCAAGGGGTTCCGAAAGAGGTGAGGCTTTGTTTTGGTTTTAAGGAAAATACACCTGCTTGCTTTTGACAAGGTTGCTTTCGACCAAAATGCTTTGGATAAAGTCAAATGGTTTAAAAGGAAAGGTTTCGATTGGGTTGCTTTCTTGTTTTAATTGAGTGCTTTTGACATGGTCGAAGCCTTTGGCTGCCGCTTCCTACCTTTCGATCCGGATGGTTTCGAAGGGAACCTTTTTGTTTTCTAAAATTTGTCGCCTCTCCATTGCTTTCAAAGGGATGGTTTCGACACCATCACTTCATTGTTTATGAAATGGTTTTGAAAGAGTTATTTCAATGGGTTTCAAAGTAGATGCTTTCGACTCAAATTTTTTCTGATCCTTTTGCTCTACTTGAAGGCATAATCCAAATGTTTTGGGTCGAAATGTTTTAAAGAGTTTCAAATTAGTCAACTTTGAATGCTTTCGAAAGGTTTTCACATTTTTTAAATTGAACCAAAGTGCTTTCGAAAGAGTTTGTTTTTGATTCTTTTGAAAGGTTTTATGAATGGTTTCGAAAGGGGTGGTTCCCCAGGGTTTCGACAAGAATGAAAAGGAAGGGTTTTCCTACGTTTTCAAAAGGCAAGGTTTAAATGGTTTCAAAGGTGGATGTCATATATTTTAAAGCTTTTAAAGGAACGGATTTTTATTAATTTCGAATGAGTTACCTTAAATGTTTTCGAAAGGTGTACTTTCAAAGGTTTTGAAAGGGTTTTTCAATGGTTTCAAAGGGGTTACCTTCAATAATTTCGAAAGGGTTGTTTAAAGGTTTTAAACACATGTTTCGAATATAGTGAATAGGCAGATAGCCTAATGTTTTAAGTTATAAAGGACTTTCAACTTATTCTACAGGATAGGAAATCCTTATTGAACATCATCAACAATATTTTGAGTAAAGTATATATAACATGGCAAAATAGCTAAGAGTAAAGCTAAAGATATATTTTCCTTGTATATGTATGATTTGACAGACTAAATCATTTTGAAAAGGTTTTCAAGGAAAATTTAAAGGGTAGTTAACCCAAAGAAAATCTTGGGCAGTTAGCTCATTTAAATTCGGTTAGTTAGCCCATTTATTAGCATAACGGACCTTGATATTTATTAAGGACATTTAGTCCACTTTTTACATGTTTTTTGGACAGATAGTCCATTATTTAGCTTAAAGGATATTGCTATTTTGGTATACTCAGATTTAGGACAGTTAGTCCAGTAGAGAGCAGTTAGCTCAGATTTCTGACAGTTAGTCCATTTATTTCCTGTTTTTAGCTTAATGGATCTTGCTACATTATTATTATAATAAGTTGATTAACCAGTTTGGTTGCAGGAAAGGATTTGCAAAAATATGTTTTGAAAAGGGATATTAGTGAGGGGAAACCTGTTTCGCTATGTGGCGTGGTCTCACTAAATATCAATAAATAGAGATGTAACTGAAATTATTCATACCAGGCTTTATGTCTGACTCAAAGTTTTTGTTTCCCCTTAAACTTTCGGGTGCTCAAAATTTGATTTGAGTAGGCTGAGGGTTTAGATTTTCAGGTTTTAGCAGATATTGGAGAATAAAGCATCCGAAGACGAGCACATGGCTGATGGATAGCTAAACTAGGAATTCTGTTTTTGTTTGTTTCCGCTGTGTATTAAGATAGATATGTCTATATTGCTTTGATCATCCAAGTGGGCATCTTCATATGTCGCTCTTAGTGTATTATTGTAAATTATATTTGACCATTGCTTAGGAATACGTTTGAGGATTTTTGTAACTTGGATATGATTTTTATTTGAAAAGTAATCTCTAAAATTATTGTTTTTGAGAATCTGTGATTTTGTTCATATTCAAGTGCTTTTGATATTATGGATACCATTAGCATAGCCATATTTCGTCACCAAAAGTTAATACTATGGATGACTGCAGCATCTGTAGTGCTTAGCTTTTGGCCTTCAAATACGGGATGTTACAACTTGGTACTGAGCATAGATTTATGAATTTTTTTTAACTATAAATGGTTTTGAAAACAAAAATCCAAAGGAATTAGAGTAAGATTAGGGATGGGATAACGCTATAGTAACATACTGATATTTTCTATATATAAGTATGCACTTTATCTCTATTCTCTTATCTTCGATTAGGTTTTCTTTCTGTATCTCATGAGGTTTGAATACAGATATTGATGGTCGAAGAAGCAAGAGTTAACCTAGGAAGGGGAAGCACCGAAAGAAATGCCGGACCTAATCCTGGGAGAAACCAAGGTTAGGCAGAGAATGTAGGTGCAAAAGTCCCGCAGGTCGGATTGGAGGCCATGTATCAGTTTTTCAGGAACATGATGCAGGCATGAGTTGCAGTCTGAGTGTTAGGAGGAAATGCTGCAGGAGCAGGGGTTCCAGAAGTTTCAGTAGTTAATCATTTTACTAAGATGAGCGGTGATTTTGTTAAGCTTGGAGGGAAGCCGTTTATGGGAACGGAGGATGCCATTGAGGTGGAGAACTGGCTGTTACACTACGAAAGGATTTTTCCAGATATGGGGCTCAGTGATGAGCAGAAGAGGGGGTTGACATCTAGATAGCTTCAGGGAGCTACATTATTCTGGTGGAACAGCGTGACTGCGACGGTTGATGTGGAGACAATAACCTGGGAGGATTTCACCAGGAAATTCCAAAAGAGGATTATGTCTATTATGGCACGATCAGCTTTGATTAGGCAGTTTGTTGAGTTGGTGCAGGGTGAGATGTCAATTGCTGAGTATGCTAGGAAGTTTGAAGAGTTGGCCCAGTATGGGTATGCTTCAGTGGATACAGTGTTGAAGCGGAATGAAAAGTTCATCAGAGGACTGAAGCCTGAATTGGCTAGTTCTACTTTGTCTCACCTTAAAGATCCTTCTGATATTGTTGTGGAGATGGCCATGAGGCAGGAGGAGGTCCTTGAGTCTTTGGAGAAGAGAAAGGCTAAGGAGGTCCAGGTTGGGTAGGGCCAGAAGACAAAATTCTTTCCTAAGAAAGGTGCTCAGAAGGGTGGAGCAGCCAAGAAAGGGAAGTCTGAGATTGTCTGCTATAGGTGCGACAAGAAGGGGCACTTTGCTAATGAGTATCGTGCCGGAAAGGCGAAGGAAGTCGCTAAGGGGAAGAATGTCAGGTGCTTAAACTATAAGCAAATAGGCCATTACAAGAACCAGTGCAAGGAGCCCATTAGAGATGGTAAGGGCAAAGTGTATGCATTGGAGCCTGCTGCTTTTAAGCCAACAACCTTGGAGAAAGGAAAGGAAATCCTGGGAGGAACGCTTCAAATTCATGGTATGTCTGTTAGCGTTTTATTTGATACTAGTGCATCACATTCTTTTATATCTAGATGTTTGATAGATAAGCTTAGCCTTGAACCCACATATTTAGTTACTTCCTTACGGGTTATGAATCCAATAGGAGGGTATGCAACTCTAGAGTTGAGGTGTGACCAGTTTAAGTTTGACCTGTTAGGTCATACTTTTGTGTGCAGTTTGCATGTTTTTTATTTTATAAGGTTTGGGATTATCCTTGTTATGGATTGGTCAAGTGAGTACGATGCTAGGATATTTTGCCAGGATAGGAAGATATCTTTTAGACACCCTGATTGTAGCGACCCAATTGTTTTCACCGTAGAAAGTTCGAGCGGTGCAATGTTTGCTTAGTTGGGTGCTTTGGATTCAGATGATGAGTTGAGCCGAGTTTTCATGGTTAGAGAATTCACAGATATGTTTGAGCCTGTTGTTGGATTGCCGCCGAAGCGAGCCGGGAGCAGAACCGGTGAGTAGGCCACCAAGCAGGATGACCCCTTCAGAAATGAAAGAGTTAAAAGTGTAGTTGGTGGATTTAGAAGGCAAGACTTTTTTCAGGCCGATTAGTTCGCCTTGGGGTGCAGCTGTAGTGTTTGTTAAAAAGTCGGACAGATGGTTGAGGCTATGTATCGATTATCGTAAATTGAATGAGAGGACGATAAATAATCGATATCCATTTCCTAGGATTGACGATTTGTTCGACCAGTCGAATGGAGCAAAGGTATTTTCCCAGTTAGATTTAGCAAAAGGTTTCCATCAGCTAAGGGTAGCAGAGAATAGTATACCTTTGATGGCATTTAGGACCAGATATGGGTCGTACGAATGGTTGGTTATGCCATTCGGACTGACGAATGTGCCAAATTTCTTTATGGACTTGATGAACCAGATTTTCTGAGAGCACTAGGATAGGTTCATATTGGTATTCATGGATGATAACTTGATATACTCTAAGGATGAAAGAGAGCATGAAGTTCATCTTAGAGTGGTGCTTGAGACGCTGAGGCAGCATCAGCTGAAAGCGATGTTTTCGAAGTGTCACTTCTGGAGGAATGAGGTGAAGTTTCTTGGTCATGTAGTCTCAGAGGAAGGGTTATCAGTGAATCCAACTAAGATCGAGGAAGTGAATAGTTAGAAGAGACCCGAGATAGTAACCGAGATAAAGAGTTTTCTTGGATTGGCTGGTTATTATCGGAGGTTCATTAAGGATTTTTCACAGATAGCGACACCGATAACCAAGCTAACGAGGAAGGGTGTGAAGTTTGTGTAGATCGATAAGTCTAAGGAAGCATTCTAGAGTTTGAAACACTTATTGACCCATGCACCTGTGATGGTTGTTCCAGAAGGGAATCGGGATTTGGTAGTTTATACCAATGCATGTGGAACGAGATTAGGAGTTGTGCTGAAGTAGAGAGGTAAACTGATTGCCTATGCTTCTAGACAGCTTAGACCACATGAGGTCAGATATCCGACGCATGATTTGGAATTGGCTGCACTGATTTTTACTTTGAAGGTGTGGAGACATTACCTTTTAGGAGAAAAGTTTGAGCTGTATACAGATCATAAGTCGCTGAAGTACTTGTTCTTTCAAAAGGAGCTGAACATGAGACAACAGAGGTGGTTGGAGTTCATAACCGCTTATGACTTTGAGATTGAGTACACACAAGGGAAAGGCAACAAGGTTGCATATGCACTTGGCAGGAAGCATCAGAATGCAGTGTTAAGGATGATTGCTGAGTGGAAAGATTTAGAAGCATTAGTAGATTGCAGAGTGCAGTGGAGATCCGAGACCGAGTCTAGTTTGAATACAGTTGTATTGTCTTATTTGGGAGTTCGACCAGTCTTGATCGAACGGATTGCTTCTAAGCAGATAAAGGATCGTGTTAGCTGAGTGGATCAGGAAGCTAAAGAAAGGAACCAAGAGCGATGACTTGAAATATTTCAGTCTTGACCAAAATATGTGGTTGAGAAAGAAAGGAAGATTATATGTTCCGAGTGTAGGAAACATAAGGAAGGAAGTCTTAGAGGAATGCCATCGTTCGAAGTTCACTATACATCCCGGAGGTACCAAGATGTATCATGATATGAAGAGGAGTTTAAGAGGAGTTTCTTCTGGGAAGGAATGAAGCGGGATATTGGTTTATGTGTAAGGCGGTGCTTGAAATGCCAGCAGGCAAAAGTTGAACATCAAATGCCAAGTGGTTTGCTTTGGCCGTTAGAGATTCCATTGTTGAAATGGGATTCTATTTCTACGGACTTCATTGACGGGTTGCCAAGGTTGAATAGAGGAAATGAAAGTATATGGGTCATAGTGGATAGATTGACCAAGAGTGCCCATTTTCTAGTTTGATCAACCAGGACGACACCTGTTTTAACAAGGTTGTTCATGAAGAATTTGGTTAGACTGCATGGAGTTCCTAGTAGTATAGTTAATGGTAGAGATTCCTTGTTCACTAGCGTGTTTTGGAAGATTCTGCAGGAAGTTTTAGGAACCAAGCTTAAGATGAGTAACGCTTACCATCCGTAGACAGATGGGCAAACGGAAAGAGTTAACAAGATCTTGTAAGATTTGTTAAGAGCTTGTGTTTTGGATTTCAGGGGATCATGGGAGGACCATCTGCATCTAGTCGAGTTTTCGTATAATAACAGTTATCGGACTAGTATTGGGATGGCTCCGTTTGAAGCTTTGTATGGAAGGCCATGCAAATCTCCCGTATGTTGGTTAGAGACCAGGGATAGGTTGATTCTTGGTCCAGATCTGGTTAGAGAGGCTGTAGAAAAGATTGAGGTCATTCGGGCTAGAATGAAAGAGGCTCAGTCTAGGCAGAAGAGTTATGCAGATAAGAGACGGAAATGTTTGGAGTTATCAGTTAAGGGCCAGGTTTTCGTCACCAATGAAGGGTGTGCTTAGGTTTGGGAAATCGGGAAAGTTATCTCCTAGGTTCGTTGGACCTTTTCCTATTCTTGAGAGGATCGGGAAGCTCGCGTGTAGACTTGAGTAATTGAGAAATTTGGCAGGAGTCCACGATGTTTTTCACGTTTCTCATCTCAGAAAGTATGTTAGAGACCTAGAGACTACTATTGCACCGACAGTGCTAGAAGACTTAGTGGTAGAACTGGACTTGACCATAGTGAGCAAGCCAGTTCGCATTGTTGTGAGGGATGAGAGGAGGCTTAGAACCAAGACAGTCAGATTTTTCAAAGTCCAGTGGAGTGACGATGACAGATACTGTACTTGGGAGTTTGAGAGCAGGATTAGAGATACTTATCTTGACTTGTTTGATGGTATATTTTACCTTCTTGTTTGACTTATTGTGTGCCTTATTGTAATTTCGAGGACGAAATTCTTTAAGGAGGGGAGTCCCTAGATTTTTTGGTAACATTATTTAGGAGATTTAGTTAGTTAAACTAAATAAAATAATGTGTTGATTAGAAGATTGAGATTTGATTTTAATTAAGGTAGCTGTGCCTTTTAAAATAAACAAATTAAAGAAGGGTTTAAAATGAATTAGAGGAGGGGTAATATTGGAAAGAGGCCATTTCTATATCTCCAAACCTAGGCCACATATAATGTACACATTCATTGCATTTCAAAATTTTTATAAACAAGGCCGGCCACCATTGACAAGGAAAGAGGAAGAGGAAATTAAGAAAAGCTAAAGGAAAACCAAATTCAAATTAAATCCATTCAAATCTCAAGCTCCTTTAATCTCTAAAGCAAAGGTGAATAACGTTTACATCTCTAATTTTTATTGGTTTCGGTTTTAAGGTTAAATCCGAATATTTTGCAATGATTTGCCATGTTTTTGAATGATAGAATAATTATATACTTGTTGATGATTTATGTATGTTCATATAGATTTTATGACATGTTTTGTGATGAAAACCCTATTAAATGACATCCAATTACGTTGCGAATTGTTTTGAAGACCTAAAATGATATTTTAGAGATGGGTTTTAATTTTTAGATTTTTCTGAATTTCCATGGATTTATTATGAATTTTCTAGTAAAGAAAATGGTATTTTGAATTATAAAATTATTTAAGGGAAATTAATTAATTCTTTGGATCTGAAAATTTTATATGTTGGAAAACATATATAAAGTGATTTTCTGGAATTTTTCCAGATTTTTTCAAGGTGTTTTAATAGTTATATAAAACAGGAAATTATTGTCAAGGACAAAATTTCTCAGCATTTTTGCCTCAAGGACAGACCTTCAGTATTTTAGCGTGAAGGACAACTTTCTTTAGGTATCAGTTTTTAAGTTTTTAGGTATCAGTTTGTAGTTATCGGTAGCAGTTTTTAGGTATCAGTTTTTAGTTCGGTAGCAGTTTTGGAAAAATGTTTGTCCTTATGAATAATTTTGAAAGAATGTTTGTCCTTATGAATAATTTTTAGGATAATGTTTGTCCTTGTGGTTAAAATATTGAGGTCGTGTCCTTGAGGCTAAAAATATACAAATTTTTGTCCTTTAAATTAATTCTCCCTATATAAAATTATTTAAGGTATGAGACTTAAATGTTTTATATAATTACAGAGGAGAAGGGCTTTTTCTAAATTGTTTAAATTTCGAAAAATGAAAAGATGGTAGAACTTTTAAATATAAAAATCTGGCAACCAATCAGATTTAGACAAACAAGGTAGGTTAGGTACAAAAGGACGTTTTAAAGTACAAAGTAACAGGCTTTTTACTGTTTTGTCTCCTTCGGCACCTAGGTTCCGCCTCTGTTCCTCCCCTCCCGACATGGTCAGAACCAATGCACATGGTATCAGGTAACTGGTGCGTATTGAATTGGAAGTGGGTGAAAGGTATAGGGTCGAAACCAAGGGGTTCCGAAAGAGGTGAGGCTTTGTTTTGGTTTTAAGGAAAATACGCCTGCTTTTTTTCGACAAGGTTGCTTTCGACCTAAATGCTTTCGACAAAGTCAAATGGTTTTAAAGAAAAGGTTTCGATTGGTTTGCTTTCTTGTTTTAATTGAGTGCTTTCGACATGGTCAAAGCCTATGGCAGCTGCTTCCTACCTTTCAATCTAGATGGTTTCGAAGGGAACCCTTTTGTTTTCTAAAATTTGCCGCCTCTTCATTGCTTTCGAAAAGATGGTTTCGACACCATCACTTCATTGTTTATGAAATGGTTTTGAAAGAGTTACTTTCAAAGGGTTTTGAAGCAGATGCTTTCGACTCTAATATTTTTCTGATCCTTTTGCTCTACATGAAGGTATAATCCAAATGTTTTGGGTTGAAACGTTTTAAAGGGTTTCGAAGAAGTCAACTTTGATGGTTTCGAAAGGTTTCCAAATGTTTTAAATTGAACCCAAAATGCTTTCGAAAGAGTTTGGTTTTGATGCTTTCGAAAGGTTTTATGAATGGTTTCGAAAGGGGTGGTTCCCTAGGGTTTCAACAAGGATGAAAAGAAAGGATTTTTTGTAAGGACTCGTAATTTTAGTCGTTTGCTTTATGAATATTTAATTGATTTAAATATTAAGTTATTTGTTTAAATAGTCATACAACTCTAGTTCCAAATATACTGATTTTAATTAAAGAGAAAAAAAAACTGGAATTCAAATACGGAGATCATTAAAATATTTAAATTGGAGAGGGTATAATTAAAATAGTGCTTCAAAATGGTATAGCTTTTATAAGTTAATATTTGTTCAATTGAATAGATTTTTTATTTTAGTAAATAAAATAGTGAATTAAATTGTTTATTCATTTACAATAACAAAGGACTTGAATGAATAAATAACCGGGAAATAAATTTTTATTATTTCGAATCGATTTCCTTTGATGTATTTTTAATTTATTTTATCTATTTTTTCATAATTTTTAATTTGGAAAATATTTAATTTTCTATTTGACGATTTATCGTCAAATAGCGGTATTTTGTGATTTTATAGAATTCAATAACCGGTGTATATTTTTATTGATTTGGGATCGCATCACTGTTCTGAGCGCGATCATAATTTTGTTTTGGTTGAATTGGAGTCCGTATGTGAACGGAAAGCGGTGCAGCGAGATGCCGATAATTTGAGAATTATAAACTACTCAACCAACCATACATACCCTCAGCACCCATTCTTTCAATTCTTTGTCTCCCTCCCGTACCATTTCACCAATTCAAAAAGAGGATGTCGGCCTTTAAAACTGAAATAAAGAAAGAAAAACACAAATGCAAGCTTCAAAATCAAAGGCAAACAAAAATCACACTAAAATATAAAGCCGGCACGCATTTTCTTCCTCGTTCATTTCTTTAAACTAAATGAGAGAGGGAAAATAAAAATCAGTTTGATTACTCGATAAAAATTTACAAGTGAGGGCCTTGGCTCTCATATTGGAGGAAGTCGCAGGTCTATGGAGTTGCAAGGAGTGCGACTGTAGTTTTAGGTGTGTAGCAGTTCTAGGTCGTGAGCTAGAATTCAATGTTATGGTTAATTCGTTGGTCGATTGAGCAGCTGCAGCCGAGCTATGGTGTCTCGTGGGGGTTCGGGTCGAAGTCCGACTGTGTACAGATGGAGGAAGTTTGGGTAGATCGCGTTTGCATATGGGAGGCCCAACTCGATGTTGTTATGTCGATTGGATGGAGATTTGGGTGGAGTGTTTGTCAGTGTTGTCCGATTGAAATTCCGTTGAGCAGTGATGAGAGAGGAGGAGAGAAAAGGAGCGATTTATGGGTGTCAGAGTATCGGTGATACATATATGTTTTTGGGAAGAAGGTGGATTAACGGTTAATGACGGGTAAATAAATCTTAATTTGTAATTAAAGAAATGTAATTAAGTGATCTAATTTAGTTTAAAATCCAATAAATTATAAATTGAATAGCTCGTTCGTTTTTGGTCCAAATCCAACGCGGTCAGTCACGCTGTATTCGTATTGATGGAATCTTCAACATGGAATTGGATTGACTGAAATTAGAGCTTGTAGAATTTTCAGCTAAATTCGAACGCTGTTCGAATTTAGTCGGAACCAGAACGCAAAAACGGAAGTTGAAATCAAAAGTGAGTAAAACTCACTCTCTATGGTCACTTATATTTTTATATAAGTGGGAATAATTTTATTTTTATCGTTTGTTGCCTGTGATTTCTTGTTTGGTTATCTACTATATAATTAGTAGTTGGATATATATTCCCGCCTATTGAAGCGGATGAGACCCAATTACCTTTCCGTGTATGAGCGAATGACCCTTTGTATACGATCCCGCCTCGAAGCGGTTGATTTTATTTTATGATTTTATACTGCATGTGATTTGTGTTGCAGGTGGACAGGTTGGAGGGATCCAACTGGATTCCTCACAATGTTTTTATTTTTCATATATTGTGATATATGATGTGTTGGATGCCATAATTAATGACATGGATATAATTTCCCTTAATTAGTGCTATGGTAGCACTATGCCTCTTTTTAGTATTTTTGAAGTACTATTAAGCGAGACTTTGATTTTTAATGGTTTCGAATTTAGAAAAGTTTTATAAATTATTTTGAATTGTTTCAAAAGAAGGAATTTAATTTATATAAAAGGTATGATCTTTGAATATTAAATTAATAGTTTTACGAAGTATTTTAAATAGAGATTTTCCTAAACTATATAGATTTTATAATATTAAATATTAAGTTCAGTTTCTAACAAAAGAAGGTTTTAAAAAGGAGATGGAAATATTTTTATATAAATATTATCGGACCGTTATTTTAAAGTAATATAGTTATATATATTACGAACGGATATATAATGTGATATTTTATAAATAAGTAAAAGGTTTTTTTAAAATGAAGCGATAATTTTATAAACGATGTTTTGTAAATTAAGGCAAATATTATCTTTGGGCAAAATTGGAAAGATAAACCACATTTGTGGATTTATAATAATATGGGGAATGGTTATTTTAGGAAAGGGATTGATTCTATTTTGGAAAAATAGAAAGCGTGAATAAACTGGGAAACGTCGAACGGTGTTTTATAATAGAAATGGAAATTTCGAACACTGTTGTATAAATATGAAAAGGGATTGGTAATCGATATTTATAAATGGATTTTGGAAATAAATGAGATTTATAAAGAAATAGATTTATAAAAAGAAATTTATAAATAAAGATATTTTATAAAGAGGAAGTTATTAAACGGAAAAGGACTTAAAAATGTAGTTTTATAAATTTCGAAATGATTTATATTAAGAATAAAATATGGATTTTTATAAAGGGAATATATTCGCGGTTTAAAGTGAATAATATTTTGAAAGAAATGGTTTTGAAAGTGATGTTTTTAAAATGGAGCGAAATGATTTTTAAGGTGACTTTAAAATGTGTCAAGTGACGAAAACAAAAATTTCAACATTTATTGTTGTAATAGACGTTTTCATGAAAAGTAAGGAAGACATGGACTATAACACTGAAGTTATAGTAAATGTTTTCCGAAAGGAAATGGTTTATATATTATATGGGATTTAATTAAATATATTCTATATTTTGGTGTTAATATTCGTTATGGGTAACTTTTATCTATTTTGAAGTTAAGAAGGTTGTCCAATCAAGGTCTGAGAGGTAATGATACCCTAACTTGATTGGCTTCATTGTTAACTAATAAATAGTTGAAGTTCGATATCGAAGATTAGTATTAAGTATAGTTAGTTGAATCGCTATACTAGTGTTTTGGGTTATTGTAACGATGTTTTACGCAACATTAGTTTTGACCCAATAAAGTGTGTTCTAGAAAAATAAGATGTTTTCTCCAAAGGACTTTAAATATACTTATTTTGACTTGAGTATATTTAGATATTTTCTTAGCGTAGAAAATGTAATGGCTTGTCAATATACTTATACCGTTGAGATAAGTATATGGAAATGTTTTCCAAATATCGTAAGATTGAAAGCGGTTTTGAGAATATATCTTCGTAAGATATTTTTTGATAAATATTGGGAAATTGATTAAATTAATATATGATTAATTAAAGAGGCTCAGTGTTGCTTGGTGCTTAACTAGTAGTATTTCCATTTGGAAATAAGTCGTTGGATGACTGTTTGTTCCTTTGATAGTTAAATTACCGACTATCAAAGTATTGTCCAATTTTAAACTATTATTGTTAGTTCGAAGAGACCGGGATCTAGTTTATTATCCGAAACCACTTCGAATTGGCATAAGCGTTGCGAATTGGAATATGTTGAAGATAGCCAAAGATGGAGTTAAATGCAAGGGCTATTTCTCTATTTTCCTAAGGAGGGGTTCCCTGGAATGGATGAAATAGGGAGTAGTGTCTTCGGTTCGTACAATCCCAGAACGAATTTGTATGGATGAATGCTAGCATTGCATTGATGCCTGGAGGGCACTGTTAGCATTCCAAGTTAGTTTGCTATTTGAAAGGTAAACGTAGCCTCAAACCTCATCAACCGGGAAATGACTAAAACATGGCATGCAGTAGGGCTAAGTGGGTCGCTACCATTAGGGTATGTCATCATCTTTCTAGATTACCCTATTTTTATGGATTTGGCTGTGTATGAGAGATCTCGATTAAGGTTGGAAGACCGGGATGATGACATATTCGGTACTACTAGTCAAGTGGTAGGCCGGTTCTTTGTGGCAGGGTACAAGATGTTCTTGTCAGACCCGGGTGCATTGATCTAGAGATGTACCATCGGAGGTAGTTCCTTACCTGGTCATAGTATGGAATCCATTCTCCAATACGTGCCTTTACGGTTTTAGTTTTATACCTATTATGTTGGAATTTAATTAATGTTACAATTTTGGCTAAGATTAATAAGTATTTGTATCTAGACACTATTATAATATCAGAGGATTTCATATAAAATGTTTTGGTTATCGTAAGGTAAAAAATCGTTTGTGTTTATGTGCGACGTGGTGTTATGGGATACCTTTTGATTTCAAAGATTTTTATATATAACCTTAAAATCCAGTTGGGTGTGTTTCCTCAAGCTGGTTTTCCAGACTGACTTGGGTGTTATTTTATTATAATGCTCGGGTCAAACCGAGTATATTACAGATTTGTTTGCATGCTTGGAGCTTCAAGAGACGAGTTGAAGGGACAGAGACGTATTCACATAGATGGTTATGTTGCCTCTGTATTTCTTATTGTAATATCAGCAATTGTGAGGACAAGTTGTTATAACTGTCCAGGCTGAAATAGGTTAGCATACTCTGATTGATGTTTGTATATACACATGCTACAATTTTGCTTTTGTGTAAATATTTGTGGTATATTATAGATTATTCGTTCCGCTATGAGATTTTGTGTTACTAGTTTTCTTCTTATGTTCTTCCTACTTTCTTTTCCCCTAACAATCGGGTTTCTCGACATTCGTTTTCTTGGCATGTAAAAAAGTGGACGTATTAGTGTCGATTTTCGAGGGTCGAAAATCCCAGTCATTACATTTGGTATCGAGCTGAAGGTTAAGTGAGAACTTTGGCTTTGGTGGGATTAACTCATTAGAGATAGGGTTAGTAATACCCTAGAATGAGTTTGAGTGTGTGTGTATATATATAAGCACGTATTTATTAGTGACATAAAAATGTTTTATATTGTGTTGGTTGATTTGTTGTGTGGCTTATGAATTCTGGTCGGTATAGGAAGTACAATTGTATCGATAAGGGTTTCTAAACACCTGAACAAAGCAATTCGACACAGTATTGTTTTGAAATGAGGTAAATGAAATAATCTTACCTCGATTATATTTTTATATATAAAAGAATAATTTACAAAAATTATTATAGTTATATATAGTGTGTTTGTTAGGAAATGATAATATTCGATTATTATCATTTGTTGGTTGTTGTTTATGCCTTAATAAAAAGTTGATTATTATAACATAAACTATGATAAAAACTGTGAAACGAGCTATATAAGAAGTGAATTTATAAATATGAAATATGGAGTATTATTTTAATAAAGTGGGTTAAACTAAGAATTTTAGAATCTAAATCCCGGAGATTTTTAAAAATGATTTCCAAAGTGTTGAGAATAATAATAGTATTATTTAGAAGTATTTTTGAATAGAAATATTTTAAAGGATTTTGGAAGAAATAAAAGCACTAAACTCAGTTCGGTCGCTGGAAAATAATTCCGATGATGATCGCGACATTATCGATGCTCATTTTCGAGTTTCTAAGTGATGGATTGCTACCATAGTGATTTGCTATTGGAGTTTTGCTTTAAAAATTCAAGAGTATGATTTGACTTACAAATGTTTATTATTTTTATTATTTCGATTCGATTTTCTTTGACGTATTTTTAATTTATTTTATCTGATTTTTCCGTACTTTTTAATTTGAAAAATATTTAAATTTCTATTTGACGTTTTATCGTCAAATAGCGGCATTTTAATTGATTTGGGATCACATCACTATTCTGAGCACGGCTGTATTTTTGTTTTTGTTGAATTGGAGTCTGTATGCGAACGGAAAGCTGTGCAGCGAGATGTCGATAATTTGATAATTATAAACTACTCAACCAACCATACGTATGCTTAGCACCCATTTTTCATTTGTTTGTCTCCCTCCCGTACCTCCTCACCAATTCAAAAAGAGGATGTCGGCCTTTAAAACTGAAATGAAAAAAGAAAGAGAAACACAAATGCAAGCTTCAAAATCAAAGGCAAACAAAAATCACACTAAAATATAAACCTAGGACACGTTTTCTTCCTCATTCATTTCTTTAAACTAAATTAGGGAGGGGAAATAAAAAACAATTTGATTACTCGATAAAAATTTCCAAGTGAGGACCTTGGCTCTCATATTGGAGGAAGCCGTAGGTCTATGGGGTTGTAAGGAGTGTGACTGATGTTTTAGGTGTGTAGCAATTCTGGGTCGTGTAACGATTTTGAAATTCACTGTTCTTTTGAAAAGTAATTTGATCAAATTGACCTTGATTTAAGTTGAGAATTTGAAATTTTAATTTGAATTAATGTTGCGTATGATTGGTTACATGAATAAAATCTGAAATATAAATGTAAAACGGAAATTTTTAATCGATTTGAAATTTAACGTAAAATCAGCCGTTAATATAAAACAGTGTAATTTTTGGATTTAGAGATTTAAACATTTTACATGAAAATATTTTGGGAAAATTTATAATAAAAACATCGACGTTCATTTCGTCGAATTCTGATTCGCTAGCTCGGTTTAAATCGATTTATACGATCGATTTACGGTAGCGACAACCGATATTACGTCAATAATGAATTTTCACCCAAGCGTTAAATAACCAATTTTCTTTGTGCTAATGATTCGTATCGACACACTGAGCACAATGGTGTTTCGTTTCACGTATTTGGACCCTCGGTTTGTCTGTGTGTCGTTTTAGTCCGAGTTAAAGGTGTTTGCTATTATATATATATATGCGGTTATTATAAGTACTATATTTTATAATGTACATTTATACAGCAGCAGCCGGAAAAAAGAAGAAGAAGGATAAGTCTATATTTTGATCAGTTAAAAATGTTGAATTGGTATGCGTAAAAAATATATACGAATGAGTCATGTACAAATTGGTGAATTAGTAAGCAGTGGATTTCGGTCCAGATCTCCTTCCAATACACACGTGGCCACGTCTCTCCCTCCCTTTATATTATTTCTTCCAGTTATAATTTGTACATACGAACCAAATAACTCGAAACCTGCTCCTTCCTCTTCCTTTCGGCCAAGCTCCACCACACTCCTTCCACGAACTTCTCCCTCCACTCGCCAAATCCGAACTCTCCCCACCGCCGCACCATCCATTGACACCACGCCGAACCTCCCTCCAGTAGCAGCCGCCACCTCCATAATTTAAAAAAAAATGTGCACAGCCGAAACCCAACAGCTCCGAGTACCTCCCCTCATCTTCCATCACCTGCTGCACCGCCGCCGTACCTCTTCCCCTTCCTTCCAGCCACTACGCCAGCATCATCTCCTCTCCTTGCCACTTCCGCCCACTGCCGCCACCTCTGTATACAAAAAAAAGAAAAGAACACCCAAACAGCCGAAACATGTTGCCAACCGAGACCACCTTCTTCCACCTCCGGTTCCTCCACCACCAAAGCCTAGCCACCTCCATCTCCTCCCATAGCCACCGCCGTGCCTATGCCTAGTTTCTCCGGCCACCCTCTAATAGCCAGCCGACCCATTTATATATAAAAAGAAAGAAACAACTACCACTATGTTGTCGCCTCCCCCTGCCGATCACCTAACCATTGCCTGCGACGTCTACTACCGCCAACCGAACCAATCTACCCTGTCCCGAGCTCGACTGCCATTCGTTGCTTCCAGCCGTGCTTATGTGTGTGTGTATATATAAAGGGAAGAAGAAGAGAATCATATAATATATATAGAAGGAATTTGTTGTCCAGATTCTTGATATTGAGTGGGCGAGCTTGAGTTTGAGTTGTTGATTTCGATCGTGTCGCACGTATAGGCAGTTTCGTGGATCATATCGGGTTATCGTCGTTGAGGTGAATGTTTATTCATTCACACCTAACTAATATCGTTATGCAAGTTAATAAAAGAGATGGTCACCTATATATATTCGTTGTTGATTTAGATCGATATATATATATATATATATATATATATATATATATATATATATATTTGTTGAATGGTTAGATTATCAGATTTGTATGTGCATATGTTGACACGATATACACGTCATTTGTATGTACACAAGTGTAGAAAAATTTAATATTGACATGTCATGTTTCATCATGTTGTTGGTACCTAGTATGTTATATTTTGTTGAAAATTTTCTCGTTAATATTTGGACATGACTGTATATATTGAACTTGTGATATTGGAAAGGATTGAAATTTATTGATAAGTTTAATTGACATTTAAATTGACATATGAATTAATTGATAGAATTTGAATTGACAGTTAAATTGAATTGGAATTTAATTGCCAGTAAAATACCCGATATTTATAACTATGAAATTGTTTTGAATTTTATTGACTAGTTGGATGATTTGTTGTGATGGATGCTATTGGTTGATATTTGCATGTTTATTTATTTTGATATATCATGTTATCATCCTGTATATTAATTACAGCATATAAAACTGTAAATTGAATTATTTTTAAATAAATTAAGAAATAGGTTGAAATGATATATACCTATGGCATTTATTTTTGATTGAAATGATATATATCCATCCTTGAAATTAAATTGAAATAATTGATTCATTTGTCCATAGGATAGAGAATTATATACGGACACCGGATTGGTTAAATTAAATGATTTTAAAATTTTCATTTGAAATTATTTAAATGATTTGGTTTTAAGAAATAAAAATCGAAATTATGGAAATCGTATTATTTTCGAATTGGAGCTTAGAATGTTGAAATTTAAATTTGAAACAGGAATTTCAGAAATTGAGATTATTAAGTCAACAATCGAAATATGATGTGAATTTCTGAAATTGATTTGTTTTAAAAGATTGGACGTTTATTCGAACTTTAGATATTGCTAAGTAAAAGTGATATTAAACGATATTTCGAAATTGTGCTTAGAATTTAATAATATTTAAAGGTTTGGATTTTTAAATTGGATATTGAAGGAAAATTTGATTTTAGTGTTTTGAATCGATATTTTGGAAATTAAACTCCGAATTGATATAAATCGAAATGGTTTAAATTTGAATTGAAATTAATTTGGAACTGGAATTGAAATTAATTTGGAATTGAAATTGATTTCAACTTGAAATCGGAACCGAATCAATTAAATCGAAATGGAAATTGGAATTGATTTAAATTGGGAAATTTGGAAATTGAATCGGTTGGACTTTGAAACTATTTTTAAATGAATTATTTAGTATAAACAGTTTAAAATCTATATTCTTTAAAAATTCAAATTATTTTGATTTTCCAAACTATTTTACGATATAAACCATTTTTATCACTCAAACTATTTTCTATAAAACTATTTTAACTATTTAACTATTTTAAAACTATTTAAAAAAAATTCTAAAATTCAAACCGGTCAATAGGATGGAATATTTATATTTAAATCTTGGATTTAAATGCGATTTGGGTGAAAGTGGAGTTATAACCTAAATTGTAATTTGAATCAAATTTTGAAGTGAAATCAATATATCGAACTGAATTGACATTTTGAAGTAAAATATGATTTTTTTAAAGCGAATATGATGCTTTCGAAATGGATTTGATTTTTGAAGCGAATATGATGATTTCGAATGGATTTGATTTTGAAACGAATATGATATTTTGATATCAAGTACGAATTGTTTTCGAAATATAAAAGTACCAACTAGCGTGTAAAATGACGTTTGGTTGTTAAAATGACTGGGGCCTCTTATTGGCATACACTCTATCAATATTGGAACCACTTTGACAACTATGTATGCGGTGGATGATATCCAGAATGTAGTGGTTAAATTGGCAAATGTTTACTGGAATGAAGTAAGAGAACGATGATGGATAGCCTTGACACTCATGTTATAATTAAAATGACTAAAACAGGAGCCTATGTCTGGCCAATGAGGTTAGCTACCTCTAGCGACGTTGATCACTCGTATTACTATTGTGATTTTTCGACTCGATGGGTGCACCTTTTTCGTTTGGATTGATTATCGCAGTCGGCCACGGGTGGGTTACGACCAGCCATAAAGGGTAAACTGGTAGAATCCTACCTTGGGCATTGCCTCACGTGTCTTGTCATATTTATCCTTATACGAGCCCGTTACGACTTTGATTTAGTACTGTACCTATAGGGGACTCACTGGCTATCGACGTTACTGGTTGTGTTACAGGACCTGCATAGACTACATGCTATAAAAATGTGTTAAGGGTGATAATGTAAAGCCTTAACGCTATTTTGATATTTATTTTATTAATAGACATTATCTACTATAGTGTACACTGTTATATATAGATAGTTTGACGGATCCTTAGAAGATGGAAAAACCCATAACATCTCCTAAGTTTGCATTGATTTATTGATTTACATGAGGATATTAGTTCTGACTCGAGTATTGTGTTTTCCATTATGCTTGGGTCAGTCTGAGCATTTCCAGTTTGGAGAGCTTGTTGTGGAGATGAAGGCATTGCTGTAAACTCCGTTCTATTTCTTCTATTTCATCAGTTTAGTTAGTTTAGCTATGTCAGTTAGACTTATTTCATTTCCAGTTATTTCATTCCCAGTTGTTTAGTGTGAGAATAAATGTAAACTTATTTGGAGATTCAGGATTTAATTTATGTACTTATTTTATTTTCCACTGCGAGATTCTGAATTGTATCTGTTTCTGTGTTTGAGATCTGTGATTGATTCTATTATTACCCTAAATAACTATCTATCATTTAAGCAAATATCCTTGTTTAAATGGTGGGTCGTTACAGGTCATGAGCTAGAACTCAAAGTTCTGGTTAATTCGTTAGTTGATTGATGGGATTGAGGTAGTATTCGTGTTTTGGAGATCGGAGAACAGATGCAGTCGAGCTATGGTGTCTCGTGGGGGTCCAGGTCGAAGTCCGACTGTGTATGGACTGGGGAAGTTTGGGCAGATCGCGTTTGCATAGGGGAGGCCACTACAAGAAAATGTCCTATTAATACCAAGTGGGGATTGCACGAAAATTTGTCTTGCTATAGTTATGTATGTTAGGGACATTCTGGGTAAAACATAGCTTGTGTTCACGCCATCTCTACCCTAAACGAAAATTTAGCGGTGAAATTTTATGTTTCCCTCCTCTCCTTATTCCTAGGCCGCCAAACATTCCTTTTCCCTTGCCTTCCAGTTTCCAAAATGGCCTCTACGAATCTCCTCTCCACTCACACAAATCGTGTTCAATTGCGAATCACTCCTCAGTTTGAAAGCTCGATTCCGCCACCGCTCTATACTTCAAAGCTCTCTATGACATTTGAAGTTGATTCCTCCCTGAAGCTAAAAGCGTGAATCTCAATGAAGCTAAAGCGTGATTCCTCAAGGCATCTTAAGCATGATTCTGCAGCTCGACCGAAGCGTGATTTCAACTCGTGAACTTGACTTTAGGTATATTTTTCAATTTCTGTTTTTTTAATTGTGCGTTTGATGCTTGAATTAAAGTAATTTGTAGGGTATATTGAGCTGTTTAACTTGAAAGAGGAGATTTTTGCTTATCCAGTAATTATCTACTCTTTCAAGAACACAATTTATCAGTGGGTAACTTGAAAGAGGAGATTTTTATAAATTGTGTTCTTGATTCTCAATGATGCTGTTTTTTTTTCAATCTGTTTTATAAATTGCGTTAGACGTAAAGTATAAAAGATTTTTTAATTGGGTTCTTGAAATCTGCTCTTGCCCAGGCTATTGAGCTGCTTCCAGAGAAATCACTTGTTGGGTTGATAACCTTTGGTACCTTTGTGCAGGTTTGTTAAAATATAGTAGATGATTTACAAAAGCACATATGAACAATTTGAAAATTGATAAATCATTGATATTTTTTCCTTAGTTATATTGATACCAACGACTTATTGTTCAAGTCAGACATGCAGGGGATATTTATGCATAGTTGCTAATAAGCATGAAATTACGCTTCATTCCCCCCAACAGCACTGCTAAATGGCACATTATATTTTCATATTATAACTCTTTTTAATCTACATGTATCTTAAATGGCAAGTGTAGGTTCATGAGCTAGGTTTTGGACAAATGCCAAAATCTTATGTATTTAAGGGATCAAAAGAGGTGACCAAGGAACATATCTTAGAACAGATGGGTTTTTTTGCAGGGAAGCCAAGACCAGCTGTCGGTGTGATTGCTGGTACAAGAGATGGTCTGTCGGGGGAAAGCATCGCAAGGTTTCTGCTACCAGCCTCCGAGTGTGACTTTGTATTAAATTCTGTAAGTGTTCTCTTTTTTTTTGACTTTATGGTGCAATAAATAAATTATGGATATTGGAACATCTTTTGTTCCACTTGTATATCACCTATTATGATCTCGTTGAATGAAACGTAAGATCATGCTATTTACTATCATTTTTTATTACTGAACTTCCATAATTGCACTCCTTTCCCACCTGAGTCTCTGCACTTAACACTAGTGATAAGGCGATAAATTATGCCACTTCACAAGTTTTGCTACGCGTTGAATAACATCATATGTTATCTCATTATATTGTGTCTTTTATAAGCTAGTTCTTAGCATAAGAATAGTTGATAAAGGTTTATAGTAGCGGGATTTCCTTTCTTCTTCAGTTACATACATGGAATGAGTAACCCAAACATGCTCACCCAAGCATGTACACACACCCCATTCACAAGCGCGCACACATCCCATTCACGAGCATGCACACACCCCGTTCACAAGCATGCACATTACTTGTTACCTCAGGAAAAAAAGGTGGAAAGGAGGAAAAAGAGAGAGAGAGAGAGAACTTCAAACAAATAAAATATCATCTAGACAAAGATCATCAACCCAGCTTAACTTTAGCAGCTGTCTTTTTAATGTGCTTAATTTTTTGCGAGGTTAGGTTCTGGAAGAACTTCAGAAAGATCCTTGGCCCGTACAAGCAGATGAGCGGGCCTCATGATGTACAAGCACAGAATTAAGTGTAGCAGCTTGTTTGCTTGGAATTTGTGTTCCAGGTTCTGGGGCAAGGATTATGGCATTTGTTGGTGGCCCATCTACTGAGGGAGTTGGCTCTGTAAGTTGCAACAAAGAGAAGAATTTAGCCTAATATTTAAGTGTTGTATTTATCACTACAACTTTAGCCATGTCATGGATCCTTATTTATTGGTTTACAACATTTCAATTCACTGGTGTTTATTACTCTTATTTACACATGTATTTCTCACAAACTTTAATACTTACCTCCTATATGTGTTGGTTTTATTTGTAGATTGTGCAAAAAATCTATCTGAGCCCATTCGTTCACACAAGGATTTGGATAAAGGTTCTGCTCCACTTTTTGGAAAAGCTGTCAAGTTTTATGAGGGACTGTCTAAACAACTTGTGCATTAAGGACATGTTCTAGATCTATTTGCATGTGCACTTGACCAGGTTTGCACTGTGTTTATTCTATAACATATTTGGAATATCCTAATTGCATTATGTTGTATGAATTATGCATTCCTTTTAATTATTCTGTTGAGCATTGTTACTGTAAATAATCTTCCTGTTCACTGACCCCCTAACCCCCACACAGAGACAACATTTTCATAGTTATCCAATACTACCTCATTTGTTGGTTAGAAACAAAAATACACATCTCCAGTGTCTATTGCATACCTCTGCCCCTTTCTTTATACATAGTCTTCTGCTTCTCTCAAACTTCCATTTTTCCCATTGTTTTCTTAGTTTTAAAACAGAGGATCGTGGTTGTCCTATACATATGTCATCAAATGCATCTATTTGTGTCATCAAATTGTACTTCTCTATGCAGATCTAGTTCTATCTTATCGTTTTAGCACCTCCAATTATGATTTTTCATTTTATTTCCACATCCATACTCATTTTAGTTTGGCAATAGTAATGTAAATTTTTTGCATCTATTTTAGCATATATTTTTTGCATCCAATTAGGATCGTGGTTGTCCTATACATTTTTATTTTAGCATCTATTTTGCATCTATTTGTGTCATTATGTATAGTTACTGATTTTATTTTGGCAATAGTAATGTAAATTTTTTCTTGTATTTCCTCCGAGAAACATATGTTATTTTTATTTTAACATACTAATACATCAGTTTCTTCACATTACAGTTATCAGCAGCTTAAATTTTACAATATGTTATTTAGATCAGTAAGCTGTGTGATGTTGAGTTCCTCATAGCTTTCTCAATTCCTAATTTAGGTTATATTTTACTGTCCATACAGGCACAAGCTATGGCCACAACTACAACTGAAGTACATGCAGTCAAAAATGAAGCGCATGCTGGTTATACTAAAGTGCACAAGCTAAAGTGCCCACAATTGAAGTGCCCACAACTGAAGATCGAGAGAGTGCTTCAGGTCTTGATTAAGGTGCAACAGGTTATAAAAGGTGACTCAGGTTGATAATGGAAGCATGCAGGCTATGGCTAACAAATGATCGGACAGAACGTGATTAAACTGGAGCATTGGTTAAGGTACACCGATTGTTACTGCTACATGTGTTTTGTGAGTCAGAAATAAATGCATTATAAACTGACAAATGATGATACGTAGTCTTTGATTCAAAACTGTTTTGATTAATCGCCTGAGTTTAAAATGTACGAACTCTGTTCCTCATTTTAAAAGAAGGCAATTTACATTGGCAGATATAAGCAATATATAACACCTTTGAATACTAGTATCCTATACTACAATAACTATATGTTTACTTGTCAGGATTGGATTTGTGACTCAAGATAATGCCCTTTTCCCACATCTGACTATCAAAGAAACACTAGTGTCTGCCACTTTTATAAGGCTTCCGAGCAGCATGACCAGACAACAAAATCCCGTCGTTCCTCAGCTTAAATCTTGCCGTCCTCAACTTCGCTGCTCCCTGTTCCTCAACTCCCGCCATTCCTCAAACGCTGCTCGTTGTCTTCAACTTTGCTGTTCACCATTCCTCAATCTGCTCGCTGTTGCTCTGATTGCTCAACTTCGCCACTGCTTTGATCCGTCAGCTTCACTACACAGTGCTTTGATTCCTCAACTGCCGTGAACTTCGACCACTTGTAGGTATATATATTTTTAACTTTTAGGTATATACTGCACATTTGATTTTGCTTCGCCTGTTTAGTGGACAAATTAAGTATTCCTTTTATTATTGGTTGATAATTGATTTTACGTATGAACTTGTTTAGAGCTCCCAAACTTGTCTAAATGAGCATGACTATTCAATTAAATCCTCAAATTGATTTTGTGTTTGGGTGGAGCTTGAGTTATCCAAATAAATTTATTATTCAAGAGCTAGTATGGAAGTTATACAAGGATTTAGAACTATGTTTCTTACTGAATTTTATTCCCACTCAAAGTGGTCATTGTTTTCTAATAATTTATCAGCACACTCTGATACCATCTAAAGTTCTATTAAAAGCGAAATCCCAACTTCAAAATGGTTAGAGAGAGATCAAATATACTTATATCTTAACTATGTAGATGGAAATATAATTTGAATTTGTTAAAGAATTTGTTTACCATAACTAAATAAATAATCTGTACTTCATATTATTATACTTTTTCTAGCTTAAATATTAAATACATAACTAGGTTGGAACCCTTGTTATCAATTGTTGGGTCTAAGTTCTAAATCAGATTGTGGTTTGTTTTCATGTATTATTTTTTTAAAATGGAGCTTGGAATAAAGATTTTGATGGATGGTGGTGATGTGAGTATTCAGTAGTTTGTTGTGTTATATTACAATGCCTACTGGTTATGGAAGCATGCCATGGCAATGTTTGTACTATAAAATTTTAACCTATTAAAGGAATGGTTCAAGGTACTAATCAACTGTGTGATAATGGCAAGACATACGGTCTTACACATAAGTAATGTTAAAAGAGTGATGTTAGCTTCAACCATGATACTCGATTCTCAATTATCATTTCAAAAATAAAAATAACATATTGTTTGGCTAATAAATATGCATATAGATATAGTGTGTAGTCAAATTAAGCATATGAATTGAAATATTTTGTGTCCATGAGTTTGAAGTAGAATAAGTTTTCCACTGTATAGAATGAATTTGAAGTAAAATAATGGATGACTTTGTTCATACAACTCTGTACAATACTTTTTGTGAATTCATATCTTTTTGGCAGATGGATTGGACATATAGTGTATAAAAGTTGAGAAATAGAACATGTTTTAAAAAAGTAAACTGTCAATAAACTGACCAGTATATCACCATGTATAAAAATTGTGAATTCATATCTTTATAGCTATTTGTAAAGTTAACTTGATTAGAATGACTAGTTGACTACGTATATCACCAGATCAGTGAAAAAACCAATGTATAGAAAATTGAGACATGTAGAAGATACTTTGGGAACTGTGCAAGAATTGTAAAAGAAATTTTTATTCCTTTAAGCTATCTTATTTAAGGCTATCGGTACTTAGTTTAAGGATTTGACTTAATCAAAAGTGATGCATGTTATACCATATCTGTTGATAGGAGATAATTTTGAACTCAAAATCCGTTTAAGCATTGTTGTTAAGGTTGCGTGATATAGATACATTTTAACTGTCAATGTGAATTGTTTTAGCTAACGTTTATACACATAATAGACTTTTGTCATAAACTGATGCAAGTAAATCAAGTTACTTATAAATGTTGATATAAAATCAGAATTGTAGGTAAGTTATCTCAACCTAATAATTTCTGAATATATTTGTTTTTTCCTTCAGGGGGGTCGAATATATTTTCTTCTTTTATAAATTTTTTGAAAAGCAAGGATCCTAATGATGGAACAGAGCAGGCTTTCCTTGCAGAACTTCAAGCTTTAGATGATCACCTGAAGGCTCATGTGTGTTCTGAGTTTATTCTTAAAATCCGTTTGTCAAATTGAACCAAAGTGGTAAAATGCTTGTCAAAGTGTATTACCAGTTGTTCTCCGATCCTTTTAGGGACCACTTATTAACGGTGAGACCATGCCTGCAGTTGACTAGAGCATGAGACCTAAGTTATATCTTCTTGATATTGCACTTGATCATTTCCAAGGCTAGAAAGTTCAGGCAGTTTGACAAATACTAACGCTTACATAAAGGTATGAAACTAAGCCAGCTATGTTTGCACTGATATTTATCTAATACGGTCTATGCATAATAACTAGTTTACGCACATCCAATCTTGTGTTTCACCTTTTTAACTATTGTGACCATTTATAGAACCTATTTGTAAGAGCTTAGTACCAAATTTAGCAATTTTTGGGCAAAGAATTTATATGAAGAATATTTGATTTTTCTTTTCTTTGTCCTCTTTAGATTCAGATGTAATAAACTAAATTATTGAATCTTATAGGATAGTATCTTATCATCTTGTGAAAACAACTTATTTTGCACATCTTAAAGAGTTGGTTTTTAATATTTGGATTAGGTAGAAATTGCTAATTCTTTGTGTAGTTTTTCGTTTGTCTGGAAAAAGCATTTTCATAAATTTTATTTGTATTTAATCGCATAATCGATATATGTTGGGATCACTGTCTAGGTCAATGCCACTATCACAACTTTCTTGCAAAGATTCCTTATTAAAATCTGTATTGATTTAGAATACCAGCTGATTTTTGTCATGATGAATCTTTTTATTGAGAGGTTGACAATATATACCTTAGCTAAAACTAAAATTTTAATGCGACACTCTTGTATATATTGACTAACATATGTATGTTTGTGTTTCTTCTTCACAGGTGTTGTATGATGCTTTTGAGGTTGATACATGATGTCGCACTCTTTCTCCTTTAAATCGGTCATGCTTATCGACGGTCATTAAAATATTTTTAGTATGTATCGTAAGCTTTGAATGTTATGGCAGCAAAAAATGTGTACTATAGCATCATGTGAAAATTGTAAGCTTTGAATGTTGTGGCAGCAAAAAATGTGCAATAGAATTTTTTTATAGCATTCTAGCTATGCAATAAAAAGAAAAATTGTTCAGCTTTGTTATACTATAGCATCATCTTAGTGCTATACAAAATATTTTGCAAAGAGTAAATAGTTTTCATAGCAATAAGACGGTGCTATAATAGATAGTAATGAATTTTCTATAGCATTTCAATGTGTCATTAAAGGTTGACACGATGATTCCATAGCGCGTTCAAATGCTATAATAATATAGCATGTCGACATATTTATAGCAACTAAAATGCGTCATAAAAAGTTCTATAGCACGTTTCATAATGCTATAGAAAAGCAGTTGCACCAATATGGCCTATTTTAGATGGCATGAAAAATACGTTTTCCATTGCAAGTATGACACGCTATAGTATCTACCAGACTTTTTACAACATGTTGATCTATGGCGATTATAGAATCGCTATAGAAAGTTTTTATAGCGGTTTTTACACACTATAAAAAGTCCTTTTTGTTGTAGTGGGCCAAACTCGACGTTGTTATGTCGATTGGATGGAGATTTGGTTGGAGTGTTTGTCGGTGTTGTCGGATAGAAATTTCGTTGAGTTGTGATGAGAGAGGAGGAGAGAAGAGGAGCGATTTATGGGTGTTAGAATATCAGTGATACGGAAATGTTTTTAGGAAGAAGGTGGATTAACGGTTAATGATGGGTAAATAAATCTTAATTTGTAATTAAAGAAATGTAATTAAGTGATCTATTTTAGTTTAAAATCTAATAAATTATAAATTCAATAACTTGTTCGTTTTAGGTCTAAATCCAATGCGGTCAGTCGCGTTGGATTTGTATTAATGAAATCTTCAACCTGGAACTGAATTGACCGATTTTCTGCTAAATTGGAATGCTGTTCGAATTTAGTCGGAACCAGAATGTGGAAACGGAAATTGAAATCAAAGCGAGTCAAACTCACTCTCTCTGGCCACTTATATTTTTATATAACTGAAAAGAATTTTATTTATATTGTTTATTGCCTGTGATTTCTTGTTTGGTTGTTTACTATATAATTAGTAGTTGGATATATATTCCTGCGTAATGGAGCGGATGAGACCCTATTACGTTTCCATGTATGAGCGGATGACCCATTGTATATGATCCTGCCTCGAAGCGGTTGATTTTATTTTCTGATTTTATACTGCATGTGATTTGTGTTGCAGATGGACAGGTTGGAGGGATCCAACTGGATTCCTTACAATGTTGATTTATTTTTCATATATTGTGATATATGATGTGTTGGATGCCATAATTGATGACATGGATATAATTTCCCCTAATTAATGCTATAGTAGCACTGTGCCTCTTTTTAGTATTTTTGAAATACTATTAAACGAAACTTTGATTTTTAATGGTTTCGAATTTAAAAATGTTTTATAAATTATTTTGGATTATTTTAAAAGACGGAAATTTAATTTATATAAAAGGTATGACCTTTGAATATTAAATTAATAGTTTTACGATGTATTTTAAATAGAGATTTTCCTAAACTATATAGATTATATATTATTAAATATTAAGTTTAGTTTTTAACAAAAGAATATGGTTTTAAAAAGGAGATGGAATATTTTTTATATAAATATTATTGGACCGTTATTTTAAAGTAATATAGTTATATATATTAAGAATGGATATAAATGTGATATTTTGTAAATAAGCAAAAGGTTTTTTTTAAATTGAAGCGATAAATTTAAAGACGATGTTTTATAAATTCAAGGAAATATTATCTTTGGGCAAAATTGGAAAGATAAATTTAACGAACGTGATTTTTCGTCGCTCGAAAATCGACATTAATACATTCACTGTATCAACTGCCGAGCAATCAAATGCCGGAAAACTGAATTGTTATGGAGAAAAAGAAGAGGTAGAAAAAGACAGAAGAAAAAGAAAGAAGAAACAACAGAAACATAAACAATATCAGAATCTCATATTCGCAGCGGAACAACATATAATAGATAAATGAATAATCTTTAAAACAAAGAACTATATCATTTTATACATTACATCATCATCAGAGTTTACAGCAACAATATACAACATAACTAGACAGTTATATAAACTTGTCCTCCTACAGAATACACATCGGAATAATAATATCATATACAAGTGATACGTCTCGACATCCAGCTCGCCACTGAGCTCCACAGCATCTCCTGAATCCAGAATGACCTAATAACCTGACTCTAGACTGCCCATGTGGAAATTGGTGGGCACCCAGAGTTTAGGAAAGGAACAATAAACTCTAGGCCAGTCATGGTGACTGGTGTGAGAACTAAAATAGTTTATCTTTAAACAACAACAAAGGAAGTGAAAGACATTCGCAATGCTTTTTGGAAAATGAAACTACCATAAGACCTCCCGCCACACACACAATGCAAACGCAGAATTGGAGGAGATTTCTTCTTATGATAGTCTAACATGCTTACTATGCAAAATCATTGGATTATTATTATTAGTGCATAGTGTAGGAAAACATTTCGAAAGTATAATATCAATCTTAGCCAACATACAACCATTATTGTATGCCTACTATAGCTACCATCTAAACAGTGGTGACCACTATAAGTAAATGGTAGGTTCTACAACTAAAACCGTACAGGGTTCGTATTGATTCTTTGGATTTCCGACAAATGGTCAGGCAAAGGAACTTCCTTACACCAAAATAGAAACGCCTCTGGAAAGACGCCCCGGATCCTAACCGGATCTCTGCAAACAAAAGGCCGACGCTACCTCACGCTATACAGCTGTAACTAGGTAGCTAACACACGAGCTATGTCATCCCCCAGTCGTCACCGACCTTTATCTGAGGATCCTCAATTACAAAGCAACAACCACAAAGTATAATCAACATAAGTAAAATATCTGGGCTCCATACCATGATATCACCTTTTATCCAGAAGGAAATGACATACCCTAGGGGCGCTACCCCTATAAACCTTTGCCGCAACATTCCTGTTTCGACCATTACCGGGTTGTGAGGCTCGACGAAGTCTCGTCCACATAGCAACGCTTTTTCACAAAGCCACGCTTTTTTACAAAGCCACGCTGTTTTACAAAGCCATGCTTTTTCACAAAGCAACGCTTTGACCAACAATGATCAACAGCACTTCGTATGCCACATTACCAAATTGGGAATGTATCACTAGTAACCATCAATTACATAACCTCTGAGCTCGTACGTCTCAGAGAAGGGTGTTAAGCTAAGAGAATAAATTCTCCGCCACCAATAGAAATGTATTTGATAGAAACCAGCTTTACATCTCAAAGTGTAACGTCAGACACACATCCATACAAGTCCATTCCGGGATCGAACGGAACCAAAGGCACTTCCAAAGAAGCCCTTGCAATCCGGATAATTCCTAATCACGTCCGGACTTCCCGTCACAAGAAGAGTGATATAAATCTCCATACCGGAGCAACTCGGTGCAGAGACATTCGACAGGTTGTCCTTTCATTTTCGAAAATATCCGGTCTTCAACACCGGTCTTCAATACGATCCATATCGTCGTATCACTAATTCGGAATGGGTTATATGACACAAAGGTCTTTTCCCAGCTAACCCGAATAATGAGCGTTCGTTTTAAAAACAAATCAAGTGCCATTTCAAAGGCAAATATTGATAGTCGGTTATTTAACTATCAACAACATCCACAACAATCAACCAATTTAAATAATTTTTCCCAAATTATTAAATTTCAAAATATCTTCTCGATATATGGTTTACACTTTAACCATTTGAAAACAAATTTCAAATCATAATTAAATAAATCCTTATCGATTTATTTCAAATTTACACCCCAAATCTGTAAATTTATTTCCACACTTCAAAATAAGTCAATGTTTATTTTTAAAACAAATTTCTTCTTTCCTTTACAAATCCCATTGTGAAATTAAATTTCCAAATATCCATTTTTAACTCCAAATCAACTTTCAAATTGATTTCCAAATTTGTTTCAAAATCCAAATTGATTTTCCAAACATTTATTTCAAACACCGAATCAATTACAAATTGATTTCAAAATTTACTTCACACTAAATCCATTACAAATTGATTTCAAAAATTCATTTTAACACAAATCAATTTGCTCATTCAATCATCAAATAAATTTTCATATCGATTTCCCAAAGATTTATTTTCAAATACCAAATCAATTATAAATTGATTTCTAGAAATTAATAACCTTTTAAAATAAATTCATTTATCTCTTCCAAACCATTTAAAATTCCATTTTAAATAAATTTTCCAACTTTCGAATAATACTATTCAAAATCCATTTATAAAAATCCTTTACCATATTTTAGAAATAATTCGATAAGATTTCGAAAATCAACTTTATACTTTAAAATCCTTTCTTTTAAATTCACCCAATTCTTTCAAAAGAATTTACTTAAAATTTCCAATTTTAATTTTAAAAATCAAATTTCATTCATTTCTGGTATCCAACGATACCAAAAATACATTCGGCTAAATTATAGCCTTCATCAAATTCAATCATAGATATAATCATTCACTGATTATAAATAATTCATCACACAACATATGAAACAAATTCATACAACATATGAAACAAATTCATACAACATATGAAATAAATTCATACAACATATGAAACAAATTCATACAACATATGAAACAAATTCATATAATTTGAGGAATCCAGTTGGATCCCTCCATCCTGTTTCCCTGCATCCACAGATGTTAGCACAATACCAAATTCACTTCAATGTGAAATTATCGTGGTATATGGGATTTATAAAATACTACCTGCTATTATGCGGTGCAATAGGGTCTCATCCGCTATATAATGCGGGAAATCAACTCCAAATACATATATAATACCAATTCCACTTCAATGTGACATTATCGCGGTATATGTTTTTAACAAATAACATCCGCTTAATATATGACGTATAGGGTCTATTTAACACAATAGATAACAATTATCATCCAATCATCACAATCAACACTATCAACAATTTTAAATCTAACTATTTAAAATTTAAATCGAAACAAAATATTCGATTGAGTGAGGAGTTCTCACCTTGCTTTTAATAATAGTTGTAGCGTTTTATTTCGGATAAAACCAAACAGACGTTTAATTTTACCCAAAATTTTCACTGACTTCAATTGACTCCAAACTAGCTCCATTGCGAAGAGCTCGTCGAAACGATTCCAACGCAAAAAGTTTCGTAATTTTTCGACCTCGTATGAAGAAGATACACTATTTTAAAGTTTGAACGTATTTAAAATACAATAATTTACAATTTCTTTTTATTTTTAAACCTTAAACATTTTCTGGCCATTGATTTGAGGTTCTCCAGATCTGGGCCGCTGAATGTTCTTTCTTCCCAAATGTGAAAATCACATACATGAACCCATTAGCCTCCATAAAACCCTAATTAACACACAAACTACGACGAACGATTCGTCGATCAGGAACCACCGTTGCGTAGCCCATCACTGGAGCCACCATCGGCCCAAGCTTGGTGAAGCTCGGCCTCCCCAGGACGTTGAAAAGAGTGCACGAACTGCAGGCCGACGCGGCTCCATAGCTCCTACCTCGTCGTGAATTAGACGATCTCCACCGTTCACATCGAAGTTCTCATCTTCCTCTTTGATTTTGTAGTTGGTGATTTCTTCTAATAACGAGTGGATTAAGAGATTTGGAGGGAAGAAGTTGAGAGTTTTCTGGCCATTAAAAAGATTAGTGGCGGCTAGGGTTTGAGCTGAAACCCTAATGTCTTTTGTTTGCAAATGAACAAAATCGAGGGCTTTTATAGAAAACTGCCAAACACTGTTCATCCGAAAAATTTTCGAACTCGAAATCAAGCGTGTCGACTGGCGTTCCTAAGGTTTACCCCGTGTTCCGAACACAATGGAACGTGTTTCGGGAGCTAATTCAATCGTATGTGAGATTTACGAAAATAAACAATCAAATTTAAATCAAATCGATTTAAACCGATTTCGATGCGTTTTAGCTTGCCTCGGACAAACGACAACTCCGATTACTACGAAATTTGAAATATTACAATAATATCACATTACGGATCTGATGAAACTGGTTTCGTTGAAATCCGAGACTATTTGAAAAATGGTCATTTTTTTACTCGTCAATTAAATATTAAAATAGTCAATTTTCACAAATTAACTTTTAAATCGATTTTAAAAGTTTTATAACATCGTTATAACTCCAACATGATTTAATATAACTTTATAAATCATTTTTAATCACATTTAATTCAGATTTCAATTATTTACCCAATTTCAGGTATTAAATTAATAATTTAATTGCCCAATTAAATCAGTATATCGAAATTAAATTAATTCAACTTCAAAATCTTACCCATTAATATTTAAAATTAATTAAATATACGAATTTCAAATGACGGAAATTCTGGGTCGTTACAAACTTCCCCCCTTAAAAGAATTTCGTCCTTGAAATTACAAAGTAAGAAAAATGCCCAAAATTCATAATTTTTTCAAAAATCCACTTAGTGAAAATTTTATATTCATCTTTTCCAAAACCTTTATCTTCAACCAAAACTATGGTTTCCATTTTCTAGTTCAATTCCTACATTTTCATTTCAACTTAGAGATCAACTTTTCATTAACAATAATTTTCCAAAATTTTCAAAATTTTTCTAACGCCTTAAATTTTCAGAAAAATTCGCCAACGTCTCCTTTGCGCGGTTCAATCGTAGTAGGATCACAATAGACATAAATATGTATACATCGACCCACCCGGTCGGAAAAGCAGAAAAACAGTTCATATTTCCTATTTTTATTTCATAGGCGTACGTTTTTAGCATTTTTAAGCAAAGCAGTTATTTATTAAGCAATTTAGCGCAACCAAACCAACCGAACGGCAGCCACATCACCTGTACTTACTCAATTCAAATATGTAAGTGACACATATATAAAGTTATTAACATTTTACTCTTTTAAACAACTACAACATATGCATATTAAAAGAAATGCATACTAAACCAGTTTTAGAAGCACTTATAAAATTTAAACATCACTTGTAATTGTTTACAACGATTCATATATAACAACATTCACTTCTTCATTTTAAATTAGTTCACCTTCACTAATTTACATTCAAGTTGGTTCACTTTCAATTCAAGTTAAATCCAATTCTATTCAAATTTACATATTATCAATTTGAATTCAATTACATAGCTTTCCATTTTTATCAATTCAACTTCACTAACACTTAATGAATTATATACAATCAATCAACAATCATATAACAATCAAATCAAATCAACACAACCAAATTCATTCAATTTACTTTATTCCACATTCAATTTGGTTCAACACTTTTAATTAGCTTTAATGAATTAACACTTATATTCATTATTCCATATCAATTTACTTACATTCGATTGATTAACATTAGTTCAATTCAATTGCTAATTCTTTTAACAAATAACATTGAATTTTATTTATATAACTCAAGTTCACATTCATTTAATAAATTCACTTTATTAATTTACTTTGATATCAAAATCAAATTCATTTATCATCACTTAAGTTATATTTCAATTAAACATCATTTGTTTAACTTAACTTAAATTTCCACTTATAAATCCAATTCAGATTCCAATTCTAAAATAAATTTTATTTAACTTTTACCAAAGTCAAATTTCATCAATTATTCAAATTCATATCTCATTTTGCTTAACAAAATTCGTTTAACCATTTATCATTTGGTTTCACTTACATTTACTCATTTTATAAGTTACACAACTTATATATTTAACTTCCAAATCATATTAAAAGTTCAAAACTCATTTCACTTATAATTATCAATTTCAACTTGGATTTTAATTTTAATCTTGTTTATCACAACAAAACTTCAATTTACAATTTATTATGGTGGCAATTCCATCACACAAAAACTCGAAAATGATACTGATGATGCTGCAGTCATCACCCTTATTATTTCCCAGCAACACTAGTGAATTCAGTGCTTTAAATACTTTTAAAATTTCCCTTTTATTTATAAATCACATTTATAAATCCTTTCTCATAGTTTCACTTCTTTTACAATTGTTCTTTTTATTTAGATTATTCAAACAACTTTTATTAATTCATATATATCCTTACAATTTCAACAACCAAACAATCAATTTATACACACTTTAATAATTCAGAAAAATTATTTCCTTATATACAAAATATAATCGAGGTAAAATTATTTCATTTACCTAATTTAAAATGATACTATGTCGACTTGCCTCGTTTAAGAGTTTAGAAACCCCTATCGATAATATGGCGTCCCACATACCGACCAGAATTCACAAACAGCTCAACGGATAAGCAAACACAATATAAAACACTTTTATATTCACTAACAAATACACAATATAAAACACAATATATTACACTCACACTCATTCTAGAGTACTACTGACTCTATCTCTAATGAGTAATACCCAACAGAGCCAAGGTTGTCACTTAACCATATGCTCTGATACCAAATGTAACGAATGTGATTTTTCGTCGCTCGAAAATCGACATTAATACATTCACTGTATCAACTGCCGAGCAATCAAATGCCGGAAAACCGAATTGTTATGGAGAAAAAGAAGAGGTAGAAAAAGACAGAAGAAAACGAAAGAAGAAACAACAGAAACAGAAACAATATCAGAATCTCATATTCGCAGCGGAACAACATATAATAGATAAATGAATAATCTTTAAAACAAAGAACTATATCATTTTATACATTACATCATCATCAGAGTTTACAGCAACAATATACAACATAACTGGACAGTTATATAAACTTGTCCTCATACAGAATCACATCGGAATAATAATATCATATACAAGTGATACATCTTGCCATCCAGCTCGTCACTGAGCTTCACAACATCTCCTGAATCCAGAATGACATGATAAACTGACTCTAAACTGCCCGTGTGGAAATTGGTGGGCACCCAGAGTTTAGGAAAGGAACAATAAACTCTGGGTCAGTCATGGTGACTGGTGTGAGAACTAAAACAGTTTATCTTTAAACAACAACAAAGGAAGTAAAATACATTCGCAATGCTTTTTGGAAAATGAAACTACCATAAGACCTCCCGCCACACACACAATGCAAACGAAGAATTGGAGGAGATTTCTTCTTATGATAGTCTAACATGCTTACTACGCAAAATCATTGGATTATTATTATTAGTGCATAGTGTAGGAAAACATTTCGAAAGTATAATATCAATCTTAGCCAACATACAACCATTATTGTATGCCTACTATAGCTACCATCTAAATAGTGGTGACCACTATAAGTAAATGGCAGGTTCTACAACTAAAGTCGTACAGGGTTTGTATTGTTTCTTTGGATTTCTGACAAATGGTCAGGCAAAGGAACTTCCTTACATCGAAATAGAAACGCCTCTGGAAAGACGCCCTGGATCCTAACCGGATCTCTGCAAACACAAGGCCGACGCTACCTCACGCTATACAGCTGTAACTAGGTAGCTAACACACGAGCTATGTCATCCCCCGGTCGTCACCGACCTTTATCCGAGGATCCTCAATCACAAAGCAACAACCACAAAGTATAATCAACATAGGTAAAATATCTTGGCTCCATACCATGATATCACCTTTTATCCAGAAGGAAATGACATACCCTAGGGGCGCTACCCCTACAAACCCTTGCCGCAACATTCCTGTTTCGACCATTACCAGGTTGTGAGGCTCGACGAAGTCTCATCCACAAAGCTACGCTTTTTCACAAAGCCACGCTTTTTCACAAAGCAACGCTTTGACCAACAATGATCAACAGCACTTCGTATGCCACATTACCAAATTGGGAATGTATCACTAGTAACCATCAACTACATAACCTCTGAGCTCGTACATCTCAGAGAAGGGTGTTAAGCTAAGAGAATAAATTCTCCGCCACCAACAGAAATGTATTTGATAGAAACCAGCTTTACATCTCAAAGTGTAACGTTAGACACACATCCATACAAGTCCGTTCCGGGATCGAACGGAACTGAAGGCACTTCCAAAGAAGCCCTTGCAATCCGGATAATTTCTAATCACGTTCGGACTTCCCATCACAAGAAGAGTGATATAAATCTCCATACCAGAGCAACTCGGTGCAGAGACATTCAACAGGTTGTCCTTTCATTTTCGAAAATATCCGGTCTTCAACACCGGTCTTCAATACGATCCATATCGTCGTATCACTAATTCGGAATGGGTTATATGACACAAAGGTCTTTTCCCGGCTAACCCGAATAATGAGCGTTCGTTTTAAAAACAAATCAAGTGCCATTTCAAAGGCAAATATTGATAGTCGGTTATTTAACTATCAACAACATCCACAACAATCAACCAATTTAAATAATTTTTCCCAAATTATTAAATTTCAAAATATCTTCCCGATATATGGTTTACACTTCAACCATTTGAAAACAAATTTCAAATCATAATTAAATAAATCCTTATCGATTTATTTCAAATTTACACCCCAAATCTGTAAATTTATTTCCACACTTCAAAATAAGTCAATGTTTATTTTTAAAACAAATTTCCGCTTTCCTTTACAAATCCCATTGTGAAATTAAATTTCCAAATATCCATTTTTAACTCCAAATCAACTTTCAAATTGATTTCCAAATTTGTTTCAAAACCCAAATCGATTTTCCAAACATTTATTTCAAACACCGAATCAATTACAAATTGATTTCAAAATTTACTTCACACCAAATCCATTACAAATTGATTTCAAAAATTCATTTTAACACAAGTCAATTTGCTCATTCAATCATCAAATAAATTTTCATATCGATTTCCCAAAGATTTATTTTCAAATACCAAATCAATTATAAATTGATTTCTAGAAATTAATCACCTTTTAAAATAAATTCATTTATCTCTTCCAAACCATTTAAAATTCTATTTTATATAAATTTTCCAACTTTCGAATAATACTATTCAAAATCCATTTATAAAAATCCTTTACCATATTTTAGAAATAATTCGATAAGATTTCGAAAATAAACTTTATACTTTAAAATCCTTTCTTTTAAATTCACCCAATTCTTTCAAAAGAATTTACTTAAAATTTCCTATTTTAATTTTAAAAATACAATTTCATTCATTTCTGGTATCCAACGATACCAAAAATACATTCGGCTAAATTATAGCCTTCAACAAATTCAATCACAGATATAATCATTCACCGATTATAAATAATTCATCACACAACATATGAAACAAATTCATACAACATATGAAACAAATTCATACAACATATGAAACAAATTCATATAATTTGAGGAATCCAGTTGGATCCCTCCAACCTGTTTCCCTGCATCCACTGATGTTAGCACAATACCAATTTCACTTCAATGTGAAATTATCGTGGTATATGGGATTTATAAAATACTACCCGCTATTATGCGGTGCAATAGGGTCTCATCCGCTATATAATGCGGGAAATCAACTCCAAATACATATATAATACCAATTCCACTTCAATGTGAAATTATCGCGGTATATGTTTTTAATAAATAACATCTGCTTAATATACGGTGTATAGGGTCTATTTAACACAATAGATAACAATTATCATCCAATCATCACAATCAACACTATCAACAATTTTAAATCTAACTATTTAAAATTTAAATCGAAAAAAAATATTCGATTGAGTGAGGAGTTCTCACCTTGCTTTTAATAACGGTTGCAGCGTTTTATTTCGGATAAAATCAAATAGACGTTTAATTTTACCCAAAATTTTCACTGATTTCAATTGACTCCAAACCAGCTCCATTGCGAAGAGCTCATCAAAACGATTAAAACGCAAAAAGTTTCATAATTTTTCGACCTCGTATGAAGAAGATACACTATTTTAAAGTTTGAACGTATTTAAAATACAATAATTTACAATTTCTTTTTATTTTTAAACCTTAAACATTTTCTGGCCGTTGATTTGAGGTTCTCCAGATCTGGGCCGCTGAATGCTCTTTCTTCCCAAATGTGAAAATCACGTACATGAACCCATTAGCCTCCATAAAACCCTAATTAACGCACAAACTACGACGAACGATTCGTCGATCAGGAACCACCGTTGCGTAGCCCATCACTGGAGCCACCATCGGCCCAAGCTTGGTGAAGCTCGGCCTCCCCAGGACGTTGAAAAGTTTGCACGAACTGCAGGCCGACGCGGCTCCGTAGCTCCCACCTCGTCGCGAATTAGACGATCTCCACCGTTCACATCGAAGTTCTCATCTTCCTCTTTGATTTTGTAGTTGGTGATTTCTGCTAATAACGAGTGGATTAAGAGATTTGGAGGGAAGAAGTTGAGAGTTTTCTGGCCATTAAAAGGATTAGTGGCGGCCAGGGTTTGAGCTGAAACCCTAATGTCTTTTGTTTGCAAATGAACAAAATCGAGGGCTTTTATAGAAAACTGCCAAACACTGTTCATCCGGAAAATTTTCGAACTCGAAATCAAGCATGTCGACTGGCGTTTCTAAGGTTTACCCCGCGTTCCGAACACAATGGAATGTGTTTAGGAGCTAATTCGATCGTATGTGAGAGTTACGAAAATAAACGATCAAATTTAAATCAAATCAATTTAAACCGATTTCGATGCGTTTTGGCTTGCCCCGGACAAATGAAAACTCCGATTGCTACGAAATTTGAAATCTTACAATAATATCACATTATGGATCCGATGAAACTGGTTTCGTCGAAATCCGAGACTGTTTGAAAAATGGTCATTTTTTTACTCGTCAATTAAATATTAAAATATTCAATTTTCACAAATTAACTTTTAAATCGATTTTAAAAGTTCTATAACATCGTTATTACTCCAACATGATTTAATATAACTTTATAAATCATTTTTAATCACATTTAATTCTGATTTCAATTATTTACCCAATTTCAGGTATTAAATTAATAATTTAATCGCCCAATTAAATCACTATATCGAAATTAAATTAATTCGACTTCAAAATCTTACTTATTAATATTTAAAATTAATTAAATATACGAATTTCAAATGATGGAAATTCTCGGTCGTTACAATAAACCACATTCGTAGATTTATAAAAATACGGGGAATGGTTATTTTAGGAAAGGGACTGATTCTATTTTGGAGAAATAGGAAGCGGGAAGAAACCGGGAAATGTGGAATGATGTTTTATAAAATAGAAATGGTAATTTTGAACACTGTTGTATAAATATGAAAATGGATTGGTAATCGAAATGTATTTTGGAAATAAATGATATTTATAAAGAAATAGATTTGTAAATAGAAATTTATAAATAAAGAGATTTTATAAAGAGGAAGTTATTAAATTGAAAAGGATTTATAAATGTAGTTTTATAAATTTGGAAATGATTTATACTAAGAATTAAATATGGATTCTTATAAAGGGAATATATTCACGGTTTAAAGTGAATAATCTTTTGAAAGAAATGGTTTTGAAAGTAATGTTTTTAAAAGGGAGCAAAATGATTTTTAAGGCGATTTTAAAATGTGTTAAGTGACGAAAACACAAATTTCAACATTTATTGTTGTAATAGATGTTTTCGTGAAAAGTAAGGAAGGCATGGACTATAACACTGCTGTTATAGTAAATGTTTTCCGAAAGAAATGGTTTATATAGTACACGAGATTTAATTAGATATATTGTATATTTTGGTATTAATATTCGATATGGGTAACTTTTATCTATTTTGAAGTAAAGAACGTTGTTATGTCAAGGTCTGAGAGCTAATGATACCCCAACTTGATTTGCTTCATTGTTAACTAATAAATAGTTGAAGTTCGATATCGAAGATTAAATTAAGTATAGTTAGTTGAATCCCTATACTAGTGTTTTGGGTTGTCGTAACGATGTTTTACGCAACATTCGTTTTGACACAATAAAGTGTGTTTTGGAAAAATAAGATGTTTTCTCCAAAGGACCTTAAATATACTTATTTTGATTTATGTATATTGAGATATTTTCTAAGTGTAGAAAATGAAATGGTTAGTGAACATACTTATAAACGTTGAGATACGTATATGGAAATGTTTTCCAAATATCGTAAGATTGAAAGTGGTTTTGAGAATATATCTTTGTAAGATATTTTTTGATAAATATTGCGAAAGTAATTTAATTAATATAAGATTAATTAAAGAGGCCCAGTGTTGGTTGGTGCTTAACTAGTAGTATTTCCATTTGAAAATAAGTCTTTGGATGAATGTTTGTTCCTTTGATAGTTAAAAAACCGACTATCAAAGTATCAGCCAATTTCAAACTATCGTTGTTAGTTCGAAGAGATTGGAATTAGGTTTATTATCCGAAACCACTTCGAATTGGCATAAGCGTTGCAAATTGGAATATGTTGAAGATAGCCAAAGAAGGAGTGAAATGCAAGGGCTATTTCTCTATTTTCCTAGGGAGGGATTCCCCGTAATGGATGAAATAGAAAATAGTGTCTTCGGTTTCATTCAGTCCCAGAACGAACTTGTATGGATGAATGCTAGCGTTGCATTGATGCCTGGAGAGCAGTGTTAGCATTCCAAGTTGGTTTGCTATATAAAAGGTAAACGTAGCCTCAAGCCTCACCAACTGAGAAATGACTAAAACTGGGCATGCAGCAGGGTTAAGTGGGTCGCTCCCATTAGGGTATGTCATCATCTTTCTAGATTACCCTATTTTTATGGATTTGGTTGTGCATGAGAGATCTCGATTAAGGTTGGAAGACCGGGATGAGGACATATTCGATACTACTAGTCAAGTGGTAGGTGGTCATGTGTGGCAGGGTACAAGATGTTCTTGTCAGACCTAGGTGCATTGATCTGGAGATGTACCATCAGAGGTAGTTCCTTACCTGGTCATAGTATGGAATCCATTCTCTAATACATGCCTTTACGGTTTTAGTTGTATACCTATTATGCTGGAATTTAATTAATGTAACAATTTCGGCTAAGATTAATAAGTATTTGTATTTAGACACTATTATAATATTAGAGAATTTCATATAAAATGTTTTGGTTATCATAAGGTAACACCCGTTCGTGTTTATGTGCAGCGTGGTCTTACGAGATACCTTTTTATTTCAAAGATTTTTATATATAGCCTTAAAATCCAGTTGGGTGTGTTTTCTCACGCTGGTTTTCCAGATTGACTTGGGTGTAATTTTATTATAATGCTCGGGTTAGACTGAGTATGTTACATATTAGTTTGCATGCTTGGAGCTTCAAGGGACAAGTTGAAGGGCCAAAGATGCTTTCACGTAGATGGTTATGTTGCCGATGTATTCGTTGTTGTGATATCAAAAATTGTGAGGATAGGTTGTTAAAACTGTGTAGGCTATAATATGTTAGTATACTCTGATTGATGTTTATATATACACATATTACAATTTTGCTTTTGTGTAAAGTTTTGTGGTATATTACAGATTATTCATTCCGCTGTGAGATTCTATGTTATTATTTTTCTTCTTATCTTCTTCCTTCTTTCTTTTCCCCTAAACAATCAGGTTTCCCGGCATTCGTTTTCTCGACATGTAATACAGTGGACGTATTAGTGTCGATTTTCGAGGGCCGAAAATCCCAGTCGTTACAATTTTCCTACGTTTTCGAAAGGCAAGGTTTAAATGGTTTTAAAGGTGGATGTCATATATTTTAAAGCTTTTAAAGGAAATGATTTTTATTGGTTTCGAAGGAGTTGCCTTCAATATTTTCGAAAGGGGTACTTTCAAAGGTTTCGAAAGGGTTTTTCAATGGTTTCGAAGGGGTTACCATCAATGATTTCGAAAGAGTTGTTTAAAGGATTTAAACATAGGTTTTGAATATAGTGAATAGGCAGATAGCCTAAGTGTTTTAAGTTATAAAGGACTTTAACTTATTCTAAAGGATAGGCAATCCTTATTGAACATCATCAATATTTTGAGTAAAGTATATATAACATGGCAAAATAGCTTAGATTAAAGCTAAAGATATATTTTCCTTGTATATGTATGATTTGATGGACTAAATCATCTTGAAAAGGTTTTCAAGGAAAATTTAAAGGGTAGTTAACCCAAAGAAAATCATGGGAAATTAGCTCATTTAAATTCGGACAGTTAGTCCATTATGAGGGCAGTCAGCCCAGAGGACAGTTAGTCCAGTTAAGGGCAGTTACCCCAGTTATGAATAGTTAGTTCATTTGTTAGCATAACGGACCTTACTACTTCTTAAGGATAGTTAGTCCACTTTTTACCTGTTTTATGGACAGATGGTCCATTATTTAGCATAAAGGATATTGATATTTTGGTATAATCAGATTTAGGACAGTTAGTCCAGTAGAGAGTAGTTAGCTCAGATTTCGGACAGTTAGTCCATTTATTTTCTGTTTTTAGCATAATGGATCTTGCTATATTATTATTATAATCAGTTGATTAATCAGTTTGGTTGCAGGAAAGGATTTGCAAAATATATGTTTTGAAAAGGGATATTAGTGAGGGGAAACCCATTCGGCTAAGCGGCGTGGTCTCACTAAATATCAGTAAACAAAGATGTAACAGAAACTATTCATACCAGACCTTATGTCTGACTCGAAGTTTTTGTTTCCCCTTAAACTTTCGGGTGCTCAAAATTTGATTTAAGTAGGCTGAGGGTTTAGGTTTTCAAGTTTTAGCAGATATTGGAGAATAAAGCATCTGAAGATGAGCATGTGATTGACGGATAGCTAAATTAGGAATTATGTTTTTGTTTGTTTTCACTTTGTATTAAAACAGATACGTCTATATTGCTTTGATCATCTAAGGGAGCATCTTCATATGTCGCTCTTGGCATATTATTGTAAATTATATTTGATCATTGCCTAGGAATATGTTTGGGGATTTTTGTAACTTGGATATGATTTTTATTTGAAATGTAATCTTTGAAATGATTGTTTTTGAGAATCTGTGATTTTGTTCATATTCAAGTAATTCTGATATATGGATACCATTAGCATAGCCATATTTCGTCACCAAAAGTTAATACTATGGATGACTGCAGCATCCGTAGTGCTTAGCTTTTGGCCTCCAGATATGAGATGTTACATTGGTAATGGTTCGAATCTTGTTGAGAATGAAATAAAATTTTATTTTGTTGTGGATGATACGAATTTGGAGCTTTTTGAGAATTATATCGATTTCGACCATGTTTAGAATTGAATGTATTCTGATTGAATTGAGTCGAATTCTAATTATCCGATCTGAGTTGAGATAGAAATCTAGGAGATAAAGATTTTTGAGATTTTCCTTTTTTATTTTCCAACATTAATGAGATTGTTTGAAGGTAATTTGTTGATGGGAATAAGAAATGTAAAATAAATGGTGCAAATAAAATTTTGTAATTGGTAAATTATATAGATGGGGAAGGAGAGGGATAGGCAACGACCATTTACATGATTGTTGCCACTAAGCCGGCTATAATATAGCCAGCTTAGTGGCAACGGTAATGTAAACGGCCATTGCCAAATTGAACGCTTAGTTGTCCATAATAAAGCCGGCTAAGCTGGCCGGCTAAGCATTCAACCATCTAGGTTTCTTTGGCAACTTTCCTGGTTGCCAAAGCAACCCAGAAGAGCACAACCGACCCCTTATTGGGGGTGGGTTGCTTCCCAATCGACACTCGGTTGGGAATGCTCTTACAACATAGAAGGTGGATCGATCGTAGAAGCACCCATCGAAATTTTGGTTGGTCCATTTAAATGACCCTTATGTTGCTTTCTTACATCACATTCATAATCCCGGAAAAATATGTGTGATCATAATTAAATATTCATAATGCGAATCATTATTTTGACCATACATTCATATCGCTACAAGAAAAAACACTATTAATAGCATACACAATCATTGATAAATAACATTTCAAATATAGTCGCTATTAATCCCCATATTAACAAAATAAAATGAAAATACAAACGCTGTGTATGGAACTCTTACCAAACTCCAAAGGCGGACAAAATTTCATTTTAGCGGTCGAAGTTTTACTAATTATTTCATCCCATCTGCTAGAGATATCGAAACCCTAAAAATCATTCTTCAGCTTCGAATAATATTATTCTTATTTCTATTTATTTTTAAATCAATTTACTTCCCACTCATCAGATTTATGATTATCCCAAAAATTTTTCCCTTCGATAATTTATTCTCTATGAATCTCGCCTCCGTTTCTTATAAAACCTAGAGTGATGTCTAATCTAGGGGATCACGCTATAGTTATTGCAGAGCTCAATGCTGGCTTTTCGGCTGGAGTGTTACCTCAGTAAAGAAAGGAGCTGGTTCGATATTCATTGGCCAAATTTGATGCATTATCATCTAGATTCATTATAGAGCTCTATTTAGGGTTAATGAAGGGGATAATTATGCTCGGTTAGTGATTTTTATTTTGTCTTGTTTGACTATGTCATGTTTACAGCAAGCCTTACATTTGTCACATCCTACATTATTTTCCTTATGCTCGGTTAGGCATAAATTTGGTGCATCCAGTTGTATATTTATATTTTTAATGAGAATTTATGTTTTTGTTTTCAATGGATGTAATTCCAATCTTGCTTATTGCCATTTATTGTTTTATGAGATTGATATTAGGATTGGTGATCTTTAGAAACTAATGATTGCATTAAAAACTTTTTTATAATTGCGCCATACATTATGTGAGTTTAATCATGAACCATTCACATGTTCATATACCTAACTTACAAGTTGAAAGCCTACTGGAGCTATTATGTTAATCAATTTCATCTATTTACCATGCTATATCATTTGCACTTATACTTGATTAACATGTTTGATCCCATCGTAGTTGCATGTTTTGTGTATGTTTTCAATGTTAAATTACCTTAAAGTTAAGGAATAATAACCTCCTAATTTTCATATTGTTATTTTCCTATAGGATTAATATTTATTTTTATTTTGTGAAGTATTTCGGCAACCACATTGATGAATGGATCATAGAAACATAATCATTAATAAAAATTGTTAGCCAAAAGTGAAAATAATGTTGGATTGATGATGCTCAATTAGAACCAATTTAAGTTAAAGGATAAGCCAAGGTAAGAAGATTATATTTTTATGTATGATTATTGTTTTGATATGATGAGATTGATGATTGTCCTTCTGATTATTTGAAGTTAAATTTAACTTTGTATATTTTATTTGAATTTCTTTAGCCACATAATTTCCATAGAAACAACAAGAATATCCTAAATTAGCTGCAACTACCTTTTGCCCATCACAAGTAGTGGGAGAAGGTGTTGTTTTGCTTTCTGAATTAATAAATTTAAATAAAACACGGTAAGGTTTTTAAACTAGGGAACTAAGATTATTTTTGATCTGCTCAATACTGCTTTTTAGATCTAATAATCCAGTAGTTTCTGAAGTTGTCATTTTGTAATATAAGCATAAATAAGTTCTAACCTAGCTTGCAAACAATCCTTCTTGATGGTATAACAATGATGTTTGAAGTGTGTTCTAATGAGGAATACTTTTGATATTTTCTCTGGCAACGAAGTATTTTAATATACTACCAAATTCAAATTGAAAATTTAATTTTTGTGAGACAAAAAAGAAAAAGTGAATGACCTTGAACTCTGTGATTAATCTTTGGAACCATCATGCTTATATTTAGCAGCTTTATTTGCATTTATACATTTAGTATTTTACTTATTTTACTCTTTCTTTCGATCAGTTTCATTATTCTTTCATAAAACTATATGCCAAACCAAAATATGATTAAGTTCATTAATTTATTATTTTTCAACAATATTTTTTGCACATGTGTTTTCTAATTACAAGTTACTAAAATTTCTATATATACACATCAGACTAGCCTATTAAATAGTACACATTTTTATCGATTTATGTAGGTTTCATAGGGGTAGATGATCCATATGCACCCCCTTTGAATTGTGAGGTAAGTGAGTACTTCACTTATTCAATGCAAAACGTTGCATTGCTGCTGAAAAACATGGCTTTGCAGTAGAAAGCTTGTTATGTATATTCCTGATAAATAATGCATGTGCAAGGATGGAAAAGTATGTTAGTTGAAGAGTAGCAAGGCATGTTAGCTGAACTTTGCGTGGAAACAATGTGCATGGAAACAATTGGGCAAGTTGGTTGAAAAGTGCATGTTGGAAGAAAAAAATACAGTAATGATGAATGCACATACTGGCAGAAGATGGGGCAGAATGCTGCTACAGGATGAAGATGCAAATGAAGAGTAGTGTGATGTTGAATGTATAGTTGAAGATGGGACAGTGTGATGCTCGTACATTATGTGGTATTGATACAGATCAGTGCTTACTCGCAACATGTAGACAGGGGCATGTATGAATAGTGAGCTAAAATAGACACAATTTATTTTATTATTATATTAAAAACTTTAGGCAGATTAACATGAAAATCGTCTTAGTTAAATTTGAATTAGATTGGGTACTAACAGTATAAAGATTGAGAAAATGAGACTGCACACTTATGATAATAAAACAAATACTAATATAACTGTTTTCTATACTATTCATTGGCCATAGCATATATATAATAATGCTTAATAGTAAAGATTTTTGCTTTTGACCCATGAGTGGTTGAGTTCCTGTCCAAGGTCACCGGAACTGCCATCGACTGGGTTGGAATGAAGGTTGATTCTTCTTTCAATTTTGTTTCTATGCATTCTTTGAGGTCATTGGAGCTGCCATCTAGTATAGGTGTTCATATTTGCATTTTGAACTATAACATAGGACACTAATTTATTGAAGTACTTCTAGCTTGCTTTCTATATTATTTAATGGAGCAGCACACCATTAATAGCATGTATAATAACCTATTTTTGAACTTCCATTTCAAGCAAGTCCTTCTATTTGCATTAGACTAGGACACATATAGATAAATAATTTATATTCATTATTGGATTTGATTTGTTAACATGTTGTTCTTTTTATGAAATTGATAGTGACAATAACCTGTGCAATAGTCAATATATTTGCTGACCTTTACCCTTAATTCTGAGTTAGTATTTTGAATACCCTATTTTTGCTACTAAGTATACCTGATAATTTGAAATCCTTCCACTTGTGCATACCATTTTCCATATAATGAGGAAATCATTGTAACTTTGGCTTTTCTTAACTGTTTTTTTGTTCACAGTTTAGTTGTTAGTGCCGCATTTGCATTTTTCCTAACTTTACAAAGAATGTACTCCTTTTAATTTTTTTAAATGTTTCTCTTTTATACAAACTACCAAAAATATCCTTTATGCATAATGGGGCAATGGAGACCGAGGTTTTTCCATTTTCATTCCGTTTGAGAATTTTTAAAATTCTGTTCTATTTGCAGGTTGCAAATTTGGTACTTATAAGCCGTTATTTTTCTATGTTAACACTTTATAACCTAATGAAGCTATATGTACCCAAATCTGATAAATGAAATCTGCAAGTAAGGTTTTTTACTGGTATAATCGAAATTAGATTTTTATTCAAATTCTGTCCTGGTCCAAGCTCAAACTGTACCAGAAAGTCCAGAATTCCAGTATGCTGCTGGATTTTAAATTTTTGGGGATGACATATGTACTGTTTTGAGCCAATTTCAGCATAATACCAATTATTTTATAGATAATAATACTACAGATATCATAGGAGTTACTATGTAAGAAAGTATATCGATCTTCTACTAATCTTTCATATTCCTCACTTGATCATAGTACTAACACCTATTTGTTAACAATTGCATGGTAATCAAATTGGTTCGCACATTAGTTAGGATGGTTTGCTAGATTAATAGTTATTTATGATTGTTGCTGCAGTGCTACAATGTATCAAATGCAAATGACAAAAGAAATTAAATCAAGACTTGTTATTACACAATTTACTGTCATCCATGTGAAACTACATCTTGGAAATTTTCATGCTTAATTATAAGTTAATCGCACAAAATGTATATCTGTATGGCATCTTGACATCTGTTAATCATCTCCTGCATATTCCAGTTTTTCCCATCCAACATGACTCCAGAATCCAACTGTTATCTATAGCAAAATCTAAATATATTTATACTTGGATCATCTATTAGACTTATTGCTTCACAGCTTACATGAATAAAATGAATTCCATCTCTTTTTTGTCATAGGTAGGTCAAGCAGGATACATGGAAGTATTAACATGGGTTTTATGTTCACATGAAGAGAACTTTGAGTTACTTAGGCGATAACATACTAGTGATAAAGCAATGGTTGTCGCCAATCCTCATTCATCTGATTTTCAGGTTATGTACACTTTATTTTACTCATTGTTTTGTCAGTTCTGAAAAATGGTAAAGTAGTATTTTTTTGGGTGGTTTGTTTTCATCCTCGAATACGGATACTTCAGGAATGTTTAAATTAATTAATGCATCTGTTGTTAGATATCTTTATTATCAGATTATCTTAACCTACTAGCAACTTTTAAAAGTAAGTGAAGAAAACTTAGTACTTTTTTTAGGGTGCCCTTTGTACATACATACATACATACATACATATATATATAACATAATAAGAGTTCACTAAATGTCTGATCTACACAATAATTTGGTAATTGTTGACAGTCGCCTTAGCTGATTTCTGAAAGTGTACGTGTAGTACTAAGGATCGTGTAATATGGTATATAAATGCGGAAACTGGTAATAACAGTAAAGTAAAAATTAAAGTAAGCACACCAGGAATTTTTATACTGGTTCGAACTTCCCGTTCTACGTCCAGTCTCAGAATACCCTCTGGATTTAAACTAAACCCCTCACTTAACCCGGAGGAATATGTATACGACACCTGAGCAGCCGAACAGGAATTTTTCCGCCTCAACAGCCGAAGAGGACTTCAACTTAATACAAAATGTTTGTTGACGAATGTGTTCTAAATAACACTGATAGTCTTTTGATAGTACAATTTTCCTATAATCAAATCCTCAAGAGTATGTATGTGTGTGAAGATTTAGAAGGAAGATAATCACGTAGAATCGAAGTATATATGAATTAAAACAAGGATTCTAGTGATATTAATTAAGAATGAAAACTTTTATTTGCAGAAATGAATAGAGATTAGATTTCAGAAATATAAACAAGAATCGGTGATTGTAGAAGTGAATTGAATATGTTTATATAGTTGTAGAAGAGTTGTAATCATTTATGAAGAGTTTTAGTTAACAGTTGTGTCCATACCTCTTGAAATAGAGGACATTCCTCTTCATGAAATGATCGCATCTCTTCAGTAAACTAGCCATTATTCTCTGGTCGGTCGACCGGAAAACCTGGCCGGTCAGCTGAGTTTGAAAATGTATACAAAACAGAAAGTAGCTGTGCACATGATACAGGGTCGGTCGACCGAGGATCCTGGTCGGTCGGCCGACCTGGTGTTATTTGCACAGTGAACACAGTTTTAATATAAAATGTTTTGTGTGCGTGTGTGACTATTTGAGGAATGATTTTAACAATATTCTAAGACTCAATAAAATAAAATATCCATACTAATCTCTAGATTGTAGTATTGTCTCCTTTGTAGTGCACAATATGCACTTATTCTCTTTTTGTCGCTTTCATATAGTATTCTCGTCGTATGATCTCTGAAGCTTGTGTCATGAATCAAAACTCATGAATCAACATTCTCCCCCTTTTTGATTGATGACAATACTTATGTGACGAAGTAATATTGACATATATATTATAATTCTCCTCTTGAATATATGGCGACTTTTCTGCAAAAATTCGTTAGTTTGCATACATTTCTTCCCCTTTGTCATCGACAAAAAGGAATACTTATAACATATTAAAGTAATGCGAAACATTTAAATTTACATAGTACATATTTAAGCCTAAATAGAAATAATTTAAAGATGTTTGCTTAGTACATAACAATAATTAAGAAAAAAAATAGAGTGCAAGAACAGAAATTCTTGAAAGTAAATAAATTGTAAAATACTACAATTAATCCTCATCATCGCCGGTATCCCACTCTTCTGGACGAATATTTTCATCGAGAGGAGCCGGTTCCTTACCCCGTCTTTGAGTGGTAGGTGCAGGAGTTGCCGATGTGCTGGAACTTGTGTTATCGGATGTAGACCAAGAGAAATTTGGTGCTGGTCTTTTTCCAGGAGCAACAAATGAAGCACCGGCTTCAGAAGTACATGATAAGGCATCCCATAAATTTACGAAGAAGCCTTTGATCTTCTTGAAACGCCCATTAATTTTTCGAAGGCGAGAATCCAAAGCTAGTTGATTTTGAGCCAAAATATCAATGGCAGCCGCTGTGCTAGTACCGGGAGGTGGTCGTTGAATTGAGGTTTGACGAGTTATACGTTCTGTAGAATGAGTGGATGGTTGAGGTGTAGAATAGCTGCGACGTAGTTGTTCTCGCGGAGTAGTACGCCATTGCTGAAAAGTTGTAATTTGGGACGGTGCATCGGGTAACTTCATTAGTTTTATGGTTCGTGAGTCAAAGGTACGAACTTTGGATGTTTCGGATTCCGGAGCATGGGTGACAAAGTTATTAATCAACCGCATTATGTATTCTCCATAATAAATATGGAGCATCTTTCCTTGGTTGAAAGTAAGGAATTCATCCATAAGAAGTTGTGTCCAATTTACTCGAATATTTTCACACATAGCATATAACGCCTTGAAGTTTTCAGGATATACTAAGTGGTATGACCCTCCTCTTGGAACAATAGACTTCATCATGAATCGATGAAAGAGTCGGGCTTTAGGTCGGAGGGATGAAGTTTGCCTTAAATCGGTAGCGTCATCTTCAAAAAATAGATGACTTAGACGGTCACGAGTCGATGTATTACAATCTACATCATGTAAAGAAATTCCACCCGGTCGAGCATTTAAAATGTGGTTAATTCGATCAATGGATAGAAATATCGAAGTGCCACACACCGATGTCCAAACACAATTTTTAGTGTTTCTTGGTGGATTTACGAGGTTGAGATTTGCTAAAAATAACTTGACCATTATATGATTAATTTTCAAGTTATTTTTCCTATGGTCTAGAAATGTATCAAGACCACTTTCAAGGGCGACATTTTCAATACCGTAGGAGGTAAAATCAGGATAACTTACGAATGATTCCTCAAAAATTTTGGCATCTTGAAGCCTTATCCATCTCTCTAAAGCTTTGTCACTTACTAGCCAAGAAGCAATTTGAGAGTCTACAGGAGTTGATGAAGATGATCCAGCAGTAGTCTTAGATTTCTTCTTAGGGGCCATTTTTTCTTTGAAGAATTTGAAAAAGTTTGGGGATGTTGTAATGGGGGCTAGGGTTAAAATCTGTTTTGGGAGAGTAAAAGTGAAGAGGTAAGATGAAAAAAGTGAATGGATGGGTTAAAATATGTAGGCAATTTCACCAGAATTATCACGCTCGGTCGACTGATAGACCTGGGTCGGTCGACCGACTTGAGGTTCAAAAACTTTTGGGAAGAGCTTCGGTCGACTGGTGCAGGGTACTCGGTTGACCGACTAAAAAACTGATTGTTTCTTCTTCGGGATACAGGGTCGGCTGACCGACTCAGATAATTCGGTCGACCGACCTGGCAGAAAATTGTTTTTAAAACATCTCGGGATTAATTCGGCTGACCGATTCAGGCTCTTCGGTCGACCGAGTTATGTGAAACAACCAAATTTCTGCTGTTTTTCAATAGAAAATTATGGAAATATAAATTATATTATTACATTATTTATATCTATACATCTTATTGAAAATAATAACATATATATTATTAAATTATAGCCATGGTTCATCAGCATCTACGTTCCCATGAATTTGGAGACGGAACATTTTCTACCGGTGACCATATTGGAGCTATTGGAGTTTGAACATGGTCTGAAGGAGATGGAGTTCTGTAAGAGGGTTCAGCAACATCATCCTTCTTAGATGAACAAATTTTCATGGCAATCTTTTCAAGAAAACTTAAACGTCTTGCCGTGACTTTTTGTTCGTAATAGAGTTCCCGTTGCATATTCATTTGCTGTTGTTGGTAGTGATGTATTTCATCAATCTTTTGTTTGGTTGATGGAGATACTACCATTGCATTTTTCCCTTTCTTTTTATCAGGTGTATAGCCTGTATGGGAGTCTTCCGATGGTTTCCACCTGTGTCGGGGGTCATTATCTGGAGAGGAGAATTCTAGAACACGGTTAGGCATTGGAAAAGTAGGATATGGACCATTTTCGGGGATGCGATTAGAACAGCCGTCGTCCGGAGATGTGTATGAAAGATGAGAATTTTCAGAATTGTAGACGTCATTGTTAGAAGACATTTTTGTTTCAAGTTTTGTTTTGTAAGAAGATTTTTGTATTATATGTTCTATTCAATAAACATAGTAAATATATATAACCATTTATTTTCTAAAAAAATAGTGGTTTAAAACAAATTTTAATTTTAATCACAGAACTTTTTAAACAAAAACTGTTTGTAATTGTATGATATATAATGCTTTAGAGTCAAAAATAGTTTGTTTTGAAATTAAGGTTAATGGTACAGATTGTAAATAGAGCTGGAACAAGAAACACCCATAGCTCAAGTGGCTATAATACAACATCTAACATATAAGTCAAAGGTCATGAGTTCGAGTTCCGCTTTGGTCAGAAATAAAATAATTTTTGTTTTTCCATATTTTTGCATATTTTTATTCATAAGTCTTTAAACGACATTATACCTAAATCACGTCTTAGTTTTATAAAAGTATTTTCATTTAGCGGTTTAGTAAAAATGTCAGCTATTTGATTTTCAGTGTTGATAAATTCTAGATTTATTAATCCTTTTTCCAAACAATCACGAAGAAAGTGATGACGAATATCAATGTGTTTTGTTCATGAGTGATTGACCGGATTTTTAGAAAGATTTATTGCACTAGTATTATCACAATAAATTATTGATTTTTCAAGATGACAATTAAAATCTTGTAGTGTCTGTTTCATATATACGACTTGTGCACATGCCAAAGCAGCAGATATATATTCTGCTTCACACGTTGATAAAGAACCACAGTTTTGTTTCTTACTAAACCAAGAAACTAAGGAACGTCCAATGAAGTGACACGTTCCGCTCGTACCTTTTCGATCCGTCCGACTTCCTCCAAAATCAGCATCACTATAGGAAACTAATTCGAAAGGACATTCTTTCGGATAAAATAGTCCGAAATCTTTGGTTTTAGTTAGATAACGAATAATGCGTTTAACTGCTCTCATATGTGATTCTTTGGGATTTGCTTGAAATCGAGCACATAAACAAACACTCATCATAATATCGGGTCGACTCGCTGTTAAATAAAGTAAAGAACCTATCATACTACGATATAACTTTTGATCAACACTTTTGCCATCTTCATCTCTATCGAGATGAATCGTTGTACTCATAGGAGTTGGTTTGGCAGCAGTGTTTTCCAGACCAAAACGTTTGATTAAATTATAACAATATTTTTCTTGATTAATAAAAATTCCATTTTCAATTTGTTTAATTTGTAATCCAAGAAAATATGACAATTCTCCCATATGAGACATTTCAAATTCATTTGTCATTATAGTTGAAAATTCTTGACATAGTTTTTCATTTTGAGTAGATTCATCATCAGAATCAATAGTAACACTTGGATTTATATTTTTAAAATTTTTGTTGAAAGAAACATGTAAACTTTCTTCAATAATTTGAGTTCGTTTATTATAAATTCGATAAGCCTTGCTTCGTTCCGAATATCCAACGAATATTCCTTCATCGAATTTTGGATCGAATTTGCCTAGTTGATCTTTAGTATTTAAAATAAAACATTTGGAACCAAAAACTTTTAGATATGAAATATTTAGTTTTCTTCCATTTAGAAGTTCATATGGGGTATTTTTAGTTAATGGTCGAATAGAAACGCGATTCAGTACATAACAAGCAGTAGCTACAGCTTCTGCCCAAAAATGTTTCGATAAAGTTGTTCCATTTAGTAAAGTTCTTGCACATTCTTGTAACGTTCTATTTTTCCTTTCTACAACTCCATTTTGTTGTGGTGTTCTAGGAAACGAAAAATTGTGGTTAATACCTTTCTTGTTACAAAATTGTTCAAAAACTTCATTCTCAAATTCGCCTCCATGATCACTTCTTATATTTTTAATTTTCAATGTTTTAATATTTTGAATTCTTTTAACAAAAACTTTAAAATTATCAAAAGTATCACTTTTATTTTTCAAAAAGAAAATCCAAGTATATCTAGAGAAATCATCTACAATAATAAAAACATATCTATTATGATTAATAGACTGCACTTGAGTTGGACCAAAAAGATCCATGTGTAAAAGTTCAAGTGGTTGTTCTGTAGATATTACTTTCTTTGATTTAAAAGAAGATTTTGTTAATTTTCCTAATTTACATGCATCACAAAATATGTTAGTTTCGAATTTTATATTGGGTAAACCTTTAACTAATTTATTTTTAGCTAGTTTATTGATGGTATTAAAATTGATGTGACAAAATCTTTTGTGCCAAAGACAAGAATCGTTTTCTTTAGCCACTAGACACAGATTTGAATTATTATTAACGTTCATATTTAAGATGTAAATATTTTTATCTCTTTTTCCTTCGAAAATAATGTTATGATTTTTATCAAAAATGTTACATTTATTTTCTGAAAAAGTTATATTAAAACCTTTATCGCAAAGTTGACTAATACTTAATAAATTATGTTTTAAATTTTAACTAATAAAACATCAGTAATGAGAGGTAAATTAGATATACCGTTGCTATTGACATTACCTTTGCCGATGATATATCCTTTTGAGTTATCTCCAAAGGTGACTGCTCCTCCATTTGAGTATATAATGTTTGACAACATTTCTTTGTTTCCAGTCATATGTTTTGAGCAACCGCTATCTAAAATCCATTTTCCTCTCTTCTTATGTGGTACCTGCAAAAAGTTTATAAAAAGTTGGTACCCAATCTTTTTAGGGTCCTAAGAGTTAGATTTTAGGAAGCCAAACCCATACGGGTTCAGAATTCCCTTTATAAACATAATTTTGGTTATTATGAACAGTTTCCATAAAAATTTTGATATGTTTATTCCTTATCAATATATTATTTGTTTTTGGAATCCATATCTTAATAGTTTTAGTATTTGAATAAACTGTTTTCTTAATATCTTTCTTAATTTTATTATTAATTTTACTTTTAGCAAAATTATTTTGTTTCTTAAATCCTAGTCCAGATTTATTGTTAGAGGATTGAGAGTTTTCTAGTATACTAGAAAGATTTTCTCTTCCTTTATTGAAACTAGAAACATTTTTAGAAATATCATCAAATTTTATTTTCAGACTAGATTTTTCTAACTCTAAATCCTTAATCTTAGATATTAAATTATTATTTTCGAAAAGTGAAATATCATTTTTATTTTTCTGAATTTCTAGTTCTTTAGATATTGACGTAATTTGAGAAGATAAGTTAGAATTCGATTGTTGAGAAATTTCAAGTTCTTCTTCCAATATTATCTTCTCATCTTTTAACATATTTACTTCTAAAACTGTTCTATCTAACTTTCTTTGCAATTCTTTATTTTTCTTTTTAAGTTGTTTTGTTAAATTTACTAATTCAGAATTTATTTCAATTAAATCTTCAAAAGTAAAATCACTTACATCGTCTGACGAAGCCATGAAACATACATTTGCTTGTTCATTATCACTTTCACTCTCTGATGAGGATGATGAGTCAGTGTCGTCCCAAGTGACTGAAAAAGCCTTTCGTTTGGTTTTATCCTTCTTGGAGTTATTCTTTTTACGATCTGGACAATCCTTCTTCATGTGTCCTTTCTTGTGACATTCATAACATTCCATTGTTGAAGATGATGGTTTGCTGCTATTGGAATTGTTGTTGGAATTATTTTTGTTTCCCTTGAATTTGTTTCTGTTGAATTTCAAAAACTTTTTGAAATTTTTAGCGATCATTGCCATATCTTCATTATCTGAGTCGGAATCATCTTTTTCTGCTTGGAATGCCACATTTTTCTTTTCTTGTGCACCATTTCATTTTGCCTGCAAATTTACTTCGTAGACATTAAATTACCTATCAATTCTTCTGGTTTTAATGTTGACAAATCAGTCGCTTCTTCAATAGCTAGGACTTTTCGTTCCCATTCGTCCGTTAAAGAATTTAAGATTTTTGTAACAACATCAAAATCAGTAAACTTTTGTTCTAGTGATAATAAAGCATGATAAATATCCTGAAATCTAGAGTACATGTCATTTATAGATTCATTTGGCCTCATTTTAAAATTTTCAAATTGATGTTTCAACATAGAAATTTTGCTTAATTTAACTTTGTTCGTTCCTTCATGTAAAACTTTAAGAGTTCTCCAAATTTCATAACCGGAAGTGCACATGCTAACTCTATTGAATTCATTTCTATCTAATGCACAAAATAAAATATTCATAGCCTTAGCATTTGATGTAGCATCTAGTTTTTGTGTGTTACTCCCAAGTTGAGTATTCTCCAGTAGGAGTTGTGTACTCACTTTGTATAATATTCCAGATATCAAATCCACTTGATTGCATATAAATTCTCATTCTAGTTGACCAATAATTGTAATTTATACCATTGAAAAGTGGAGGTCGTGATGTCGATTGACCAATAATTAGTGTGAGTGTTAACATCGTTAATTTGTGTGGTTGCCATATTACTAGAAATAAATATCAAATAACTTTGTGATGGTTATAGGATGACCTTGCTCTTATACCAAATGAAAGTGTACGTGTAGTACTAAGGATCGTGTAATATGGTATATAAATGCGGAAACTGGTAATAACAGTAAAGTAAAAATTAAAGTAAGCACACCAGGAATTTTTATACTGGTTCGAACTTCCCGTTCTACGTCCAGTCCCAGAATACCCTCTGGATTTAAACTAAACCCCTCACTTAACCCGGAGGAATAGGTATACGACACCTGAGCAACCGAACAGGAATTTTTCCGCCTCAACAGCCGAAGAGGACTTCAACTTAATACAAAATGTTTGTTGACGAATGTGTTCTAAATAACACTGATAGTCTTTTGATAGTACAATTTTCCTATAATCAAATCCTCAAGAGTATGTATGTGTGTGAAGATTTAGAAGGAAGATAATCACGTAGAATCGAAGTATATATGAATTAAAACAAGGATTCTAGTGATATTAATTAAGAATGAAAACATTTATTTGCAGAAATGAATAGAGATTAGATTTCAGAAATATAAACAAGAATCGGTGATTGTAGAAGTGAATTGAATATGTTTATATAGTTGTAGAAGAGTTGTAATCTTTTATGAAGAGTTTTAGTTAACAGTTGTGTCCATACCTCTTGAAATAGAGGACATTCCTCTTCATGAAATGATCGTATCTCTTCAGTAAACTAGCCGTTATTCTCTGGTCGGTCGATCAGAAAACCTGGCCGGTCAGTTGAGTTTGAAAACGTATACAAAACAGAAAGTAGCTGTGCACATGATACAGGGTCGGTCGACCGAGGATCCTGGTCGGTCAGCCGACCTGGTGTTATTTGCACAGTGAACACAGTTTTAATATAAAATGTTTTGTGTGCGTGTGTGACTATTTGAGGAATGATTTTAACAATATTCTAAGACTCAATAAAATAAAATATCCATACTAATCTCTGGATTGTAGTATTGTCTCCTTTGTAGTGCACAATATGCACTTATTCTCTTTTTGTCGCTTTCATATAGTATTCTCGTCGTATGATCTCTGAAGCTTGTGTCATGAATCAAAACTCATGAATCAACAATTTCTTTAACATAACCGTTGTAAATCTTTAAACTCTTTTCTCCTATAAAGCAATTAGACAAAGACTGTTTATGATAGTATGCTTACTATTTTTGAAATTATATCTATAATCAGCAAAAAAAATTAGTTATGGTAAAACATACGAGACATTTAACATCGTTTTAACAGAAACTATAATCTACCACCATCTAACTTTTCCAATTCTATCTTGGTATCTTAAAAGCAAGGTTTGAGATTCAATATTTGTATTGATTACGGTCTTTGAATTTTTTTAAACCAAGAACTCCAAGATAATCATTTACTAACCTTGAAAATTTCAAAACTAGTGCCTCCAAGATGATCGAGATTTTGAGGTTTTACCCTTGTATTGTTCATTAACCAAACTCAAGAAATACATGGTTGTTTCACATCAAAATTCACCAAAATCATACTGAGAAAGTTGAAAATTTTAAATATCAGCGGAAACTTCAAATCATATTAAAAGACATTGAAGTCTCATACTGTAACGACCCCGAATTTTAATTATATTTAAATTGATAATTTAATTTATTTTTGGATTAAATTTGTGAAAATAATCAATGCGGTGATGCGAGTTTCCCCGAATTCAAGTATATTTTGTATAAATCATTTACATTTAAAAATACTATAAATATATGTATATATTTGATTTGAATTTAAATCTTAAATATTTGGGTTAGAGATTGAAATAGAAATGTATACAAGACTTGAAGATGAACAAGTAAACAAATACATATGAATGGTTTGCAATGTGAAAGTATATATATATATAGATAATAAATATAAGTATGAAAAGAAAACAAAACAGGTTGTACAAAAAGAAGATAATAAATGTATCAATGTGTGAATCAAGACAAAGTAAATTTATGAACAAAGAAAAAAAAAACTATTTATATTCAAGTATATGTAAAGGCTTGCAAAAGAAGATGGTTATATTAGAAATAAAAATACAAGTAGGGAAACATAAGAAGAACACATAAACAAGTATCTCCATATTCATTTGTACAGCCGAGATGCAAGGCAAGAAGTAAGGACTAAGCAATGGAAACAAATTGATAAGTATGTACACATGAAAACACAAAGGACATGCATTAAATGCTTGCCATATTTTGATCATTCGAAATATATATAAAAATAAATAAAAAAGAAACCATGTCAGCCCCTTAGTACAACAAAAGATATCACCTTGTACAAAGTATATCATCATGTATAATGGTCAGCCGAAGACAAGAAAACATCTCAAGCCACCATATTAAGAAAATATCTTTGTATTGTACAAAATAATAATATACCCTACTGTACAAAGATGATATCAACCTATACAACAACTCTTTTATATATATCAATATCAAGCTTCACATTTTCAGTCTCGTTCATTTTAAAAGCTGAAGAAAGAAAAAAAAATATAGAAGCACATATCATTAAAACTTTGGTATAAGCAACAATAAAAACAAATCAAACTAGAGAATCAAAGAGAAGGCTTTAACTTGCATTTTCAAAGACTGTTTCAAAAGGAGCTCTGGCATTTCTAAAACATGATTAAGGTGAGCAACTCCTATTTTTAGAAGCTTAACCTCTTTTGATTTCTTGATGCCTATGAGTAAACCTCTGATTTATTCAATTTATTTATTGTATGAATGCCTGAATGAATGATGAAAAGCTCTTGCCTGTAAATAAATTGATGTGCTTATATTTTCTTTTGCCTGGAAAGGTTATGTTCAGGATTTTCTCCCCTGTTCCACTAAGTCTCTGATTTACAGAGTAAACCATGGCAATTTCAAACCCATCTCTCTCTCTCATTTCTTCTGGAATTGGGTTATAAACAACTTTAAAAGTATTGTTTTAATCATACATCATGTTAAAAATTAATCAAAGCAAAGCAATATAGTTTTGCAGGAATATAAATTTTGCACAGTCACAATATAAGTTTTGCAGGAATTCGAATTCCATGGATTTTAATTTCAGTAATATTATTTGAACCCTCACTGCAAAATAAGATTTTTAAAACAAATATGAGGATTTTCAGTTGAGTGTGCAACGTGTAGTTCCAAATTGAACCAAATGTGATTTTTGATCAATTTCTGGAAATCAAAGAAATATTGAATGCTGAGATTATGTTTGAAGCTTGCTTAGACATAAATGGAGCCAGGAAAAATGCTAAAAAATTTATCGAATGCGTGAATTTTAGGGATGAAGCAAAGATAGGGTTTTGGGTTCATCGGTTCTAGGTTCTGTAAATTTTCGTTTTCGACGCCGTTGCCTGATCGAGTTCGTCGTGGTTCAACGGGAAGGTAGAGGGGACTACGGTGAAGGTTCTGGTAGGGGGACGTGGTCGCTGGTGGTCGAGATGGTCGGGACGAGGTGGTTTTGACGAACTAGGACATTGCAGTTTTTCGATCGAAAGACTCGATCTCGAAATTTGCTCGAGTTCAACGATCTGAGTTGTCGATGGGGTAGAGATGATCGTGGTTGACTTGCCGATGATCGCGATGGTGGCCGCAGGAGATCGGGGTACGTGTGCACGTGCACGCGAGAAATTCGTATATCTGGAAAAGGAGTTGGTTTAGGGAAGAAGGCTTGTCTCGGGTTAGGTCTCGTGCAAGTGGAGTTTCGACTCGAAGCAGGCAGGCGACCTTGTAGACTCGGGGGAAGATGGGTAGAAACCCGAGTGAATACTCGGGTAATACCAGGGGAAGTCTCGGGGTTTGTTTCCAGGAAGAGATTAAGCTTTAAATTTAAAATCAATAATGTAGAAAAATTTAATTAAAATCTTATAAGTTAAAAATAAATTGATTTTAAAGTTTAAGGAAGTTTTTCAAAATATTAATTAAGACAAATAATCTTTATTAATTGTTTAAAAAGGTTTATTAAGAAAAGTTAATTAATTTGTAATTTTAATTAACTAAGTGATAAAGATTTATCAATTTGAAATTTAAAGATGGGTTAGTTAGTAATTAAGTGCTTAACTAATTTGTAATTAAAAATTGTAAATTAGATAATTAAAGTTAATTAATTTACAATTAGTAGTTGGTTAAGATAATTGATTAAAGATTAATTAATTTTTGTGATTAATTATAGGTTAATTAACTTATTATTAATGGTTAATTAATAAAAAATTAAAGGATAATAAATCAAATGATTTGGAATTTATTTATGATTAATTAATCAGGATTAGTAATTTATTCATAAGAAATTTATCTGATTTAAATTTATCAGATAATAAATTTGACCTTACTTATGAATGTTTGAATTCTATTGAATGTGAATTGTTTGATATCCCTGATTGTGATGCTTTGTGATATATCCTGATTTATGTCGTGATCTGTGATTTCTGTTTTTGTGATATATTGTTATATGAATATGCAACCCTTGGCCCGTAAAACGGCACTTGAATTTCGATGCGACAGGGAGTCGGATTCCAGTTGGTTATCCGAAACCCACATCGAATTGTAATAGTGAATCTTTGTGACTGATAAATTTATTTTATCTATGAATCTGTGAATGAAGATAAGCGTTATTGATTTTACCGCTCATCGATATATATGTGATGATTGATGTTGCACTATTGTGTGTGAAACCCCTGGACCACACTTTTACACACACAAATATGGATTTCACGTGGAAATCGGTTAAATCACAGATAATTTAAATTTGATGTTTTTAAAATTGAAATTGGAAATTTGGGTTTAAATGTGAAAAGCTTTTGAAATGGGATTTCAAAGATAAAAGTTATTTTGAATAACTTGATTGAGTTTTGAAAATTTAAATAATTTGATTTAAATTTGAATTCAATATTTAAAAATTGAATTCTATAATTTAAAACTAGGGATTAAATAGGTTATACCCGTTGTATAAGGGTTAAACTATTTTAAAAGTATTGATTTTGGAATTTGAATATAATTCAAGAGTTTTAACTCGTGTAAATAAAAATTGGATTTTTCTGAAAACGAAAACTATTTGTTTTCAATAATAACAGCTTTCATATAAGAAGTGAATTTCCAAATTGTGCTGAAAGGTTTCAAATTTAAAAATGAAATTGAATTTTGAAAGCTATGAATTGAATCTGTTTATTGTTAACAGATTTTAAAATGATGATTTGTTTAAACCCTTTGAAATGAAATTGTTTTGAAAGCTATAAGTTAAATCTTTAGTTTAAAGATTTAACGAGTTAATCCAATTGAAACGGAAATTGTTTTGAAATCTATAAATGAATCTTTGTGAATGGGGTTAATTTTGTGAAATAAATCTTTTTGTTTAAAGAGTTGGAAATGGTAATTTATTTTAACCATTCGAAGGAAAAGTTTTTGGGTATTAAACTGTGATTTAATTGAGACCCCAGTATCCATATGTTTTTAAATATTTCGCTCATTATTCGGGTTAGCCGGGAAAAGACATTTGTGTCATATAACCCATTCCGAATAGTGATACGTCGTATATGGATGGCATTTGAAGACCGGTGTTGAAGACCGGATATTTTCGAAAACGAAAGGACAACTCGTCGAATGTCTCTGCATCGACTGGCCCCGATATAGAGATTTTATCACCCTTTGTGATGGGAAGTCCAAACGGGATTGAAAATACCCGGAATTGCAAGGGCTTCGTAAGAAGTGCCTTCGGTTCTGTTCGAACCCGGAACAGACTTGTATGGTTACATGTCTGACATTACACTTTGAGATATAAAGCCGATTTCTTTCAAATACACATCTGTTGGTGGCGGAGGATTTATTCTCTTAGCTTAACACCCTTCTCTGAGACGTACGAGCTCAGAGGTTATGTAGTTGAAATTTATCAGCGATATATCCCAATTTGGTAATGTGGCATGCTGAGTGTTGCTGTGTGATGATCAGTGTTTGATCATTTGCGATATGATCATTTGTTTGATCTTATATCTTTGTGATCATAGGTTGATCATTTGTTTGACCCGAAGCATGGCTTTGTGACAAAGCGTAGCTTTGTGGATGAGACTTCGTCGTACCTCACACCCCGGAAATGGTCAAAACAGGAAAGATGCAGCAAGGTTCTAGGGAGTAGCGCCCCTTAGTGTATGTCATTTCTTTCTGGATAGAGGTGGTATCATGGTATGGAGCCCAGATACTTAACCTATGTGGTTACTGCATTATTATTTTGATGTGGTTGTTAGAATCGAGGATCCTCGGGAAGATCGGTTACGATCGGGGGATGGCATACGCGTGTCAGTAGTTACCTATTTTTGCAGAGGTAACCCGGCCTTGTGTTGGCAGAGATCCGGTTAGGTTCTCGGGACATCATTCCAGAGGCATTTCCATGTGGCAATGGGAAGTTCCTTGGCCTGACCATTTGTTGGAAATCCAAACTCCAATATGAACTTGTACGGTATTAGTTGTAGAACCTGCCATTTACTTATGGTGGTCACCACTGTTTAGATAGTAGCTATAGTAGGCATAGTTCGGAATGTCTATGCTGGCTAAGATTTATATTCTACTTTCGAAATGTTTTCTACACTATGCACTAATAATAATATCCAAAGTGATTTGATTTTTGCATAGTAAGCATCTTTGACTATCATAAGAAGAAATCTCCTCCAATTCTGCGTTTGCATTGTGTGTGTGGTGGGAGGTCTTATGGTAGTTTCATTTTCAAAAAGCATTGCGAATTGACTTTAAAATTCTCTGCTATTTGTTTTAAAGATAAACTGTTTTTGTTGCTCACACCAGTCCCATGACTGATCCGGAGTTTATTGTTCCTTTCCTAAACTCTGGATGCTCATAATTTTCTACACGAGCAGTCTAGAGTTGAGTTTTTCAAATAGTCAGGTTCAGTAGATTTTCTGGAGCTAGTTCAGTCTTTGGATCGGACTGCACTTGCTTATTCTTGGTGTATCGTTATTGGGAGTTCGAGCTACTGCTGGAGTTCTCTCTTGAAGACTATCTTAGAGTTATTTGTTCCGCAGCTGATGTTAGTTATCTATTTTCTTTTCCGCTGCTATTTTTTGTATCATATCTCTGATGTATATTGATATTCATTGTATCACTCTGTTGTATCAGATAATGTATATCAATGTATTATTCTTTTTATTCCGCTGTGTTATTTACTTAACTGTGTTATAAGCTCTGGAGAACCAGATTTGGCATTTGAATCTACGGCATTCGAGTATGATGTAAAGTACGGGTGTCGATTTTCGAAGGCCAACTTTTGGGTCTTCACAAGTGGTATCAGAGCTAAGGTTGAACTTTAGCTCAGGAGTATAACACGTTAAGTAGCTCATTAGAGATAGAGTGAAGTAAACTCTAGAATGAGTATATCCCTAAGATATCCGTTTGAATGCCTCAGTAAATTCTCTTACTATCCACTGGTAGTGAGTATGAGTGCAAGAAGAAGACGAGATAGGGGACAGGGAAATACGACTATAAATGGTCAATACCCTACAACAGTGGAAACAACCTTCTTATCAATCTTCTTTGATTCGTTTCCAAATTCTTTTGATTTCTTCGTATCAGCTACAAGAAGAAGTTTCGGTGTGATGATGGCTCTACGAATCATTGTCGAAGATCTTTACTTTGTATCTTCATCAGTTCTTATCAGCTTTTTGATTTAAACTTTAATGAATTTGAAATTTGAAATTTGAAGTTAGAAATTTGAAATAAATTGGAAATTTTAAATGGAGTTAAATTGATTAATAGAATATGAAGCTAAATTTGAATTGTATCGATAAAACGATATCGTTTGAAATCCAATTTTGAAATTCTATTGTAATTTCTTTTGAACACCAAAGTCCGAAGAGGGACAAAATTGGTATGTATTCTGAGATATTCCGACTTGAATTTGGAATTTATATCGTAAGTTTGAGGAGTTATAGGAGATCGAATCTATCTATCTCTGTTGTTTTCGTGCCTACGAATTTCGAGGACGAAATTCTTTTAAGGGGGGAAGTTTGTAACGACCCCGAATTTTAATTATATTTAAATTGATAATTTAATTTATTTTTGGATTAAATTTGTGAAAATAATCAATGCGGTGATGCGAGTTTCCCCGAATTCAAGTATATTTTGTATAAATCATTTACATTTAAAAATACTATAAATATATGTATATATTTGATTTGAAATTAAATCTTAAATATTTGGGTTATAGATTGAAATAGAAATGTATACAAGACTTGAAGATGAACAAGTAAACAAATACATATGAATGGTTTGCAATGTGAAAGTATATATATATACAGATAATAAATATAAGTATGAAAAGAAAACAAAACAGGTTGTACAAAAAGAAGATAATAAATGTATCAATGTGTGAATCAAGACAAAGTAAATTTATGAACAAAGAAAAAAAAAACTGTATATATTCAAGTATATGTAAAGGCTTTCAAAAGAAGATGGTTTATATTAGAAATAAAAATACAAGTAGGGAAACATAAGAAGAACACATAAACAAGTATCTCCATATTCATTTGTACAGCCGAGATGCAAGGCAAGAAGTAAGGACTAAGCAATGGAAACAAATTGATAAGTATGTACACATGAAAACACAAAGGACATGCATTAAATGCTTGCCATATTTTGATCATTCGAAATATAGATAAAAATAAATAAAAAAGAAACCATGTCAGCCCCTTAGTACAACAAAAGATATCACCTTGTACAAAGTATATCATCATGTATAATGGTCAGCCGAAGACAAGAAAACATCTCAAGCCACCATATTAAGAAAATATCTTTGTATTGTACAAAATAATAATATACCCTGCTATACAAAGATGATATCAACCTATACAACAACTCTTTTATATATATCAATATCAAGCTTCACATTTTCAGTCTCGTTCATTTTAAAAGCTGAAGAAAGAAAAAAAAATATAGAAGCACATATCATTAAAACTTTGGTATAAGCAACAATAAAAACAAATCAAACCAGAGAATCAAAGAGAAGGCTTTAACTTGCATTTTCAAAGACTGTTTCAAAAGGAGCTCTGGCATTTCTAAAACATGATTAAGGTGAGCAACTCCTATTTTTAGAAGCTTAACCTCTTTTGATTTCTTGATGCCTATGAGTAAACCTCTGATTTATTCAATTTATTTATTGTATGAATGCCTGAATGAATGATGAAAAGCTCTTGCCTGTAAATAAATTGATGTGCTTATATTTTCTTTTGCCTGGAAAGGTTATGTTCAGGATTTTCTCCCCTGTTCCACTAAGTCTCTGATTTACAGAGTAAACCATGGCAATTTCAAACCCATCTCTCTCTCTCATTTCTTCTGGAATTGGGTTATAAACAACTTTAAAAGTATTGTTTTAATCATACATCATGTTAAAAATTAATCAAAGCAAAGCAATATAGTTTTGCAGGAATATAAATTTTGCACAGTCACAATATAAGTTTTGCAGGAATTCGAATTCCATGGATTTTAATTTCAGTAATATTATTTGAACCCTCACTGCAAAATAAGATTTTTAAAACAAATATGAGGATTTTCAGTTGAGTGTGCAACGTGTAGTTCCAAATTGAACCAAATGTGATTTTTGATCAATTTCTGGAAATCAAAGAAATATTGAATGCTGAGATTATGTTTGAAGCTTGCTTAGACATAAATGGAGCCAGGAAAAATGCTAAAAAATTTATCGAATGCGTGAATTTTAGGGATGAAGCAAAGATAGGGTTTTGGGTTCATCGGTTCTAGGTTCTGTAAATTTTCGTTTTCGACGCCGTTGCGTGATCGAGTTCGTCGTGGTTCAACGGGAAGGTAGAGGGGACTACGGTGAAGGTTCTGGTAGGGGGACGTGGTCGCTGGTGGTCGAGATGGTCGGGACGAGGTGGTTTTGATGAACTAGGACATTGCAGTTTTTCGATCGAAAGACTCGATCTCGAAATTTGCTCGAGTTCAACGATTTGAGTTGTCGATGGGGTAGAGATGATCGTGGTTGACTTGCCGATGATCGCGATGGTGGCCGCAGGAGATCGGGGTACGTGTGCACGTGCACGCGAGAAATTCGTATATCTGGAAAAGGAGTTGGTTTGGGGAAGAAGGCTTGTCTCGGGTTAGGTCTCGTGCAAGTGGAGTTTCGACTCGAAGCAGGCAGGCGACCTTGTAGACTCGGGGGAAGATGGGAAGAAACCCGAGTGAATACTCGGGTAATACCAGGGGAAGTCTCGGGGTTTGTTTCCAGGAAGAGATTAAGCTTATAAATTTAAAATCAATAATGTAGAAAAATTTAATTAAAGTCTTATAAGTTAAAAATAAATTGATTTTAAAGTTTAAGGAAGTTTTTCAAAATATTAATTAAGACAAATAATCTTTATTAATTGTTTAAAAAGGTTTATTAAGAAAAGTTAATTAATTTGTAATTTTAATTAACTAAGTGATAAAGATTTATCAATTTGAAATTTAAAGATGGGTTAGTTAGTAATTAAGTGCTTAACTAATTTGTAATTAAAAATTGTAAATTAGATAATTAAAGTTAATTAATTTACAATTAGTAGTTGGTTAAGATAATTGATTAAAGATTAATTAATTTTTGTGATTAATTATAGGTTAATTAACTTATTATTAATGGTTAATTAATAAAAAATTAAAGGATAATAAATCAAATGATTTGGAATTTATTTATGATTAATTAACCAGGATTAGTAATTTATTCATAAGAAATTTATCTGATTTAAATTTATCAGATAATAAATTTGACCTTACTTATGAATGTTTGAATTCTATTGAATGTGAATTGTTTGATATCCCTGATTGTGATGCTTTGTGATATATCCTGATTTATGTCATGATCTGTGATTTCTGTTTTTGTGATATATTGTTATATGAATATGCAACCCTTGGCCCGTAAAACGGCACTTGAATTTCGATGCGACAGGGAGTCGTATTCCAGTTGGTTATCCGAAACCCACATCGAATTGTAATAGTGAATCTTTGTGACTGATAAATTTATTTTATCTATGAATCTGTGAATGAAGATAAGCGTTATTGATTTTACCGCTCATCGATATATATGTGATGATTGATGTTGCACTATTGTGTGTGAAACCCCTGGACCACACTTTTACACACACAAATATGGATTTCACGTGGAAATCGGTTAAATCACAGATAATTTAAATTTGATGTTTTTAAAATTGAAATTTTAATTTCAATTGATTTTGAAATTGGAAATTTGGGTTTAAATGTGAAAAGCTTTTGAAATGGGATTTCAAAGATAAAAGTTATTTTGAATAACTTGATTGAGTTTTGAAAATTTAAATAATTTGATTTAAATTTGAATTCAATATTTAAAAATTGAATTCTATAATTTAAAACTAGGGATTAAATAGGTTATACCCGTTGTATAAGGGTTAAACTATTTTAAAAGTATTGATTTTGGAATTTGAATATAATTCAAGAGTTTTAACTCGTGTAAATAAAAATTGGATTTTTCTGAAAACGAAAACTATTTGTTTTCAATAATAACAGCTTTCATATAAGAAGTGAATTTCCAAATTATGCTGAAAGGTTTCAAATTTAAAAATGAATTTGAATTGTTTTGAAAGCTATGAATTGAATCTGTTTATTGTTAACAGATTTTAAAATGATGATTTGTTTAAACCCTTTGAAATGAAATTGTTTTGAAAGCTATAAGTTAAATCTTTAGTTTAAAGATTTAACGAGTTAATCCAATTGAAACGGAAATTGTTTTGAAATCTATAAATGAATCTTTGTGAATGGGGTTAATTTTGTGAAATAAATCTTTTTGTTTAAAGATTTGGAAATGGTAATTTATTTTAACCATTCGAAGGAAAAGTTTTTGGGTATTAAACTGTGATTTAATTGAGACCCCAGTATCCATATGTTTTTAAATATTTCGCTCATTATTCGGGTTAGCCGGGAAAAGACATTTGTGTCATATAACCCATTCCGAATAGTGATACGTCGTATATGGATGACATTTGAAGACCGGTGTTGAAGACCGGATATTTTCGAAAACGAAAGGACAACTCGTCGAATGTCTCTGCATCGACTGGCCCCGATATAGAGATTTTATCACCCTTTGTGATGGGAAGTCCAAACGGGATTGAAAATACCCGGAATTGCAAGGGCTTCGTAAGAAGTGCCTTCGGTTCTGTTCGAACCCGGAACAGACTTGTATGGTTACATGTCTGACATTACACTTTGAGATATAAAGCCGATTTCTTTCAAATACACATCTGTTGGTGGCGGAGGATTTATTCTCTTAGCTTAACACCCTTCTCTGAGACGTACGAGCTCAGAGGTTATGTAGTTGAAATTTATCAGCGATATATCCCAATTTGGTAATGTGGCATGCTGAGTGTTGCTGTGTGATGATCAGTGTTTGATCATTTGCGATATGATCATTTGTTTGATCTTATATCTTTGTGATCATAGGTTGATCATTTGTTTGACCCGAAGCATGGCTTTGTGACAAAGCGTAGCTTTGTGGACGAGACTTCGTCGTACCTCACACCCCGGAAATGGTCAAAACAGGAAAGATGCAGCAAGGTTCTAGGGAGTAGCGCCCCTTAGTGTATGTCATTTCTTTCTGGATAGAGGTGGTATCATGGTATGGAGCCCAGATACTTAACCTATGTGGTTACTGCATTATTATTTTGATGTGGTTGTTGGAATCAAGGATCCTCGGGAAGATCGGTTACGATCGGGGGATGGCATACGCGTGTCAGTAGTTACCTATTTTTGCAAAGGTAACCCGGCCTTGTGTTGGCAGAGATCCGGTTAGGTTCTCGGGACGTCATTCCAGAGGCGTTTCCATGTGGCAATGGGAAGTTCCTTGGCCTGACCATTTGTTGGAAATCCAAACTCCAATACGAACTTGTACGGTATTAGTTGTAGAACCTGCCATTTACTTATGGTGGTCACCACTGTTTAGATGGTAGCTATAGTAGGCATAGTTCGGAATGTCTATGCTGGCTAAGATTTATATTCTACTTTCGAAATGTTTTCTACACTATGCACTAATAATAATATCCAAAGTGATTTGATTTTTGCGTAGTAAGCATCTTTGACTATCATAAGAAGAAATCTCCTCCAATTCTGCGTTTGCATTGTGTGTGTGGTGGGAGGTCTTATGGTAGTTTCATTTTCAAAAAGCATTGCGAATTGACTTTAAAATTCTCTGCTATTTGTTTTAAAGATAAACTGTTTTTGTTGCTCACACCAATCCCATGACTGATCCGGAGTTTATTGTTCCTTTCCTAAACTCTGGATGCTCATAATTTTCTACACGAGCAGTCTAGAATTGAGTTTTTCAGATAGTCAGGTTCAGTAGATTTTCTGGAGCTAGTTCAGTCTTTGGATCGGACTGCACTTGCTTATTCTTGGTGTATCGTTATTGGGAGTTCGAGCTACTGCTGGAGTTCTCTCTTGAAGACTATCTTAGAGTTATTTGTTCCGCAGCTGATGTTAGTTATCTATTTTCTTTTCCGCTGCTATTTTTTGTATCATATCTCTGATGTATATTGATATTCATTGTATCACTCTGTTGTATCAGATAATGTATATCAATGTATTATTCTTTTTATTCCGCTGTGTTATTTACTTAACTGTGTTATAAGCTCCGGAGAACCAGATTTGGCATTTGAATCTACGACATTCGCGTATGATGTAAAGTACGGGTGCCGATTTTCGAAGGCCAACTTTTGGGTCTTCACACATACAATTGAAACTCTTGTTTATTTAGAGTGTTGGTCATTTTATTGTTGGTTGGTAGATATATTGTGGGCTAGTAATATATTTAGGGTGTAAAGGGATTCTATTAGTTTCTATATGCTGTTATATTGCCTACATATGATCAAATTAATGAATCGGTATCATCTATGATACATGTTTGCAATTGCATTCCTACTGACAATTCAGTTTTTCTAGCAAGTTCGAAAAACTCTAAAGTCTGGATTATTAAATGATTTGAAGCACAATGTTGACCATTCCAAACCCATAAAGGTATTGTCTCTATTTAATTGAGTTTCTTTCTGAAAGCCTTTGGTGATGGTTTTTCAACAATTTTTAACAGTGGATTTTTATACAAAACTCCCCATGCTAATTCAATTATTGGTCTAAGTTACAATTCCATATCTTATGTGTTAATAATTTATGTCAAATATTTGTTGGACACTCTGTAGTGTTTTAGATTTTTTTCAACATGATTCAGACATTGATGAAGGACTGCTTGTCAACGCTTAGGTTGTAGATGTAGAAACAAGTGGGGAAGTTTTGTGTGCAATTATCCAAGTGATCTATTGTACATGAGAAAGCACAACACATGCATAAGTGAGTTTTTTTACTTCTTTTGGATTGCACATTACAATAATTTAACATATAGGTTGTTGTTAGATATACGAATCTATGTAAATAAGCAACGATTTGAGTAATAGGTTGTTGTTCAAGGGTATAATAGCTTGTGAACTCTTTTTGATACAAATATCATTAAAATCATTATTCCTATAGGTCATTGGCAGTAAGTGGAGTTAATTTATTGAATGTTATGTGCAGCTGTGCAATAAAACCAATACAATTAAATTTCAATACATAATAAACTATCAACAAACGTAGTTAGAGATAATGAAATAGAATTACATGTTCAAATTTATCAGCTGTAGAAGTGGTAGAGTGAACAAAAAATAAGAAGGAAAAAACGGAAAAAATTCTTGAAATTAAGCTTAACACGGTACATACCCAAATAAATGTTCACGTTGATGAATAAGAATTAAAAGTACATAAGCAAATTCAAATTACTTTAAAATTAGACATGGTCATAGTTTGGAGTAAAGACATTGTGTTTGGTGAAACTAAATTAACGAAGTTTTATAATAAATTAACTAAATTTATAAGAATTAACCTAATTTATAAAAATCAACTAATTTTTATAAACGCTAACTACATTTTATAAAAATTAAATAAGTTTATAAAAATAACTACAAGGGCACGTATCAAGCATGCTCCATGCACTACTCATTGTCACTACTCCTCTGTCTTCCTCCATGTCTCTTTCTGCCCTGATCATGGATCCCTCTAATAATACTGACAACACCATATCCATCAATTCACTCTCTTCTGCCGTATTTCCCCTTAAAGGCAACATCTATTCAGAAAAGTATGACTTTATAGTTTATATACTATATCAAATATTTAAATTTCTAAGCAAAATTTGAAGAAAAAAATTCACTTTATCTTGAAACCTTTTAAGCATCCCCCAAATCTTTTTTCTCTTTAGTGCCAAAGTACTGAAGTTCTGCATATAGAGTAAATTTTAACCGTTTCTAAAATTTAGTTGTTTTGCTTTGCTAATTTACTTTAATATACAAGAAAATGATTTGAAATAATAACTAATATACTTGATATTTGTAGAGGGTATTATGTTTTGATGGAGATTGGGAAGCCACCAAAGCCATATTTTCTTGATGTGGACACTGGCAGCAATCTCACTTGGCTTCAATGTGATGCACCATGCCAAAGTTGCTGGAAGGGTTGATATCTAGCAATCTCTTATCTACTTTATATTTTCATTGATTAAAATTTCATGTTATTATGGTTATATTATCCTGGATATTAGGGGCCTCATCCATATTATAAACCAAGAAAGGATGCACGAGTAAATTGTAAAGATGCAATATGTTCATGGGTTTCTCCCCCTAAACCTTCGCATAGACTATGATAAGACACCAGATTAATGTGATTATGAAATTCAGTACATTGATGGTCTCAACACTTATGGTGCGCTTATTTATGATTTTTTCACCTTAAAGCTTTCCAATAATGCTATAGTGCATCCAACATTAGCTATGGGGTAAGCTTTTATTTAATCTCTCGGTTTATTTTGCACTACTGGTTAAAAGCTTTAATATTTGGATATAAATTACACGTGTGGATATGATCAGACCGGAAAGGCCAAATCCCATATAGACGCTATTCTTGGACTTGGACGTGGAAAAGCAAGCATCATCTCACAGTTAAACAATTGAAAGTTCACCAAAAATATTTTTGGGCAATGCTTAAGTAGAAAAAATGCTGGTTATCTTTTCTTTGGCGATGAATTAGTTCCTACTAGTGGCGTAAATTAGGATTCCATGACATCTATCCAATCAGGGTAATCATGTAAATTATGCTAGATATGGTTAATTATTAGCATTTGTAAAATTACTAACAGTTTTCATCTTTTATTGGATGGTAGAGATTATTACTCTATAGAACAGCTGCCAAGTTTCTACTATGGCAAAAAATACCTTGATATTAAGAAGCCTGCACCTGTAGTGTTTGACAGTGGGGCTACATTTATTTACTTCACGAATCAACCATATCAAAAAAAATTCTTCGGTAATGCTTCTGAGTGATATATCTAACATCACGTGACTACATATATTTGCATAGATTTATTTTAAAAGAAAAGTTTGATATAATTGCTTGCAGTTGGAGAATGATCTAAAAATACAGGCTACTGAAATGAGTAAAGGATCCACACAAATTAGATATGGTTTGTTGGAAAGGAGCAATGTCGTTCAAATCATTAGACCATGTTAAGAAATTATTTAATACTTTGGTTTTAAAGTTCGATAGTTGGCTTAGAGGAGTGCAGTATGAAATACCACCTGAGAACTATCTTATCATTACAGTAAGCATTACCATTTACTTACTGACATTAGTGTTTTTAGCATGTCATTCTTCATGGTTTACTGTTTTTGAATTTAGGAACATGGAAATGCATGCTTGGGAATACTTTATTTAAGTTGCAGCATTTTCAAGTTATAAGTTCACACAGTTCGACTTTTTTTGCTATCGAGGTGTGTTTTTTGTGTAAGTTTAAAACATTGATGGTGAAGATATCACTTAGGGACAGTGTGTATGAAATACTATGAATGTTGTGTAGTCTATGTATCTTATTTAAATCCTATTATGTTTGTGTGAAAAGTTGTATTTACATGCAATGTAGAAATGTGTAATTGAAGGTAGCATTAATAAATCTTAATGAAAGCTAAATTCCAAATTTTTGTACTGGATAAATATAAAATTGCATGAAAAGGGTACTATAGAAACTGTAAATTCTATCTAAAGTATAGTAATGGTCTGAAATGCTATTATAGACCTAACATCATGAATTAAATGCGGTGAAAATTAACAAAACGCTATGGTATATAGCCATTTGGATCAAACATACAAGTATAAACGCTATAATAAGTTATGGGGCGTATTTAATAGCACAAAATAATGCAATTGTTGGTCAGCTGAAAAAAATATAAACGCTATGGAAAATATAACGTAGAAAGTAACTAACGCTATAATAGGTATTGGTAAGGGAAGCCTAGCCATAGGGACAAACGCTATTTTATATTGGGACTCTACCATAGCGTTTATTTTCATAGCGTTGTTAATAATGCTATAAAATTATAACTTTGCATAGTGTTTATAAAACTGCTATTATAGATCTGATACCTACCATATCATGTCGTTCCATAGCGATTTCTATAACGCTATAGAAAGTTAACATAGCATTTTTTAAACACTAGAAAAGGCCTAATTTGTTGTAGTGTATTCAAGATGAATGTCGATTAAATATGTGCATTTATAGATGTAAATGAGTGTGGTTCGGTCCAAAAATATTTTTTTTATAACCGACCTACCTTTCTTTTGGCTCTTTTTTTAGAGCACATCCACTATGGGCTAGGTTAGGTTAGTCAGTAAACCACCCCTATTGGCACTTTGACTGTCCATTTGGGCCAATCAAAGCAACCTCCAAGGTTGTTTTGGCAACCACGATGGTTGCCGACTTAGCTATCATTTAAATGCAGACAAAATTAGCAAGCACTCTGAATGTCGTCTAACTAGGTTGGAAACGATATAAATTGTCTACGTTGCCTACTTAGAGCATTGCAAACGCAAAGATCAGTCACAACATGCCACATTAATTATCCAACACTTTGTTACACTAACCAACCCTCACAATGAACGAATCAGTCTTTCCAACATCATGTTTATCCAAAACGTATAATGCCAGTATTGGCTGTGTTTTTGACTATTGAGATGATGACCGACGTTCAACATAGTGTGAAACCTCCTCCATTAGTTTATCGGCCGTTATAAATGCCGAATAAACTAGTATATTATCCTTTTCATTTCTCTTTGCTGGCATCATTTCTTAAACAATTTCACGATCCCTTTTTATCTCACCATTTTCACACATTTCATCTAATTTCCAACATTTTTTCAATCAATCTACACTAGAAATTTCTATTTTAATATGAATATGAGAAAATTTATGCGGTGGGATCAAAATATAAAACCTGATAGTCTAGAGCAACGAAGGTGATGGTTGATGAGGTGATAGTGTTAACCAAGATAAATGTGGACGATATCAAAATTTTGACCAAAATCAGATCCCATAAGTCATAAAATGATACAATTTTAACAAAGAAAATTGATGTAAACAATCAACACTTATTGATACTGCTTAAGAAAAATGTGATTTTATTGAAAATGTCTAGCAATGAATTTCGTCAAACTATCACACCATTAGCTAAAGTGAGGTGTAAATGTTAATATTTGAACTGTTCAATATTAATTGCTGTTTGAATCCACACCTCTGAGTCATACAATCATATTCTGTAAAAACCCACACGGTTAATTAATTTGTAAAATGTTATAAATTAATTTAATAACTAATATTTGAGAAATATAATTGTTATTTAGTTTATTTAATGTTTTGGTGTTATTATTTATTATTTGGATATATATAATATATGCGCGAATCAATATACGATACCAGTACATATTTAAACGGATTTTAAATATAGTTAGTTGCTTAACAAACTTACTTATCCATGTGATGGAATAATGTCGCCTTCCACTCTAAAGAGAAAGGTAAGTGCATGGATGAAGATTTGATTGAAAATTAATTGAGAATTAAAAGTTGAAGTGTTAAAGAGAGGATAAGAAAGAGTTTTATTCTCCTATTAGAACAATCCATCATTCATTTTCTTTCATTCGCTTTTTTTCCTATCTTCATGACCTCCCGTGGCTAAAAATCAAACGAGACATTTCTATTATTTTATAACTCTAAATCAAAATACAAACATCAAATAAAATATAATAAAGTTATTCATCCTTCTCTTCTAAAGCTGGGTGTGGATCTTCTTGATATTTGCAGAAAATCTCAAGTTAAGGTGTGATAAAGGGTAGGACTTTTCATATTGGATTTATGATAATCTATCATTTAATGGTGTGATCAACGACATCTTCAAGGTATATCTCTTGATTACATTTTAATTCATGTATATCATTTGTTGGATAATCTGTAGAATGATTCCATATTTACATATGTTGTCTCACCTAATTATCTATGACTAAATTGGCATGTTTAATTCATTAAGTAATATTGAATTATAGATCTTTGATTAAAAAAAGTTATTTTTTGGACATATAATATATATAACCGTATGTGTTTTTCTATATTTTATTTTAATGAAATATATTTCGATATCTCAAAATCATTAATTTAATTTGAATTTCAAATCTAAAATTTAATATGTTATTTTACCAAATGTTTTGATTCTATACTCGTAGTTAAATTGAAACTTAACTTATGCAATTAAAGATTTCAAATAACAAAATAAACGGTAGGTATGATTCAAATGCTTTGAATTTAGTGTCTCAAAATCATTCATCATTCAAAATGATATTTTACCAAATATATATATATATATATATATATAATGTTGTAATTACAAGCATTTGAATTTTAGATTTTGATCTAATAAATGGTAATAAATGAAGTAGCGAATTAAGAAAGTTTTTCTTATAAATTATTTACCAAATCAAAGTTAGATTTTTATTGATATTGAATTTCAAATCTAAAGCTTTGATTTTGTCAAAAAATACTTTTTGTTGAAAACAATATATATACACATACACAAATTTGTTTATTCTAAATAGCCAAAGAGGTATTTGGGTTATTAGATATGGATCTAGTAAATGGTAATAAAGGATAAAGTAAATTAATGAGAGTTTTTTTTGATCTCATTCTATTTGAAACCAACCCATGATTTCAATTTTGTATCTTAACATATATAATTAAATGCATACATTTTTAAATAATAGTTTAAGATAGCAGATGTATGTATGAATGGCGAATGTTTTCATCATAAATGCAAATCCCAACATCTATATATGTACACATCAACTATGCACATTATATTATATGTTGCGTATGCAATATTTATATAGATAAGTATATGACTAATCAGAAAATTAAATAAAATTGGATTTAGTTTAGTAATTAGATCGGATTTAATAAAGCCATTTAGACTTAATAGGCCCAATAAAGATCAAAATAGGAATTTTTTTTCAAATCCACCTATTTTATCCACTACCAATCTGCCCAGTTCCTTCAACTATATCAGAGCTTAAATGATCTATGCCATCTAAATTAGCAATATCAAGGCCAACTTATTAAAGTATACCCGTCTAGCAGGGAGTTTAAAAAGGTAATGTCTAAGATTGGGTTTGGGTAATTAAGTAATCGGCTCTACCTAGCTCTTGACCTAACCTGAAGGATGAGGTAAGTATAGAGGTTATCCTCAATATAAATGCCACATTGATTTTGGGCTCTGAGCTAATTTTCAAAATTCAGTTTGAATATTAAAAATATATTTGGAGTTAAAAAATAAATTAAAATATAAATAAATTTAAGAAAGTCATATAATATTTTTGAAAATGAATTAATAGTTTGCGGAAGATGGATCCTAAGGCTAAATTAAAACGGGGGTGGGGGGGGGGTGAATAGTGATTACTGATATTTGTAAATCTTTTTTAATTTCTTTAAGATTATAATTAAACAATGTAGAACCAAGAATCACAGATGCAAATACAGACAGATACAGATGTAGTAAAATTAAAAAGTAAAGAGTTGGAGATATCACACTAGGAATTTTTTATACCGGTTCGAAGTTAGCCTACATCCAGTCCCATGCAATTTCTTATACAGATTTCTTTTCAAATATCAAAGTCTTTACAATCTCGATATCAAGGCTACGATACACACCCTCCATATTTTCCGAGCTCTAAGTACGCTCATTAAATTCAGACGGGACACCAGCACACCCACTTGGATTCAAATAGGACACCAAGCACACCCACTTGATTTAGACGGGACACAAGCACACCCACTTGGATTTCAAGGACAACAAGCATACCCAAGAGCACAAAAGTATGATTTGATAGAGTTTACGGGCTTAGATTCTTGATCTTGAACATAAATGCTTGTATAACCTTTTGAGTAGCACTTTGATCGTGTTTTGAGTGATAGAAATGAGTGAGATCGGAGAGTAGTTGATAGAGAATCAAATCAATAGGGTTTGACTTTGATTTTGATTGAATTTGAGAATATTTGGAGTAAATTTTCTTTTAAAAATCAAGAGAGTAAAAGAGGAGAGAAAATGAGAAAGTAGTTAAAAAATTTCGTTGGAAACTTTTACCATTTATTGATAAACAACGTTCATGTCCATTCACAAAGAGATAAAACGAAACGACACTTCCATTCAAATTTGAATTCTGAAAAAATTGGTCTATATGTCCACATATAGTATTAGGTATGTCGACCTGTCCCTCTATATTTTGAATACTTAATAAAAATTGTTTTGAAAATATTAAGGTTTGTAGAACATTTTGAAACTTTGTACAGCATTTTAAAACTTTGTACAGTTATCAAAACATAGTTTATACACATTTTAATTATATCAGAACTTAAGAAAACTTTATAAAATTATTTTGAAATAATTTTTAAATATATAGAGGATTAAACTATTGATTTCTTTTGAAAATAACATATATAAAGTATGAACGAATGTATATTTAAAAACAAAGTTATAATAAATGCTATAATATACTTATAAACATTTAAAGATCATAAAATTAAAATTATAACAAGATATAATAGATTTAAAAGTTTGAAAACTTAGTTACTCCAAATATAATCATCTTTAGAAATCATTTGAAAGCTATTTTGAAAGATCATGTTGAAAACAGAGTTTTTAGAATCATTTTGAAATTCAGAATGTTTGAAAACCATTGAAAAGAAAAATGAAGAGAGAGATCAAAGAAGTGCTATTAGGGTTTTAATTATAATCTATGATTCTATAACTTATCTGAAATATCTTGAATCTTTAATACTTAAGAGTCTTCAATATCAACCTCTTGAATCTCTATATCAACCTCTTGAATATGCTCCTAATACTATACAATCTTCTTAATCAGCACCCGTCTAATATCCTGCACTATATACTAAATATAACTTTGATAAAAACATTAGTGTCTATATTTTATATAGTGTTATATGGTTGTTGTCATCAAAACCAATGCTCGAGGTACTAAAAATCTCCCTCTTTTTGATGATGACAACAATGTTTGTAAAATATGATATAACTCCCCCGAGTTAAAAAATCTCCCTTAACTTATGCCTAGATATTTTATATATTTCTCTCCTTTTGTCATCAACAAAAATATTACTAAAACTCCCCCTTGCTATGATACTAAATGATATACATAAGAGAGAAAAGAATGATATATAAGATTATAATGCAATGATAACATAAATCAAACCAATTTATTTATTCAAACCAAGTTAACACTCACATATTTTCAATTCAATCCAAACATCAATCCAAAGTCAAATCAAATTATAACTAATCCTAAACAAGTCTGTGCATACCAATCCATACAAACATATCCATATCAATTCAAACAAAGAAAAACCAAATAAAGCACTAGAACATGCCAAATCAACTAATACGTAATAATCCTAGAATCTATGGCTTTCTTCTAATTATAGGGGATTTGTGGATAGGAAAGAAAGAGTAGCGAAGACAAAAGTTGCATTTTTTCTCAAGGGATTTCCATCTCGATCGAAACAGACTTCACTAACACATCGAACTTCATCATTGTCTTCATCCTCTTCCTCATCTTCTTCTTTTTCTTCTACATTTATAGAATTAGGTTCATCCTCTTCAATTACTGATGGATTTGTTGGATTATCTAATAGATATTTCTGCAGATTTCACAAACTTCGACCTTGTTTTTCTTGTTCCTCGAAGAGACGAAGTTGAACCACTTGCATTTCAGTAAGCATTTGTTGTACATTCTCCATTTCATCCTCTATTTTGGTTACTTTTCCCATGGTGATGTTATGGAGAGGGCCTTGCATGGGCGTTTGGAAGAAAAAGGTTGGATTATCATCTCTTGGACGTTTGGAGTTAGCGGATGCCATGGGTGTATTTTATTTCAGAGAGTAGAGAAGGGAAAAGTCACAAAAACGAAGAAGAAATCGAAATTTGGTGGTTATATAACCCCAGTTCGAATTTTAAATTATGGAGGGAAATTTGAATTTTGAAATTAACTACATATATTAACATACATAGAATGGATATGTCAACATATTTAGTCTAATTTTGTTGGTATGTTTTTCTTTTTAATTTCCAAATTATATGCAATTATTGTTATATTTCTGAGCAAGAACATATTCCTAACTCTCTTCTTAACTTAATAAATAATGTTTGATTTAATGGTTTTGTTAACATATCAGCTATTTGATTATCTGTATTTATAAATTCAAGTGAGATGATTTCTTTATTTACATTATCTCTTAGAAAGTGATGTCGTATATCTATATGTTTAGTTCTTGCATGATGAGTTGGATTTTTAGATAAATTTATCGCACCAGCATTATCATAGTATATTGGTGATTTAGTAAAATTTAGACCAAAATCTTTAAATGTTTGTTGCATATAAATAACCCATGAATAGGCTAATGCTGCGGAAATATATTCTTCTTTTGTTGTGGACAAAGATACAAAATTTTGCTTTTTGCTAAACCAGGAAACTAGAGAGTTTCCTAAAATGTGACAAGTTCGACCTGTGCTTTTCAGTCTAATTTGCAGCCAACAAATCAGCATCATTATATGAAATTAAATCAAAGGAATCTTCTTTTGGATAAAAGAGTCTATAATCTAATGTGTTATTTACGTATCTTAATATTCGTATTACAGATTTTAAATGAGTTTCCTTAGGTTGAGATTGATACCTTGCACAGAGACATACACTATGCATTATATCAGGTCTACCGGCAGTTATATAGAGTTATGATCCAATCATACCTCTATATAATTTTTGATCTACATCTTTTAAATTTTCTTCCTTATTTAGTTTTTCATTTGTTGCCATGGGAGTTGGCTTACATTGGTATTTGACATACCAAATTTCTTAACTAAATCTTTAGCATATTTTCTTAACTTATGAAAATACCATTATTAATTGTTTTATTTGTAATCCTAAAAAGTAATTTATTTCTCCCATATGACTCATTTCAAATTCTTTAGTCATTATATCAAAAAATTCTTTAATTAATTATTCATTGGTTGAACCAAAAATAATATCGTCTATATATATATTTGTATTAGTTGAATATCACTGTTATTTCTTTTAATAAACAGAGTGCTATCTACTTTATCTATTTCAAAATTAGATTGTAATAAATAGGATTTAAGTCTATCATACCATGCTCTAGGAGCTTGTATTAGACCAAACAAAGCCTTCTTTAATTTATACACGTCATTATGTAGTTTTTCGCCTCTAGAAAGTGGAGATTGTTCTACAGAGACATCTTCTATAACGACCCGCCATTTTGGACCATTCGCGTCCATTATAAGTGTATAGGTAGACACTCATGCCGGAATTGAATTGCTCAAAATACCGCGTTGTTAATTTAAATTTGGCGAAACTGAACATATACAGTAAATAAATAAATCACAGATCACAGACACAGAGTAATAAGTGCAGCGGAAATAAAAGAGATAGTAGTTCATGAAGCTACTATATGAATATATAAAATACATCAGAGTTTACAACAGAAGAATAATACAATACATCAGAGTTAAACCAGATACAACGGAAGAGTAACACGATACATCAGATACAAATCAGAATGCATCACTGGAATCATCGAATACTGAAAGCCGGATAGATAGCTGGATCTCCAAGCGAAGCTCCAACTCCAAAGGTGAGTCTCGAAAGCTGAACCACTCAGTCTGACCCGAGCGTAAAGCAAATACAAAACACTCGAGTCAGGATTAACATTCTTATATTAATAAATCCAACTCAAGTGAAATAGCAATTGAAATACAAGTAACTCAAAGGATGTTTGGAATAACCATCCTTTAAGGATCCGTTAAACTATCTACTATGTAATAGTGTACGATAAGTAGATAATGTCTATCAGTAATATAAAGATATCAAAATAGCGTTAAGTCATGGCCCATTCCACCCTTAACACATTTTTATTCCCACAAGCATATACAAGACCGTAGTTTCCCCAAAACCGGAAGTCACCAGAGGGCAATCCATATACTCAAGGTACAAAACAAATTCGTAGTGGTCGCGCATAAATGGAATACAAGTATGACAAGGCACATGAGGCTATACCCAAGGTAGTGATACTACCGTTCGCCTGATCCGGGCTGGTGAGAACGCAACGCCGCAGCGCCCGCAACACCGTGAGACAACACTCCCAAAATCAAGGGTGCACCAATCGACAATAAGTATAAGTAGTTCGAAGAAGTGTGTCCACTTGAGGTATCAATCCTCCATTGGCCCGGCACAGCTCCTGTTTTAGTCATTTCCAATTTGACACAAGTGTCAAGGCTATCCATTATCGTTCTCTTTCTTCAGTCAACACGAACATCATTCCAACCACTTCATTCTGGATCATCACTCCGCGTATAGTTATTAAAGTGGTTTTCGGTTTAGATAGAGAGTATATCCATAACCGAATTCCGGTCTCTTTAATAACTTTCGTAATTTTTACACCGATTGGTCATTTAATATATTTCAAAACCAAATCAATTTCAATTTCAATTTCAATTCGTAAATCAACATTTCATTTGTCTTTCAAAACCATTTCCATAAATTTACGTTTCAAAACTTCCAAATTTCACTTCAAAATCTTATAATGCAATTTCAAATTTTATTTAAAACAATTCAAACATTGATTCAAGGTCGTATATAAGTTTCATTCTGAAATCATTTAAATAAATTTTATTTAACATTCAAAACAATTTAAACTCATTTATCGATTTCAGTCAATATTCGTTAAGTTACTTTATCATTCAAAACAATTTCTATTAAATTTCCAATTCATTAAATCAATTTCTTAAGTTCAACTTCATTAAAACAAAACTTACAATTTTGAATTAAATTAAATTCGTCAAATCAATTCTTTCAATTACAAGTCTTACATTAATTCCAAAAATATCACATTTTCATTTCTTGTTAAAGAAATTCAATTTCACTTATTTACTTTCTTAAATAATTTTCCAAAACTTAATTAATAAAGAAAACTCAATTTCAATTATTTACAAAGTAAAATTCACTTATTCCAAAGTTCAATTTTACTTATTAAAGAATTCAATTCAATTTAATCATTAAATAATCCAATCTTATTTAATTATTAAATAATTCAAAACTTAATTATTACATAATTCCAAAGTTTAATAATTTCAAACTTAATTATAATTTCAACTTAATTATTAAATCATTTCAAACTTTATTATTTCAAACTTAATTATGATTATTAAATCATTTCAAATAATTTCAACTATATTATTAAATCATTTCAAATTTTAATTCAATCATTTCTCAAATTTAACAACATTCTTCCATCAATTTCATTGTTAACATTTTATTTCAGATTATTAAATATTAACATTTTCCTTTCATTAAAATTCAAATTTCAACTTCATTTCAAAATCATATTTTTATTCAAATAAAATCTTCGTTTTATTTTTAAATCAAATTTATTGACCAATCAGGTTTTTATTTAATTTTCTATCCTAGGTCAAAATTCAAATTTTTGGTATTTATCATTTCAACCCGATTCCAATTCAATTCAAAATCAAACATATCAAAGGGAACTTGCAGTGTGATAACTGGGATGGTGTCATAGTAAATAAACAAGCAATAACAACAATCAATATCAATACAATAATCAATTCAAATAATCCCGAAATAACCGTATTAATTCGCATTGTTATTTGTACGAATTAATATAATTATTTCTAGAATCTACACTATCATTTCATGCAGATTTAAGATTATTACATTACAGTTTCATTTGTCATCTATTTACAATTTCATACATCATCAATTTAACAACATACATTCAGTGGTTCCAAATGTAATTAAACAAATCCTACATGTCAATAAATTCAACAGTTAAAGGGGTCATATTATACAAATGTCAGTTAATCAAATTTAACATTTAATTATCCTATATCAAGTTCAATCGCATACTATTTATCATTTTAACATTAACAATTTATCGTCCAATATAAACATCAGCAATCAATCAATTAACAACCAAACTGGATTATTATTTCATATATATAACAGATAATGGTGTCAGATGTCACAGGTGAACTGATACAGGTAATAACATATATAACAGTGTAATTAACTAACAGCAGCATATTTCAATTGTCGTTTCAATTGAAATCAAATTTAATAAATAAAAGAACGTTAATCGTGAGTGAGTGCTCACCTTTCGAGGCTAGAGATGAATGAGAAGATGACACGGATACACACTGATACGCACCCTGAAGTTGAGTTACAAATCCAAGCAAAGCAAAATTGAACGCGGATTCAATGAAGAAAACGGGCACGACGGACCAAAAGCTGAAAATGGGAGATCGATGAGAACGATAAGAATCAGTTGATATAAATTGAACTATATATATATATATATATATATATTATTCTCTGAAATCAATTTTAAACATGTATTTATTTCCAAATTTATATTTAATCCCATTCTTATAAAATAAAATATATACATTTATGCAACTTAAATTTTATAGCCACACCCTTTCCACGAAATACCAACAACTGAATATATCATATATAAGCTTTAAATCCAATATTATGAAGATCCCTATAACTTATTTTTAGGCAAGCAAACTGTACTTTATATATACTATATATCTAAACATCAACCATACTTCATACTGTATGAACTTATACTTATAACTAACATTTATATGCAACTTGCTTTATATAATATATATTAAAACCAGATCTCCCTTTGATTCAAAACCATACTTGCCTTAAAATTTAAATTTCAAAACAAACTTTACGGTCTCATTATGCTTATATTATAAACTACATATATATTTTACTTGTACTTACAGAACTCTATATAAAAGCTAACATATAGGCTTCAGTCTTATACTAGTATATAGATAAATTTAAACCAATCCAAATATATAGCATTGTATATACGAATCTTATATAACAACATATAATATTATATTTTTCGAAATCCCATATACCCAAATATATATGCGTATATGGCTACCCAGACTATTATTTACAATATATATTCACAACTTTATAATTTCCAATAACATATTTTATCATACAGAACTTATTATTATTACATATATAACTCTTTTATGAACTTTCCAGATCATTTACTTATGCAACACATGGATATAGACAAACACTGACATACTTTACAATTCATATAACCAAACACGTAATGCACTCAACATAAAATAGAATATATACTATACTTACAAAACTAATAATATATGTACTAACATATTACCTAATATATATAAACTTACTTTAAAAGGAAGATTTTTCAGAAGGTCAGAGCATAACAAGCTTCAAGCAACTGTATATATATGAGCTTACATATATATGATTTCATGGAAGGGCAAGGGGACAAATGGCTCTCGGCCTCAGGCATTTACAGGTGGAGCAGGCTGTGAAGGGGTGAAGAGGACGTGGTGATGAGGTGGAGGTGGTCTTGATGGCGTGGCGTTTGCATGGGATTTGGGCGGAGGTTGGTAGCATGCGGAGGCAGCAGTGCGCGGTGGCGGGTTGGATCGGCGGTAGGAAGGAGTCGGAAAACTTGGTTGGGCTTGCGTGAGAACAGGTTGAGCGTGAGCGACTGCAAGGAGAAAAGGTTGAGGGAAACGGAAAGCTCGAAGGGGAGAAACGTCGGTTGCACATCCCATTTCTCTTTTTTTTTTTTTTAGAGTGGCGGAGAGCTCAAAGGGGTGGGAGAAGATAAAAGGCAGGAGAGAAACAAATAACAGTAGTTTGTTTTATTTCCAAAGCATAGCAACCGGTAGAATGAAAATGAACGCTTACAAAAAAACAACCGTTAGAACAGTGAAGCTGGAACGATTAGAATTCCGGAATTTGAAAAACGAAAGGCTGCGTTGAATTGAACCAGTGGGTAAGTGAATAGGCATAAGGAAACCCAAAGTTTTAATACGTGTACCGGTACGACAGGCGTTACGCAAAATGCAACGTGCAACGGCACTCCGAATTTGACAATCGAATATACCGTAGAGATCGGCACGACGAGACGATCAAAACGGTATATAGAAATCAGTGGTACGATTATCCGATAAAAATCGATATCGGTACCAGAATACTGCTATTTTGCAGAAAATAAGAACGACGGAGCCAAAGATGTCCGAATTTGGAAAAACGACAAACTGAAATCTTGCTCAGAAGATGATTTAGAATTTTTCTATGTAAAAATATTTAGGTTTCGGAAACATTTTATTTTCATCGCTTTTTAACTGATTAAATTGAAGTGAAATTACGCGCGAAATAAACTTTCGTATTTTCGGACGAAAATTTACCAGTTGCTATGTTTAACTAGACGTATTCCAAATATTAAATTTTATTTCAAAATTTTATCGTTTAAAATTTCACAAAATTTCAACTAATTACGTTATTAAAACAGTTGAAATTTTCGGGTCGTTACATTCTCCCCCACTCAAAACTTTTCGTCCCCGAAAAGGAACGAGGTTGGAGAATAGAAATAACCAGAAGAAAAACAGATTTGGAAAAATAAACAATTGGTTTAAACCGTATAAATTTCGATTTACCTTAATTAATACTCAATATTTGATTTAAAAATTCAGGGTATTTCAATAAGTTGATTTAATTCCAAATTATTAATTTTTGATACCAAAAGATTTCTTCAAAACAAAATTTTATTTATTTAGCTCACTTATTCATTGCTTAATTATCCAATTATCCCTTATTATCAATTTCTAAAATCATAAACTTGAATAGTCATTTATTACAATCATTTTTTTTTCAACAATTTAAATTCTTCTTTATTCCAAATTATTGTTAAATTTATTCTACTTAATATATCTACTCACATATATTTAACCCATATAAATTAATTTAAACCATAAAAGTTTCGATTTAAATTAATTTATATTTACTAATTGCTTTTAAATTCAAGGTATTTTCATAGGTTGATCAAATTTCAATTTATTAATTCTTTCAAAACAAATTTATTTCATTATTAACTGAGTTTTACTTATTATCCTATCTAACTCTATTAACATCTTTATAATTAAAATTTAGTGTATAACATTTATTATAAACACTCAAATTTTATTTATAAATTCAATTTATCTTATATATTATCCAATTACATATTCAACTTCTGAATGATTTAGGTAAGTTGTATTAGAATGCAGTTGAACAATATACAAATAAAATTTTCCCAATTCAATTATTCAGTTTAAATATTTATTCTAAATTTTGGTTTTATTTATAATTAAAATCATCCTTTAACAAAATTTAAGAATTTAATTTCCGATTAACTTTAAACAATTTAGAGATATATATAATATATTTATATCAAATCAAATTAATTTTTAAAATAAGATACCCATATATATATAAATCAAATTTTACTGAAGAAATTCAAATCAAAAAAAAAAATTTCAAAACAAAACCATAGCAAAGCTACAGAATAGTCTCTCCACTACGAAACTCGAAAATGAATGTCGATGATGCGGCCGCCATCACCGAAATTATTTTCCAGCGACAAAGAGAAGAGCACTGATTTCAACATTTTAAAATTCTTTGAAAACGGTTCCTATTCGAAAATACTTTAAATAATATACATTAAAATTCTTTGGAAACAAATTATAGTCAAAATACCTTTAAATAATGTGCATTTTAAACCTTTAAAACCCTAGTTCGAAATCATTGGAAATTAAATTCTCAAATTCTTAATTTCATTTCATTTCAAATTTTAAATCAGTTTATAAACCAAGTTTATAAATTTATTTATCGAACAATAGATGAAATCAAATATTATCATTTCAAACAACGAATTTAATTAACTTATTAAATTCCAGAAAATTTTACTAATATATTTATGGTATAATCATACAATTTTATTTCATTTACCACATTTGAAAACAATACTGTGTCAGTTTGCTCTGCTCAAGTGTTTTGGAAATCCTATCGATAGCGTTGATCAGACGAATCGATCGGAAACCCAAATCAACATCAACAACTCAAACAACACAATATATAAAACATTTTTATATTAATAACAATACACTTCCTCACTCGACGATACAATAATGGATTTCAAAGCAAGGATAGAGATTTAGATTTGAGGGACTCAAATCAAAGAGAATTTTGATTCGAAAATAAGATTGAAACAGAAGATAAGATAATTCAATTACCACAATCGGGAGATGGATGAGTTTATTTAATTTACGGGCAACCTTAACCGGGTCGTCCGTAACTTCAAGAATAAGATCGATGCTGAATTCCGAGGTAAATCAACACTCGATCTCAAGAGATGGAATTCAGGTATAGAAGGTAATAGATAGCATCGTAAACCGAGGATACAGAAATCTCCAATAAATCGATGCCTATTATAAAGGAGTTTACTCCTTTACGAATCATCCTAAGATTGGCGAGACCGCCGATCTATTATAGATAACATTCAGAATGGAGTTATGGGGTTCTCCATGATTGAAAGAAGACGAATAGTGAAGGACACGAATGAATTTCGGGACCGAGGGGAACGTTCCAAAATCCAAAGAAATTGAGTCAAATGAAGAGATTGAAACTCGAATGAGAGTGATTCTGTAAATACATTTACCCTATATGTTAAGTTTTGCCTAGAGCTACCAAAGCTCTGATACCAACTATAACGACCCGCCATTTTGGACCATTCGCGTCCATTATAAGTGTATAGGTAGACACTCATGCCGGAATTGAATTGCTCAAAATACCGCGTTGTTAATTTAAATTTGGCGAAACTGAACATATACAGTAAATAAATAAATCACAGATCACAGACACAGAGTAATAAGTGCAGCGGAAATAAAAGAGATAGTAGTTCATGAAGCTACTATATGAATATATAAAATACATCAGAGTTTACAACAGAAGAATAATACAATACATCAGAGTTAAACCAGATACAACGGAAGAGTAACACGATACATCAGATACAAATCAGAATGCATCACTGGAATCATCGAATACTGAAAGCCGGATAGATAGCTGGATCTCCAAGCGAAGCTCCAACTCCAAAGGTGAGTCTCGAAAGCTGAACCACTCAGTCTGACCCGAGCGTAAAGCAAATACAAAACACTCGAGTCAGGATTAACATTCTTATATTAATAAATCCAACTCAAGTGAAATAGCAATTGAAATACAAGTAACTCAAAGGATGTTTGGAATAACCATCCTTTAAGGATCCGTTAAACTATCTACTATGTAATAGTGTACGATAAGTAGATAATGTCTATCAGTAATATAAAGATATCAAAATAGCGTTAAGTCATGGCCCATTCCACCCTTAACACATTTTTATTCCCACAAGCATATACAAGACCGTAGTTTCCCCAAAACCGGAAGTCACCAGAGGGCAATCCATATACTCAAGGTACAAAACAAATTCGTAGTGGTCGCGCATAAATGGAATACAAGTATGACAAGGCACATGAGGCTATACCCAAGGTAGTGATACTACCGTTCGCCTGATCCGGGCTGGTGAGAACGCAACGCCGCAGCGCCCGCAACACCGTGAGACAACACTCCCAAAATCAAGGGTGCACCAATCGACAATAAGTATAAGTAGTTCGAAGAAGTGTGTCCACTTGAGGTATCAATCCTCCATTGGCCCGGCACAGCTCCTGTTTTAGTCATTTCCAATTTGACACAAGTGTCAAGGCTATCCATTATCGTTCTCTTTCTTCAGTCAACACGAACATCATTCCAACCACTTCATTCTGGATCATCACTCCGCGTATAGTTATTAAAGTGGTTTTCGGTTTAGATAGAGAGTATATCCATAACCGAATTCCGGTCTCTTTAATAACTTTCGTAATTTTTACACCGATTGGTCATTTAATATATTTCAAAACCAAATCAATTTCAATTTCAATTTCAATTCGTAAATCAACATTTCATTTGTCTTTCAAAACCATTTCCATAAATTTACGTTTCAAAACTTCCAAATTTCACTTCAAAATCTTATAATGCAATTTCAAATTTTATTTAAAACAATTCAAACATTGATTCAAGGTCGTATATAAGTTTCATTCTGAAATCATTTAAATAAATTTTATTTAACATTCAAAACAATTTAAACTCATTTATCGATTTCAGTCAATATTCGTTAAGTTACTTTATCATTCAAAACAATTTCTATTAAATTTCCAATTCATTAAATCAATTTCTTAAGTTCAACTTCATTAAAACAAAACTTACAATTTTGAATTAAATTAAATTCGTCAAATCAATTCTTTCAATTACAAGTCTTACATTAATTCCAAAAATATCACATTTTCATTTCTTGTTAAAGAAATTCAATTTCACTTATTTACTTTCTTAAATAATTTTCCAAAACTTAATTAATAAAGAAAACTCAATTTCAATTATTTACGAAGTAAAATTCACTTATTCCAAAGTTCAATTTTACTTATTAAAGAATTCAATTCAATTTAATCATTAAATAATCCAATCTTATTTAATTATTAAATAATTCAAAACTTAATTATTACATAATTCCAAAGTTTAATAATTTCAAACTTAATTATAATTTCAACTTAATTATTAAATCATTTCAAACTTTATTATTTCAAACTTAATTATGATTATTAAATCATTTCAAATAATTTCAACTATATTATTAAATCATTTCAAATTTTAATTCAATCATTTCTCAAATTTAACAACATTCTTCCATCAATTTCATTGTTAACATTTTATTTCAGATTATTAAATATTAACATTTTCCTTTCATTAAAATTCAAATTTCAACTTCATTTCAAAATCATATTTTTATTCAAATAAAATCTTCGTTTTATTTTTAAATCAAATTTATTGACCAATCAGGTTTTTATTTAATTTTCTATCCTAGGTCAAAATTCAAATTTTTGGTATTTATCATTTCAACCCGATTCCAATTCAATTCAAAATCAAACATATCAAAGGGAACTTGCAGTGTGATAACTGGGATGGTGTCATAGTAAATAAACAAGCAATAACAACAATCAATATCAATACAATAATCAATTCAAATAATCCCGAAATAACCGTATTAATTCGCATTGTTATTTGTACGAATTAATATAATTATTTCTAGAATCTACACTATCATTTCATGCAGATTTAAGATTATTACATTACAGTTTCATTTGTCATCTATTTACAATTTCATACATCATCAATTTAACAACATACATTCAGTGGTTCCAAATGTAATTAAACAAATCCTACATGTCAATAAATTCAACAGTTAAAGGGGTCATATTATACAAATGTCAGTTAATCAAATTTAACATTTAATTATCCTATATCAAGTTCAATCGCATACTATTTATCATTTTAACATTAACAATTTATCGTCCAATATAAACATCAGCAATCAATCAATTAACAACCAAACTGGATTATTATTTCATATATATAACAGATAATGGTGTCAGATGTCACAGGTGAACTGATACAGGTAATAACATATATAACAGTGTAATTAACTAACAGCAGCATATTTCAATTGTCGTTTCAATTGAAATCAAATTTAATAAATAAAAGAACGTTAATCGTGAGTGAGTGCTCACCTTTCGAGGCTAGAGATGAATGAGAAGATGACACGGATACACACTGATACGCACCCTGAAGTTGAGTTACAAATCCAAGCAAAGCAAAATTGAACGCGGATTCAATGAAGAAAACGGGCACGACGGACCAAAAGCTGAAAATGGGAGATCGATGAGAACGATAAGAATCAGTTGATATAAATTGAACTATATATATATATATATTATTCTCTGAAATCAATTTTAAACATGTATTTATTTCCAAATTTATATTTAATCCCATTCTTATAAAATAAAATATATACATTTATGCAACTTAAATTTTATAGCCACACCCTTTCCACGAAATACCAACAACTGAATATATCATATATAAGCTTTAAATCCAATATTATGAAGATCCCTATAACTTATTTTTAGGCAAGCAAACTGTACTTTATATATACTATATATCTAAACATCAACCATACTTCATACTGTATGAACTTATACTTATAACTAACATTTATATGCAACTTGCTTTATATAATATATATTAAAACCAGATCTTCCTTTGATTCAAAACCATACTTGCCTTAAAATTTAAATTTCAAAACAAACTTTACGGTCTCATTATGCTTATATTATAAACTACATATATATTTTACTTGTACTTACAGAACTCTATATAAAAGCTAACATATAGGCTTCAGTCTTATACTAGTATATAGATAAATTTAAACCAATCCAAATATATAGCATTGTATATACGAATCTTATATAACAACATATAATATTATATTTTTCGAAATCCCATATACCCAAATATATATGCGTATATGGCTACCCAGACTATTATTTACAATATATATTCACAACTTTATAATTTCCAATAACATATTTTATCATACAGAACTTATTATTATTACATATATAACTCTTTTATGAACTTTCCAGATCATTTACTTATGCAACACATGGATATAGACAAACACTGACATACTTTACAATTCATATAACCAAACACGTAATGCACTCAACATAAAATAGAATATATACTATACTTACAAAACTAATAATATATGTACTAACATATTACCTAATATATATAAACTTACTTTAAAAGGAAGATTTTTCAGAAGGTCAGAGCATAACAAGCTTCAAGCAACTGTATATATATGAGCTTACATATATATGATTTCATGGAAGGGCAAGGGGACAAATGGCTCTCGGCCTCAGGCATTTACAGGTGGAGCAGGCTGTGAAGGGGTGAAGAGGACGTGGTGATGAGGTGGAGGTGGTCTTGATGGCGTGGCGTTTGCATGGGATTTGGGCGGAGGTTGGTAGCATGCGGAGGCAGCAGTGCGCGGTGGCGGGTTGGATCGGCGGTAGGAAGGAGTCGGAAAACTTGGTTGGGCTTGCGTGAGAACAGGTTGAGCGTGAGCGACTGCAAGGAGAAAAGGTTGAGGGAAACGGAAAGCTCGAAGGGGAGAAACGTCGGTTGCACATCCCATTTCTCTTTTTTTTTTTTTTAGAGTGGCGGAGAGCTCAAAGGGGTGGGAGAAGATAAAAGGCAGGAGAGAAACAAATAACAGTAGTTTGTTTTATTTCCAAAGCATAGCAACCGGTAGAATGAAAATGAACGCTTACAAAAAAACAACCGTTAGAACAGTGAAGCTGGAACGATTAGAATTCCGGAATTTGAAAAACGAAAGGCTGCGTTGAATTGAACCAGTGGGTAAGTGAATAGGCATAAGGAAACCCAAAGTTTTAATACGTGTACCGGTACGACAGGCGTTACGCAAAATGCAACGTGCAACGGCACTCCGAATTTGACAATCGAATATACCGTAGAGATCGGCACGACGAGACGATCAAAACGGTATATAGAAATCAGTGGTACGATTATCCGATAAAAATCGATATCGGTACCAGAATACTGCTATTTTGCAGAAAATAAGAACGACGGAGCCAAAGATGTCCGAATTTGGAAAAACGACAAACTGAAATCTTGCTCAGAAGATGGTTTAGAATTTTTCTATGTAAAAATATTTAGGTTTCGGAAACATTTTATTTTCATCGCTTTTTAACTGATTAAATTGAAGTGAAATTACGCGCGAAATAAACTTTCGTATTTTCGGACGAAAATTTACCAGTTGCTATGTTTAACTAGACGTATTCCAAATATTAAATTTTATTTCAAAATTTTATCGTTTAAAATTTCACAAAATTTCAACTAATTACGTTATTAAAACAGTTGAAATTTTCGGGTCGTTACATCTTCTTTGATAAAACCATTTAAAAACACACTTTTAACATCCATTTGAAATAAATTAAAATTATTACGATTTGCAAAGGTGAGTAAGATTCTTATTGCTTTTAATATGGCTACGGATGCAAAGGTTTCATCAAAATCTATAGCTTCTTCCTAACAATAACCTTGAGCAATTAAACATGTTTTATTTCTTACTACTTCTCCTTGTTCATTCATTTTATTTATGTATACCCATTAAATTCCTATTATAGGTTTACCCTTAGGTCTTAGGACCAATTCCCAAACATCATTTCTTATGAACCGATTCAATTCCTCTTGCATAGCAAGAATCCAGAATCATCCTTTGATGCTTCCTTTGGATTTTTAGGTTCAATAGTTGAAATAAAAGCGACAGTACTCATTTTATTTAATTGATTCCTTGTTTTAGCAATAGTTCTATATTTTCTAGAGTATTTTCTATAGGATGATCTTTTAAGTATTTTGTTCTCTTATTTGGATGTAAACTTGATGTAAACTTTTGGAATTACTATTATTTTCATCATTAGTAATTTCATTATTAGTAATTTTATTTGTTTTATCAACATTTTCTTCTTCCTCGACATTGGTATTATTAATTTTAATTTTTTTATCAAATAAAACATATAATATCTCTTCAATAGTATTAATGCTAGTATTAAAAACTCTATAAGCTTTACTTCTGCTTGAATATCCAATGAAAATACCTTTATCTAATTTAGCATCAAATTTATATAAATTTTCTTTAGTATTTAATAAAAAGCATTCACTACCAAAAACTCAAAAGTATCATACTTTTGGCTTTTTATTATAAAATAATTCATATGATGTCTTTTTCTTCAAAGGTCTTATTAAAATTCTATGAAATGAATAACATACTGTAGCAACTGCTTCAGTCCAAAATCTTTTAGGTAAATTACTCTCATTTAACATAGTTCTAGCGCACTCTTGAATCGTTCTATTTTTACGTTCGACTACTCCATTTTGTTGAGGTGTTGTTGGAAATAAAAAATTATGGGTAATACCTTTCTTATTACAAAATTTTTAAAAATTTTCGTTTTCGAATTCTTCAATGTGATCACTTTGAATTATTTTGATTTTAATAGACATTTGATTTTGAATTCTTTTAACATAGATTATAAACATTTCAAAAGCATCAATTTTAAGTTTTAGGGGAATTGTCCATGTAAGCCTAAAAAATCATCTATGACTACAAATACATATCTGTCATGATTTATAGATTGTATTTGCGAAGGACCGAATATATCTTAATGAAGAAGCAAGGGCCTGAGATGTAGAAATTATATCTTTTGATTTAAAGGAAAATTTTCTAAGTTTTCCTAATTGACACGCATCATAAAGATTATTAACATTAGAACTTATTTTAGGAAGACCCCTAACTAGATTAATTTTGGCAATTTTAGATAGATGTTTGAAATTCATATGACCAAATCCTTTGTACCAAATCCAATGATCACTTGATTCAACCAAAAGATATAACTATCATTTGATACTTTCATAACTAATATATAGAATTTTCTTTTTCTAATGCCTTCAAAGGTGATGTTTGACTCAAATCTTCAATGTGGCACGTTGCCTTTTTCAAATTTAATTTTAAAGCCCTTATCACACAATTGAATAATACTTAGTAGATTATGTTTTAAATTCCTAACTAATAAAACATTAGTAATAGTAGTAGTTTTAGAATTACTGACATTGCCGATGCCAATCACATATCCTTTAGATCTGTCTCCAAAATTGACTGATCCACCATCTTTATAAACGATATCTTTCAGGATCTCCGGATTTTCGGTCATTTGGTTTGAGCATCCACTATCTAATATCCATTTATCCCTTTTGATTTATAAAGTTTGATCATCAAGTGTTTGTTTATCCAAAGCCATGTAACATATCTATTCCTGCAATTTATACCTTTTAAAAAGATCAAGTGGCTTTTCAGAATGAATGGATGCAAATTTATTGAACAATTTCATGTTGATTTTGCAAAATTGCTTTTCAAAAATAGTGTTAAAAATATTATCAGTAACTTTTTCCACTAAAACTTTTCAAAAATCAAATTATGGAATTTTGAAAACCAATGCTCTAATACCAAATGTTAGTTTACAGAAGATGGATCTTAAGGCTAATTTAACATTGGAGGGGGGTGAATAGTATTTACCCTACCTGGTTACTGACTTAGCCCGAAAAGTGAGGTAAGACCAAAGGTTATCCCTAATACAAAGGTCAATTTTAAATTTGGACCTTAAGCAAATTTGTAGAATATGTTTTAAAATTAAAACAATATTTTCAATTTAAAAGTTTGAATTTAAAATATGTATTTTTTTTGAATGTTATAAAATAATTTTCAAAATTGTTTTGAAAACTAAATAATTATTTATGAAAATTTGTTTATAATTAATTAGAATAAATAAATAAATAAATAAGAGTTAATTTATTAAATTAAATAACTTACTTTAAGAAAATTGAGTGATCCTTTATTCGAGAAGGAGAGCACCAATGTATTTTATCCTATACTTAAAAAATGATGCCGCCAACAAGCCTGATAGTAAAAAGACCTCATATAATAATATAAACTAAAACTCCCTCAATCCTAATGACTAAAGTCCATAATGTAAATAAAATGACAATAGAATGGTATAAAACAAAAGAATTAAGCCGAACCCTAGATATACTCCAATATCTATTCGTCAATAATAGTGAAATATGCTAAATCCATCCAATTGTTGATACAACCCAAATGTTGATACATCTAAAACTAAAAGCAAACACAACCAAATGATTAGGTTGACACATACACACATGTATATAAATATATTATATATATATGCCACAGTAATAAAATAAACTTATTAAGTATGAACTAAGTAAGAGATAAAATAGTAAATAAAGAACATAATATAATGGTATAGAGCAGTACATATATAGTTATGAAATGAATTATAAATTCTAAACAACAAAATTTTACATTAAAACTAGTTTCTTGTTGAAAATATTACATCAAAAAATTCATTACAACATATATTAATTAAAAAATTATTTAGAGTGCCATTGCCATTTCTATTTTTAAAGACTAGATTTTCCATGATGAATTTAATACGTTATTTTACTTTTCTGAGATTTTTTTTTGAAACTAATACTATTGTCTATTTTATAACTAGGGCTTTAACTTGTAATGGCCCAACTTTTCGACCCTCGAATGTCGGCACTAAATACATCCATGGTATTCGTGTGCCGAGCACCCTAGTGCCAAAAAGACAGAAAGCAAGGGTAAAAAAAGAATAGAAAAGAAAAACACAACATCAGAATCTCACAATGGCTAGGAATGATAATATATAATATTAAACGAATGGTACACGGTGTTACTCTAAATACATAAATTTCAGAGTTACCAAAATCTAAGTATTATCATCAGCTTGGACAGTTATAACTACCTGTCCTCGCAATGCTGATATGTAGAATACTGTGACGAACCATAATTTTCGACTCTTGAAAATTCGACATCAATACGTCCACTGTATAGAATGCCGAGTAATCGAGTGCCGGAAATACCAGATCATTAGGGGTGAAGAGGAAAGAGATAGAAGAAGAAACAGAAACAACAACACAGAATCTCACAATCGCAGCGGGACAAAATATAATATATAATAGCAAAATTTTAAATACAAGAACTATAACTGTTAATATACATACCATTATCAGAGTACAATAGTTAATACATCAACATGGACAGTTATTATAACTTGTCCTCACACAACGGAAATATAAATCAAGTACGAGAATACGTCTCTATCATCCAGCTCGTCTCCTGAGCTCCATAGCATCCTATCCTGAATCTGTAATACTCGGTCGGACCCGAGCATTATAATAAAATAACACCCGAGTCAGTCTGGAAAACAAGCGTGAGAAAACACACTCAATTTGAATTATTAAAGTTATCAAAACCCTTTGAAAAACAAAGGTATCTCATAAGACCACGTTACACATAAACACGACGGGTTTTTCCCTTACGATAACCAAAACATTTTATAGAAAATCCAGTGATATTATAATAGTGTCTAGATACAATTACTTATTCAAATAGCCGAAATTGTTACATTAATTAAATTCTAGCATACTAGGCTCTACAAACAAAACCGTAAAGGCTCGTATTGGAGAATGGATCCCATATAATGACGGGGCTACTGGGGTATCGCCCATCACAATACACCTCTAGAAATATGTACCGACGACCTCGCCGGGATCCCCTGCTACACAAGACTGGCCTACCCCTAAATTGGATAGAACGGATATGTTATCACCCCGGGTGTTCCCACCCTTAAAAAAAATCGAGGGCTCCCTTTTTCACGCACAACCATATTCATAATTTATATATATTTCCGAGGGTATCTAGAAAAGTGATAACATACCCTAATTCGGTGCAACCCACTTAGCCTTGCTGCATCTCCCCTGCTTTAGTCATTTCCGATTGATGAGGTTTGAGGCTAACGTTTACCTTTTAAGAACAATTCCACTTAGAATGCTCATCGTCCTCCAATGACGATGTTATGAAAGCATTCGTCCATACAAGTTGTCCTGGGTTTGGACAAACCGAATCACCGTCTTCACTATCTTCACGATTCCATTCGTAAAGATCAAACCGGATCCAAGTGGTTTTCAGATACTTAAATCTGATCCCGGTCTCTTCGAAAAGATCAACGAATTTGGCCAAATTTGATAGTCGGTTATTTAACTATCAAATAACATCCAAAAGCAGTCACTAGGCCCTATTATAATTTTCTTCCAAATTATATATTTGAAATATCTTTTTAAAGATATAATTCAAAATCCCTCTCAATATTTCAATATTTGGAAACAAATTTCATTTACTCAAATCCATAACAGGATATTTTTCCATACCAATACTTAGGAATATTTCCAAATTCCATTTTTATAACACTTGGAAAAATATTCCTATCCCAAATCATTTCCCACTAAAAATATTTCCAAAACCTTCCTTTCAATGCTTAGGAAAATATTATAAGTATATTTCCAAATCGTTTTATTTCCAATACTTAGGAAAAATTCCATTTATCCCCGATTTCCCAAAATCATTTACAAATCCCTTTGTAAATTCCTCAACTCATTTAAAAATGGGTTCTACACCTTTCCGGAATTCCTTAATTATTTCCTTTAATTTTTCCCAAAATCGATTATACCTCTCTACGATTCCAATTACTCATTTCAAACTCCTTTTATGAATTTTAGTTCATTTCGAAGCTTCTGTATTTAAACACTTCGAAAATTCCCTTAGGTTCCCAAAATTCCACTATAAGATTTCTCTTATAAAATCATATCCGTTAAACAACTCCATTTACATATTTTCGAGAGAACTTATAAATAAATTACAATCATTTCAAAAGCTATATATATATATAATAAGTATTTTTAAAGAATAATATTTTTTTAAAATATGTTTAAGTAATTATTTAAAAATATTAAAACACTTTAAATAAAACATCAATAACTCATTTCCAACTCATTTTAAAATAAAAATAATCAATTTACAAAGCTAATATAAAAACTATAATTTATTTCAATTAATATTAAATATTTGGATAATCCACTTTTTTTTTTAAATTTTCAAAACTAACTAGTTTAATAAATGAAAATTCTATTTAAAAAAACAAACTTAACTTCTTAAATAAAAATATATTTTAAAAATCCCAATAACCAATTAATTTTATAATTTCCTCTCGATTCACAACCCATCGATTTCATTCCGATTCTCCTAACCATCTCCACTTTTGAAAAATAGTATCCACTATTTTCCTCAACCCTATTTCCATATTCTAATATAAATTCACCCTACGAATTTATATTCCCAATATATCAACTGATATCGCTTACCTTATTTATAAACATTGTTTATAAATTTTTATACTCCTTTGAGTTTTACTTGTTTATAAAAACAATCTTATTTATCAAATTCCATTTTACAAATCCATTTCTTTATAAATCCGATTTATAACTTCTAATCTATTTTTAATATCGACTTCAACTCCTTTTAATATTTCCAGAATATCATTTATAAATTCTTTTATGTAATTCATTTTTAAAATCTCCATTTAAACAATTCACGAATAGTTAAGTATAACTAAAAATCAAATATATTTTTCTAACTCAAATTCTTTAAAATACCCCCAATATAAATATTTTTATATAAAAAATTCCCTTTAATTTCTTCAATTTTAAAAATATATTTATGGTATTTAAAATACCAAAATTCAGGCTAGTGCTACAATGGCATCCAGTAATTCCAATCACTACAATAATCTATAATAGATTATTCTACACAAATCATATATCACAATATATGAAATTAAATTCAACATTTTGAGGAATCCAGTTGGATCCCTCCAACCTGTTTTCCTGCATCCATAAATGTTAATACAACATAATAATACCAATCCCGCTTCGAGGTGGGATATCGCGGTATATAGAGTCATCCGCTAATATGCGGGGCGCATAGGGTCTCATCCGCTCCAAGGGCGGGAAATATCCAACTACTAATATATATACTACTATATATATATATGTATAACATCCAACTGATAATAATTTTATAAATTTAACCAATCATTCAATAAATAAATTTAACTATTTAAAATCCAGTCAATCAAATTGAGTGAGATTTACTCACCTTGATTTTTATTAAATCGAACAACGTTCGATTTAAATCTAAAATTCCAGCTTGTGGCCTATCACCTTACGAACCTGCCCTTTTCATGAAATTTTGACGTCGTAAAAATGCATTACGAATTTATTAACATTCGATTTAAATCAAAACAATTAATTACTATTTAATAAATTAAATTAACTAATCAATTAAGGTTAATTACCATTCCTCGACACTGACCACTCCTGCAACTACCGTCCATCGGCTCGAGACACCAGAACAGCCACCACTCCCCAAAACCTAACCGCGACCATGGCCAGACTCACGCACACAACCCACCCTCGTCGACCACCTCCTTGCACGCCGCTCTCCTTCTCACTCGCACGCGTCTTCGCCCACTGCCACCATCATCGTGCACGCGTACGAGAATGCCTCGCCGCCCCATCCACCTTCCCCCATCGCCTCCTTCCCACACACAGTCATCGCGACTTCGCCATCCCAATCGACACGCGACATCATGACTCACCCTAACCCCTATCGCTTGATAGCCACGAGTCCTCCTCCACCACTACCTTCGCGTGCGCTTCCAAGTCGAGCACTCCATCGCGATGTCTTTTTCCACCTTTCTTATTTTTTGTTTGAACCGAGATTCGTTCGAAGCATGGAAGAGTGTGCGTAAATTTTTAGTTTAAAATTGGATTTGGTTTTAAGCTTTGAGAATGGAGGCATTACATTTTTTTTTCTCTGATTTCATTTTGAACGAAGGAAAATAAAACGCGATTTTAAAACGATGAAAGGGGCGGTTACAGCTGACATTGAGGTGAAAGGTTATGTTGGCTGAGGATAAGTTTTGATGGGCTGAAATGATAATCAATGTGAATATATACTATTAAATTTCAAAATATCCAGATATTTATCTAGAATCCCTATCGAGGCATGCCGACTGGCGTTCCTAATGTTATAACCATATTCCGAACCCAATGGAACAAGCCTCGAGCTCCAATTTGATCGTATATGGAAGATATTTTTTAAATCGACTATTTAAATAAATTTTAATTTATATTATTTCTAGGCGTTTTCAGATCGTACGACCAACCGGCACATCCAAACGTTATGAAATTTTAAATCCGATAATAATACACTCTTACGGATCTAATGGAACTAGTTTCATCGAACTCAGAGACTGTGCCCCGGATCGCTATTTTAACGCGTCGATAGAATCAACGATTTTCAAATTTACGAAATCGCTTGAAATTTCAGTTTTAAAATCTTACTAATTATAATTCCAAGCCCAATATTTAAAACCATTAAGTTAAACACAAGAGGCCCATTTTTCGAACAAAAACATAAACAACGTGAACCAATATATCACCAACTCCTACCGACCAACAATCTATAAGTATATCCGAAAATGGAGTTGATAATATCCTGACAAGGGTCGCTAAACCCCAGGTTGTGCATCGTATTCTGTTTTTTGTCATTTCCATTGTCGAGGTTTTGTTCGACATCGTTCACATAAGTCTTCATCACTCGAATAGAACACGAATCACCAAATGAATTTCATCATCTCGAACAGATCACGAATCGCTACATGGACTCGAGCACCCTGAATAGATCTCAAATCTCCACTTAAATTCCCACATAAGTCCTCTGATAAATGCTAACACTATTCTCTCTCTTGAAATACTCCTCAAGATAGACAGTCCCACATGATAACATCATTTGAAATATTAAAACTGGCCTCTCCCTTGGACTTAATCTTATGATTGACAGTTTGACTATGCAACATTTCACTTCACAATGACTCCCAAAACATGGAACCCTATACTAGTTTTAAAGTGGTATTCGATAAGTAAGACACTTATCGATCCTAGTCTCTTTAAAACTAATTCGATGAATTTCCAATAAACTCGATTTCGATTCTTTCAAAAGTAGGCGAAAGCTAGAGACGTTTTTTTACCAATGCTCTTCCATGGGGTTCTCATTGGTATGAAATTGTTAAGCTATTTGATGCTTCCTAAGTTAATATTAGCTAAAGTTCGATAATCGACTAATTGATTATCTAGTCGATCATAATTGCTTATATAAATCAATATTCGTATACTATACTCGTTTTCGATTTTATAACTTAATTATTTCTCATCCAAGATTGAAGCCAGATTAGTTAGAGCACCGGCTGCATCAAAGCCTTGCCTAGAAACTTCATTCTTCAATCTCACAAATTGATAAGTCTACCTTGTCGGGTTTTTGTGTTAAGTAAACCATTAATGATTTTCATAAGTAAGTAAGAAATTAATACAGTTAACATATTTTCGACATTTTATAACCTATTATTCCTCGATCAAGAGGGAAATAGATAGGTTAAAGCTCTATTGCTTCATCCCTACTCGAACATCAATCTTAACTCTCACAGTAGATAAGTCATACTTTGTCAGCATTTATCGTTAAGCATTGTTACTTACTTTTCGAAAAAGTAATTTAATAATTAACCATTTGGCCATTAATCAATTCTAACCCCTCTCTAAACCTTTTGTTTAAACTTCTTAAAACCCTTTTTAAAATGATATATGTATAGTAATTTACTTGTAAAAGTTGATATCTAAATGAATAAGTCAAAAGATAGTTTATTCCATCAGATATAAAATAATCAACATATTTTCTACAAATTATATATACTTAAAAATGATGTTAAAATACTTTATAATACTTATAATAGGTTTTAAAACATTTTTTCAAAAGATTACTTGAAAATAACATATTTACAATTTCCTTAAAAACTTGGAAAAACAAGTTCTTATTATAAAATCCTCTTCTTTAAAAATTCACAACTAATTCCAAAAAAATTCATAAATATCTTGAACCACTTTTGAAATAGTCTAATATGAGTTAGCAACAATTGTAAAAATAATTTAACGAAATACTTAAATTTAAATATCTTTTCAAACCTTTAAAGTCCAAAAATCAATTCTAAACAGAGCAGTTTTGTACAAGTGAAGTTTTGGCCAATTTTCAAGATGTTACTTAATATTTTATCATTCAACTTTTAATAGCAATAAATATACATATAAAACTATATATACATGGCGAGAAACCCCTGATCATCTCTCTTCAAAGTTCCATAGAAATAGCCAAAAAACAAAGCAATTACGAGCTGCATGTATAGCGACTATCGCTATAAGTGCATTTTCAAATCCGAACCCAATCTAAACCAAAGTCCATCTATAACCTACGCGATTTGTTCCAAGGTATTCTCACAAATCCCTTCAAGTCCATTTCAAATCCATAAATATGGATCATATGTATCACTTACTTTCAAAGCAAGAATTTAAACCAATGTGTTAACACATGTCAACAACTATTTACCCAAGTTAAACACCATCAAACCCAAAATAATATGGGTTATATTTTCAATCAATGAGGTGAGTTATATTGCCTTTAACCTCACAAACAACCAGGATCTAAGAACTCAAGCCTAAACCTAATCTTGCAACAACCTTCTTCTTCCTTTCTTCCTTGCTTTGCCTTGCTTTTTCCCTCCTTCTCTCCCAATATTGCTTACGGCCTAATGGATTAAGGTGAGTGTGGCTTTGTTACTTCAACTTCTAACTAGGATGGATGTGTTGTAATATCCCCACAAGGGTTCACTCCAAATTTGACATGATTTGGGCAAGAGCATACAAAATTTTCTTTTAGAACATAAGAGAAAAAGAAGACATGGAAGTAGTTTGCTTTAAGCTTTATGAATTTGTGATTTATTTCTAATGGTATACCCCTCCTTATATAGGATCTATTTGTCATTGCCTAAGCTTGCCATCACACACCCTCCATGGCATGGAAGACTCACCTCCCATCACTTCTCCTTTATGCTAATTACCATTATACCCCTCTTATGATAATAACTCTTATCCTAGTGGAAGCTTCTAGAATATTCCATGCTTTATGAAGAGGGGTGTGTGTGTTAATTAGTTGCTAATGTGTTCATTTGTTCACTAGATAAATGTACAAGAGTTTGAACAACTTATATCGATTGAAAATTAGTTTACCAATAAATCAATTTTCGGTCACATTATTGATTTTTCTTCGAAGAATATATTTTTGTAAACGATTTTCAAAAAAAAAGTTTTTTTATCATTATTCATTAATTAAATGATATCTAACAAGGTTAGAAAATCATATTTATAACACTTAATTGTATTTCAAACATTTCGATATTTGAAAAGAAGTGTTCAAATTTAAGGGCCGCTACATTCTCTCACACTTATAGCGCTTCGTCCTCGAAATTAAAATAAGAATGATAATCAAAGGAGACAGAAGAAATAAGATATATATAGAGTTCTTCTGAAACTATATACAAACTAAACTACAAACCAAAATACATACTAAGTGACTCCACCTCAAGTGGTGAGTACACTACAAAGGATGTACAGTACTTAGATAAGAAGGAAACCCTAGTCTACAAGCAATACTTGATAGAACTTCTTCAAACCATCGTCCGTATTCTTGGTAACACCAGAAGCATCCGTACTGTACGATACTTTTAACCTTAACAAAGGAACAAGCACAAAAATACTTAAATAACATTCACACTACTAGCAAACCAAGGCTTATGGCTTACTCAGATTTAAAACTCTCCTATTGTCTAAGGACGATAAATAATCCAATAAGCATACCTTATGCTCAATAGTCTTAGGTTTATTACTTAGACAATTATTCATGCCACCTAAAAAATATTGAAAATTCATTCCCAACCTCTTCATAAGTCATCATAACACATCATAAAAATGTACTAACGCCCGTATGATACATACGGACCATCCATGCCTAATATCTGATCCGATCACTTGCTCGATCACATACATTTCACTTTCAAACTAGTATAGATCACTAGATCACTCTAGTGAAAATTCTGAGTTGGTTCCTTGATTAGAAACCTCCATTCTCCTTGCATAACCATATACTATGGTACAAACATCAAGATCATATCACGAACCCGTATCAAGTGTTCGCCGTCATGAATCGAGTGAAATATCCTTGTTTGGACCAGTGTAAACCACCTCAAAAACATGTACTCGAATACTGGATCACCTTCATTTATACAATTAGTATGTCATTTAATACTAAAATAATTTATGAATCATCTCATTATTTTATAAATTAAGTTCATACTCATATAAAACTCCATTACATCCTAAGAGCCTATACAAAACATCATTTTGTTTTACTTTACAAGTATGTTCAAGAATTTGTTACTACCTTTTCAAATTTAAGTGTAATATAACACCACTTTATATTTTCAAAAACACATAGTTTCAAGTTCTATAACAATCTGAAAGTTCTTGACTATCCAAAATCTTCAAAGAACCCCATTTTGTCTTAAAAAATGAAAACTACCTAACAACATATCGTACATGATGCACATACCATATTTTCCTAATGTATAGGCTACATGTGTCCATGAGATAACCTAACAAGAAAATTTTCAAACTAAACACCAGTTTTGATTTCAAATCATTTTGAAATAATATATACATATAACTTTTATATATATATCAAATCTTACTTTGGGACTAAATCAAAATCCATTTGACCAAAACAACTTTGTAGCATCCCATACATAGAGACCCAAAAATGAACGCCGATGCTACTGCAGTCATCATCGAAATTATTTTCAAACGAAAGAAGTGAATTTATTACATCCAAACCATACTTTTGGTGTAAAGACCCAAAAACTCGGCCTTCGAAAATCGGCACCCGTACTTTACCTGTACTCAAAATGCCGTAGATTCAAACGCCGAATCTGGTTCTCTGGAGCTTATAACACCATTAAGTATAACAACACGGCGGAAGAAAACGAATATATCAATATATATAACATTGATACAATGACAGATACAAAAATCTGATACAATATGATACAACAGAATGATACAACAGATATCAATATACATCAGAGATATGATACAAGAAATAGCAGCGGAAAGAAAATATATAACACCAGCAGTGGATAGAATATCTCCAATAGAATGCTCCAATCCATAGCTAGCGGAAAGCAAGGTCAGTCGTCCAAGGACTGACTAGCTCCAGATAATCTACTCAACCTGAATATCTAAAAACCCCAACTCTAGACTGCTCGTGTAGAAAATGATGAGCACCCAGAGTTTAGGAAAGGAACAATAAACTCCAAGTCAGTCGGGGGACTGGTGTGAGCAACAAAAACAGTTTATCTTTAAACAACACAAAGGATTTTAAACATTGAAACCCGCAATGCTTTTGGAAAATGAAACTACCATAAGACCTCCCGCCACACACACAATGCAAACGCAGACTTGGAGGAGATTTCTTCTTATGTTAGCCTAAAATGCTTACTACGCAAGAAAACTCTTTTGATATTATTACTAGTGCATAGTGTACAAAATCATTTAGAAAATACAATATTAATCTTAGCCAGCATAGGTACCATTATATTATGCCTACTATAGCCGCTATGTTAAATAGCAGGTTCTACAACTAATACCGTACAAGGTTCGTATTGGAAAATGGATTTCCAACAAATGGTCAGGCAAAGGAACTTCCTTTCCTACTGTCGAATGGGATTGCCTCTGGCTGGACGTCCCGAGAGACAACTGCTCTCTGCCAACACAAGGCCGGGTTACCCCTGTAACTAGGTAACTCACGAATATGCCACCCCCCGGTCCTTTGGGACCTTTATCCGAGGCGCCTCGATAAACACACAATCACAATAAATGAGATCGGAGTATCCACATAGGTTAAATACAAGGGCTCCATACCTGATACCACCCTTTTCCACAAGGAAATGACATACCCTAAAGGGCGCGACCCTCATAACCTTACCGCATAATCCTGTTTCGACCATTTTCGGGTTGTGAGGTCCGAAGAGGTCTCGTCCACAAAGCTACGCTTTTTCACAAAGCCACGCTTTGATCAAAAATGATCATCACACAACAACACTCAGCATGCGACATTACCAAATTGGGAATATATCGCTGATAACCTTCAACTACATAACCTCTGAGCTCGTATGTCTCAGAGAAGGATGTTAAGCTAAGAGAATAAATTCTCCGCCACCAACAGAAATGTATTTGAAAGAAATCAGCTTTATATCTCAAAGTGTAATGTCAGACATGTAACCATACAAGTCTGTTCCGGGTTCGAACAAAACCGAAGGCACTTCCGTAGAAGCCCTTGCAATCTGGGTATTCACAATCCCGATCGGATTTCCCATCACTTAGGAGATCTCTATACCGGCGCGACTCAGTGCAGAGACAATCGATAGGTCATCCTATCGTTCTCGCAAATACCCGGTCTTCACCACCGGTCTTCAAATGCTATCCATATACGACGTATCACTTATTCGGAATGGGTTGTATGACACAAAGGTCCTCTCCCGGCTAAACCGAATAGTGAGCGTAATATTTTAAAACATATGGATATTGGGATTTCAATTAAGTCACAACTTATTACCCAAAACTTTCTTTTCAAATGGTTTAACAAATTACCATTTTCAAATCTTTAAACAAAAAGATTCATTTTAACTACCTTCAACGGTTTAAACAATTTCCACACTTTAATCTTTTAAACAAAAGATTCATTCACAGATTTTTCCAAATTAATTTTCATTTCAATTTGATTATCTCGTTAAATCTTTAAATCAAAGATTTAACTTATAGCTTTCAAAACAATTTCATTTCAAATGATTTAACCAATCATCATTTTAAATCTGTTAAAAATAAACAGATTTAATTCATAGCTTTCAAAAAGAATTTATTCATAAATTTTCAAATTCTCAAAATTATATTTTAAATGGTTTAGATTCATATAAACACATTTATAACATTTTTTTAACCATAATGTCCAATTATGGAATTCAATTCCTCATTTTGAATTCAAATTCAAATTGAATTATTTAAATTAGAAAACCTACCAAGTTATTCAAAATAGCTTTTATCTTTGAAAACACCTTTTCAAAAGCTTTTAATATTTAACCCAAATTCATATCCAAAATCAATTGAAATTAAAATTTCAATTTCAAAAACATTAAATTTGAATTATCGGTGACTTAACCGATTTCCACGTGAAATCCATATTTGTGTGTGTATGGTGTAGTCTAGGGGTTTCACACAGTAGTGCAACATCATTCAGTCATCACAGATCAGAATACAGAAATATAATTGATAAGCGATATGAACTATAACACTCATCTTCCATTCATAGATCACAGATATATAAAGGTCACAGATAATAAATTACAGATCACAACACAAATCAGGATATATCACAAAGCATCACATATCAGGGATATTAACAATTCAACATCCAATAAAATCCAAACATCCATAAGTAGGATCAATTTAATTATCTGATAAATTTAAATCAGATTAAATTTCTATGAATAATTTTCTGGTCATGGTAGATTAAAAATTAATTAATCACAAAATATTTAATAAATGATTTTTTTCTTAATCATTAATTTACCCTTAATTAATAATTAATCCTTAATTAATTATTCTTAATTACAAATTAATTTAACCTTAATTAATTTTTTTTATAAATTAATTCCCTGATTAATTCCACAAGAAATCGAATCCAAATTACTTTTATTCTTCAATAAATTACATCTTGTAATTTCCCAATGATTACTTCCCTAAGTAATTATACTTATTAAATCCCTAGTGATTATTCCCAGAAAAATTAAACTTAATTAATTAATCTTAACAAATCAAATTAACTTAATTAATTACATTAAGTAACTAATTTCCTTTAATTCCTTACCATTAAGTAATTATACTTAAAACAATTCCCAAATTAATTTATCACATTAATTATCAAATAAATCCCAAGTAAATGATCCTCATTAACTATTCATAATTATTTAATTACTATTCTTAAGTAAATAAACTCAATTTAATTATTGTTAATTACCATTTAATTAACCTTCAAAATCATATAATTAATCACTAATTATTTAATTAATTAAGTTCTAAACTGTAACTTAATAAATCTTAATTATTTGATTAAATAACCTTAATCATTTGTTTAAAAGACAACTCTTTATTAAATAAATGAATCTTATTTACAAATTAATTTACCTTAATTAATTTAACTCAAATCTTAATTTCTTGATTAAATAAATTAATCAATTATTCACTTGAACTAATTTAATGAGTGCATATCATTTTATCTTCACTAATTCAAATTTAAAACATTTTCTAACTAATGTTTTAATTATCATCACAAAGCAAATTTAAACAATTTGTTTCAAATTTATAAGTTTACAATGTAATTTAAGTTCTGTTTAATTTCTTACTTTACAAATTTCAACCTTCATTTAAATTCACTTAATTACTTAAACTTTTAGTTATCAAAACTATTTGAATTTAAAACTTTATTTCCCAAACTACATTTTTAAACTAAACTAGAATTTATATTAAATTTGAATTTAAAACTTAATTTAAACCTTGCTTAAAAAATATATATATATATATATTTGAATTTCAGTTTTAAATTTCAAAACAGCAAACCAGAACAGGTTAGAAACTGGAACAAGTTCCTACCCGAGCCTCCCCATGTTTTCTTCGAGTCAAACTAGAATTTGCTCGGGTAGATACCCAAGGCAAAACCCACGAACCAGGCAAACCCTGTCCCCCAGAAATGAAGAGCACCGTGCACGTGCACGGTGGCTTTATCCACCTCCGACCATCTCTGATGGTCCATCCATATCGGCGACATCCCCCACGTCCAAACAAAATCAACAGGAACAACCTTCCCATGCTCGAAATTGAATTCGAGTACAACCCCAAACCTGGAACAAGAAAAGCTGAAGCTCTTCCAAAACCTGTCAACACGTCGCACTTGAAATCCCGACCATCTGAGAGCCACCACCACCAGCCCTAGCTTCGACTACCACCCCTCTACAAATCCCCAAGAATACGTTGCACTCGATTGATCGTGGACGATAAACAAGACAAATTTTTTAGCCTCGAGAAAACTTGGTTTACGAACTATAAGCGCGCACTGCCGCCACCTCGTTCAACTTCACATCCTCTCACTATTTTTCCCGCAAACCCCGTTCAGTCAGCTACCATTCCTAAGAACCCCGATCTTCCTCAACGACTAGATCACCAGAATTCGTCGAAAGAATGGAAATTTAAACAACTCAAACTGCTCTCTCATCTCTCATCTCTCATCTAAAAATTACAACTCAAGCTTTAAAAATCATATTTTCGCATATGCATTCCATTTATATATCTGAAATCGTAATTTAAAATGTTTAAATTTTGACTTATGGGAAGTTGTACTCAGCTTTCTTGATTCCCAGAGCCATTTATAAGTTGTTTAAACTTAAAATGATTTTTTTTTCTTCAATATATATTATAACAAACAAGTTTTGTTTAATCTTAAGTTCAAACGTTGAGTAGATCAAATGATAATGGATTTTGAATCAAAATCCTGGGTTTAAAATCCTAGAACAGAGAATATTCCTAAACATTAGCCTGCACACAAACTCCATCATTCTTCACAAAGAATTCATATATAGATATATATGCAACATACATATTCATAGACATATACAAGCAACAGATTTTATACCTTTAAGTTAAATAAAAACAAAAGTTACTCACAGTTGTTTTTCCAGAGAAAGAAAACAGGGCTTCAAGTTGAAACAGCCTTGTGAAAATGCAAACTAAAATCTTCAATTGATCTCTGGTTTGTATTAATATCTTGTTGTTTTAATTGAAGTTTGTTTAAGTTTAAAAATGACATTCACTTCAGTTTTGCTTAGTTTTGTTTGAATGGAACGAAAATGAATTGAAAAATGAGAAGGCTGATATACAAAAATGAGTTTACAGGGTGATAGAAAATTGTACAGGTGATAATTTACTTTGTACAACTTGATATGTATTGTTTCTCTTCAGTACTATACACGCAGAGATTTTTTTCTTTTGGAGGCTAATAACATTTCGAATTGACTTTGTTTATGCTAGCATTAAATGCTTAAGTCCTTTATGTCTTCATATGTTTGTATGTGAATGTATTTGCACTGTCTTGTGGCTTCATAGATATGTTCACTTGTTTATTTTACCTGCCTACACATGTTTGTTGTCTCCTTTCTTTTGCAAGTGATATACATAACTATGTAGATTTGTTTACACTAGAATATACTTGGATGTATTTTTATTTGTTTCTATTTCCAGCTTAAGTATTTGTTTTATCTTCCTACATATATATGTGTTTTGTTCCTTCATTTGGTAAGTGTTCATACTTATATTTATTTGTTCATATTGCTATATAAGATAAATGAACTTCTATTTTATTTTATTTCCTTTTATTATTCGAATGTGTATTTTCTCTTTGTTTTGTTGTGGTTATAATTTATTTATGTATTTATTTTATTTTGTTTTATAATTTATGATTTTGTAATATAAATGAATTCCTATATTTAATATATTGTTATATTTGACTAATTTGTTTACTATATATATTTTCTAAAATTTTATCTTATGTATTTTTATATTTATCTCCATCACAATTATTTATTTCTAAATTTAATACAAATATTTTTATATTCTTTTTGTCATATAGGTGAATTTCTATTTTTATTTGTTATTAAATTTTTTTTATCCACTGTATTTATTTTATACATTATATCTTATATAATTTGTATCTTTATTTTCAAACCATTTATTTACGATTTAAATTCAAATCAAAATATATATATATATATATTATTTCATATTCACTCATATATGCCCAAATATATATATATATATTCACATATATACACATGTATACAATAATTTAATCTTAAATGATTTATACAGAATATATATGGAGATCGGGGAAACTCGCATCACTTTATCGATTTATTTTAACAATTTTAATTCAAAAATTAAATTAATTATCAGTTTAAATTTATATAAAATCCGGGTTTGTTACATTTGGTATACAACCAAAATCCTTCCAATACGGTATTAAATACTTTGTATAATAATATTAAGTATTTGGTCTAAACCAATTCCCAAATTTTTACTTTCAAAATACTAATATTATTTTCTCCAAAATCTTGAAAAAACATTTTCAAAGACACTGGGATTTATGTCCTCGAATTCTCTATTTGAACCCTCTATCATTTGTAAACTTATTTGATAAACTTACTTATATAAAATCACTTTCTTATATAAATATTTTCATAAATATTTATTACTAAAATATTATTTCTTTCCTTTTGTTTATAATAAACATCATTTACTAAATTTTAACTTCTAATCTATGTAGTTTATATCGGATAATATCGCTGATATATCATCGATATATCTCAAATTGCTCCTTAACTAATATTTTTTCCAAAATATTGCTTAAAATATCGTTATTAATATATCGTCCAATATTTTCTGATATATCACTCTGATATTTAGTATAAAATCTTCGATATTTTTTTAGAATATCATTCATTATTGTATATATTGGAGAAAATAAATTTATAAATAAATACTTCATATTCTAGTTATTTATTTTTAGTATATAGTAAATGACAATACGTAGAAATCCCAGTGCACTAATTTATCCAGTTTTAACTATAATATTTTAGTCTATTTCTTTCGTCTTTTAACAAAGAAAACTCTATTTATTCCATTACTTCATTTGTTTTATTTCGTGTGAAGACTTTACCAAAAAACTAGATCCATTAAGAGCTATTCTCTTTTTAGTTATATTTTAGTTCATCATTTCTAATTGATAAGTTAAGTTATGAAAATTGATTTTATAAGATATTATCATGCACCAAGAACTAAAATTCTGAAGTGTAGTAAAGGTATATATTTGAAAAATCAATAAATAATGGGCTAGAAGTTGTAATTGATGTTAAATCAACAATACTTATTTGATAACAACAACAACAACTAAGCCATCATTCTCAAACAAGTTAGGGTCGGCTAGAGATGAAATCCAAAACTAAATGACAAAGTCAATTTAAAAGTCATAACAATAAAAATAATAAAATAAATTCAAATATGTAAATTAATAATAATAATAATAACTAAGTAAAACAAAATAAAGATATAAATATATATTGTGTGTGTATATATATATATAAAGAGAAATGATAATAATAATAATAATACTAATAGTAATAATGGTACTAATAGTAATATTGGTCAAAGATCAAACCTACGTCTTAGGCTCCTGTTGCCTAGTCCTATAATCTAAAACTTATAAAACTCATAGCTCATGGTTCTGGAATGTGGATCGCTAACTTTCACGCTATCTATCACCAGCTCTTTGGATATACTCTAATCCTTCAAGTCCCTTTTTACTACTTCCTCCCATGTCAACCTTGGTCGACCTCTACCTCTCATTAAGCATTCGACGTGGCCTATAATTCCAACATGCATAGGTGCCTTGGGCGGCCTCCATTAAAGATGTCCAAACCATCATTAGCGATGTTGAATCAGCTTCTCCTCAATCGGTGCTACTCCAAGTTTATCACATATATCATCATTTCTGATTCGGTCTCTTCTTGTATGACCACAGCATATTCATCTCTGCTACACTTATCTCCTGGACGTGTTGGCTTTTAGTAGGCCAACATTCTGCACCATACAACATCGCAGGCCTAATTGCCGTTCTGTAGAACTTTCCTTTAAGCTTCTGTGGGACTTTCATGTCATAGAGAATGTCAGACGCTTGTCGCCATTTAACCCATCCCACTCGAATTCTAAAACTAACATCTTCATCAATCTCACCATCATACTGCAACATTGATCCTAAATATCGAAAGGATTCCTTCTTGGGAACTATTTATCCGACCATAGTGACATCTCCATCCTCCGACCTAACACCGCAGAACTCGCTCTTCATATACTGTTTTAGTTCTGCTAAGCCTAAATCCCTTTGATTCTAAAGTCCATCTCCACAACTCCAGTTGTCTATCAACCCCAGTCCTACTTTCATCAATTAGCACAACATCATCATCATTACCATTCCCATAAGAGAGGCTGTGGTTTCTACGTTGGCTCACCAAGCCTATCACAACCCTCCTCCTTTATCCTGACTTGGGACAGACTGCATAGAAAACTATACTGGCGGTGTTAACATTACTTATTTGATAAATTAAGTGAAATTGAAATGAAGAAACTATAAAGATAGAAAATTTGTAAATTAATATAGATGATTAAATGACTTAAAAACGAATATAGTATAAAAATGAATAAAATAATAAAGATACACATTATACAAATTTCTTAATTTTTATAAGCTTATTCTATGGCTCATGTTTAATAGAATATCTCAGTAAACATGTTGTAATATGTAAACTGTATGCAATCACTCTTCAATAGTAATTTGGCAACATTGATCCAAATATTTAAAAACATAACCTCATTATAATATTATAAAATAGTACAATATGGTTTACAACATGTTCTACACATGTCCAATATATCATCGATATTATCCGATATTATCGTGCTATTTTAAAATATCTCATACTGGTACTTAACCAATACATACCGAATACCGATATTAACTACTTAGCTTCTAACCTAACATTATCATCGAATGCCTTATAGTCTAACCGTGAAACTTAATTCACAAGTGGTCGTTCAATGTACCCAATTATTGTCTACCCACCCCATGATATAGAAAGGCACAACTGCTCATAAAATGGTCGAGTATAAATCAAAAATCAACAACCAATAGTCCATGATCCTAACATGCCGAGCATGACGAAAAAATCATGGTTATGAGGTACTAAATTATGAGAAGCACTAGAGTTAAACAAATACGAATAGGAAAGCCATACACATATAGTATACCCACAAGAATTTGGTTCTCCTTCTCAGTGGTAGAAATAGCAAAGACCCTAGGCTGCTCCCCTTTCTTGAGCAAAGGACAATCTCCAACAAAATGGCCAGGTTAATGGCAATCGTAACAACCATTCGATGCAATTTGTGCCTTAAGCTTTGAAATTTTTTCAATCGGTGCTTACTCTATATGCGTTCTAGCCACCTGGCCTTCTTTCCTCGACTTATAAATCCAAGCAAAATGTCCCTTCTTGCTACACTAATGGCAAACTACACTAGTGATATCTCTCGGAGGCTAAAACTTTCGCTTATTGCCTCCGAATATAGATGGCCTTAGAGTCGAATCGTCAAACTGAAAAGACGTGCTTATAATATCCTTGAATGCTCCTTACATACCACATTGCATAGACTAATCCAAGCCTGGACCTCGATAATAGTCTTGGTGTCGTTGAACCACTTTCTTCCAAACACCTCAAACTCATGCCATATCGAAACAAAGTCTTTCCTTGGTCGAACTTGCACCACTTCTTCTCCTATATTTCCCTTAGCATTTGAAGCCCAAGTCTCAATAGTTCTGTAACGACCCGACTTTCCAGACCCGGAAAATCGAACCATTTTAGTTAAGAAGAAGAGGTAGAAGAAGAAAAATAGAAAACAAAATCAGAATCTAACCATCGCAGCGGAATAAAATATAATATATATTAACAGATCTTTACACAAATCAAAACTATATCAGTTTTATATAATATAGCATCAGAGTATACACCAGAGAACACATAACATACAACTGGACAATAACCATATCATGTCCTCAATACAACAGAGTACAACAATCAACACAGCGGAATATATATATATATAAACAAGTACGGGAGATACGTCTCGCCATCCAGCTCATCTCCTGAGCTCCACAGCATCATATCCTGTAACCTATAATACTCGGTCTGACCCGAGCATCATATAAAACAATACCCGAGTCAGTCTGGAATACCAGCGTGAGAAAATCACACTCAATTGATTATTAAAGTTTCAAAATCTTTTGAAAACAAAAGCATCTCGTAAGACCACGCCACAAATAAACATGTCGGGTTTTTACCTTACGATAGCTAAAACACTTTTTATAAAAATCCTCTGATATTATAATAGTGTCTATTTACAAATACTTATTAAAATAGCTGAAATTGTTACATGATTAAATTCCAGCATACTAGGTATACAAACAAATACCGTACAAGGCACGTAGGGAGAATGGATTTCCAACGAATGACTAGGCACTGGGGTACCACCTGTCACAGTACGTGGCCTAGATCACAGTACCGAGGAGTACGCCCGCTCCCCTGCAACACAAGACCGGAATCATCCCTTACTGGATAATTCCAAATAAAATCACCCCACGGTTGGGATCAGCAACCGCAACACTAAGCCGAAATAAAGGGACATCTAGACAGGGATGACCTTACTCTCAAGTGGGGGCTACCCACGAAGCCTTGCTGCATAACCCCTGATTTTCAGTCATTCCCGGTTGATGAGGCTTGAGGCTAAACGATACCTTTTTCAGAACATATCCCTTAGAATGCCCATCGTCCACCTGACGATGTAACGAAAGCATTCGTTCATACAAGTCCGTCCCGGGTTCGAACGGAACCGAAGGCACTATTCCTACTACATCCATTTTGGAAATATCCTCAGGATTAGTAGCGACTAGCCCTTGCACTTCACTGCTCCATCTTCGACTCTGAACACGTTACACGAAACGTACAAACCGGATCGAAGTGGTATTCGAGTCTCCAGACCTAGAATCCCGGTATACGGAAACCCGATCCCGGTCTCTTCGAAACGATCAGCGCATTTGGCCAATATTGATAGTCGGTTATTTAACTATCAATTAACATCCACAAGCAACCATCACACAATAAATAATTTTCCACATTATTTATTTGCCCAAATATCTTTCCAAGATATATTTCTATTTTCAAACTCCTTTTGAAAACAATTTCAAACAGTTTCCGCTTACGGAATACATTTCCCAAATAATTATTTCTCTGAAACACCAAGTACAAAATACTTTAGATTTAAAAATAATTTAAAAGCACTTTACTATAAATATACTTTATAATATTGAAATTTAAAAACTACTTTAATACCTTAACAAAATATATACTTAAGGAATATTTAAAATGAAACCACTTTACAAATATAAACTAAATTTCTCTTTTTAAAACATAATACCAAATCACTTTTATATAATTACTACAATAATAGATTTTTGAAAATACTACTTTAGGCCTTAACATTTAGAAATAAATCAATTTTCTAAAATATGCTTTTTAAAACGTATTAAAACCTTTAACTTATATTTAAAATTTCTTTGGAAAAACGTACTTTAGATTTAAAAATAATTTAAAAGCACTTTACTATAAATATACTTTATAATATTGAAATTTAAAAACTACTTTAATACCTTAACAAAATATATACTTAAGGAATATTTAAAATGAAACCACTTTACAAATATAAACTAAATTTCTCTTTTTAAAACATAATACCAAATCACTTTTATATAATTACTACAATAATAGATTTTTGAAAATACTACTTTAGGCCTTAACATTTAGAAATAAATCAATTTTCTAAAATATGCTTTTTAAAACGTATTAAAACCTTTAACTTATATTTAAAATTTCTTTGGAAAAACGTACTTGGCTATCCAGAGAAATACACTTCTCTTCCCATCTTTTTTTTAAGAAATAAATCAACATTTTTTTTTCCAATTCATATTCCTTTATAAATTCCCACCTTGAATTTATATTTCAAATATCCTCTGATATTCCCTTTCACTTTATAAACCCAGTTTATATCTCCAAAATCTCATTTCTCTTAAATTTCAAATCCCAAAATATTTAAATCAATTTACAATTGATTTTCCAATTTATTTTACTTTGAAATAAATTTCCTTACTAAATCCATTTATTTCCAAATTCATTAACTTCCAGATTTTATTTCTCATTATTATTTAAAATCTTTAAACTGAAACACAAGTTTCAGATTTTACCAAATTCCTTCTTTCTTTTAATTACATTTAAACATTGAATTAAAATAAATTATTTATTCCTTTAAATAATATCACATAATTTTTAAATTCAATATTTCTCTATTTATTCAAAATTCCTCTTTTCCATATTTATTAGAATTTTGGGAATCACTTTTATTCTTAATCAGATCCATTCTCAAATTTATTCCAAACTCTTATAATTATTTTACTTTAAAATTTACTCTTTTATTTCTTTTCAAAAATTCCATTCTAGAGATTTTGATAATTCAGCACATCTAAATCGATCCAACCAAACCATAACATCCAATTATCCATATAATTCATCACAGGATATCAACAATCATATCACATAATATTTAAACAAAATTAAATATTTTGAGGAATCCAGTTGGATCCCTCCAACCTGTTTCCCTGCATCCACAGACGTTAGCACAATACCAATTCCACTTCAAAGTGGAATATCGCGGTATATGGGATTTATAAAATATCATCCGCTATTATGCGGCGCATAGGGTCTCATCCGCTATATAAATGCGGGAATATCAACAACTCAAATATATACATATGCCAATATGTATATATTGCTATATACTACTATATATATAGCACATCAATCAATGCAATCATCCAATCAATTATTTAAATTTAACTGTTTAAATTTAAAATATAAATTCAGCTGAGTGAGATTAACTCACCTTTGCTTTTAATTTGTAGTCCATTTCCATCTCGACTTGGTTTCTCGATTTATGACCTTGAATAAACAATTTATATGATTTATTAATATCCGAAATAAATCGAACAATCAATTTCCATTTATTCATTTAAATTTTGAACTAAAAATTTTAATTAAACAATTTCTCCTTTAAACACAAATGTATTTTTAATTTCCTTTTTAAACTACATATACCGTTTATTAATATTTGAGATAATCGTACAATCAATTATCCTATTTAATAAATTTAATTAACTGGTTATAATGATAACTTAACCAACCTAGTTTATACTTCTTTTTCTGACCACGTTATAAATTTTATAATAAGGTGTATATACCAAACTGTTTAAACTTTGAACCTCCGCAACATTTAAATTGAAAAGAAATTTTAAACTTTACCTTACTGGACGAAATCGAACGCGCCCAACTCCACTCCACTAGACTTCGCAACTCGAGACCATCGCGAAGATGAACCACTGCTTCTCTACACGTAGCCCGACGTCGCCATCCCGACTTGTCCATTCCGGGTCGTCACATTCCTCCCCCCTTAAAAGAATTTCGTCCCCGAAATTACCAGTTAGGAAGAATGATCCAATACCCATTACTATTTCCCAAATTCAAACAGTTTTAACAATACCCAAACAATCTTTTGTTAATGATACACTAATCATCTTTTAACTTTCCAAACTTATTCATAAGTTCAACCCATATCACCTACTTATCAATTCAAATTTAAATTTGAATTCAAATTTTAACTTATCAAAATTTTCCAAAATTTTTCTAACTCCCTAAATTTCCGAAAAATTTCGCCAGCGTCTCCTTTGCGCGGCTAGCTCGGTACTACTACAAAATGGCTCTACGGCCTCCCAATCTCAAAAAGAAAACAAAAGGCCAAGTGGCTGGATCAAAAACCCAATCAAATTTCATATAGAAATTCAAATACATACCTTTTGTCGGGCCATTAAATTTTATCTTCTAAAATCAAAAATCCCAATTATCCATTGCTTTTATACACCTGTATAACCTACTAAGCAATAATATTCAATCACAATTCCAAACCCATTCTAGACATTTCTTTACAAAATTTCAATATTTGCTTTACTTAAGCCCGTACGATGCACATATATCATCCGTACGCAATATCACATTCGATCGCTCAATCGATCACACAATTTCACTTCCGAACTAGTATCGTCCACCCGACTTCCTAGTGCGGACTCAGATCTGGTTTCTCGATCAGAAACCGTCATTCTCCTTGCATAGTCATATCTATGATAGAGAATTTCCAGAATCAATCAACAATCCATATCCAGGCTCGCCGTCGAAAATCGAGTGAAAAATCCTAATTCGGATCGATAAAACTATCTCGAAATTCTGTGTTCGACATCTGGACCAAATAGCTATGCGAATAAAATAATATACATACATCTTACGTATAAATTCCAATTGATTACCAATTATATCAATTCTCTTTTATTCACATTCCTTTTTTATTGTTATCCCCTTATTCACAACTATCCCATTTCACAACTTCAGTTTTAGTCTTCATTCAACTATTCACTTAGTATATATATATTTTATTTTTCCATTCCAAAATTACTAAGTATATTTCCACTACAAATTTTCTTAAGAATTTCATTCTTCAATTCTTAAGTTCATATAAATTTTCTTATATTTATTTACTACTTCACCACTGAAGTGTATATATTCAAATTGAACTCCCGTTTCATATGAATTTCAACTTACTTCAATTTACTACTTCATTTCCAATTTAAATACTTATTCCACATTTCATTCAGATTTTCATTTCTAATAATTTTCTTAAATTCAATTCATCTCCAACTTCTGAATATTGAATTTTATTTAGCTCGAAAACAATCCAAGTTAATTCATTCAATAACTATTTCTCAACTTATTTAAACCACTCCTCTGTTTGAGTTCAGTTTCCATTCAACATTTACTTAAGTCAATAACTTAAGTTTATTTTCCATTTAACCAACCCTTTAAAGTTTTATTTCCATCTTTCATTTGATTCTTATTTAATCAAATTCCATCCATTTATTTATTTAATATAAGTGGTTCATTCACTCAATCATTATGAATTTAATTTTCCATACTCAATTCATATGGAATTATTTTATTAATAACCAGGCCATTTCCAATTTATTTTCACTTATTTGGATTTCATTCGCAATTCAAACCATCACTATTTTAATCCAATTTCATTTACTCACAATTCAATTTCATTAACTAATTTATTATCTAATTAGTTCCTCCGCTGGTTAAAATTAAATACTTGCTTTTTAATTCCAAATATCACTACACTTAATCTTTTTAAGTTCAATTTATTTTATAATTCAAGTTTGGATTTATTTAAAAATTAAGATTACTCATCTTAGTCGTTTCCATTTGATAATTACAATTTCAAATTATAACTCTTAATGGTTCAAAGTAATGGATTCCCATTTATAACTTACAATTTCATTTCTATTCATAAGTTTTAACTTACTTGCTGAAGACCTGGGACTATTCATTTAAGTCCATTTTCATCTTTACAATCAAATTTCAAATTATTACACTTAAGAACCTAAGAATATGATTTTCTTTACACAATTATAAGCATTTTACATTACCTTTATATCCAATTCAATTCGACTTCAACTTATTTACATTTAATTCAATTCCAAATCCCAATTTTATTTAACTTATCTTAAGTTAAATTCAAATATATTTTATTCACCTTCATATGCTCGAATTAAATTTTAATTCCAGGATACAAGTTTTACAATTCATTCACCTTCAAGTTCTCTAACTCTTTTATCTACCAACTTATATTACTCATTGAGTTATTTTCATCTCATAATTATAATCCCAGAATTAAACTTTCATTCCCTTCTTATTTCAATCAACTTCATTCTATATTTCATATTGTTGATTCATTTAAATTTCCACATTTATATTTTAAATAGAATTCCCAGAATCCAATTGCCCGGTTTTATTTCAAAACCATTTTGAATCCATGAATAACTCATACACCTCTGGTATATCACATCAAATCCCAATTTCCAAAACAATCTGCTTTTACCAAACAATTTTCCTTTGAATTTCAAAACCAACCCAGTTCATAATCACTTCCAATTTAAAACAGTTTGGTAGCAATTTCTCTTTGGAAACTCGAAAATAGACATCGATGATGCTGCAGTCATCACCGAAATTATTTTCCAGCGACCGAAAGAGAATTTAATGCTTTTATCACTTTAAAACTTTTCAAACATTTTTAAATCCCAAATTCCACCAGATTTCAATTCAATTTCAAAAATATTCATGAAATAATATCACCATTATTTCCCCAAAACCTTTAAAACTATTTTTAAATCCAAAGGAATTTAAACCTTTCCCAAAACTTCAAATTCAAAATCCATTCAATTTTATATCCAAACATTACTCTGGAATTCTATCACATTTTATTTCAAGTTATAAGTCACATTTACAAATTTCATTTGTTTATGAATTTATCTCATTTGATTATAAATCACATCTGTAATTCACATTTGTATATAAAGTTTATCTCAATTTACAAATTTCATTTAGTCTATATTTCAAATTCCATTTTGTTATATAAATTTATTCTTCAACTTAGGTTATAAGTTTCAATTTCTACTCAATAATGAGACTAACTCATTATTGTCATTTTCTAACAACCAAGCATCCAAATATATAACCATAATAATTTTCGAATAATTATTTCTTTTATATACAAAAATAATTTGGGCAAAATTATTTCATTCACCCTATTTAAAACAATACTGTGTCGAACAGTTCTATTCAAGTGTTTAGAAACCCCTTCGATACAGTTGTCCAGACTGTGCCGACGAAGGTTCATATGCCACTCAATAAACCAACCAACACAATATAAAACCATTTTATATTCACTAACAAATACGCGCTCATATCTATTAATACTCTCAAAATTCCCACCAGAGCCAAGGTTATCGCTAGCCTAAGCTCTGATACCACCTGTAACGACCCGACTTTCCAGACCCGGAAAATCGAACCATTTTAGTTAAGAAGAAGAGGTAGAAGAAGAAAAATAGAAAACAAAATCAGAATCTAACCATCGCAGCGGAATAAAATATAATATATATTAACAGATCTTTACACAAATCAAAACTATATCAGTTTTATATAATATAGCATCAGAGTATACACCAGAGAACACATAACATACAACTGGACAATAACCATATCATGTCCTCAATACAACAGAGTACAACAATCAACACAGCGGAATATATATATATAAACAAGTACGGGAGATACGTCTCGCCATCCAGCTCATCTCCTGAGCTCCACAGCATCATATCCTGTAACCTATAATACTCGGTCTGACCCGAGCATCATATAAAACAATACCCGAGTCAGTCTGGAATACCAGCGTGAGAAAATCACACTCAATTGATTATTAAAGTTTCAAAATCTTTTGAAAACAAAAGCATCTCGTAAGACCACGCCACAAATAAACATGTCGGGTTTTTACCTTACGATAGCTAAAACACTTTTTATAAAAATCCTCTGATATTATAATAGTGTCTATTTACAAATACTTATTAAAATAGCTGAAATTGTTACATGATTAAATTCCAGCATACTAGGTATACAAACAAATACCGTACAAGGCACGTAGGGAGAATGGATTTCCAACGAATGACTAGGCACTGGGGTACCACCTGTCACAGTACGTGGCCTAGATCACAGTACCGAGGAGTACGCCCGCTCCCCTGCAACACAAGACCGGAATCATCCCTTACTGGATAATTCCAAATAAAATCACCCCACGGTTGGGATCAGCAACCGCAACACTAAGCCGAAATAAAGGGACATCTAGACAGGGATGACCTTACTCTCAAGTGGGGGCTACCCACGAAGCCTTGCTGCATAACCCCTGATTTTCAGTCATTCCCGGTTGATGAGGCTTGAGGCTAAACGATACCTTTTTCAGAACATATCCCTTAGAATGCCCATCGTCCACCTAACGATGTCACGAAAGCATTCGTCCATACAAGTCCGTCCCGGGTTCGAACGGAACCGAAGGCACTATTCCTACTACATCCATTTTGGAAATATCCTCAGGATTAGTAGTGACTAGCCCTTGCACTTCACTGCTCCATCTTCGACTCTGAACACGTTACACAAAACGTACAAACCGGATCGAAGTGGTATTCGAGTATCCAGACCTAGAATCCCGGTATACGGAAACCCGATCCCGGTCTCTTCGAAACGATCAGCGCATTTGGCCAATATTGATAGTCGGTTATTTAACTATCAATTAACATCCACAAGCAACCATCACACAATAAATAATTTTCCACATTATTTATTTGCCCAAATATCTTTCCAAGATATATTTCTATTTTCAAACTCCTTTTGAAAACAATTTCAAACAGTTTCCGCTTACGGAATACATTTCCCGAATAATTATTTCTCTGAAACACCAAGTACAAAATACTTTAGATTTAAAAATAATTTAAAAGCACTTTACTATAAATATACTTTATAATATTGAAATTTAAAAACTACTTTAATACCTTAACAAAATATATACTTAAGGAATATTTAAAATGAAACCACTTTACAAATATAAACTAAATTTCTCTTTTTAAAACATAATACCAAATCACTTTTATATAATTACTACAATAATAGATTTTTGAAAATACTACTTTAGGCCTTAACATTTAGAAATAAATCAATTTTCTAAAATATGCTTTTTAAAACGTATTAAAACCTTTAACTTATATTTAAAATTTCTTTGGAAAAACGTACTTTAGATTTAAAAATAATTTAAAAGCACTTTACTATAAATATACTTTATAATATTGAAATTTAAAAACTACTTTAATACCTTAACAAAATATATACTTAAGGAATATTTAAAATGAAACCACTTTACAAATATAAACTAAAATTCTCTTTTTAAAACATAATACCAAATCACTTTTATATAATTACTACAATAATAGATTTTTGAAAATACTACTTTAGGCCTTAACATTTAGAAATAAATCAATTTTCTAAAATATGCTTTTTAAAACGTATTAAAACCTTTAACTTATATTTAAAATTTCTTTGGAAAAACGTACTTGGCTATCCAGAGAAATACACTTCTCTTCCCATCTTTTTTTTAAGAAATAAATCAACATTTTTTTTTCCAATTCATATTCCTTTATAAATTCCCACCTTGAATTTATATTTCAAATATCCTCTGATATTCCCTTTCACTTTATAAACCCAGTTTATATCTCCAAAATCTCATTTCTCTTAAATTTCAAATCCCAAAATATTTAAATCAATTTACAATTGATTTTCCAATTTATTTTACTTTGAAATAAATTTCCTTACTAAATCCATTTATTTCCAAATTCATTAACTTCCAGATTTTATTTCTCATTATTATTTAAAATCTTTAAACTGAAACACAAGTTTCAGATTTTACCAAATTCCTTCTTTCTTTTAATTACATTTAAACATTGAATTAAAATAAATTATTTATTCCTTTAAATAATATCACATAAGTTTTAAATTCAATATTTCTCTATTTATTCAAAATTCCTCTTTTCCATATTTATTAGAATTTTGGGAATCACTTTTATTCTTAATCAGATCCATTCTCAAATTTATTCCAAACTCTTATAATTATTTTACTTTAAAATTTACTCTTTTATTTCTTTTCAAAAATTCCATTCTAGAGATTTTGATAATTCAGCACATCCAAATCGATCCAACCAAACCATAACATCCAATTATCCATATAATTCATCACAGGATATCAACAATCATATCACATAATATTTAAACAAAATTAAATATTTTGAGGAATCTAGTTGGATCCCTCCAACCTGTTTCCCTGCATCCACAAACGTTAGCACAATACCAATTCCACTTCAAAGTGGAATATCGCGGTATATGGGATTTATAAAATATCATCCGCTATTATGCGGCGCATAGGGTCTCATCCGCTATATAAATGTGGGAATATCAACAACTCAAATATATACATATGCCAATATGTATATATTGCTATATACTACTATATATATATAGCACATCAATCAATGCAATCATCCAATCAATTATTTAAATTTAACTGTTTAAATTTAAAATATAAATTCAGCTGAGTGAGATTAACTCACCTTTGCTTTTAATTTGCAGTCCATTTCCATCTCGACTTGGTTTCTC